>JAZHFQ010000194.1:0-1200000 GCA_038387885.1 Spodoptera picta | reverse complement strand
CAGCGCCCTGAAGACGTCTATATCTATATTGAATGCATAGTGCACTGTCTAATTTTTTAGTATGATTAGCCCATAGACTGCTGGTGTAAAATATTTGACAAAACGCCATATAAACTGTTTTTTTTTAACCGGCGCTGAAAAATCAGCAAACCTGTACGCCCAATTTCCGTGCGTTTAGGCGCTTTTGCAATACCTATTATTGGAAGCAAGGATAACAGCTCACACATAGGACCCACTTAGTTTTTTTAGTCAAATTTCCGTTGTACAGTCTATTCTTTGTGCCTTTAGGCTTAATTCATTCTGTCTCCTGCAGTAATTCACCGAGGGAAGTGGAAACTATAGTTTTTTCTTCTTCTTCTCTTATAATATCTTCTGATTCACTTCATTGCGGGAACCAAGACAGTTACTCATGTCCCTGAGATGCGCCGGACTTCAATGTTCCAGGAGTGACACTTACAGGAGTTGCAGCGGTTTTGGGAGGTTGTGGCGGGCTTGACCCATTAAAAAAAAACCTGTACGCCAACATGTTTTCCCCCACAGCCAGCTCTCGGCGCTCCCTTCAAATATCTAAATCATCTTTTAAGTCCACTGTAACAATATGGCCCAGATATTTAAATTGTGACACCCTATTCAGAGGTAATCCGTTCAGTTTTACGTGTGGGACATATGAGGGACTTTACATAAGTGAAACTATACTGATAGTCTGATAACGAGATGTCAATCATGACATGACTACTGTCGTCTCGCGCCCATGACGGCCGGCCAATTTGTCGAACATCGGGTGCTCTCGGCATCCTTGGTTCGCTCGTACGGCGCTCGACAACCGACTCGTTATTCGGTACATTTCTATGAACTATCTTTACACACGCCAGACTATTCACTCATATCTCCTACAAGTTATATTAAAAGTCAGAGAATTTGTCTTTATAGGAAAACTAGCTGTTGCCCGCGACTTCGTCCGCGCAGAGTGATTTTCTGGCAGAATTTAGGATTTTGAATTAGACTTTACCAAGAGATATTCCAAGGTAATAAAAAAATGTCGTCAGACTACATTCAGTACTTAGATAATATTTATTTTGAAATGAATTTATTTTCGTGATTTTAAGAAATAAACAATTCCAGCAATCAGGTTTCAACTCGTACAGAGCTCGCCTCGTGAGGTTTCAGTGATTAAAACTATTCTATCTCCTTTCCCGGGTTGCAAAACTTTTAGTATTCAGTTTCAATCAAATGGATTCAATGATTTAAACGATACAGAGTGCCGGAATTTTAACGCATATCCCCGTTGCCGTCTGATTTTCGGAATAAAGACTATCATACTTCGTTTCCTAGGTGTCAAACTATAGCCGCGGAAGACTTAACGGGTTGCCGGGGCTTCGGCTCGAAGTGCAGGAGTAGGAACGGGGTGGTTTTTAGTCAGTAACAGTCTGACACTCCCTTCCGCCTCACCCGGGCGGGAGAAGTCATTGGATGATTTTACCCCCACAAAAAAAAGGAGTCAAGATATCGTTGTACTAAATTTTTACCCATTTCAAAAAAAGGATGAGGCACTATACCTCTATTCATTTGATTATTATTTTTTTGTTTGTTCACACAAAATCTATCTTATGGGATGCCTACATCAAAACATTTACCTGCATGCACAATTTCAACCTGGTCGTTGCAAAACTGACAAAGTCCTGTACAAACTTTCGTCCCCTATTTTATCCCATTGAGGAGTGGAAATGATCAAAATCTTTTTATAACGGATGTCTACATCAAAACATCTACCTGCATGTCAAAATTCAACCTGGTTGATGCAAAACTGACAAAGCTTCGTATAAACTTTCTTCCCCTATTTTACCCCATTGGGGGTGGAAATTATCAAAATACTTTCTTAGCGGATGCCTACATCATAACATCTATCTGCAAGTCAAATTTCAACCCGATCAGTTTAAAACTGACAAAGATTCATACAAACTTTCATCTCCTATTTTACCCCCTTGGGGGTGGAAATTATCAAAATCCTTTCTTAGCGGATGCCTCCGTCATAACATCTATCTGTATGCCAAATTTTAGCCGAATCTGCCCACCGGTTCGGGATGTGCGTTGATAGATCACTATGTCAGTCAGTCACCTTTGAATTATATATATATATAATAGATAAGTCTTAATTGTTTAGTAAAGCGTTGAAACTGTGTCACCATACTTGGAGATGTAGTATTTTATACGTTTTGGTATGTTTAAAAATAAATATGAAAATGGTAATATAAAAATAAAGACGAAGTAGATACTTAATTTTTAGTAATGTTTAAAGATTTTAATTCGTGGTGTTTCATCGCACGAGCACACTTAAGGTACAGCTGTCACTGCATTTGACATTTGAGATTTTGCATTTTCGTTTAGTTTTATAATCTGCAGATAAAAATGGCAATGTCCAGGGCACGTCGCTCAAAGCAATAATGGTTCATAAGCCCCTTTAAGTGGACCTCGTCAGAGTCACAAGAAACTATAAATTGAATACATAATCTAAATGAAGACATGAAGACTAAAGGATGGGCCTTGTTTCAGCAGTAGGCGTCTTGGATTTTAAGAGCTGTGTCATTACGTTTTTATTAGGCGATAAAAATTTTAGTCACTAATTGATAGATTAAATAACCTATCCTAATCCTACATCTATGGATTAAAATTGATAGTATTTCATTATAGATTTCGATAGATTTCGATAGTAATTCAAAGTCTAAATCAAAATAATTGATATCAGTTAGAAAAGCACTTTTGCCCATTCCAAGGTGTAGATTCCTATGAAAAAGAACGAGCAAGAAACTCTAAAAGTTTCTCTTTTTCAATCAGATCCACAATACAATAGAAATAAGATAAAATAAAATTTAGATTAAGGACTAACTACCTATCCATGCATAATATAAAATACAGACTCACCAGAACAATCGGACATTAAAATAACAGCACATGCGTCTTGCGCCTTTTGTAAAGCGATATAGAATTGTTCACATTGCCAATTAAGTATTGTCTGCCATAAACAATTCTTTAACATCCACGAAACAGCGCAGAAAGTTCCAAAAAAATTCATATCCTTGAATAAAAGTATTGTATGGGCTTTGATTATAAATACGCATTTTGAGTAGCAAGGGCGAGTTTTATTTAAGGTAAGCGTTGCAACCAATCAGAGCGTAAAAATAAACTCACTCTTGGTACTCAAATTAAAAAATCAAATCAACTTTTTTTTAAATGTCTGCTCAACTAATTCTTCCATTCAAAATGCATACAAATGACATTTAAAGGAAATAAATAGAAACAATGGCACTAACGTAATAAACGTCAATTAAAAAAACGGACGATGTAGTTATTCTAAAAACACTCACCAAGTTATTGTAAGTCAAGCCATTTTGTAATGACTGAATTATAAGCTCAACATCAACCAGATTGTAGATGAATACTAGATTGATGTAATAAAATATCTGCAAATAAACACATTGAATATAATAAATTCGATAAGTAATAATTTATCAAAAAGTATAATCTATAAGACACTTACATGGTATTGTACACAATCTTTATGAATATCATAACATTTCAAAATATCAACGTAAGCATGGAACAATTTTTGGTCATAATTTCTTCCATCCAACTCAATGTCGCGAATATGTAGAACTTGATGACTCCACAAATTAATTTTCGTTTCCAATAATTTTATCACACGAATGGCGTAAATCTCGTTAAAGTCGTATTTAATCAGTAACATCGTTGACAAAAAGATCACAAAACTAAGGCCAATAAAAATGAAAATGATGGTATAAAGCAACAAATAAATAATACAACCCGAAATCAAACAAATCCAATTCCAAATAATGAAAGACCTAGAACTACTATTGTCATTAATAAACCTGTGTACATTTTGAAAGGTAAGTACAAACTCAATGGACTTCTTGATTTTCAGTAATCCAGTTAGATAATTCACAATAAAACCTGTATTATAAAAGATAAGATCAAAGCAATGCATCAAATACATAAAGAAAGTCGCACCAATGATATTGGAATTCCATGTTTCAATGTAACGCAGTATAAATATAAGAATAATGAACAAAGTAACTGTTAGTGAAATTATATGTGAACGGAAAGTATCCAATTGTATCATATCATCTTTGATGCGATATCTTGGAGTCATAAGAATTGTCATTAGATTAAGGGGATAGAGCATTGTTTGTATATCTTTATCCACTTTATTCTTGAAAACATTTTCTATACAATAATTCTTTGTTGGACATCTGATCATCTTCATTATATTCTTCATGTTTGTCACCACCATCTTCATTTTTAAGTAATGGGCTTTGGATATTTTCAAATGGAAACATTACCACTTATTATTATTAAAAGTACGTTTATTGTAATTTCTTAGATAAGTCCATTTTTATTTTTATAAAACACATTTATTATTAACTGAATAGTATCCATATCGAGTGATTAAGAAATAATATTTAAAATTAATGCATCGTCATTGATAATTGATACAAATATACCACATTTCTTTTTTTATGATATAGGTCGGCCAACGAATAGACGGCCGCCTAATGGTGAGCAATCGGTGTCACCTATGGACAGCCGAAACATCAGTGTGGAGTTTTAAGTGCGTCGTCGGCGTTGAGGAGGGTTGGTGATTTAAAGACAGGTATAAAATTCAGAGATTGGATAGATTTGGAACGCGAGGAATGAAGGCCACCAGGCCTATTTTAGGTCACCAGATAGCGCAAAAGTAGAAAAACATTTTTTGTTTAATCATATCAATTATCAAATATTGAACGTGCAATGGCGTGACGCAAAAAACGAGAAGGTCACGCTAGCGCCATCGGATGAGCAAAAACACGGTAGGCCCCATTGGACCTCCAGTGATCTCACTCATATCTTTTTTTTTGCGGGTAGGTGATAAATAAGTGTAGACGTGCAACAAAGTCGTAATTATAATTTAAATTGTTAATAATTAGTTATACACATAACTTTGGATAAATAATTGCTTGAAGTGGTTGAGAGCACCAGTACCAACGTGGGCAACTACTTTATGTAATACTTATATACCACAATCACCACCTGCCTGCCCGTGACCACCACAGCACTTCATTTGTTTCCACTATGTCACAATCACAAGTGGCTGATGTCATTGATGTACATAAGACATTCGAGGAGGTGATTTTGAGGAGGATGGATGAACTCAAAACACAGTTTGAGTCTGGCGGCCCAGCTAAAGAGACAGCGGCCAAGGTAGCGGAGGAGTTCCGGACATTCCGTAAGTTGGTCTATAAAATTCTTGGCTTGCTGCGGACCCAAGTGATAGAGTGCACCAAGTTTATGGATGATACGGAGACAAGGAAACGTCGAAAGGCTCTCATTTTTCAAGGGATTCCGGAGACTGAGGGGGAGGAGTGTAGTGAAGTTATTGCTGGCATACTGAGGTCTAAGCTGTCCTTGGATATTCCAGAATCCTCAATCGCTGGGTGTTCCAGGCTTGGGGTGGCTAGTAAGGATCACCACAGGCCGGTTCTAGTTCGATTTGCCAATATCCACTGTAAGATATCAGTCTGGAGAGCGAAGACACGTCTTAAAGGTTCCAGCATTTCCATACGGGAGTTCCTGACCAGAGCCCGGCAAGATGTCTTTGCCAAAGCTCGTCAGCACTTCGGCGTGCGGGCCTGCTGGACACAAAACGGCATCATCCATGTGAAGGTAGGGGACGGAAGTCGGCACAGGGTGACGTCAATGATTGAGCTGAATAATTTACTTCAGAAATTTCCGAAACCACCGAATGTATCTGCTCCTTCAATTCCCAGGAGTAACAATAGTGATAAGGGCACAGCGGTGAACCTGAAAATTTAATGGTAGTTAATCCAAGTTTGCTATGGGTCATTTGCTGTGTGAGTGTTTTAACCCTAATAATAATACTGTCATGGTCTCCGCTCGCCAATGTCCCTCAACATTCCTCGGATCTCATGCCAAGTAAGTTTGTACTATATCAAATAATTTCATAATTTTCATATTGTTTGCTTTCACTATTCATGTTCATTATTCATTTCATGTTCATTTGTCATATTTGAGGTTCATTGGGGAGTGAGGGTTGTGGTAGATTTTAGCGATGTTTGTCCATTCTTTATTATGAGGTAGTTTTGCACTGTTTAACAACTAAAACCATTTGTTTCTTGCGTAACGCTGATGACGGTATGTCCATATTTATTTTGAAATTGCTTCATTGCGAGCACCTCATTAAACTCAATTTGCTATGCAATCTGTAAAAGTGTAAACAAACATCGTCAACACGATTCATGTAATAATTGTCATATCCATCCATGTGTCATCATCAACCATAACGTTTGTTACTGTCAAGTGTCCACTGTCATTTGTCATCGGGATGCATCTTGATACTGGGGCTTTCTATCCGTTCGGAAATATTTAATCATAGTCACTACACATTATCGGATATGGCATTTGGTTGGTTTTCTTTCCTTTCTTGTTTCTTTTTTTTTTGCTTTTCTTCTTTCATTGCTAGTTGTGATGTGTACGTTTTTCGATTTTATTTTTTTTTGTTAATGGTTTTGGGGTTTTTTACGTTTTTACACATTTTATGTTTACTGTTTTGTTTGTTTGGGCTGGCGGGTGGTGCAGAGATGCACGTTTCAGCTCTTCGTTGTTTTAATTTGTTCTTCTTTTTAATACATATATTACTTATATAGATACACACACACATATATATATATATATATATACCTATTTATTTTATTTATAATTTTATTTATGTCAGATTATGATGTGTTTGAATCCGCCAATGAAGATGACTCCTCTTCAAACGACAGCTTCTGCTCAATAATTGAACCGTTGGGTGACTTCGTGCAGAAGCAGTTCAATGATAGAGGCAATCAACTGTTGAACGTATGCCACATCAACGCTCAAAGTATCCCTAGTCACTACAATGATCTATACGAATCGTTTAACAGCAGTAACGTCCACGCCGTCTTGATTTCCGAAACTTGGCTCAAGCCTCATTTGCCGTCCACCACTTATCCTTTGGCCGGCTATATCCTTATAAGGAATGACCGGAGTTGTGGGAGGGGTGGTGGTGTGGCTATATACCTCCGTTGTGATTTTCCTTACAAAATTCTTCTAACTTCTTCTTGTAACAGCCCTGCGGAGTATATATTTCTTGAGGTCTGTGTCCGAGGGGTCAAGGTAATTTTGGGTGTAGTCTATTGTCCCCCTACACTTGATTACTTCACTGAATTCCAATCAGTACTAGAATCTTTGGGTTCAGGGTACGCACATCACATAATCATGGGTGACTTTAACACCAACCTCCTTACCCCCATCTCCCATCGTTCTCGTAAACTCCTGGAATTGGTCGAGTCGGCTTGCATGCATTTGTTGCCGCTTAATCCCACTCATCACAATACAGGTGCCGATGACACCTGGCTCGACCTGATCCTTACCTCCAATCCTTCCCTTGTTTCCTGCCATGGTCAACATGACGCTCCAGGCTTTTCTCACCACGACCTCATATACCTCTCTTATACCCTGAAACCTCCTAAAGTTAAGCCCAGGTTTTTGTACAGACGTTGTTTTAAGCGAATGGATGGAGAAAGGCTTCGGGAAGAGGCTTCAAATATTGATTGGGAGCCGCTGATGAGTGCCACCACGGTTGATGACAAGGTTGACCTCTTTAATAAAATCATCACCAGACTGTATGATCGGCACGCTCCAGTCCGAAAAGTGAAGATTAAGCGACCACCCGCGCCATGGATGACCAGAGGCATTCAGATGGCGATGCGTCGCAGGGACCGAGCCTTCAGGAAACATAAAAGGGACCGCACTGAGGAAAACTGGTTAGCTTTTAAATTTGCAAGGAATCGATGCAACCAGATGGTACGCAACGCTAAACGCCGACATATTCTTGATAACATCTCTCTATCTTCTCCTGCCAATATCTGGAAATTTCTAAAATCTCTAGGTATTGGTAGAACGCAATATTCAGACCTCCCGACCTCTGTTAGTCTGGATGATCTAAACAATCATTTCTCTACCTCTTCGCCCTTGGATTGTCTAACTAAAGAGAGTACTGCATCATCAATTGCTGGTCTGATGCGTCCTGCTATAAATCCTTTCCGTTTCGACCCTGTAGACTCGGAGGAAACCAGAAAGATTATCCTGTCCATCAAGTCCAAGGCTGTTGGTTGTGATAATATTTCCCGATACATGATCATAACAGTTTTGGATCACCTCATCCCAGTCTTAACTCACATCATCAACTTTTCACTCTACTCTAGTTCTTTTCCTTCCTTGTGGCGCAGAGCATTTGTCCGGCCACTGCCTAAAATCTCGAATCCTACTCTTCCCACTCACTTCCGTCCTATTTCAATCCTCCCTTTCTTATCTAAAGTGCTTGAGGCTTGTGTACACAGGCAACTCTCACATTTTGTATTCCGCAACTCCTTACTTAGTCCCTTCCAATCTGGCTTCAGGCCAGGGCACAGCACCACAACGGCCCTCCTTAAAGTGACTGGCGATGTGAGGGCAGGTCTGGAAGACAGTAAAGTCACCGTACTGGTATTGGTCGACTTCTCAAATGCCTTTAACATGGTCAGTCACGACATCCTTCTAGCCATCCTATCCCATCTTATGGTTTCCGATGATACTCTACATTGGTTCTCATCTTATCTTCGGGGGCGGCGACAGATGGTCCAAGTTGGTGATTCGTCATCAGAATGGTGCCATTTGGAAACTGGCGTCCCTCAAGGCGGTATACTTTCACCTCTCTTATTTTCTATCTTCATCAATCTCATTACTACTGAACTTCAATGTGCGTATCATCTGTACGCTGATGACTTGCAGTTGTACTGTCAGGCTAGTAGGGAGAACTTACCGGAAGCTATCAAAAAGCTAAACATTGACCTGGCTTCTATTAAAGACTGGGGTGATAGGTTTGGGGTAGCTGTGAACCCGAGCAAGTGCCAGGCCATAGTAATTGCGAGCTCGCGCATCCTCAGTAAAATAGATGCTAGCACCCTTCCCCCTGTTCTGTTTGACGGTGCGGTCATCCCATGCACCAGCGAAGTCAAGAATCTTGGCCTTCACATTGATAATACCTTGAGCTGGCGCCCGCAGGTTACCAGTGTCTGTAAGAGGGTTACTGGGTCGTTGCGGGCTCTGTATCGCCTCAAAAACTTTCTTCCGTCCTTCGTGAAGGCAACGCTTGTCCAGTCGTTAATTTTCCCTATTATTGATTATGGTGATGTCTGTTATTACGACCTGAATGCAGATCTCCTCAACAAACTAGACAGACTTCTGAATAACTGCATTCGATTCGTGTTCAATCTTCGTAAATATGATCATGTTTCTGCACAGCGCTTGCAATTAAAGTGGTTACCCATACGCCAACGTAGGGAGCAAAGGGCTTTAACTACTTTATTCTCTCTTCTTGAATCCCCTTTTTCTCCTAACTATCTATCCACCTATTTTCAATACACCAGTGCAAACCACAGTAAATATCTTCGTTCTTCCAACAATCGCCATCTACAGTGTGTTAGTCATCGCACTGATTTTCTTCATTCTTCTTTCTTCATACAATCTGTTATTCTGTGGAATGCACTACCCACGGATGTCAGGACGGCGTCCAGTCGCTTAGCTTTTAAGATTAAAGTTCGGGAGCATCTTCTTCAACAATTGGTAGATTCATCTCAAACCTAAACCTCTTTTAATTTTATATTTTGTATTATATTTTATAATGTACATATATATTTCTATATATATATACATTATTTTTTATTTATATATTTACTTTAATATTGTATACATAATTATTGCTATATGTAAGTATGTATAAGTTTTCAAATATACCTATATGTTTAGTGTTTATTGAATATTATGATTGTGAGATTTGTTATTTATTACACTGGTACATTGCCTATTTATAAAGGTTTAAATCACCTGCTACTTTCATCTCTGCACTGCTTAAAGGTTGACTGGGAGACAATGCCCAAGGCATTAAGTCCACCTGTACACACTTGTTGTATGAAGTTGAAATAAATAAATAAAATAAATAAATATGGCAAAATACAACGAAATCTTTGTTTCACGCCGGTGTAAGGCTGTGGTATGTAGACTCGGGTCAAGCCAAAAATCACCATTGTAGTTGTACTAAGGCATGAATTACAAAAATGCAAACTGTAACAGCACAATAGTGTAGTTAGCCACTAAACTCATCAGAGTGAGTTGTAACGAAGCATCCAAGTAGAACAGGCCACACACGCGTATCTTGCTGAATGATGCTAGATGCAGGCGCAGCACGTTCTTGCAAAGTTGTTTTTTGTCATCTGTTAAGAAACAAAAATATTATAAGGTTACGTATTAAAAAACATATGGGCAGCTACCGAAATTAGATATTTTGTGAGAACAACAAATAAGGAAAAAAATATCAAGAAATCTGTTAACTTTTTTCTTTTTGATTCACTACCGTCTATATTTTAATCAACCGTCAATTAATTGGGGACTATATTTGTATAGACCTATATGCGACAATATTTGCAGGATGCCAAGACAATGACTTTGACGATGACGTATACAATTTTTAGTAGTAGTAGGTTTGTTGACTTACCAGAACAATCTGACATCAGGACCAAGGCGCAAGCATCCTGAGCCTTTTCTACAGCCATGTAGAATTTTTCACATTGCCAATTTATTATAGACTGCCATACGCAATTTTTCCCCAACCATGAAAGTACGCAGATAGTCCCACAAATTGTCATATTCTTCAATGAAGTATTTCATACTAATTATATACGGTTTTGCTACTAAATTAAAATTCTGGAGATTTCTTTTGTATTTCACTCTAAAAGTTATTCAAACGTTACTTACCGTGCCGTCCAAAGTTATTCCATATTTGAAGGACTCAATTATAGCCTCAACGTATACAAGAGTGTACACGAATGCTGCATAAAGGAAATATAAGGCCTGAAAATTATTACAAAGGAAATCATGATCAACACATATTATAGGTTTTTAACGAACTCAAAAAGAAAAAACAGACATTCTCAGTTTGACCTGTATGTATGTACGTATTATGTAATAGTATGTATGTATGTAGTCAGAAATGTTGATATAAGGCGTACAACCAAATTAACAGATATACTATCACGTATTGATCAACTCAAATGTAGGTGGGCAGGGCACATGCTTCGATGCAAAAACGAGAAATGGAGCAGAGATGGTTTCAGGAGCAGAGGACGGAAGCAAGACGATGGGAGGATGATATGAAACATACTATAGGAACTCACTGGATCAGAGTAGCAGCAGATGGGAAACAGTGGAAAGAGTTAGAGGAGGCCTTTGCCGTAAGGCATACAGAAATCAAAGATATACTGTAACTGGATGCACGTAAACAATACTTATAAGTTTTATTTTGTAAGTAGTTTCTAGTTATCTGAAGTAAAATTTCGGAAATAATAATAATATTATTATTATAATTATCTCGCGATTGGGAAGGTTTTAGTATATTAATTAATCGACTTGAAAAAGAGGGGTTGAAGTTGATTTATTTAAACATAGTTTAAATAAGAATTATGTAATTATAATTATAATAGAACTCTTATTTATGATACTCACAAAAAAATGTATGCAACTTTTATGAATGTCATAGCATTTCAAAATATCAACATAAGCTTGGAACAGCTTTTGGTTATATTTCTTTCCATCGTTCTCTATATCTTGAACATTCAGAACTCGATGAGTCCATAAATCAATTTTGATTTCCAACAATTTCATCATACGAATGGCGTAAATTTCATTAAAGTCATATATGATCAATAAGTCGCTAATCACAACAATTAAAATGTTTAATCTTACATACAAAGCAACGATGGGAAAAACGAAGACATAGACGAACCAATCCATGACCAAACAAATCCAATTCCAAACAATGTACGACTTAGAAACGCTTTTATCATTAATGAACCTGTGCACGTTTTGGAAAATAAGTACAAACGTGATTGTATTTTTTATTTGAAATAATCCTGTAACGTAATTTATAGTGAAAGCCGCAACAGCAAGAATACTTTCAATTTTAGAATAAACATCAATGTACGTTGTTTTTCCTCCCACAGGCGTGCCATTTATTAAAATGTAACAAAACACATACAAGAAAATGTAAAACAATGTGCCAATGAATGATATTATGTAGGAATGGATAACATTTATTTGTATCATATCATCTTTGAGGTAATATGTAGGAGTCATACTAAGAACTTTCATCAGGTTGAAAGGGAAAAATAATGACTGCACATCTTTGTCCACTTTGTTTTTAGATATATTAATCACAGGGAATTTCCTTCGTCTCAAATATCCAATCGCGTTCATTGCTACCTTCAAGTTTGACAGTGCCATGTTTTATGTCTATGACTGTCCGTAAGCAGTCAATATCAGACCAATTATCGATAATGTAGTTCATCACATTCCATCAATTACTTCTTATTTTATCTACAAACTTCTTAATAGCATATGGAGAGAAAAGAGAGTGAAGGAGACAAAAGACAAACCAAATGATTCGATAATACCTCTATCTTTAGATTCGAATATTTGATAAGAAAAAAATACGTATGTCAGAAAGTTCATTAGTACGGGACTTCGATTTCCTACAGAACGAAGGAATAGCAACAAAAGGAATAAAGATGATGCGCCTTAAGATAATTGTGACGTCGAAGAGGAGGGGAGATCAATTAACGTTTAACACTCACTTTTGCCTTGGTCTCCGAGCGAACAACTACTTACTAAGAATACTGTCAATCAATTAGTATTCAGTGATTGCAATCATTAGAATCAGTGTTTTGAATTTGTTATTGAGTTTGATATTATAACAGCGAAAACTGTTAAAATAAGAGTGTACTAAACTTTGATGTACTTTCCTAACCATGTTTGCACTTTGAAAGTAACTGAGATTTGTTTCGGGATTTCTTCTCAGAGTAGTCGGTAGGAAATGTCAAAGTGCAAAAGTGCAATACCTATATAAAAATAAACAATAATTTTATTACGAATATTTTATTGTTTTATTGCTGGATACACATATCTCTTCTGATATTGGCGATGAAGAGGTCTCTCGCCCAACATTGCCCACACCACCCTCCGACACGTATATCGAAAATGTTTTAATACTACTTACATCACTACTTATACGGAGTGCACTTTTTAAATTAAATTCGAGTTCATCATAAACAGTTCATCATGATCAGGCTAAGTTGGCATAAATGAAGAAGACTTCGCCAAGAAAATTGGAAAGTAGTACACGTGTGAACCCAGGATATGTAGCTAGTTTAAAAAAAATAGTCAGCGGTCATCATTAATACCTAAGCAATCATAAGTGCTTCGATATTATTTACATATCCCACTAGTGACAGTAAGTCTAATTGATTTTTTCAATTGTATTACTACATCGATGTTTCTGGAAATATAATCTTTTAGTTCGAAACTTACGTACCTCTACTTGTTGGTGCTTTAAGTGATAAGAAAATGGAAAATATAAAAGTCAAAGTTCAAAATTTAAAAGTTAAAGACTATGGCGTTCGCACAGAAGACAACTTTGTTGACAAAGATTTAGATGTCATGTTCTTTCCATTGTACCTGATGCAAATGGTTCTGCTGAATCCCAAGTACATCATAAAGAAGAACCTTATAAAACCAAATAATGTTTTGTTCAAATTGTTATCAGTGACATTGACAGCAATGCTAAGTTTTGTTTTTATATTTCGTATACAGGACCTTAGCTATAATACCGAAATATTGCACAATGTCCCGACAATGTACTACTCCGCTTATTTTGATTTAATCTTCTACTCTATTGGTTTCATTACAATCAGCATCCTGAACGTCTTTAACTCAAAACAAAATATTAAATTCCTATTGAAAATCCAAGATCTCCACCGCACTATCAATAGCGACATTAGTTCTAATAATTTCATTACTTGGAATTGGATTTATGTCGTCGTCAATATATTCTTTAGTTTTATTACGTCTATATGCGTTTGTTATTTATTGCAAGTTCCAATTTACATGTATTTTTGCTGTGTATCATTAATTCTCTTTGATGCTACCATGGTTTATGCTACCAAAGTGATTGCATTATTGGCTGATAAAACCAACTTGTGGGCTGAAAAAGCTAAAGGTGTAATTCTGCATCGTTTCGATTCTGTCTTCAATGAGGATTCATGTGAAGTTATGTTCAAAGCTTTCAAACATATTTTAGACAATTACGAAATGTACAGAGCCTCTTTTAAACTAATGGTGGGTAGAAGATCTTTATTGCCATATCTATTTAAATAAAAATGACTTTCCATTCGTTAGTCTCGCTTAAACTCGAGAACTGCTGTACCTATTTGGTTAATTTTGGTCTTGAAATGTTCGTGAAAGTCGAAAGATTTAAAAGAAGAAATGAGATGAGAAAATATAGGCGGTACTTATGAAGTTGGCCAGGCCAGCTAGTATTAAAATATTAACAGAGTTTAAAATATTTCTTTTTTTTTTCAGATTTTGTTTAACATTATTCATTCCTTCTGCCACATTTTAATATACGTTGAGATATGCGTGGAAGGTTTTCAATTTTTATCATTAAATTCAAATAACATGCCTCTGGATGTAGGATATGTAAGTATATGTTTCTAGTTATGCGGTATATTTCAAAATTATTGAATCATTTTATAATTATTTGTATCACTGCTGTTACCAGCGGCATCACCTGCGTTGCTGAAATAAAAATTATCCCAGGTTTTGTTGGAACAAAACCTATCTTCGTATCAAATTTAATTCAAATGCATATATTACAATTTGCGTGAAAGAATAACAAACTAACTTGCACACATCTCTCCATCCGTACATCCTCAGAAACTTTCGTGTATATAATATTAATAGATTTTTTTGAAACTGTGAAACATTAAGATCATTGTAAAGAACATTTTATTAATTTACTTACATAATCAAGCCAATATCGTCATCATCATCTTTATATTGATGTGTATAATACAAATATTTTCATAAATGGAAACTCTGCTTTCAGGTTGCAACCGCAACTTCTGTAATGCTGTTCAACTACACCACGTGGATATCAAAAATTTTGTTGACGCAAATACTCCTGAGTCGCGATTTTCAGGCCTTATACAGTGCAATGTACAGTACTCAAGATGTTTGTGCTATCATTTTAAACTCTAACTGCACAGGTACAGTTTTATTTCTTGTAAAATTTGATTGGTTACTTTTTAGAGGTACATTGAATTATAGTAATAATGAGTAGTAAACAACAACAATAATAAATCAGAGATCACCAAATTAATCACAGAGAAAACAGCATATTATAAATATAATCCACAACCAGTATAAGAGAACGAGAATTTCAAACTGTACTGGGACAGAACAATTATCACCGACAAAACAATTTACAACAATAGACCGGATATAACAATGCTAGATAAACGAAAAAAAATAGTGTATATAATAGACATAGCCCTATGTAATACTCATAATCTAATAAGCACACATTCCGAAAAAAATGCGAAAAATACTGACCGATCTATAGAACTCAAAATACAATGGAACATCATCCACACCAAAACTATACTATCATTTTATCCACTACAGGCGTCATTCCAAAATCTCTCCACAATAGCTTACAGTCTTTAAATGTCAGGACATTAGGAGCAATGAGTATGCGGAACCTACATTTTTGGCAAAAGAGCGAAGAAAAATTTGTTAGTTTCAGAATTTTACTAAAAATGTAACTTACATTTCAGTTGCAGAAAAACGGTTGTGTAAGAATGTTCAACGTCTATACGAAGTGGAGTTTGACAAGATGGATGTGTGCCGGGTAGTGCACATCGATGCTAGCTTGCCGCTCAAACTGATTGAATTGACTACGAACTATACGATTGCTTTGCTGCAATTCGCACTTCTATAATGTTGATAGCCTTTTGTTTAATAAAGAAGCGAACTGTGTCCGTCAATGGTATTATGGTTTCAATTCTTCAATCACTTTTAACTTTTCTGTTTAACTGTCATAAGCGATGCTGATTACTTAACATCAGGTGATCCGTTTTCTCGTTTACGGGCCCATCCCATAAAAAAGTTTCGATATGGAGCCGCGGAGAACGTGAAAGGTTACCAGGGCTCCGGTTCGGGGTGATTTTAGTCAGTGAGAGGCTGACATACGGTCTCGCTTCACCTGGGCGGTAGAAGTCATTCGATGATATTCCCCCTTTAAATACTATAAAAAAATACTTGTGTCAATAATTTTTTTCCATTCTTATTTTAATTCCAATATAGAGGTAATTACATGTTTATTATTAAAGGAATGCAAATTGTAGTAACACTATGCTATTGTTAGCCAGCAATTCAAACAGATGCAACAAGAGACAGACATCCACGTAGAACAGCTGACAGGCGCGCATCTTGCTGAACGACGCACGGTGCAGGCGACGCACGTTCTTGCACAGCTTCTTGTTGTCTTCTGGAAAGATAACGTTCACTACTTCCAATACTTTAGTATCAGAACCTGCAGCTCTCACTTAGGATTTAGCTACTAAGCAAGCGTAATTTCTAGCATTATTAATTTTGTTGGGGCCATCCAATCAGCGTCGAATGTGGTCTCGTGTCGATCTCGTTTAACGTAACACAAAGTCTAATACGACTTTGTGTTAGCCCTCTTACCTGAACAGTTTGATTTAAGTACCAAAAAGCAAATATCTTGCGATTTCTCTATAGTGACATAGAATGATTCACAATATGTAAACAGTATTACTTGTAGGACCAAGTTTTTTACCAACCAAATAGATATCATAGTAGTCGACGACAATATTATGTACTGGAAGAAATAGAAAACGTTTTGTTAATAAAGTAAGTTATACTTTTTCACCATAAACAGAAAAGCATTAAATTTGTCTTTTTTTATCTTTGTATCTTTGTAAAATTAATGAAAAGATAATTGTGAATATTAATGATGATACGAATTTATTAGATGAAGGTTACGAGTAATAGCAAGAGATGACAAATATTAATTAATTAATCATACAATTTCCTTTGTTCCTTTTGGCAATTGATAGTATTGGATTAACATTTCCACATAAAGTAAGGTATGGAATATGTTTCTGATGGTGTGGTACAAAACCTGAAAGAACAAAAGAATAAAACCTAAGTAAAAGCAAATTAAACAAGAATAAAACATATTTCATTAAAATACTATTCAAACACTTACTAATACTTGATAATTGCTTTTGAAGATATCATAGGTCTTGAGTATGTGAAGGTAAATTTCTAGCAATTTTTTAAGGCAGGTCTCATTTTCCACTGAGTCCAAAACATATCGATTCCAAAGTGCAACTTTGTCGTTCAGTGACTGTATGAATTTGATTGCACAAACCAAATCGACGTCAAAAACGATGGGAGTAATGGCATTTAACGTAACGTATAAAGGTAGATTCGGATACATTAAATAATTGTAAATATAGAACAAAATATAAAAACCGACAACTACAGCAATAGAAATCCAGTTACGCCTACCATATTTTTTGTCAATGATATCGTTGTAGAAAAACTTAAAGACTTTTTGGAAATTAATGATAAATTGAACATTGGACATGGATTGCAATAAAATAATAACAAAATATATGGAGAAACCAATGACATTGGAGAAAAAGTTGCTATACAAAACAAAATCTTGTATTTGTATCAAAGAAAACTGTTGTAGCTCATCGTCTGAAATATGACATATCTGATACCAGTTTCCAAAAATATAAATCGCTATTCCGAAACACAGGAATAGTTTAAAAAGCGTGTCATTTGGAGAAATTATATTATTTTTTATACGAAACTTTGGAACAAGTAAAAAAGTTTGGATTGTAATAAAAGGCAGTAGCATAGACCTCACATTTCTATCGAGATAATTTTCCAAGATCAATTGAAATTTGGAATCTTGAACTACAATTCGCGTGTTTGTGTTTTGTTTTGTTATAGACATCATGTCGTAGGTATTTGAAATGCGGAACGAATGTCGGAAAACATAATAAAGGAAAACGTTTTAAATGGATTCGGAACATATTGTTTGCTTAATATATTTTTATTTTCGTTTGCTTCTGGTCGTTAAGTGGTTTATCATCTATTTTGTCAGGCACTCATCATAATTGTGTTTCTGTATCCATTTTTTTTTGTTTGCTCTAGAACTTATCGTAATAAATGGATTCCTTTGCTTTATTTTTTTATTTCGACGTTTAAATTTCTTTTGTTTTGTGCGTATTCGAGTCAAGTAAACGAGCAGATGGATTGCCTATGGACACCCGAAACACAAAAAGTGTTACAAGTGCATTACCGGCCGTTTGGGATTCCCGTTGATTTCGAGATTGAGGAGGAGGGTAATTGGGCCCGGACACACGAGGAACCACAACCGTCTATTATGAAAAAACGAAAATGTTTAAAAAACACTTATTTCAAGCAGACAATAAAGAAACATTTAAACATCAAAACAAAAGGATGAATGAAAATAATATTTCAATGTATAGTCGTAGTTCACAAAAATTCAAATTGTAGTATAACAATAGTGTAGGTGCTGATGATATTGCTCAGTTGAACAGACATCGCCGCGTCTATGAAAAACACGCTGCACACACACATCTTCTTGAAGTTGGTCTTATGAAGGCGTTGAATGTTCTTGCAGACTCTCTTCTGACTTTCTGTAAAGAATTTAAAACACCTGACTACTACTACTTGAGACGGTACAAAGTTTGTCGGATCAGCTAGTATTTTATATTTCTATCATGCCCTCGCACTTTGCGAGGGGCATCGTTTAGAAATAACAGCGTATCTGTATTACATTTTAAGAATAAAGAAAGGCTTGTTGCCGATCATCCCAAAATAGCCATTGTACCTATTTCAGCAAGTTGACGACATAAAACATAGAGGTAGATAAAATAGAAAGGTGCCAACTGGTCAATAAACTGGCGCTCGGGAGTTTTTGTCCCGCGAGTTGACGTATAAGTAGGCAATCGCACTTGAGACCACTCGGCCAACAAAGCAGTTATTTGCGTGAGCAACTCATCATTTTCTTAGTTAAGGGCTCGTACACAAAATTGTAATGTGGCGTCGCATTGCAAAAATGTGCGAGCTCCCTCTACGCATCGCAAGAACTTGCGAATTGATTCGCATTGCGCATCAAAATATTGTCTCCCCAAAATCTCCTTTGTTTCTTTTTCCTGTATCTCCTAAGCAATAATAGAAGTGTGCACTTCATTTTACGATCCATGTCACAACCTAGTTTTCGCATCGCAGTTTTGTGGACGAGCCCTAATTAGTACGGTAACGACAATAATTATAAGAACATGGTGCAAATCAATTTCATTTGCTATAAATTCCAACGGATATACATACATACATCAAAGATGTGCATTTATTTATTTTTCATTCATTTGTCGAATACAGGGCAAATGATTCTAGGCATACAATAGTAATGTTCACTTATGACTTACCTGAACAAAAATTGCCGTTAATTAATTCTTTACAAGTGCTCTGTACTTCTTCCATTGCAAAGTACAGTCTTTCACTCTCAATGCTTAATAGGATAAAGAGTGTTATATTCTTAAAAACCCAAGTTATTGATATGATTGAAAAAAGAAACTGCAATAACAATACGTATCTATACTACATACAAGATAAGATACATTATGCTACACATACATACAAGATAAGATAATAGGGTAGATGACTAATTTTAAAACATTACACACGTTTTTATTTTATATAGGTACACCAAATTTTACCCCGATTCCTTCTGCTGTTTTGAGGAGTAGGAGCATCAAACAAACATATTTATAATATTAGTAGAAATTTACTGAACTAGAAAAAAGAAAAGGTATACTAATAACCTATTGAAACTGATTGAAATTTTGTGAGGGTCCAATATTTTTTCTAAACCACTTTAAGTATTAGCACTGTCGCAGTCGCAGTCACATGTTATTTTGTGTTTCAGAACAGACAAAATATATTAAATATTATATTATGATTGCCAATCCATGTAGGGAAATTGACACAAATCTTACATATTCCGTACTAGTTCTTCCACTAGAAGCTTTCCACAATTCAATTCGTATTACAACTGCAATCAAAGATCTCACTGTCGTTTGTATAGCGTAGAATACAATCTGTAACAATTTTATTATTTAATTATTATTTAATTCCGCGACACATGACGCACATGACTGGCACGGAATGCTGCTCATGAAAATGAGCCTTTAGCATGGCTTGAATCTAACGGCGGGGGGACTGGGATGCCGTCTCCTCCTTTTGCGAAGCAGTCATGCTAGCTAAGGAGGAGGCGGGACGCGTGAGGCAGCGAAGCGCTGCCTCCTCGCAACCCAGCCATCGCGAAGGACACACCGGGCGTCGGGGATCGCGGGACGATCTCCGGCCACCGTAAGCGCGGGCCTGCGGACGGCGAGCATGGGTGGCTCCCCGTCCGACCAGAAACAGACCCGAGCGTACGGCGCGTCGCGTTCCGCGCGCGCCTATAAGAGCCATCAGACCACCACAGATGGGGCCCAATAGGGCCGATGCCGATTCGGAGTCGCGGAGAACCTAACGGGTAGCCGGGGCTCCGGCTCGTGCAGGAGTAGGAACAGGGTGGTTTTTAGTCAGTAAGAGTCTGACACTCCCTCCCGCCTCACCCAGACGGGAGCAGTCATTCGATGATTTTCCCCCCTTAAAAAAAAACCTTGTATTGTTAAAACAAATCGAAATGGACCGTTAGTCAAAGCAATAAGACTTTTAAAATCGCAGTTTTATTTGTATTCATCCAAATTCTATCATTCAATACAAAATAAAGAAAAATAAACCTTATGACGAGACCAGTAATACATGTTAAATTAAAATTTTTGTGTACGTATTATGATTCTAACATATTATTCTAATTGAGGTGTTTGAGGGTGTGCATTAATTACATTACATATTGTATATATATGTATACAATGGCTTTTAGACATTAATACATATATTGATAGATATAAATATAATTGATATTATGTTTTGATTCATTAGTTCGTACGATCACAGCAAATATAGTAATTTTTTTTTGGGATTTATAGCTATTAATACATCATGGAATACTCGTATATTGCGATAGGGGCTTATATTGGGACGTATGTCAACTTTTAGGGAACACAGAGTATAGTTCACTAAAGTGGGAAAAGGAGGATCCTCCGACCAGGCGAGGTGATCGTGCCTGGCGGGCTTTCTGCCCAACAGTTGTTCGTTGGGATTTTCTATCCGTGTTAATTTGCATGTAAACTTAGTGCTTCTACTGAGAACTAAAAAAATAACCAGTAATACTTTGCCCGACCCGGGTATCGAACTAGCGACCAGTCGGCCAACGAGGCAGTGTCATTTAAAGTATACATATTTATAAAACAAAATACCATGTGTTGAAATGTCTCCTCAAATATTCCATACGCTTCCAAAATATCTTTGTATACTTTAATCATTTTATTCCAGGATTCTTCTTCATTAAATCGCATCAATTTTATTTTCTTCACCCAATTCTGGAGCGGCAGTGTCAGAAGCTTAATTGTTCGTAAGGCGTACAGCATATTAGTATCTAGAGCAGCCCAACAGTAGGAAGTAATATTATAACCAGTACCCATGGAGGGAAAGAAGAAATAAGAGTAAATAATCCAGTAAATATGACAAGCATGCAAAGTTACAATGTAAGACCAGTTAGAACATCTCATTCCTTTTACATCTTCAGTCATTTTGAGCACATTACATACATTTTGAACTTTTAAGACAAATAAAACATTTAGGTTGCTGCGAAAGATGTTGATGAAGCAGTTCAAGAAGGTGCCAATGGAGAGAAGAGAATGGACAACAATTTTGAACGATTGAATGAATAGTTCATAGCCGTTTACATAAAGGGTGAATGAAGAGTCAAATATGAAGTAACCGCAGGCCAACATCAACAAGAAAGTAAAAAGGCCAGCAATGACTTTATAGGAAACGCTGTTTGAAGTAATTCTACCGTTGCGAATTTTGTATTTGGCGCAAAAGAAAATATTTTCCATGGAGTTCAATGGTTTTAGGACGACCTCAAATTCTTTCTCTAATCTATCATCAGCCATATTGTTAATGTTATGTAAGTACAACGACAGATTCAATGTCGAAACCGTTTGTTTGTTAGTTTTTATTCTTTTCATCAAACACATGTCAGTTATATAAGCTTGACTCAACTTGTTTGATGAGTTTACCATTCCAGACTGATAATATCATATTTAACTTAGAGCTTTTAGAGGCGACGCGACGTTTAATTTAGATAAGAGCAATTGTAGCATTATTTCTGTTTTATATAATACTAGTTTGTCCCTCGGGCTCATTTTTATGAATCTCAAATCAAATCAAATCAAATCAAATCATTTATTTCGGTTGCAAACATGGGTTATAAAATATACAAAAGGTGTTTAATATTTATGGTATGGTTCTCCACATTTTGCCATTATGGCATGCAAGTATTTCCTTATCAATTTATTTACAAGTTTAGCTTATACAATCTCATACAATATACGTTACCAATAAATTAAGAATTGAAATAATTATAATTATTGAATGTCAAGAAAGATGAAATTAAAGGTATCATATTATTAATAAGTCAGTAAGTCATCATTAAGAAAGTCGTCAATATTATAATAGCATTTGTCAAGCAAAAGTTCTTTTAGCGTCTTTTTAAAGTTCAATATAGTCATAGTTTTCATAACATCTGGTACCTTATTGTAGATGCGAGGTGCAGTACCAAAAAAACTTTTCTTTACCAATGCAGTTTTACATGTCACTGGATATAATTTATTTACAAATTTTGTACGTATTGGATTCCTCTTGACCTCCGAAACTTTTAGGAATAGATGTGGGTTACACCTCACAAACAAGGCAGTCTCCAAAATATATAAGCAAGGCATGGTCAAAACTTTTAAAGACTTAAAATAGGGTACACAGCTATCCGTTACCTTTAGGCCGCACATTGATCGGATACATCGTTTTTGTGACCTAAATACCTGCTCTCTGTCAGTGGAGTGACCCCAGAAAATAATGCCATACCGCAGAACCGATGCAACTAGTCCATGATATGCCGTCAGGAGTGCTTGGTTGTTAACTTTCTTTGAGAGTTGATATAGTGCATATGCGGATTTGTTTAATTTTTTACAAAGTACACACATTTTAACCCATGGAGCTATTTGAACTTTTTGGTATGATTCATAATATATAATTCATTCGATTTAATTATGAATCCTAAATTATTAACCTGACAGTCTGAACCCGACTTCAAAAAATATTTGCGTTATTTTCGTCATGTGAGTGAGGTTGCTGGAGGCCCAATTTCCCCGTCCCCCCTTCCCCAAATTCCCCAATCTTCAATCCCGCTCGGAAAACTCTTTGTGTGATCCACAGATTGTTGTTCCAGATCTTGGTATCATATTTATGTGATATTGTATGTTTGTAAACGCACTCACGACACAGGAGAAAATCCTAGTGTGGGGCAACGTTTAAACAAATATGAAATTCATCACTGCTGACCGACTCACACACACTTTTGTTGTTAAATATTTTATTTGACTTTAAAACGCCTTATTGGTCTAATTGCAATAAACGACTTGACTTTGCTCTGACTGTATTCAAGTACTTAAATTACTGTAACTACATGAAAACAATAAATTATTAAAATTATTACTATTGTGGTTATTAATATCATACGAAACTTACTAACTGATGTCATCACTGATATATTAAAGAAGGAGATATGGTGTGGAGTCAAAAATGTACGCAAAACCGGTGAAGCCACAACTGCCCCGCCATAAAACTAATTTTTCACACACAGTTCTGACAAAACAATACTACGAATAAGTGCACACACGCGGCATCGATAACTCAGTAATTCAAATATAAGCCTTATTCTTTAAACGACAGCGCACATTCTCCTACAATTTCTCAATGTGTGTGTTAGGGGTGGGATCTACCGACGCCGTAGTGACTTGACGGTATCGATAACTCCCGATGAATATATCGATAAATTTATTACAAAGGTTTTGGAAATAAAGTAAAAACGACATGAAACCAACAAAATATCATTTAATTATTAAAAATATTTTATTTAAAAAAATATTACAAATCAAACGACAAGTTGTATGTAGTTATAATGATATAATGTGGATAAGGAGGTATCGCATTCTTGATTAATTAGTGAAGTTTTAATGTTGTATATTTTTCCATGACTGCTTTTATTAATAATATTATTTGGTTATTTATTGGAGACTGCTCTGTGAGTACAAAACTAACTATGCGATGCTGATCATTATAATGCATACAAAGATAATGGTTAATTGATGAAAAATTAAATTATAATACTATAACCATTACAAGTGAACAAATAAATAACTATTTGTAGTCGACTTTCTTGTCGATAGACTTTGATAAATCTCCACGACCACATCACTATCTCGCTCAAAGACGGCGGACCTGAGCAGCGGACGCACCATGTGACATCGAGTCTTGATGAGCGTTTCGTTAAGTCACTTTTACATTGCTGGTTTAGTTACTCAGTGTCACACTAGGGTGGTTGTAAAAGAGCAATGTATTCATGAAGACATAATACAGTCGGAATAATATAGAAAAATAAAAATAAAGTAATAACTTATTGTTTTTCGTGATTTTTAAGATAAATATTGTAAATATTTGTTTTTACACATGATAACCGATGCCATGACTTCTACAGTTTTTGTTTTGGCTTATATGTCTGCACGAAATCACTGCACAAGACGGTATTTTATCGTTTGTTGTACGATCGCGGGTGACAACAGACTAACTCGCGGTGACGGCCATATTTTCCTTCATTGAGGCGAACGCTCAAGTGCGAGCCTAACCGACACGCCCCCTTGCCACTTCTCCTTTTTAATATTTCTGTGGATGTCATAATTATGACCTTTGAGTTTGTTTCGGATGTATGACCCCTGGGTTACTTTCGGTGTGAATATGATCTTTGATGGCTTTTCAATATTAATGTATTTTGACCTCTGAGTTTGTTTCTGCGTTGAAAATAGATAGTTTCAGATTCAGTATCATAATTTAAATATGAGACACAATTGTATTTAGACTCATAAGAGGTTGATTTCCATAAACTAATCAGTATATGCATAACCGTCATTAGTAAGAACGTTTTACATTTTTTATTAGTATCATGGTATACGATATAAATGTAAATATGTATCTAAGATGTTTCAACATGAAGACTGACTCGTTGGCCGAGTGGTCGCAAGAGTCGGGAAAATCATCAAATGACTTCTCCCGCCCGGGTGAGGCGAGAGGGAGTGTCAGACTCTTACTGACTGGCAAGAGGTCTTGGGTTCGATTCTCGGGTTGGGCAAAATTTTACTGGGGTTTTTTTAAAGCCTTTGATAACACAAAAGCCTGGAATTGTGCCCGATATATGGCAATAGGCAATATGCACCTCTGACTAAAACTTCAGTGATAAAAGGTGAAGAAAAACGGAGAAGACAATAACTTTAATTAATATATAGTTTACAGAAACTCGAATTGCAGTATAACAATAGTGTAGGTGCTGATAATATTGCTCAGTTGAATAGACATCGCCGCGTCTATGAAGAACACGCTGCACACACACATCTTCTTGAAGTTGGTCTTATGAAGGCGTTGGATGTTCTTGCAGACTCTTTTCTGATTATCTGGAAGACATGAGAACTGGTTTATAGGACAAACCTCTGTTTCGCTGTTGTCTTACTAAATAGATTAATTTCCCTTACATGGACTGTCTTATTGATCAAATAGTAGATTATGCTATAGGTGATCTTGATCAGACCATTAGCCAGCTACTCATCCAAAGTAGAAAATTATTCGTATTTTTTTTTATTATTGTTTAATATATTATAAGGAGAATTCCTTGACGGAATACAAACAATAGACTCAACGTCATACACACGTCAACATGGTTACAAGTACAACGGACTTGTTATTTTGTTATGTGTATCATCTGTATAATAATTATACATGAAGTGAAATGCGGTAATTTTATATTACAGATACTGCAATTCTATCTATCTGTATAGATGTTCTTTTCTAGGGTATTACACAGGGCACTTGAGGGCTTGAACGCAATTGAAACTAATGGTTGAATGCTATAATCTGCGTTCGGCACTATGATTGGTCTATGCCAATGAACCAACCAATCAGAACGTTAGCGTTTCGATCTCGTTGAACATAGAACAAACTCGTTTTAAACCCAATGATATTATTTTGACGTTCAAAAGTGCCTTTCTAGTCTCAATGAAATAAATAATTTTGACTTTGACAAATTATTAGACTTTGATGTAGCTTGTAATGATTACATTACAAGCTACATCAATAATAATTTGTGTATAAGCATTAGCTTATGATAGTTTCACTCACCTGAGTACTGATTCCAATTAATAAATTGTTTGCAAGTACTCTGTATTTCTTCCATTGTTGAGTACAAGTTTTCACACTCCACGCTCAAGAGTATGAATAGCGTTAGATTCTTGAAAATCCAGGTTAAAGATATGAATGAAAAAATAAACTGGAATAATAAAAACTTTACAAATTAGTTGTCAGTTTCCATCTGAAATTTTACTTCTTTTATATTTATATAATCTTAGGCAAGGGCGTCTAAATAAAGGTGGATATAGTCTCTTGAACTAATGTCTGTGCCTGGTTACTATAGACTTACACATTGACACAAAGCACATCTTACGCGTGACGTGATTGGCCCGTCATTGCACTTCATACATTCATTATCAACAGCCTATTTTCGTACACTGCTGGACATAAGTCTCTTCAGCTCTACGCATCCAACCACTTTACGTATATCGCCACTCCACTTATCTGGAGGGCGCCTTACACTACATTTGCCTAGACGCGGTCTCCACTCCAAAACATGTCTACCCCAGCGGTCAGCGGTTCGTCGACAATTTCTTCAGTTCTTCATACATTATGGTGTTGCAAGTACAAGTACTTGTAAATACACCACTGACATTTTGATACTTCAATCATTCCCAAGTGATATTGCGACCGCCTTTTTTTACTTCCTGTATTTTTAGTCACCAGATGGCGCAAACGTAGCGAAATATCGTGTGGTACTAACTTATTCCCTATTGGATGAAAAACGAGATGTTTCCACTAGCGCTACATGGTCACCAAAAATACGATAAGCCCCATTGGTTGGTGACTATGCCCGGCGTGGCGCCTCACTAGATAATTGCAAATGAGAACACTAGCGACTTATTTCTAAACTTCTGCCCAATCTTACGTATTCCGTCGTCGTTCTGTTTTCAAATGAAACTTTCCATAACTCAATTCGTATTAAAAGCGCGACCACATATTTGGATGTTGTCATTTAGGCGTAGAACACAATCTGAAAAATGAAATATTACTAATTTTTTTCATATTACAATAAATAAAAATGATATACTACTAAACTACTAAACTAGATAGTAGATATGAAGTAAGTAGGGTGTTCCTTGTCTATGGTCCACAGATAATATAAGATATTAAGTATTCTATGATTTCAGTAAAATAATAAGTCTGTGGACGATGGACAAGACTTCACTTAATTTTAATTTTTTAGCTTCTTTTTATTTTATTTTTATTTATTTTTTAATTATGTTATGTGTGTTTTGCGCAAAAGTAAATGGTTTTTCTTTCTTTTTCTTTCTATATAAGAAATATGAAGGATAAAACAGAATACAGATATTCTAACAGCGTGCCCTGACTACTCCTGACAGAGCTGATCAAATAACGTACAATAGAGTAGACATATCCATTTGGATAAAAACCCCTTACTAAATAAAGAACAAAATAAATTGCTGTGAGCCACTATGATAGACAATATGATCTTGAATACATTGATTTCTTATTTCAATTTGAATTTATACTAAAAAAAAGTATTACAATACCGAGAACTGAAACGTCTCTTCAAATATTCCATAGGCGTCCAAAAGGTCTTTGTATGTACACTATCAGCATGCTTGTCCACGATTCTTCTTCATCAAATCGGGTCAACTTAATTTTTCTCACCCAGTTCTGAAGGGGTAGAATCAAAAGCTTGATTGTTCGTATGGCATACAATAAATTTGTATCCACAGCAGCCCAACAATACGATGTGATGTTATTACCAGCACCCATGGCAGAAAAGAAAAAACACGCATAAAAAACCCAAAAAATATGATACACGTGCAAGATGATAACATGGCACCAATTAGAAAATACCAAAGTCTTTATGTCTTCAGTCATTTTGAGGATTTTATAAACATTTTGCATTTTCAAGATATATAAAACGATTCGGTTACTACGAAAGATGTTGATGAGGCAGTTTAGGAAGGTACTAGTGAAGAGGAGGAGATAGAAGAAGACGCTGCACCATTGAAGAAAATACTGATTGCCTTCGATTTGTATGAGGAATGGGGAAGTGATCATACAATAACCACAGGCCAACATCAACAGGAACGTGAAAGACATTGAAAAGATTTTGTAGATAATGCTAGTTGAAGTTATTTTCCCATTATGAATTTTGTATTTCGCACAGAAGAAAAAATAATCCATGATATTTAATGGTCTTAGAACTGCTTGCAGTTGTCTCTCTAATTTATTTTCGACCATAGAGCTGGTATTATCTTCTGATTGTTCTGCTTCGGTGTCAATGTTATTTTTCCAATATTTATTAGTTGCTATCCAAGACATGTCAGCTGTGAAAGCTTGTCCCAAGCCATTTGATGAGTTCACTACTTTAATTTTGATCATTGCTGATATTTACTTAAAGTAAATGACAATATTAAAATTGGTTACATTATTTAAATTATAGGTATTTAAAACTAGGCCGACCTACGGACTCACTTCAAAAAATATGTATATGCATAACGCCTTTAATCCCCGAAGGGGTAGGCAGAGGTGCTCATTATGCCACTTTACAATGTAACATCCACTTTTCACTATTTATGTTATGAGTCCCATGTGGGGATGAGCCTATTGCCTATTGCCAGCAACAAAAGGTAAAAATGGCGGTGATGATAGAGAATTTGCAGAACATAAAGAGGAAGAGGAATTATAAATCTACCTCTATGTAAATGAAAATGAATTTCTGTTCGTTTGTCTCGCTAAAACTCGAGAACGACTGAACTGATTTGGCTTAATTTTGGTCTTGATAGTTTCATGAAAGTCTAGGGAAGGTTTAAAAGGCGAGAAAAAACTTTTAGGCGGTACGAAGTTTGCCGGGTCAGCTAGTTTTAGAATAAATATGCCCCTAGACAGAAGAGTCATGTATACCATTAATTGTGCTTTTTCTTATACAGTTATAACATTGCAATGATTTACAGAAACTCGAATTGTAGTATAACAATAATGTAGGTGCTAATGAGACTGCTCAGTTGAATAGACATCGCCGCGTCTATGAAGAACACGCTGCACACACACATCTTCTTGAAGTTGGTTTTATGAAGGCGTTGAATGTTCTTGCAGACTCTTTTTTGATTTTCTGAAAGACGTAAAAGAATTTAATAAGTTCAAGTCAAGGTATAATAGTTAAATTGGTATTTAAACGTGCTTCATCAACAACCTATAAATAGCCACTGCTGATCAAGGCCTTCACGCACGCAGAGAAGGTTTGACCATTAATCACCACGCTTGCTCAATTCGGGGTGGCTATTCTAAACTTATCTTATTAGAAATTGTAAATACAGGTTTCCTCACGATGTCTTCCTTTACCGTTTGTGACTAAATTATTTTAGGAAGTACATATAACTCGGAATAAGTCCAAATGGTAATAGCTATTGGTAGGTTTCGTACCAGCACCTTCATGCATGAGAAGCGGGCGTCTTAGACCTCCGAGCTACCACATATTTTAGTAATTAGCTTAAAACGTGCTTTCTATGTGGTATTAAACTAACCGTCTACGATAAAATGAGTATGAGTGTTGCAACATCTCTTACCTGAATATAGATTCCAATTAATTATTTGTTTGCAAGTACTCTGTATTTCTTCCATGGCTGAATACAATCTTTCGCTCTCAATGCTTAGCAGTATAAACAGCGTTAGATTTTTAAAAATCCAGATCAAAGATACAAACGAAATAATGAACTGGAATTGCAAAAACATTTGTTTGAAGGGTTTTTCAATTAAATGGCTTTGATTTTCTATCTAGAAAGCGACACATTAAATGGACTAAACAATTTCGTTTTAGATAATACTAGCAGCCCGTCCCGGCTTCGCATGGGGTAGACAATTATTTATTTTTGGAAATTTGGATTGTTGTATTGACATATCTACAATAGTTGGACATATGCTACCGCGGAGTTTTTTGTAGACATTATGATGTTCTTCAATATTGTTGTACATTATTTTGTTTTATCGCTAATAGTTTCGGCAGCGCATTCGACGAAAGACATTTTAAGACTCATTTTTCTACACCTTCGGTTACATTATTCAAATTTTACCAAGGATCGCAAATTTTTTTCAAAATTCTATTGATGAAAGAATTTTTAAATCGGCCCCAGTACTTTTTGAGCCTATTATATTACAAACATACAAAAATAGGTATGTACAAATATTTCCTCTTTATAATATTAGTATAGATATAGATTATAAGCTGACTAAAAATAGTATTAGAAGGTTTTAAATTTGTCAATATCAACTTTCAATTTCTTTCCATTTTTGGATATAGACTAGATAAAGGAGAGCCTTTAGCTCGTAATTTAGATCGCTTGGTGTCCGTCTTATTGCATTCAAGCACTGATATCATTAATTCATTATTAAACGGTTTTATCTAGTAATTTACAGATGGACGTGTAAAAGTGTTCATTTCATGTCAATTCAAATATCATTTCATTACCAAACCTAGCTAATATGTATATTATTATCATTCTAAAATATCGATATACGGTCATCGCTTCTTCGAAAAACGTGAACTGTCTACTGTGATCTGAGGGCTTAGTACGAGTTTGTGTTACGTTTAGTGAGATCGAAACAATACCGCGTTCAGCGCTCTGACTGGCCTGCTGGAATGAATCAACCAATCAGAGCTAAGCCCTCAGAGTCTTTTACTGCACAATTATGCAGCGCTAACCGAGCAGTTGAAGTAACATTAATTTATCAGACAATATTTATCAACGTATTATAATCTTACGTATTCCGTAGCATTTCTATTTAAATATGAAGCTTTCCATAACTCAACGCGTATTACAACCCCAAACAAAGCCTTCACCGTCGTTTGTATGACGTAGAAAACTATCTGAAACAATTTGGTACAAAAATATGCTTAATTTTATTATACCATACAACAATAAAATAAGGCAGTTCTCATTTTTTATTAATTTGTTTGTTTCCAATCTTAAGCGCCAATTTCTGTATTCTAACTCTAATAATGATCATCTAGATTATTATCATGGCCTTTATATATATTAGTATGGATCATCAAAGTAGTTTCTATGCAAGCACGAGCTTATAATTTTTGAAGTGGACTATTCATTTCATCATCTCTATCAATTAAATCTTTACACTTTCTTATGTTAATAGATGACAATATGTTACAATACCAATGTTTCAAACGTTTCTTCAAATAGTCCATATGCTTCCAGAAGGTCTTTGTAGACTTTTAGCATACAAACCCAGGATTCTTCTTCATCAAGCCGTTTTAACTTAATTTGTTTCACCCATTGCTGGAGCGGCAGTATCAAGAGCTTCATTATTCGTATGGCATACAACAAAGCTGTATCCATGACAATCCAACAGAAACCGGTAACATTATTCGCAGAACTCAACGGAGTGTAGCAGTAATAGGCATAGAAAATCCAATAAACGTGATACATGTGCAAAATTACAACGTGACACCAGTTAGAAAATGCTAAACTTTCTCTATCTCCAAACATTTTCAGGACCTTATAAACATTTTGCAGTTTCAAGACAAATAGAACAACTTTTTTGCTTTGAAAGTTGCTCACATAGCAGTTCAGGAAGGTGCCGGTGGCAAGTAGAGAGAAGAAGAAAATTCTAGCGAATTGAAAGAAATATGGATAGGTTTTCATTTCTATGGTAAAGGGGGAAATAAATATGAAATAACCACAGACCAACATCAACAGAAAGGTGAAGGAGACAGAAAAAACGTTATATAAAACGCTGTTTGGAGATATTTTCCCCTTACGAATTTTGTATTTGGTAGAAAAGAATAAAATATCCATAATGTTTAATGGTTTCAGAACTGCCTCCAATTCTTTGTCTAATTTATCGCCAGGCTTGGTATTATTGATAGATATTGATTGTGTTGCTTCAGTATCAATGTAGAATTCATTTTCTTTTAAGTATTTTTTCTTTGCTGTCCCGAACATGTCAGTTTTATGAGCTTGATCGAACTTATTTAATAAGTACTATTATAAATGACGAACAATATTCACGTCTTAAATTTAATTTAGGAAATGGTCTTTAATCGTATTATTTAAATTGTATTTAAGCTAGACTAGTTTTTTCCGCGAGTTCATTCCTACGGTTAATGTAATTGACTTGATTTGAAATATAAGTCAATAAATTATTTTTCTTCCCTTTCTTGCTTTCTTCTTTACAATTAATACGTTTAGTGAGTCTATTAATACTGTTTATGTTCAAATTCAGTGGCATCGTTAGCATTGCCTAATTCTGAATCTTCTGTATAATTTAGCAGCAGCGTATGGATGAGGTATTTTTTTTAAGGGGGGAAAATCATCGAATGTCTGCTCCCGCCTCAGTGTCAGACTCTTACTGACTAAAAACCACCCCGTTCCTTCTCCTGCACGTCGAGCCGGAGCCCCGGTTACCCGTTAGGTTCTCCGCGACATGGATGAGGTCTTTTTTTTTATTTTTTTTTTAAGGGCGGAAAATCATCGAATGACTGCTCCCGCCTGGGTGAGGCGGAAGGGAGTGTCAGACTCTTACTGACTAAAAACCACCCCGTTCCTTCTCCTGCACGTCGAGCCGAAGCCCCGGTTACCCGTTAGGTTCTCCGCGACATGGATGAGGTCTACGGTACAGCCAAGGTGAGCTGAGAGGTAGGTAGTAAAAGAAACATTTTATACAAAAAATATTAACGGATAGGTATATATTTAATTATTTACAGAAACTCAAATTGTAATATAGTAATAGTGTAGGCGCTGATAATATTGCTCAGTTGAATAGACATCGCCGCGTCTATGAAGAAAACGTTGCACACACATCTTCTTGAAGTTGGCCTTATGAAGGCGTTGGATATTCTTGCAGATTCTCTTCTGATTTTCTGAAAGTTATCAAATTTCTTCAATCAATTCTGACTGATTTTAGTATATCTATACGATGGGTATACATATATAGATGGTTGGCAGGCCACAACCGTACGCTTTTCTCGTTTCTGCCTCGCACAGCAAAACTGCGGAATGATCTGTCGTCGGCAGTATATCCGAGCCGATACGACCTTCAAGTTTTCTCGAAGGTCGTTTCAGAGCATATTCCTTTTCAAAAGGCCGGAACCCCACCTGTGTGTCTTTTGGTGTTGCTAGTATTCATGGGCGACTTTGAACGCTTACCATCAGGTCATCCGTTTGCCTCGTACACCATACAAAAAATTTTAGCCACATTGATCGGACAGCGATTGTAGAGAGCAAGCGAATCAAAAAAAATTAAATTATGTTTATTCTTAGTATCACTTACCTGAGCATAGATTCCAGTTAATAAATTGTTTACAAGTACTCTGTATTTCTTCCATTGCCGAGTACAATCTTTCACTCTCCACGCTTAACAATATAAACAGCAACATATTCTTGAAAATCCAGGTCAAAGTAATTAATGAAAAAATTAGCTGAAATGTTTGAAATCACATTATAATGTCTAATTTTTTAAAAAAATGCCCTACTCTAGGATTTTCTCCTGTGTCGGGGGTGCGTTTACAAAAATACAAATTCACAGACACAATGACACCCAGACCCGAAACAACCACATGATGACACGACATGTGATCCACAAATTGTCCTAGCAATCCTAGTGTGAGGTAATGTTTAAAAAAAGTCATAATTAAAATCTTACGTGTATGGTAAGGTTTGTATTTTCAAATGTTGCTTTCCATAACTCGATGCGTATTACAACCGAAAGCAAAGCTTTTACCGTCGTTTGTATGGCGTATAAAACAATCTAAAACGGTGTTAGGTATATCATTATTGTCTTGTCACCTGATTTGATGTTGGCATCGGATTTTCCCTTGTTTTTCCATTATTATCTTTCATGCAAGCTGAGTCTTGACAATAGTCATCACTAGTAGTACCTAATACTTCAGTAACTACCTAGATACGTCAACTTGCAGTTCAGTGTCTTCTAAAATCTTTTTCGTACTTGAATATCATATCAAAAATTAAAACCGCCAAATACGTTAAAAAAAAGTGGACACAGTCTCTTGAAACAACGACTGTGGCACCTGGCTACTATAGACTCACACGCAGAATACACACACATTGACACAAAGGACATCTAACTCACACTTCATACATTAAGGTGTTGCAAGTACACGCACACTTAAATACACCTCTGACATTTTGGTGCTTCAATCATGTCTGACTGACATTGCGTTCGCCTATTTTTCAACTTCCTTGACTATTGCCTATCGCGAAGTGAGTTAATATTAAAATACTGACGTTTTACAAAACCAGAAAATATCAGACTGCCTCATTGGCGAGTGGTCACAAATGAGACTGCTAGGCAAGGAGTCTCGGCTTTGATCTCCAAGTCGGACAAAGTATTATTGGGTTATTTAAACAAAAAAATGCAGTAGATAGTAGCACGGAGCCTGGAATTGAGCCCGGGTATATGGCAATAAGATTACGTCCTAATAAATGGGCCTCATAACATAAATAGTGAAAAGTGGGTGTTACATTGAACAGTAGCATTAAGTGCCGTAATGTGCACCTGTCTGCCTACCCCGGGGATAAACGGCGTGATGTTATGTTGACTGGTTTAAATTATATTTACAAAACAGGAATATATTACCAAGATTTCAAACTTCTTTTCAAACATCTCGTAGGCTTCCAAAAGGTCTTTGTACACTTTTAGCATACTGGTCCAGGATTCTTCCTCATCAAATCGCGTTATCTTTATTCTTCTCACCCAATTCTCGATAGGTAATATCAACAGCTTTATCATTCGTACGGGATACAAAAAATTTGTATCCAAAGCAGAGCAACAATAAGAAGTAAAGTTATAGGCAGCGCCCAAAGTAGGAAAGAAAAAATATGAAAACAAAATCCAAGAAATATGATATATGTGCAAAGCAACGATGTAACACCAATTCGGAATGGCTAATCCTTTTATCTGATCAGTCATTTTAAGGGTCCTAAAGATATTTTGCATTTTTAAGATAAATAAAACAATTTGGTTACTTCTAAATATGTTGATGAAGCAGGTAATGAAGGTATTAATAGAGAGTTGATAAAAGAACATGATTTTGCAGAATTCAAAGAAATAATCAAAGCCTTTCAGATGAAAGACGTACGAGGACCAAAACATGGAATACCCACAGACGGACATCAATATGAACGTGTAAAAGATAGATATGATCTTGTAAGAAGAGCTGTTTGGAATAATTTTCCGATGGTGGATTTTATATTTTCTACAGATGAAAAAATTCTCCATTATGTTCAATGGTTTTAGAACAGACTCTAGCTCTTTATCTAACTTGTTGTCTGCTATTAAATTGTCAATATGCACTGCTTCAGTGTCGAAACCATCGCCTCTTAAATACTTCTTCTTTTTTATTAAAGGCATGTTTACGTCTATGTGTGCTGTTTAAGCCTGACCCAAACTTTTAACTTTATTTATTGAGTTTGTTACTTGAATTTGTATTTACCGTCGACATATAATTTAAATAATAGCTATTGAAAAATTATGTTAACATTACAACGTTGTACATTATTTATTTTAATTGTAATTATTTCTCTTACAAAACCTTGTTTTTATACATTGTCATTACATCAAATAAATGTCTGTTAAGAGAGAGGCTTTAAATGAAACATACAATTTAGTTGGTTATTTTTACAAGATACATTTTATTTGCACATCACACTTACATTTGTCACAGGGTAATCCAATGTGATAAAGGATGTGAGTACAAATAATTAATACAAGTTCATAATCAAGCAATAATAAAATCAACTAAAAGTGTCATACTAAACGTCGTCGTGGTCCAAAGGTTTAAGACTTCTTCTCATGCACCAATCAACGACAAATAATAAAGTGACTTTTTCGGAGTTATATATAGAGGTACTTACTAAGATTATTTAGAAACCACTGATAAACGATGAAGGAAAACATCGTGAGATCGTCATTATAAGTTTAAAATCCCAATGCGCATTGAGAAAGAAAGAAAGAAAGAAAAGCGAGGCTTTCCTCAGCAGTGGGCATTTATGGTCGATGATGATGATGATGATGATGATGATGATGATGATGATGCTGATAATGATGATGATGATGATGACCATGATAACTCTGGCAAACTAGCATACATAGCAGCAATCAACGCCACATGTCTACAACAGGAGAGAAACCAGGTGAGAAAGGGTTACTCGCGGTTCAACGCCGTAGAACTCCGGTTCTATACCTCTACATACGACACATTGCATTTCCCGCGTGCTTCACAGACCGATCAGAGCACCAGATGGAGCCCAGTAGCCCGACCAGTAACCGGCGAGCATGCATGAAAAGATTTATTACTCTTGATAAAGCGAAAGAGGTATATAGGAATTGGACGGTTTCTACAAAACTCCTACATTTATACCCCCTATCTTTCGATTCCACTACTGATCGAAGCACTAACCATAACCATATTTGGTAATATTTTGCACGATCCACTTCCTGATCCGAAGAAATCTCTAGATTGTTCCAGATTACGATCCGTGAGACCCCTACTGTCAGAAAGTGTTATTACAAAAGAATATTACTGTGGAACTAGTGCCATCTATGTCACAGAGATAGTACTACTAACACTTAGTCGATGTGAAAGGCAAGATCTACGGTTGTTATTTATCGCTAACGTCTATGTTAATTCGCAAAAGTGATGACAGATGGCGGTATTTAATCATTTATCTATTTTCCCTTATTTTGGGTTAACATATATTTTTTTTTATGTTACAAACTACTAAACCGATTGCTTTGAATTTTTGCAGATGTATAGTTAAAAGTCCAGATTAAATAATAGGGTACTTTTTATCCCGGAAAAATTGATATTCCCGAGGGAAAACAAAAGTATTAGTATAGATGGCGTTGTGTGTATTGGTAAATGTCACATTGGCTTTTTATCCTTTTGTGACGCGAGCGAAGCCGCGGGTAAAAGCTAGTAATAATATAAGAAGCAAAAAATAACAAGAGAACATAGGCATTGACTCAGAACCCAAAAACATTAACAATAAACAACTTGACTCACGACTCTCTTGTTTAGCTCACGCTAACTTAACTAAAAACTAATAATAGTAGGCTGCATGACGTCACCGCGTCTGCGCATGCTGCAGTAAGGGTCTCTCTATGACTCGAAACTAGTAGAGCTTTTCTACGTAAGTACATAACATCATAACATTATTTATTTATTTATTTATTTAAAATGCTTCATGCACAAAATGTACAAAAAGGTGGACTTAATGCCGCAGGCATTTTCTACCAGTCTGACCTTTGGGTGATGCAGAGAAGAGTAAATGGTAGGTGCAAGAGGCAAGCAGTGATTTTATTTAACAATTACATCTTTTATCCCCGAAGGGGTAGGCAGAGGTATACATTACGGCACTTATTGCCATAATGTAACACCCACTTTTCTTTTTTTGATACTTAATAGGGCGACGTTTAACCACCATCTTGCCTGAATTTATGTTATGAGTCCCTTGTAATAGGGGGTGAGCCTATTGCCATATACTGGGCACAATTTGAGACTCCGTACTACTACTGTGGTTTCAAAACCCAGTATTACTTTGCCCGACCCGGGAATCGAACCCGAGATCCCTTGCCAAGCAGTCGTACTTGCGACATCTCGGCCAACGAGGCAGTATCAGTATGTATATGTAAGTAACCGTTCAGTTAAGTTGTATGTGAGACAAAACGAGTGGTGAATTTTTTAAATAAAGAAAGATTGAATATGATGACGAAGAAAAGGATAAGTAGATTGTCTGATGAAAGAAAAAAGAGTGCTTCAAGACGTATTATGAAAGTGTCCTCTAACATGAATGACATTGTCGATGATAACTTTCTTCGTTTCTATTCGCAGCACTAGAACGATCACAGATTTAACAGCTGTATGTACCAAGTAGTACATAATCTGAAACCAAAAAATAAATACTTTAAGTTTTATAAACAGACACACCTATAAAATTCTAGAGTCTGATCAACCGTTAAACTGACAGCTGATACCAACCCAAATAAATGATTTCATGATATAAAGTACAAAAGTTCTGAACATACCCATTTTTGATAGACATTTTGGAATAATTTCAAAGTTTCTAATATTTTGATGTACATTTTAAAAACTCGCCCGGCGCTGAGCGGTCTGATAAGGATGGCAACAGCGTATGACGGGGCGTTCAAGTACGAGACAGCACACCCCAGCAGAACACGTCGCACGCGCCGCCCGGCCGCCAGTAGCCCCGTCAACCCCCGCCTGCCCGGACGTTCGTTAGTTTCAATGTCGGAGATACGCGCGCGCTACGTAAAAATGCCTCCCAGGCGACGAAATTCAAATCAGAACTCGAAGAGGAAGTGTTAGAGTTCTTTCGGTATCATCCTCTTGCGAGCACAAGGGATACTGCCGGAGTTTACGATGATAGAGATAATAACTTGTGGCGTCTTTTAAATCAAACGCGAAACAAATTAAAAGTGAAACGGACACATTAAATAATGTGATATGACATGTTTGGAAGCGTGCCTTCATTTGTGTGCAACGCGAAGGTGGACTTGTGCAACAGTTTTGTAGATAAGTAGGTAGAGAGTGTGTAAATAACTGTAAAAGTGTGTAAAAAACTGTTTTAAGTGTGATGGGAAGTTTATAATCGTATTTACCTACATCAGCATTTCGGAAGAATGCCGTACCTGGTAAGTAATTGCACTTTTAAAACCCTTGTTAGCCTGCCTATTGAGTATCTAGTAGATTAGATAGTGACGAACTAGTCAGCTGATTTCCGTTTTCATTCTCAGTACATGTGGAAAGAGATAGCAATTGTTTTCATTGACTAAACGACGCATCGCGCGTAATTTGTGAACCACATTATGCAGAATGTAGTCAATGTTTACTTAATTACTTTATGTAATTAACTGGTCCGGGGTACGAAATTTCTTCACAATTGTAATCTGTAAACATAACACTACCTCCCATTAAAGCCGTGGCAGATAATTATAGAGCACCTTATATAATGTGAAGATCCATACAGGTATAAAAATAGACTGAGAAATTATAAGCAAACGTAGGAGGCGTGAATTTAAAATAGAAGTAAATAATCCAAAAGATATGGAAGATAGTGTACATCATGATATAAAACCAATTAATACTAACAAGATTCTTAAAACGGCCATGGACTTTTAAAGTCTTACACAAGCCACTGATGTTTAATAAAAGGCAAAGGTTTATCGCCTTTGTTAACAAAATCGATGCTCTCGTTAACGACAAATATTATTATCGAAATAAAGGATATGATATCAGTCAAAAATTTAATGAATATGAAGTTATTCAAAGTATTAATTAAGATCGGTTTAAGCATGCAATATAAAGTAGCGAAGAATAAAACAAACGTTACTATAATTGACAATGCATTGTATAAAAGACAGTAAATAGAGATTTTACGACAGATGATAGATTTGGAAGAAAACATCAATATTTGTAGTATACTTATAGGTTGCAATGCAATTCTTCAAGTATTATATTCGATTGTGATTGGGAATTTTTCAAAACTGGGATAATTTCTGTGATGGTATTCTGTTTCCAGATGAATTCAGACAACTTGCCGCCGATCAGTACCAGACCCGAGCGTATCAAGCGTCGCGTCTGGCGTGCCTCAAAGAGCCATCAGACTACCACAAATGGGACCCAGTACTCCCGATGCCCCATGCGGAGCCGCGTAGGACTTAACGGTATGCCGGCTCAAAGAGCAGAGGTTTTTATTTTTTTTTTTTTAAACGTTGCCCCACACTAGGATTATCTCTATAGAGATATTAGAGGCATTTTTACGTAGCGCGCGCGTATCTCCGACATTGAAACTAACGAACGTCCGGGCAGGTAGCTCAACCCCCGCCTGCCCGGCGGCCGGTTGACCAGTGCGTGCGACGAGTGCAGGAGACGGTGCGGGCGCGCGGGGGTGTGCAGCGTGCTCCAAGCCGCCCGGTGCTGAGCGGTCTGATAAGGATGGCAACAGCGTATGACGGGGCGTTCAAGAACGAGACAGCACACCCCAGCAGAACACGTCGCACGCGCCGCCCGACCGCCAGTAGCCCCGTCATCCCCCGCCTGCCCGGACGTTCGTTAGTTTCAATGTCGGAGATACGCGCGCGCTACGTAAAAATGCCTCCCAGGCGACGAAATTCAAATCAGAACTCGAAGAGGAAGTGTTAGAGTTCTTTTGGTGTCATCCTCTTGCGAGCACAAGGGATACTGCCGGAGTTTACGATGATAGAGATAATAACTTGTGGCGTCTTTTAAATCAAACGCGAAACAAATTAAAAGTGAAACGGACACATTAAATAATGTGATGTGACATGTTTGGAAGCGTGCCTTCATTTGTGTGCAACGCGAAGGTGGACTTGTGCAACAGTTTTGTAGATAAGTAGGTAGAGAGTGTGTAAATAACTGTAAAAGTGTGTAAAAAACTGTTTTAAGTGTGATGGGAAGTTTATAATCGTATTTACCTACATCAGCATTTCGGAAGAATGCCGTACCTGGTAAGTAATTGCACTTTTAAAACCCTTGTTAGCCTGCCTATTGAGTATCTAGTAGATTAGATAGTGACGAACTAGTCAGCTGATTTCCGTTTTCATTCTCAGTACATGTGGAAAGAGATAGCAATTGTTTTCATTGACTAAACGACGCATCGCGCGTAATTTGTGAACCACATTATGCAGAATGTAGTCAATGTTTACTTAATTACTTTATGTAATTAACTGGTCCGGGGTACGAAATTTCTTCACAATTGTAATCTGTAAACATAACACTACCTCCCATTAAAGCCGTGGCAGATAATTATAGAGCACCTTATATAATGTGAAGATCCATACAGGTATAAAAATAGACTGAGAAATTATAAGCAAACGTAGGAGGCGTGAATTTAAAATAGAAGTAAATAATCCAAAAGATATGGAAGATAGTGTACATCATGATATAAAACCAATTAATACTAACAAGATTCTTAAAACGGCCATGGACTTTTAAAGTCTTACACAAGCCACTGATGTTTAATAAAAGGCAAAGGTTTATCGCCTTTGTTAACAAAATCGATGCTCTCGTTAACGACAAATATTATTATCGAAATAAAGGATATGATATCAGTCAAAAATTTAATGAATATGAAGTTATTCAAAGTATTAATTAAGATCGGTTTAAGCATGCAATATAAAGTAGCGAAGAATAAAACAAACGTTACTATAATTGACAATGCATTGTATAAAAGACAGTAAATAGAGATTTTACGACAGATGATAGATTTGGAAGAAAACATCAATATTTGTAGTATACTTATAGGTTGCAATGCAATTCTTCAAGTATTATATTCGATTGTGATTGGGAATTTTTCAAAACTGGGATAATTTCTGTGATGGTATTCTGTTTCCAGATGAATTCAGACAACTTGCCGCCGATCAGTACCAGACCCGAGCGTATCACGCGTCGCGTCTGGCGTGCCTCAAAGAGCCATCAGACTACCACAAATGGGACCCAGTACTCCCGATGCCCCATGCGGAGCCGCGTAGGACTTAACGGTATGCCGGCTCAAAGAGCAGAGGTTTTTATTTTTTTTTTTTAAACGTTGCCCCACACTAGGATTTTCTCCTGTGTCGTGGGTGCGTTTACAAACATACAAGTTCAAATACACAATGACATCCAGACCCGTAACAACAATTTGTGGATCACACAAAGTGTTGTCCCGTCCGGGAATCGAACCCGCGACACGTTGCACGGCAGCCGGTTGCCCAGCCACCGCACCAACCGTGCAGTCAAGTTTAAACGGGTTTAGTCAGTAAGAGTTTGACAATCCCTCTCGCCATATCCAAGAAAAAGCTATAACGGTTCTACTGTCTTTTGTTCTCCCTCAGTAACTTTCTAAAACTTTCTAAGTCGAGGCAGCAATTTTAGTACGATATTATATATTATAGTAAGATATATTGTAGTAATATTTCTACGATATAAGTGACACTGTCGAAGTAGAAAACGTAATTACTACTGTTATTAATGTGTTATAGTCTACACAACTGTTAAGATAAAGATCTAATTGTGACTAAGTTGAAGACATTATCATATTTACTTGTCCTTTTTGCCTTTGAATTATTATTTAATGACATATTTTACTGTCAGACTCGGTTTCTTCGTGAAAATGTTTAAAATGTCACGGGGACAGTGTTGTTTTACTAAAATTGGTCCAGAAAATTTCGAATCACTGTCAAATAATTTGCTTGAAGTCGATTTAATATCTGTATTGAAACCTTTAAGTATAATACAAATTTTGGTTTTCTCTTCGAAATGCAACATCTGCCGTAAAATCTGTTTGTCCAGTTCTCTGTACAATATAGCATCAATTTTAGTGATGTTTATTTTATTCGTTTCTACTTCTTTCTGTATGTTGCAACCTATCTTGAGCAACAGCGTGCAAAATATTCAACACATTAGGTTTCTAATCGATATCATATCTTTCATCTTCATTTCTGTATACGTTATAAACGAGTGTATCGATTTTTTTCATAGACGCGAATACCTCAGACTTATATTAAACATCAATGATTTATATAGCGTCCTCAAAGCTTATGGCAGTTTTAAGAATCTCGTCTACATTAACTGGTTTTATATAATTGCCTTCTTTATCTATAATATGTCTTGGATTATTCATTTCTATTATATTCTTGTGCCTGTTTTCGGCTTTAACTCTTCAATGTACTTTTATATTAGTATGGATCTTAAAATAATTTATGCAACGAATGTATTAATGCTGATAAGGAGCCTTCTTGGATGCTGGGTCAAAAAGATTGAGACTATAAATTGGGATTATAATTTGGAAGACAGTGATAACGAGAATGCAGTTTTCGAAATGTATGTAGCAACATTGGATACTTTTAAGTTGACCCATCATCTGTTTCAAAAATGGGTACGTTTTGCTTAAGCTATATTTCTTTATGTATTCTCGTTGAACAGTTCCTTCCATTTTAAATTGTATCTACAACATGGTAGTCTCGAAGTTTAGTATTTTATATGAATGTCTGTCTGGTTGATTAATTTAAAATTTTAGAGTCATATTTTTTCTTTTCTCACAAAATTATATACTTTAGACAATATATTAATTTGACATATCTTGTGACGCCACAGCGTGCACATTTTGCAGCACGTTATGACGTAACGGCCTGCCCTAAACTTAACGCCATGTTATCTAAGTATTATTGTTTTATACGAGAAAATAAAAAATACCCGTCTAATGTTTATTAATTATCTCACTGACGGACTAATTAGATTTTTATTTTTTTTTACCCTAGCAACTAATCTATGACAATAGCTATTAACTGGACTATTTAATTAAATTAATCATCTTCAACAGTCATTTACAAATTTTATAAACAATTGTCAGAATCTGATGATGATCCCAGCTAATGCGAGAATTAACATACAATTTTCTAAAAAAAGTCGTCCCTCTATACAAATTAATGAATTAAAATGAATTTACATATTTGTTACAGATTCTGCACTTTCTGGTGTCAACAGCTTTTAAATCTGTGACTTCTATAGTGTTGCGCATAGAAACGAAGAAAGTCATCACTGATAACGCAATGAAGGTGAGATATAACCTATTGTTAAGACTTATTTATGAATGGTTTAATTTTTTCTCCTCCTTATCAAAGGCCTTAGCACGAGTTTGTTTTACGTTCAAAGTAATCGAAACGAGGTGGGAAAAGTAGAGGGGACAAGATCACGATGCAGATCACCTATGCGCTGAACTGATCAAGTCACTTCGGCAACAGGAAGCCCAGTGTCAGACTGCACCAGACAATCCACAAACAGGGAGAGATAGCGGGAGATCGTGAGGAAAGCAGTATCAGCGTGAACACGACCGCTCTGCTATGAGCGAAACGACAGAGAAGAAGAATTGAAATGAGAACATCTGACACTCTTATTGGTTGGTTTATTGGAGCAGACCAATCAGAGCGCCGAACTTCTTTTACTTTAAACGACAAACAAATTCGTACTAAGCGATGATACGACCAATAATAGAGCACGCTTGCTATTATCTAGTTTCATTTGCAAGCGTTCTTAGGCCAGGATAACCACTAAACATCAGGTGGGCCGCCATTATGGTATAAAAAATACTTCTATTGGCTTTGAAACGATTTCAATCCTTAAATCGTACCGAAATATTTTTAATTATCTACATTACATAACATCACGCTTTTTATCCCCGAAGGGGTTGGCAGAGGTGCACACAGATGTAACACCCACTTTTCACTATTTATGTTATGAGTCTATAATTTTTAATTATCTCTTTTGTTTTATTTCAGTTTACATTGTCGTCACTAATATCGCTTTCATGGATTATCCAAAACTTTCTCCTTCTTACCTGGCTGGTTACGGAGTATGAAAAGATTTATTCAACTTTAAACGATATACAGAATTATTGTATGCAAGTCATTCGTTCAGGTAAATATTTAGGTAAGTAGTTTGTTTTCATTGAATTCTTACTTTTATTTAATTTGTAAGAGAGCTATGCTTTTTAACCGACTTCAAAAAAGGAGGAGGTTATACATTCGGCCGGTATGTTGCTTTTTTTTTGTATGTATGTACGCGCATAACTCTGAGATGCGTGAAGCGATTTGCAAAATTCTTGTTTTGTTTGAAAGGGTATAATACTCCCGAGATGGTCCCATTTCCATGAAGTCAGGATCTAATGTTGGGATCCTAGGGAAACCGAGGGGAACTTTCGAAAATTCTATGGGCGAGTAATGCTTCTATTATGTTTTTCAATTACGATTTTTAAACACTACAATTTGATAAGGGTCTGGAGTCGACCTGATGATAGAGCCGACGGACAGTCGAGAGACCTCCTCAACGGTTTATATTAACTACCTTGTGTTTGGGCTTCATTAATTTGTATTGATGAGAACTTTACACCTAGATAGAGTGTGGCTGTCATTAAGGGTCTGATGATGAAGAAGTGTAATTATTAAGGGAACTCCTCAACGGTATACAGTAACTACCTTGTGTTTGGGCTTGATTAATTTGTATAGATGAGGACTTTACACCTGGATAGAGTGAGGCTGTCATTAAGGGTCTGATGATGAAGAAGTGTAATTGTTAAGGGAACTCCTCAACGGTATACTGTAACTACCTTGTGTTTGGGCTTGTATAATTTGTATTGATTAGAACTTTGCACCTATGTAGATTATAAGTAACAAAACGGGTATAATTATGTAGCTTTACACTGAAAATGATAAAATAATAAAATAAAAACTGCGTTTAAAAAACCGACTTCAAAAAACCAAAAACTAATAACAAACAAAAAGTCAAAACTAAAAAGCAAAAAATAACTATTATTAGTACTGATGGTTACCCACCCACTGATAGGTTAGAAGTCGGTGCCATAAGCTCATATCATAATGATATAACTTAATGCCCACAAAATTGTGAATTAGGTACCTATTAAGGTTTTAATGAATAATTTTGTGTGGAACTTGTGGCACCGACTTCTTACCTATCAGTGGGTGGGTAACCTATCAGTACTAATACTAGTTATTTTTTGCTTTTTAGTTTTGACTTTTATAAGTATGGGAGAGCTATGCTTCGGCACGAATGGGCCGGCTCGACCGGAGTCGGAGACGGCCTCACAGAAAACCGACGTGAAGCAACGCTTGAGTTGTGTTTCGTAGTGTGAGTGAGGTTACCGGAGGCCCAATTACCCTCCCCTTCCCCAATCTCCCCAATTCCTTAATTCCCAGCGATCCTCAAACTCTTAATCCCCAAAAAGCCGGTAACGCACTTGTAACGCCTCTGGTGTTCCAGCTGTCCATGGGCGACGCCGATTGCTTACCATCAGGTGATCCGTCTGCTCGTTTAGCGGCTTATGCCATAAAAAAAATAAAAGTTTACATTCTCAAACAAGGACGTTAATATATCACCAGTCTTTATCTACCTACTGATGAGTAAAAGCCTTTTCTCATTTGGAAAGAGTTCAAACATTAATCATCATGCTTGCTGTTTTGGCAAATTCAAACTTATAATTGTAAATTATTAACCCAGGTATTCTCACGACGTTTTCCTTCATCGTATAACATTAAGAAACACATTTCATGGCGCATTTTACGCCCGATGCCATGGCGTGAGCGATCGTTTTGCGACTCCCGTTGTACCGGCGCACTCAACTACTTATTTAACCGCCGCCCTTCTTACAATAGGTAACTGCCAAATTTCCGGGCGATAGTCGCAACACTGCGGCAGACGCGGCTAAAAATCGCGTCGTGAGTCCGTAGAATAAAACCATCGTAGAATAAAACCAGCCTTAAATAAGTATTTTACATTTTCAGATAAGCGGAAAATTATAATCTTCAAGAATATTCAAAGAGTTCAAGATAATACCTTGAAGAAGATGGATGTGTTTGGCTTGTTCCCTATAAACAATTTGCTTCTGTTGCAATTTGTTGGTGTGCTCAATACGTATATTTTTGCTGTATTGCAATTTGAGTTTCTTTAATTTGATATATTAAATGAACAAGTCAGGTTCATTAGTATATAGCTCCGGCTCGAAGAAGGAGTAGAAATATGATACTTTGTAGTCAGTAAGAGTGTGACACTGTCTCTCGTCTCATCAAACGCTGGTGGAGTCATTCGATAACATAACGATGATTGTTCTATATGTTCTAATGTTCTTTAGTATTTAAATACGACAATATTTTATAGTTATAAAATAAAAATAAAAATAAGAAAGCCTTTTATTTATTACTGAATTTTACAAAGTACAAAAAAATAAATAAAAACATTTTTTCTTTAACTACATATATAAAGCGGAAGAGTTTGTTTTTTATTTGTTTGTTTGTTTGAACGCACTAATCTCCGTAACTACAAGTCTAATTGGAATTTGTCTTTTTGTGTTAGATAGCACATTTATTGAGGATGGCTATAGGCTATCGAGACGCGCGGCCGCGCGTCAGCCAAGTTCAGCAAACAGCGCGCGCCACAGTGTATCTTTACACGAACCACTTCGTGCCACTTTTGACCCCTCTATAACTCAAAAACTATTTAACGTAAACACATAAAACTTCGTACGTTTAATTTTATCCGTAAGGACATGTAGAATCCAAAATTTCATGAAGGTAGCTCAAACGGTTGTAAAGATATGAAGGTCCAAAGTTCGCAAATTTTAGTTTTGACTGACTGACATATAGTAGCAAATTCTAACCTACTTCCAGATGACCTAGAACCTTGAAATTTGGAATACAGCTCGGTTATTGTGTGTAACCAAAGAGAAAAATCCAAAAATAACAAAAAGTTAACAAATAAGGGTTGTCTCCATACAAACGTACTTTTCTACTATAATTGTTCATAGGAAATTGAACCGTGTTTACATTACTATAAGACGCATAGTCGCTTCTAACCTACTTCCAGATGTCCTAGAACTTTGAAATTTGGAATACAGGTCTGTTATTGTGTGTAACCAATGGGAAAATCCAAAAGTAACAAAAAGTTCATAAATAAGTGGTGTTCCCATACAAAAGTTATTTTCTACTGTTATTGTTCATAGGAAATTAAACCGTCTTTTCATAGACGTAAGACACATAGTAGCTTATACAAAAGAAAAATATTGTTTTTATTTTTTCAAGAAATACGTATAATTATAGTAACCTTAATAACCATGGTAATCCAGTCCCAATCTCCAATCCCCAATCCCCAATCTCCAATCCGTTCGGCAATGTATTTGTAACATTTCTGTTCTGGTGTTTACAAATAATAAGTAGGTACCTTAGTTATGTTGCAATATTTTTATTTATAGGAAATTGAACCATGAAAACATAGTTATAAGAATCATAATCGCCTATAACAAAACATAGGGTGACCAGAGGACCAATATCCTATCTCGAATTCCTAAAAGTTCGACAACGCCCTTGTCTCTCTGGGGTTATGGGTAGGAATATTGATGTTTCCAAAGGACTAGTAAACGGCTCAATTGGAGTCGTAGAAAAAATAGTCTGGGATGTCAATAAAATAATAATGTACGTAAAATTATTATCAAATTTAATAATTTTATTTATGAACTAGAACGTGTCAAGACCAAGTTTCAGATATTAAATAATGTATATGTTCATCGAGAACAATTTCCTATTTGCTTGGCTTACGCTATAACCATCCACAAATCACATGGCCTTAGTCTGGACAGCGCTCTTCTCGATATAGGTACTTCGATATTTAGCAGAGGACAGGCCTACGTTGCGCTCTCCAGAGTTAAAACTCTAGACGGAGTACACCTAATTAATCTAAACCCTAGTCAAATTAAGGCCCAAGATAGCTCGATACTAGAATATAACCGTCTGAGATCATTATATCGCCCGGATTTGCCTAATTTAATTACCAACAGGAAGCGTATTAAAAAGGTAGCAGATACAGAATGGGTAATGCGCACTAATATCTTAAACATTCAAGAAAGTGTACACAAGAATATCGTAGCAAAGAAAACTACGCAACGCAAACGCAAGAAAAGAGATTAAATCTCGATACCTGCTTAGTTTTCTGTTCAAAAAGTAATGATATCCTACCAAAAACATAAATGTAAAAAAGGGGAGCCAAGTTCAGCCCAAATATTATGCCTTGACGTGGGCTTCGCCGAAAAAAGAATGAAGATCTAAATGAGTGCCAAGTTCTATGCAAAATTTAAATATGTATCTATAGGAACAAAATAACGTTATGAACGAGAATCAAACTATATTTCTTTGCTTTATTGGATACCTATAATAATTGCTGTTATCTAAAAATGTGAGATCTTAAAGTAGGTTAGATTTGACTTGGCTAGTTTTTATCAGTATAAAAATATTGAAAAGCTTTATAAAAATAATGACTGATGAAAACTGGCCAAGTCAAATCTAACCTACTTTAAGATCTCACATTTGTTGTCATTTGTTGTTAACCTGTTTTCCCTTTAGGAACCGGAATAACGCGCGTGGTCTTCCACCTGGAGGGGAACCTCGCCTGTTCCAAACAAGTGTTAAATATGTGTAGCAATGGCTCCGCCAGCACCCTCCCGCAGTCTCGAAATAGAAACGCTGGAATACCATCTGGACCAGATGATCGTTTCTGTTTCAAATTTCCAAGCGCCTGCTGAACCTCCGACAGACTTAGCGCCTCGATATGGACCCGCGAACTGGTCGCGCCAGCCTCCGCTAACGCCGCGCATGCGTCCAGTACGGGTGGCTCCTTGCTATACACCGACTCAAAAAAATTTCCAAACTGCTCCGCACATTCATCATCCGTTAAATGTTGACCTTCTCTTACAATACTATGCTTATTTAATGTTGAATTTTTTGACCTAATATATTGCCAAAACGATTTTGGATCCTTTTTAAATTGAAATTGAATTTTGTATCTGTGTTCTCTGCGTGCTATTTCTATACTTTTTTTAATATAAGTTCTATACTCAGCAAATCTGATATAATCACTAATTATAGGTATCCAATATTATAGGTATCCAATATTATAGGTATCCAATAAAGCAAAGAAATATAGTTTGATTCTCGTTCATAACGTTATTTTGTTCCTATAGATACATATTTAAATTTTGCATAGAACTTGGCACTCATTTAGATCTTCATTCTTTTTTCGGCGAAGCCCACGTCAAGGCATAATATTTGGGCTGAACTTGGCTCCCCTTTTTTACATTTATGTTTTTGGTAGGATAAAACATCACGCTACGACCCATAGGAGCTGAGCAGAGCGTGTGAAACCACGCGGAAGTAGCTAGTAATTTAATATTTACTCTAGTTTGGTTAGTGTCGTTAATTATATTATTATTTATATATTTCAGTATTATTATGACATTCAGCAAGAACCCCGTGATGAGTAATGGCCTCCTCCAAAAGTGACCATTTCTTTCTGTTCTGTGCCATCTCGTTTCATTTGGGGCCAGCACCATTTTGATTTCGTCTGTCCAGCGCGCAAGAGATCTCCCCCTGTTTCTTTTACCTTGTGGGCCATTCCATAGGGTGATTCTTTTTGCCCATCGTGAGTCTTTAAGCCTTGCTACGCGTCCCGCCCATTTCCACTTTAGTTATTATTTATATACATGTAGTTAAATATCGTATACGTATAACATTGAGAAAAGTGAGGTTGTTTAATTTTATTCTTGGAGGGATATTAAGAAAATGTTGATTACAATGTGGTAACGTTTAAAAAGGACAAAAAGAATAAGTATATTGCACCGATAACCTCCAGTATGGGTTACGTGTGGGAGAGCCATGCTTCGGCACGAATGGGCCGGCTCGACCGGAGTGATACCACGGCCTCACAGAAAACCGACGTAAAACAACGCTTGCGTTTTGTTTCGTCGTGTGGGTGAGGTTACCGGAGGCCCAATTACTCCCTCCCTAGTTCCCGTCTCCCGAATCCCCGAATCCTCCACAATCCTCAAATTCCCAATTTCCAAAGGGCCGGTAACGCACTTGTAACGCCTTGGTGTTTCGAGTGTCTATGGGCGGCGCCGATTGCTTACCATCAGGTGATCCGTCTGCTCGTTTACCGGCTTATGCTATACAAAAAAAGTATCTTCGTCCAAGACTACAAAGAAGAATTCCAAAATTTACAACGAAAAAGGTAAATAAATAAGCTGTCAAGTTTTTATAGTCATAGTTATGTAAATACAAGGACGTTGAAAAAAGGCGGACACAGTCACTTGAAACAACGATTGTGGCACCTGGCTACTATAGACTTACACGCAGAATACACACACACATTGACACAAAGGACATCTGCATTTTCTTAAGTCTGGTAACGTGTTAATCCATTACATACGCACACATAAATAACCCACTGACATTTTGGTGCTTCAATCATTTCTAAGTGACATTATATCGGCCTTTTTTTAACGTCCTTGTGTAAATATTTAAAAATGAAACGACATAGATTTTCAACCAATAAACTGCTTAATATCAAAATCAAAGTCAAATTCAAAACCATTTATAGGAATTAGACAAGGAAGCCACTTTTGAACATCAACAAAAAATTTAAAAGTTATTGTAGATTCCTACGGAGAAGAACGAGCAAGAAACTACATAGGTTTAGTTACATAGTTTTGTTATTTCAATTGTGTGACAATATAACACCAAGTACCAGTAGTGAATCGAACCAATGTGGGTTTTTAATAAATTCTCAGTAGTAGCACGGAGTCTGGAATTGTGCCCGGTATATGGCAATCGGCACACCCCCTATTACATGGGACTCATAACGTAAATAGTGAAAAGTGGGTGTTACATTGTGCAGTGGCATAATGTGCACCTCTGCCTACCTCTTCGGGGATAAAAGGCGTATTGTTATGTTATGTTATGTCGAAGCAATCCAATGCACGTGCCACTGCAATTAAAATCTTTGAAGGACCTTTCTGTTAAAAAATTAAAACTTATTTTTCAATTTCGTCTATCAATGGAGGAAAGCAAACTGTAGTAGAACAATGATATAAGTGGTGACGAGGTTACAGTAATGTAGTAAAGTGGCGGCATCCACCACAAACATGTTCACAGCATGGAGCTTGTCAAACTCCTCGTTGAATATTCGGTAGATGTTCTTCCAAATCTTCCTTGATGGTACTGAAAATGAGATTAAATTAGTAAGGACTTTCTTCCTTACAAACAACATTACTATCGATGAAACTGGCCATATATTTTAAACTTTATGACCCTAACATATAAAAAAACTATCTAACTGTACTACTCACAATCTTGGGCCAGCTTCAAAATAATATTAGTATGCACTCTATCAATTTCCTCGTAGAACGTCTCAGAAGCAACACATAAGCCTGTCTCCACAAAGAAAGCTTTGGTTAGCAACATAATCATTCCAACCGCGTGACTTATTATGTATTCTACTTTACCCTGGAAATGTTAATAGAGAAAATAATTTATTTATTTATTTATTTATTTATTAACACTTCTGTATAACAAGCATACGATGGCGGACTTAATGCCGGGTGGCATTCTCTAACAGTAACCTTAATTTATTGTGTATTGAACAGTAACCTCATTTACCTCTATATGTCTTCGTCTACACTTAGTTGTACGCTATGCTGCCGTGACGAGTGTTAACTCTGCGGTGAGTGGTAAAAATAATTATGCGAGTTGAACGGAGGCCGCTAGTCGCGCCAATGTGGCCTGCGACTTATTGTTTTTCTTGCTCAATGGAGACGCAAATCGCAAGACGTGTCGCACTTACGTGGCATGCGTTTTGGATGACTTAATATTATGAAATTCACAGTAACAACATTAAATTCAAATAAATGGGACACATCCGAAAGAAAAATGCGTTCGTAGATACTTACGAAATTTGTAATACACCAAACTATGAGAATTTCTGCGTAAAATATAGACTGTATAAAAGTTGTCACGTAGTGCAAAAGGATCTGAAACATGAGATGGAAACAGATTAAAACAATTCTGTAAAATTCCATCTTAGGTTGATAAAACAAAATACACTGCCAACTTACAAATAATTCCGCAGACTTCTTTATCAGATTCCAAGCCTCGTTTATATATTTGAAGTTTAAATAAATCTCTTCCAATATCATTTCATTATCTATAACTATACTCTCATCGTTCACAATCAATAGCTTCCAATTTTCCACTTTCTTATTCCAAACCCTTGTTTGGTACGTAAGGAGAAGAATGAACATTGAAATATGTATCAACTCCACGTCTAAAAGTGCTGACATTGCTACATAGAAACCTCTCATGAATGACCAATGTACATCATAAACCAGTTTGAATAAAATCATAGCAGTACAATTTGTTGTTATAAGAGCAATTGACACCCACGTGATCAACTTTACCTTGCGAATATACTTTCTGCTATATAGATATTTGTTGTTTTCATTAAGGATATAGAGTAATTTAACGCTAATATCAGTATGGTATAAATTTATAACACTGACAGATACAAAAACAAAAGCGTAGCCGAAATATACGAGCAAGTATCCAGTTTTATATATCAAGACACCAAAATGAGTGTGGTTCATTACTATGTAGTAGAAACAAAAAATGAAACAACTGATGAATACGGCACACATCATGTTCTTTCTATTTACATTCTCTATTATATTATGTTCTCTAACATTGTATTTGCGAACCAATAGAATTGAATTGACTATGTAGAAAGGATAGAAGATACTAAAGAATTCATCGTCCAACACAATATCATTATGTAAATATTCCATTACTAAGAATATGGTACCTTCAAATTTTGTCTAAGACGTCTTGAGTTCGAAGTAGTCTAACATTAAAAAGCTGCTATGTTAAATTTACTCCATTAGTCGATATTAGTAAACAAGTCCACCCACCACCAGACGGTGGTAATCAATTGATTGTTATTTTAATTTTGGATAGTTTCCATCATTTCTTTTGAGAGGTTTCGATACAAAAAGTACTTAAGAGGTATTCGATTTTTTCATTAGGTTAGAAGTCGGTGCCACAACCTCATAACAAAATAGAACTTAGGTAATGGTAACAGGTATAATCACACTAATATTATAATGTGAAAGTTTCTTTATTTCGATGTTTGTTCGTCAATCACGCTGAAACTACTGAACGGATTTTGATGAAATTTGATACAGAGTGTGCACGACGGCAATGCTAGGCCGCGAACCGCCCGCGACGTGTTCCGAACATGTCCGAACCATGACAAAAAGGCAAGTTCAGACACGAATATCAAAGGCGTGCGGCGGCGATCAGCAGTTCCGCGCCGCCGCTGCTTGGCTTGAACTTTGCCTTTGAGCATGTACGGACATGATTCCGTCGCAGAGTTGGCCCAGTCGCGAGCCCATAGCTGACTAGGATTAATCGCATGTCACTAAAAGGACGCCTCGCGCGAAGACGCGCCAATGTTCAGTTAATCGGTACGCCACGCAGTCGAGTGATCAATGCAGTATACTTTTGATCGTGTTCGGTTGTCAATGATAAATCACACGAGTCGGTGTCCGATCAATTCATGAAATCGAGTCAATGTTAATATAAAGTCAATCGTAATTCATATAATATTGTCAGTTCCCATCTCCACTAGTGTTGTTGTATTATCATGATTAGAATCACATCGAGTGATGTTCGTTCAATGTTCATTGTTACAGTCGGTATACTCCATCAGAGGACTCGTCGAGGACTACAGTGTTCCGGGCTTAGATTACCACTGAACCTGACTGCAATGATAACTTCTGTTTACCTCATGCTTCCATGGGATAAAATAGGAATAATATTCAACGCGGATGAAGTCGCGGGTAACAGCAAGTCCGTAATAAAATTGTAAACAGCTTAATAATGTTAGGTATCTTTTAAACTTGTGGCACCGACTTCTTACCTATCCGTGGGTGTGTAAGGGTGTAATCTATAAGTACGTATGACCAATAATAGTAATTGCATTTGAAGTTTTGTATTTTAGGTTTTAGTAGGAAACTTTTGAAGTCATAAGTACATACAGGCTAAATATTATATCGTCAATCAATTAATGTGACTGAAGGATCAAGGACTGGTAATCTTACTAATGCTATAAAAGCGAATGTTTGTATGTTTGTCTGTTTGTTACTCCTTCACGACAAAATATCTGAAGGGATCGAGATGAAATTTCGGAACAGGAGTAGATTATAGTCTGGAATAATATATAGTAGGCTATTTTTTATCCTAATTTAATTGAGCTTGCTTAGAGAGCTTAATTAAGGTGATCCTTAGAAAATTAATGGAAGAAAATTAATTCTAATATTATGTTTCATTTAAAACTGTAACCATTTACTGAATCACAGCAGTACCTATGAAGAAGAAGACGTATGGCATATCCCTAGAGAGTCGTGTGTCTCTCTTGAGCCTTGCTGTGCAGTGTGCACGATGGGTCGGCGGCACGTGACCACTGTACCACCGTGTTCTCTGAGGCCACTGGATGATCACCTAAAGTCCCCACTCTATGCACCCGTAGCCCCAAAGGTCCACCGATAAATCATGCAGGTAGTATTAGACGTCAAGGCGGTTGCCTCCTCGATGCCTTCTACAAGCAGAATCGGCCCTCTCCCGACCCCGCTCAGTAGCCTCCTTTAGGGAAATTACAGTCTCACAAAACGAGGGCATTTACCTCCACAGCAGCCGACCTGGTATGGAGATTGTGGCAAATTCTGATTCATCCGCGAGCGGTCACTGGTGATCGCTCTCCACTCAATCTGTTATACACCTTATTTTCCATGTTTAGAGACTCGAGACTTGAGATATTACTACTCTTGTATGACCAAATTTTGTGGATTTCTCGTTCGATATATCAAGTGATATCGTTTGAAAAAGTAGGTGATACCAATAATAAATCTTCATCAAACAAAGTTTGAAAGATAGACCAAGAAATCACAGACTCGACACGTGACAAACTTTAATTAATTTCAACAGTTTTTCAAAAGCATATTAACCGAGATTAAATTGCAGTAATACGATAACATAGTGTGTTACTACTGACAATATACTTGTAGGTAACGTCGCATCAATACTAAACATTCCAAATGCAGTCATCTCACTGAAAGATTTGTTCAACCGTGATACTTTCTTATACAGATCTTTGTGGCTATCTGTAAACAAAATAAAACATGACTTTCTTTTTAACTCGTTGAGTACCGTCATTATAGACACAATTATAGAACAATAGGTTTGCAGTCACCGGTGTCCTCGCGGTGTTTGACAGTTTAAAGAAATAGACATGTTTTAGAGAGTTATTCATGTAGAAATGATGGATGAAAGCAGATTTACGAAAGAAGTATACAGAGCTGATATGAATGGGAGAAGGCGCCCTAGATGAACATATATCGACCAGATTGGCGATAAATTAATAAAGGGCCAAATTAAAAGTACCTTTAACCGACGAGCATGCATGAAAAGACTGATGACTGTTGATAAAGCGAAATAGGTATTTAAGAATCGTAGCAATTGGCGTTCCATAGTCTCTGCCTACTCCTATGGGAGACAGGCGTGAGGTAATGTATGTATGTATTTTTTACTTAGTTAGTTTAGAGAGTGGCGCGGTAACGACAATGCTGCGGCACTCAAGCTGGTGGTGAATAAGAACCACGTTTTTTTTTTATATACCTCTATATATTGCATTTCTTATTCTCCACGGACTCTTGTCCGTGCCCTTGTTATTCCATTACATTGCAACTAGAAACTAGTAGAGCTTTTCTCAATTAGATCACAAAATAATAGCATAACATAAACGTAACATCACGCCTTTTATCCCGATGGGGTAGACAGAGGTACACATTACGGCACTTAATGCCACTGTACAGTACTGTACAAAATAATAAATAAATTCATAATAATAGGCCTCTAAGACTAGAAAGTCAAACGTAGTAATATATGCACAGTATTGTTCTTACTTGGACAGTTTTCGTTCTTCATAAGCTGTATACACACTGCCTCAGATTCTTCAACCCTCAGATAAAATTTCTCACAATATAGGCTAAGTGCAGTAATTATTCCAAAAGTCTTCATTAACCAAATGAGTAGCGCAATCCAGCTGATAAGAATCTGCAAATAGAAAAAATGATATAAAATCCTAAGGTGCTCACACAGCAGTTATACAAGGTGTAGTTTTGAAACCGTGACATGCCACAGAAGTCATATAGGTTCAATGTAAAAAAGTAAAAAATACGGCTAAAATAAATCGTTTAAGTTCGACAGTATTTCAGAATAAGCGACAGCAATGTTTCTTATTGGAGTTTTGTGGTGGAATTAGGAATAATATCAATTACGTGTTTGAGTTTGTGTGTGTTAAGCCGCGTTACAAAACTAGTTACAATACGTTGGCGTGTAGTTCGCACTTACGGATTTCCGTAATTTACAGAAAAATGAAAAATATATAAGTACAATTTTTTTTATTGATTCGTACTCAGAATCGATAGCCGAGTTACCTCCTAGAAAATGACGCGGCTTCAAAACAACTCCTTGTATAACGTTATACCACATTGTGTAACACGATAACATTTATATTAGCATGTAACATATTTGTTGAACCGACGTTTGACCACTATCTCGCCTGGCGGTAAGCGATGATGCGGTCTACGATGAAACACGTCATCCCATATTAACCTATTCCCTCGGGCATTAAAGACACCCAGGAAATACAGACTCTGGCAAAGAATTCCACTCCTTAGCAGTACGCACATACTCTACAGCATGTCAAGTTACTACAACTTTTGTTATAATTTGATTGAAAACAACTATTAAGTTAGTCTCTAACGTTATATAACTGCAGAGCTGAAGAACTGGGGGCACTTATACTAATATTATACCTCTAAATATGACATAAGCTTCTGTGCACGTATGTTAGGTATTTAATCACGCCATAACGACTGAACGATTCTCTATAATAACATAGGCTATTTTGTAATCCACAAAACTGCGGATGAAGCCTCTTGCAGAAGCTAGTATTCACATATTTCTGTATCTCCTAGTTTCATTATCATCATTATCATCAACAGCCTATAAATGTCCACTGCTGACCAAAGTCTCTTCTCACACGGAAAAGGTTTGAGCATTAATCACCACGCTTGCTCAATGCAGGTTGGCAATTACAAACTTATAATTAGAAATTATAAGCACAGGTTTCCTCACGATGTTTTACTTCACCGTTTGTCAGTGGTGTCTAAATAATCTTAGAAAGTGCATATAACTTGGAAAAAGTCACATTGGTACTGGTCGTGGTTAGGTTTCGAACCCGGTTTTCGGGCCACCACGACATATGTTCTACCTTGTTACACAAAATCTATATAAGATTCGAATATTAACTTGGAATTCATTAATTAGGAATTAATTAAGAAGACTGCCTCGTTGGCCGTGTGTGTGGTCGCAAGTGCGACTGCCGGGCAAGGGCTATCGGGTTTGATTCCCTGGTCGGGTAAAGTATTACTGGGTTTTTTCAAAAATTTCAGTAGTAGCACGGAGTCTGGATTATGCCCGGTATATGGCAATAGGCTCACCCCCTATTGCATGGGATTCATAACATAAATAGTGAAAAGTGGGTGTTACAATGTACAGTGGCATTGAGTACCGTAATATACGCCTCTGCCTACCCCTTCGGGGATAAAAAAGGCGTGATGTTACGTTATGTTATTATAATATTAAATATGTGCTTACCACTGGTGTCTGATCCGGAAAGCGTCTGATAGTTGGCAACAACATCGCAACGCAACACAGGACTCGGTATGATTCCATAAATGTTATGTGCAAGTTCTAGACAAAAAGCTTAAATAAAAATTTGACGGATAATCTAAAATTTTGGTCGTCATACCAAAATTTTTGTCTCATAGCAATAGCAATAGACATTTTCCGCGTAGCGTTTGATCTGACCACAAAAACACCAGACAAAAAAATAGTCTCATAGCAATGCGTCTGAAAACCTTTTTTATTAGTAAATTTTGGTTATTTGATGCGAACAAAACAATTTTCAGACGGAAATGTGAACGCATTAAATATTGAGACCGTTTTGAAAATGTTAACAAATTTTACCGATCGATATCATGGCAATATGTCTGAAAATTGTTGGACATGATAAAATAAGTTGTCCACATGTGCAAAAAATGTATATCAGACAAAATAAGTGTAGCACCTTCTCTATCAGACAACTTTTCGATACTTAGATATTTTTGACACAGCAGAAATGGCCTCCCACGCAGTTGCTACACTTTCGACCATTACTACACACCTAGTCGGGTTCAGAATCATACAATCTAACGATTTTATAGGGTATTTGCCGTATTGCTATGAGACATGGTTTTGGTCGTCATCTCTCGTACTATAAAAGAGTAATAAAAAGAGAACCTTTAAAAAAAGGCGGACACAGTCTCTTGAAACAACGACTGTGGCACCTGGCTACTACAGATTTACACGCAGAGTACACACACATTGACATTGACTGCACCGTTGGTACGGCGGCTGGGCAACCGGCTGCCGTGCAACGTGTCGCGGGTTTGATTCCCGCACGGAACAATACTTTGTGTAATCCACAAATTGTTGTTCCGGGTCTGGGTGTCATGTGTATGTGAACTTGTATGTTTATAAACGCACCCACGACACAGGAGAAAATCCAAGTGTGGGGGAAAGTTTTTTTTTTTAAAAAAAGACATCTGTTGCGTGACATGGCTCGTCACTATACTTCATACATCTGCTCAAAAAGGCCGGGGTTGTGTCGCAGCATGGTTCGGAGAGCTCGCTGTGGTGGGCGTGTACTTCTCTCCGAACCGAACTCTCTAGTTCCGTCCCCACGTGCGTGCGGATGCAGGGCGAGTCGGTGGTGGACATTTTGTTCGCCAGCCCTGCTCTGTCACCGCGTATTGTTGACTGGCGCATCATGGAGGAGGTGGAGACGTACTCCGACCACCGGTATATCCGGTTCGACGTCTCTGCCGAGTCCGCAGACCCGCCGGTTAGACAGGCCCCATGTGGCACGCGTTGGGCGCTGAAACAGCTGGACGCCATGTCCAGGATTTGTGACGTGGCGATGCCCCGGATCCGATCGAGGCAGCAAAAGCGCCAGGTGTACTGGTGGTCGCAGGGGCTGGCGGCGTTACGCAAGGCGTGCACTGCTGCGCGACGCCAGTACACTAGGCACCGCAGGCGCCGCCTCCGTCCTCCGAATGCGGAGGCGAGAGAGGCGGAGTTGTACGAGGGATACAGGGCGGCCAAGGCCCTCCTCAAGGTGGAGATATTGCGGGCCAAGGAGGAGGCCCGCCGAGAGATGCTGGGGACTCTGGACAGAGATGTCAGGTCAGTCATATACAGCGAGTGGAACCGGCGAGAGATGTCACGCGGTGTTCCACAGGGTTCGGTTCTGGGGCCGCTCCTGTGGAACATCGGTTAAGACTGGGTGCTGCGCACCGACCTCCCGAACGGCGTTAGCACAATATGCTACGCCGACGATACGCTGGTGCTAGCGCACGGGAGGTCACACCAGGCGGCGGCCGACTTCATGGCGACAGCGGTTGCGACAGTCGTTGAGAGAATCCGACAGTTGGGACTCGAGGTGGCGCTCCACAAGTCCGAGGCCATGTGTTTTCATGGCCGCGGAAACGCGCCACCTCCGGGTGAGTCCCAAATAACGGCGGGAGGAGTTACCATCGGCGTAGAGACGACGATGAAGTACCTAGGACTCGTCCTCGACAGTCGGTGGAACTTCACTGAGCACTTCCGACGTTTGGCTCCAAAGTTGGAGAGGACGGGGGCTGCGTTTAAACGCATCCTCCCCAACCTCGGGGGGCCAAACGCCTCCTGCCGGAGGTTATACGCCGGGGTCGTGCGGTCCATGGCCCTCTACGGCGCCCCTGTTTGGGCGCCAAAACTGTTGCGGCGTCGGCACAGAGGGTCATGGCGATCCGAATGATCCGTGGATACCGCACGATCTCTGGGGAGTCGGCGAACCTCCTTGCCGGATTACCACCGTCGGATCTGGAGGCGAAGGTGCTCGCGCGCGTGTACAGCATGCGCGTGGAGGCACGTCGCCGGGGCGAAACTCCGCTGCAGCGCCAGATAAGTGCGTGGCGGGATGAGCTCCGGCGCGATCTCATGGCGGAATGGCAGCAACGACTGTCACAACCGAGGGCTGGACTCGCTGCCATCACAGCGGTATGTCCCCTCTTTGAGGAGTGGCTTGAGAGACGCTACGGCGTCCTCACCTACCGCCTGACGCAGGTCCTCACCGGACATGGAAGTTTCGGGAGGTACCTGTGTCTGATGGGGCGGGAGGAAACGCCCGGGTGTCATCACTGCGAGGACCGCCCTGAGGACACGGTGGAACACACGGTGGGAGAATGCCCAGCGTGGGCTGAGCACCGCCGTGTCCTCAGGGAAGTGATCGGCGATGGCGACCTCTCGCGTCCGGGCCTAGTGCAGGCCATGATGCGGAGCGAGGGGGACTGGGATGCCGTCTCCTCCTTTTGCGAAGCAGTCATGCTAGCTAAGGAGGAGGGGGGACGCGTGAGGCAGCGAAGCGCTGCCTCCTCGCAACCCAGCCATCGCGAAGGACACACCGGGCGTCGGGGATCGCGAGACGATCTCCGGCCGCCGTAAGCGCGGGCCTGCGGACGGCGAGCATGGGTGGCTCCTCGTCCGACCAGAAAAAGACCCGAGCTTACGGCGCGTCGCGTTCCGCGCGCGCCTCAAAGAGCCATCAGACCACCACAGATGGGGCCCAATAGGGCCGATGCCGATTCGGAGTCGCGGAGAACCTAACGGGTAACCGGGGCTCCGGCTCGACGTGCAGGAGAAGGTACGGGGTGGTTTTTAGTCAGTAAGAGTCTGACACTCCCTCCCGTCTCACCCAGGCGGGAGCAGTCATTCGATGATTCTCCCGCCTTAAAAAAAAAAAATACTTCATACATTACGGTATTTCAACTACACGTACACATAATAACACCACGCACCATTTTGGTGCTTTAATTATTTGTGACATTACGTCTGCCCTTTTTCATCGTCCTTATTTGATATGATCTCAGTGTCATGTAGTTGATTAGCGTTTATATGACATTTGGCTCATTGAACGATCTAGAATGATCAATATCCTTACCAGAACTTGAAACACATTTTTGTACAAATCATATGAGGCTAAAATATCTCTATACACTTCAAATAACTTGTCACATACTTCTTCATCTTCTTGTTCATCATTGTTATACTCGAGAACATCTTGAATCCACTGATCGAGGTACCTTTTCAACAATATCATAATTCGCACAGCTATCACTGAGTTGACATCAGGTACGACGATTAGAAAATCAAAAATTATTTCCCAAATATCGTTGATGCTGTATTCGTTTTCTGAAGCGTAGAACAAAATGTTTATGATTATGTTCAAGACAAATAAGGTACCAATTGAAATCCAGTTCCAAGTGATATAATTCTTCATGTAGTGAGAGGTGTACATGCTTCTGTATATAAATTGAATCCTCGAGATAAGTAAAACGGTATTATTGCTATGTGCGATGGAAGTAACGAACATCATGGAAACAGAAATCAGGTAAGTGATGAAATAGGTTTTGATGGAAAAGTTCAGAAAGTCAATTTTGATCTGGCTGATCATGCCATTATCCGGTTCGATTTCCGTGATGGTTAAATACAAACAAAGTATAATCAGGAATATCATGTAGCAAAAACTGAATATGATATTATGCTTTCTATGCGGATAGATGTAATTGTTCTTCATTCTGAAATTTGGGGTCATCAGATATTTTAGTGGGAAATGAAATGAATGCGCCATTCTTCGTATGTCTTCGTCCAGTTGATGGCTTAAGGGCAGTGGCGATTGACTTTCAATTCCATGTTTTCTGTGAAATGTTTTTCTAATTATTTTTAACAGCAACATGTTCTGTGAGCTGTGAAAAACTCAAAAACGTTACGATTAACGACATGGGTGGAAAACATTTTAAGTGATCACTTGTTCATAAAGTATTTATAATCTTATTTATTATTACAATATTACCTCTATAAAAATAAAAACATACAACGTACACAGTTATGGATATTTTAAATTACGTTTTTATCGTGATCATCTTTTCTTGACCTTTTAATAATAAAATGTCTACACCATTACACAAATAGTATTAAGTTTGACAGACTTAACTAGTGGGGATTTCTATTTGAAACCAGACTTTCAGGCTGCATTAATGACTTTTTTTTAAGGGGGGAAAATCATCTAATGACTGCTCCCGCCTGGGTGAGGCGGGGAAAGTGTCAGACTCTTACTGACTAAAAACCACCCCGTTCCTTTTCCTACACGTCGAGCCGGAGCCCCGGTAATCCGTTAGGTTCTTCGCGACTGTTCGGTTCTCTGCGACTGCATTAATGACTACATTAAAATTTATTCATGAATTTCATTAAAATATCTACATTATGTCGTTGATGATAACACACAGTCACACTAGGTTTTAATTATTTTTAACTATCCAGCAAATTTTGTACCACATCAAACATTTGAATCTCACCTTTCAAACCTACCCTGAACTTCCACGAATAATTCAAGACTAAGAGGAAAGTGGCCAAAATACATCCAGCTCTGCCACGACTAAGACTACTTCTGTTTGAAAGGTATCGCATCCATGCTCATAAAATTCAGTCGCTAGAGTTCTCTGTGTATTAATATATGTAACGAACTTATATATTGAACTTATGTGTGTCGTGGTGGCCTGGAGGTTTAAGACGCTCGCTTCTCATGCATGAGGGTGCGGGTTCGAAACCTACCAACGGCAAGTACCAATGTGACTTTTTCCGAGTTATATGTACTTTCTAAGATTATTTAGACACCACTGACAAACGGTGAAGGAAAAACGTCGTGAGGAAACTTGGACTTATAATTTCTAATTATAAGTTTGAAATCGCCAACCCGCATTGAGCAAGCGTGGTGATTAACGCTCTAACCTTCTCCGTGTGAGAAGAGGCTTTGCTCAGCAGTGGGCATTTATAGGCTGTTGATGATGATGACGAACTTATCGCTCAACCTAACAACGAATAACAAATAAAAATGCGTTTTAAATCTTTATGAAAATTAATAATATTTCTTGTTCAATAATATTAGAAATTACAACAACGCAAATTGTAACAATACTAAAACGTAAGTTGCAACTAGAGCTGCCATTTTCAACGGGAACGTAGCATCGATGTAAAACATTCCACACGCAGACATCTTTTCGAAAGCCACTCTATGAAGACGCTGGATATTTTTGCACAACCTTCTCTGACTGTCTGAAAAATAGTATCCACTTTATTAAAGACATTTCATCTGATATCAAAATTAATTTGAATCATATTACCTGTACAATTGGACTTCAAAACTACTGCACACAAGCTCTGAACATTGTAAATTGATTTATAGAACTCTTCACAGGAGAAGCTCAAAATTATTTCCAAACCCAGACTTTTTATTACCCACATGTACAGAATGAGTATTATGACCAACGCAGTTACCTGTTGATATACAGACAATTATTTACACATGACTAAAGAGTAATTTTTTGCAACGCCAGTTGCTAAGTGTGGGAGAGCCATGCTTCGGCACGAATGGGCCAACTCGACCGGAGTGATACCACGGCCTCACCGATCGCAGGGCGAGTGGGTGATAGCCGCCGCGGCGCCTGCCGGTGCAGCAGGAGCCATAAACAATCGCAACCGACGCGGGCATAAAACGCACCGTGAAAATTGCTTTGATTTTTTTCATACATATCTGTATTATACCTCTACAAAAGCTGCTTACCCGCAACCACGGCGGCCACAGGAGAAAATCGCGGCGTGCGTCCTTAGTCTAATATTGAAAGTACTTACCAACACATCACATTTCTACTTGTAACGATAGATGGAACAGATCAAGTACCAATTGCATTCTGATGACGGTGTTGCAGAAAAAATCTACCGTGTGGAACAAAATCTGAAAAAAAATTTATTTTGATTAAAAATACTGATGTTACATGCTTAAAAATGTTCAAAAATACTTTCCTGAATAAAAAATTAATTCGGTCTGTTCAATACAATAAAATATTAAAAAACAATCACACTACATTAATTGATTTTATGGCCAACTTAATTTCAGTATTTTTCCAGATTTTTTTTAAGAAATAAGTATGCCGTTTGACGCTAAAAACGTGATGTCACATTTCACAATCTCGTACAAAATTCATAGAAAACGGTAGTTTTTGACATTTCGAAAAAGGTATTGAATGTGACTATACTCGGAATTTTAATTCGATTCCAGATTTGACAATTTCAGTGTTGCAACGTTATGACAAGTACTAAATAGTGACGTTGCGAAATTATTCGATATGGAAATGCAATATTTCTGGATCGATTCTTCTCGTTTATAATTTTGCTCTCGTAAACTAAGTATATCAGGAAATTAAATATTTCTGAACCGATAATTTAGTTTTGACGATTAACTCGTCGAGTACCGGTTTTGTAGACACAATTATAGAACAATAGGTTGCGGTCACCGGTGACCGCTTGGTGTTTGACAGTTTAATTAACGATCTGAGACTTTTCTTTTATAATTGTGTGTGAAATAAATAAAAAAATGTAATCATGAAGGAACATGACCAATAAAACAGATAGATGTATTATGGTAATAAGTTATTTTATAAATTGTCGCCGTCATCGCTATCGCTATCCTGTCACTTTCTGTAACATTTATTATAAAACACACACACTGATTGTTTGTCGATTTTTGTGTTCATCATTACACTATTATATGTGGTATCATTATTTCACAAAATGACAGTAGCTATTGTCAAATCTGGAATCTAATTAAAATTCTGACTATAGTTAGCAAGTACCCAATTTTGAGAAATTAATATTCCGACACACATGCTACTAAGTGGCAAGTTCTCAATTGAAGCATGCTTTCGTGCTTAGAATTAGCATGTGTAACAATGCCTTAAGATTACCTACTCCTGTGGTGCAGTGGCATAAGAAAAAAATATTTAAAAAAGCCGGTGCTGCCGCTGCTGCTGCCGAGAACCTCAAACGGCGAAAGTATGATAGCCTGATTGGCAATTATGCTTTCGAACCGTTTGGGGTTGAAACTTTAGGGCCGTGGGGCCCAATTGCACATCTTCTTTACAAAGATATTGTAAGGAGGATGGTTGACACTTCAGGTGATCGAAGGGCTGGCTTCTACCATGGACAAAGGTTAAGCATTGCCATTCAACGTAGTATTGCTGCCAGTCTTTTGGGCACCCTACCTCACGATAATGATGAGGGAAATTTTTTTTTGATGCCTTATTATAGCTTATTTATTTATATTTTTTTTAAGGTTGCTATATTTTAGTTCGTAGTTATTTATATTTTAAGTTCTTTAAAAAGAAAACATTAAGAATTACTTAACACACTTTAAGGATTAACTAAAAATATCAAGTTACGTATAGATACTGAGAAAAGCTCTACTAGTTTCGTGTCACAGAGGGACTTTTCCTCATGAGCAGCCCGCGCGGTCGCGGCGATGTCGCACAGCCTTTCTGTATAGCCTGCCAGCCTCTGTTACTCGAAACTAGTAAAGCTTTTCTCAGTACATTTACGTGAGTAACCCGTGATTTTAGTTAATTCAGCATGTCTAACGATACATAATACATAACATCACGCCTTTTATCCCCGAAGGGGTAGGCAGAGGTGCACATTCTACCACAGTACAATGTAACACCCACTTTTCACTAGTTGTTATGAGTCCCATGTAATAGGGGGTGAGCCTATTGCCATATACCGGGCACATTTCCAGACTCCGTGCTACTACTGAGAATTTTAAAAAACCCAGTAATACTTTGCCCGACCCAGGAATCGAACCCGAGACCCCTTGCCCGGCAGTCGCACTTGCGACTACTCGGCCAACGAGGCAGTCATATTATAATAAAAGAAAAATTAAAGAGTTCGCAATTACCATCAATTTATAGGTTTTCTTATATAGGTCATAACAGTCCAAGATCTCGACATAAGTTTCAAATAATTTACTCCCACAAACACCACTGTCTTCTTGCTCCATATGTAATGTAGTCTGGGCTTGATTGTTCCATAGATCAACTTTCTTAGCTAACAGTACAATAAGTCTGATGGCGTATATTATGTTAATATCAAAATACAAATAGGTCACACTGTAAATTATGTGGTAAATCGTGGTATGATAGTGCAAGCTAAAAGCTCCAATGAGCAGAAAATAGAACAAAAAGATGGAAATAAAACTGATCCAGTTCATTACGACACAGCGCTTGAAGTTGTCTTCATCATTCAAGAACCTGTGAATCTTTTGAAATTTCAAAACCAAAGAAATATTGACCATCGTCTGTAACACATTGATGTAAAAATTTATTATGTAACCGATAATGTATGAGAATAAATCATAACAAATGGTAAATGTTACAATTCTTAAATGACCCGACTCTGCAGTCGAGTAATAATCGCATAAACGTCCAATAAGTGGTATGAGTAGTATTAGTTTACAACACGCTGAGATTACACGCATCGTAAGAATATTCGAGTGGATATAATTATTCCTAATTCGGTACTTGGGAGAAGGAAATATATGATGCATTATGTTGAGAGGTAGAAGCATCGACTGAACATCACAATCCACAAAATTGTTTAATAGTTCTTTAGTATTTGAACCTTTCTTCATTTTTTATTTATATTTTCTTGTATTGACTTCAATACATTGAGTCCACACCAATAAAAATGAAAATTTTTGAGTTCCTCAATAAAAAGCAATCAATTAGAAACATATCGTAAACATTACACGTATTAGTCTTGCTCCAAATATGTCAATCATACTAGAAGTATACAAAAAAACAAAGCATGGTATATGTATAAACAGCGTTTAGTAGTTAATGTGGGATTAAACAGTTATATCTATATCTATACTTAAACAGTCAAACACCAAGCGGTCACCGGTGACCGCTTGATGTTTGACAGTTTAATATTATAAAGAGGAAAGATTTGTACCTATTTTTGTATGTTTGTAATGAATAGGCTCAAAAAGTACTGGGCCGATTTAAAAAATTCTTTCACCAATAGAATGCTACAATCTTCCAATTTGACATAGGCTACATTTAATTTTGAAAAAATTAGGGATCCTTGGTAAAATTTGAACAATGTAACCGAAGGTGTAGAAAAATGGGTCTTAAAATGTCTTTCGGCGAATGCGCTGCCGAAACTATTAGCGATAGAACAAAATAATGTACAACAATATTGAAGAACACCATAATGTCTACAAAAAACTTCGCGCTAGCATATGTCCAACTATTGTAGTTATGTCACTATAACAATACAAATTTCCAAAAATAAATATATGACTATCCCGTGCGAAGCTGGGACGGGCTGCTAGTGTCTTATATAACTGGTAATAGAAGCCAGAAAACCATTTTTTATGAGATAATCCGGTAAACGAGCAGACGGATCACTTGATGGTAAGCAATCAGCATCACCCATGGTCACCTGAAATGTACCAGAGGCGTTACAGGTGTGTTACCGGTTTTTTCTTCTCGTCTTCTGATTCACTTTATTGCGGGAACTAAGACAGTTAATCATGTTCCTAGGACGCGCCGGACTTCAGAGTTGTTTTCATGATTTTATCTACTGTAGATCCTGGCTGTTCGGAGTTGCAACGGTTTTCGGAAGTTGTAGCGGGCTTGTCCCATAAAAAAGGGCGTTACCGGTCTTTTAAGGATTAAGAATTTTTGGATTGTTGAAGATTCATGGATTGGGGAGATTTGGGAAGAGGAGTAGAGGTTTGTTGGAAACACAACACAAGCGTTGTTTCACTTAAGTTTTATGTGAGGCCGTTGTTATCACTCCGGTCGAGCCATCCCATTCATGCCAAAACATGGTTCTCCCATTCTTAAAAAATTGGTAATTTTCTGGTAAATGTGATCTCTCGAGTAATAAAACAAAAAACAAGCTTACAATTGTAATTATATTTTATATAAGCATATATTTAATTATTCATTTCCTTCAGCAAAAGCTTTTGCCGGCGATAGTTTCACGAATCCTATAACAGCGCAAATTGTAACAATACTAAAACGTAAGTTGCAACTAGAGCTGCCATTTTCAACGGGAACGTAGCATCGATGTAAAACATTCTACACGCAGACATCTTTTTGAAAGCCACTCTATGAAGACGCTGGATATTTTTGCACCACTTTCTTTGACAATCTGGAATTTTTTAAGAACAAAGGAATTTTTGTAAGTATAACGCATAAAAACGATAGCATATTATTATTAAAAATGATAGCGATAGCAATTTTTATTGTTTATAAGTACAGAGAAATAAAATGTCTGTGGATCTTGTCCTTATCGAGTAAAACATTACCTGAACAATTAGACTTCAAAATCATTGCACACAAACTTAGGACATTAGACATTGATTTATAGAATTTTTCACAGCAGTAACTCAAAATTATTTCCAAAATTAGACTTTTTGTCACCCATACATAGAGATAAACTGTTGAAATCAGAGCTATTTTCTGTGAAAAGAAAATTTTCTATTATTATTGTGTTCTGTGGTCTCTATAGTATAACTTCATTCATTAATCAATAGAAAGACAATCAAAGGATTGTCTTTCAAAAACAATTTTGCAAACGAACATACAAATATTGATAATCCCTGTAGAGCTGCTAGTTTAAATAATTCAAGGTCCATTTGCATTCGAATCAATGTCATGAAATAAAAATCAACTGTGTGAAATAAAACCTGAAAAAGACAATCATGAGATTGACAAAAAGAAAATTAAGTTATGATTTTATCTTACAAACTATCCTATCGCTTATACCACGGGGAGTGGTTTGAAGAATTGTATGACCTGATACCTGCCGCATCTTTTCGCCATCGACCCTGACGACAGCATATGCATTCCCACAGGCCACAACTGTGCGCTTCTCACGTAGCTTTCTGCCTCGCACAGCAAAACTGAGGAATGATCTGTCGTCGGCGGTATTTCCGAACCGATACGACCTTCAAACCTTCAAGAAAAGAGCGTACTCCTTTTTAAAAGGCTGGCAACGCAACCTGTAACTCCTCTGTTGGTGCGGGTGTCCATGGGCGGCGCTCATCGCTTACCATCAGGTGATCCGTCTGCTCGTTTGCCTTCTGCTCCATAAAAAAAAACAATCGTCTACAATGGTCACTGGTAAATGGCCATATAGGTACCGAAGCTACGGCAAGAAGTAGGAGTTGGAACAGGGTGGGTTGTAGTCAGTATGTACTGTGAGATAGTTTGATGGTAGAAGCGGCGAGCATTGGAATGACGTGGACCGAAGTGAAACAGGAAGCGCAAATACGATCAAGGTAGAGAGCTTCTGTAGACGCTCTCTATCTCGTCTAAGGGACATAGAACCTTAAGTCCAAGTAAGTTAAGGAGTCTGACATTTGATAGTTGTATCTACTCAAAAAAATGTGTTAAAGTACCATCATTTGATAATTTTTTTTATACAGGTCATAGCACTCCAAAATCTCGCCGTAGGTTTCGAACATCTTCTTACAATATATACTACTCTCTTCTGTCTCCACACTGAGTCTCTGTTGAGCTTGTATATTCCATAAATCAACTTTTTTAGTTATCAGTACAATAAGTCTGATTGCGTAAATAATATTCGAGTCGAAATACAAATAGAACAAGGCATAAATTAATTGGTACAAATCATAATAGTAATGTATATAAAAATATACAATACCGATAATATAAAACAAATAAATAGAAATAAAACTGATCCAGTTTATAATGACATGGCGCTTGAAGTCGACTTCATCATTCAAGAACCTATGAATCTTTTGAAGTTTCAACACAAAGGAAATGTTGACCATTGTCTGTAACACATTGATGTAAAAATTTATGAGAACACCAATGAAGTATGCAAACAGATCGTAGAAGGTGTTTATGTGCACAATTTTCAGATATAATCTGATCGCTTCTATTGAATAAGTATTGTAAACACGGTAAGTAAGTAGTAGAAATAATGATACTATGTAACACGCTGAGATCACTATTGACATGACATTGTTTGGATGGATTAAATTATTTTTAATACGATACTTGGGTGAAGGAAATATATGATGTAATAAGTTCAGTGGTCGAAGCATCAATTGCATGTCACGATCAACATAATTATCTAATGGAGTTTTAATACTCTCCCGAATCGACGTCATTTCAGTGAGCTGATGTAAATTCGAATGAAATGAAATTCAATTTCATGAAAGCTTTTAAATGTTTACTAGAAGTGATGACAAATATTATTAGGAAAAGTGTTTCTAGATACTTTATTTCTAGAGAAAGAAATGAACATTTCACTTGATCGCTATGAAATTTATGATTAATATTGAAACATTTAAAACAGTAAAAAATAAAAACTATTTACTAAAGAAAACTAAAAATATATTATTTTTATTATAAAAATAGTTATTTTTTAAATAAACATAACACAACATCACGCCTTTTATCCCCGAAGGGGTAGGCAGAGGTGCACATTATGCCACTGTACAATGTAACACCCACTTTTCACTATTAATGTTATGAGTCCCATGTAATAGGGGGTGAGCTTATTGCCATATACCGGGCACAATTCCAGAAAGAAAGAAAGATTGTTTATTTGTAAAACATGCGTATACATAAATCGAGTAATCAGACATGCAAGATGTTAAATAATATGTTGTGCGTCCATGTTTCGTCAATAGTGGCATACAAATTTTATAGGTATAAAGATTATATTCAATTTCATTAAAATCAGCAATTTGTACAATAATAGTCATTATTAAATTACATTAAAGAGATAAACATTTGAATTTGATGTCACAATATTTCAAAATTAGGTAGTTACTTATATGATAGTCTAAAATAAATTACGTCCAGTACATACCTATATTCATTATTACTGACATCAGACTCCGTGCTACTACTGAGAATTTTTTAAAAAACTAGTAATATTTTGCCCGACCTGGGAATCGAACCCGAAACTGAAAGCCCGGCAGTCGCACTGGCTACCACTCGGCCAACGAGGCAGTCTTTAAATAAACTATGGGTAATAACTATAAATAGCTTTTTTTTAAGCGTCAAAAAATTCTCAACTTCGATGTCATCTGGGAAAGTCCCTAGAAAGCTGGCAGCATTGCCACGTTGTATGACAATGCTTATCCTCTGGCTGAGGAAGAGACCAGCCCTCTGGTCACGAGATACGTCGACCAGGCATTTTGAAATATTTTTAAATAAACTATAGGCCCGTGCTTACGGTGACCGGAGATCGTCCCACAATTCCCGACGCTCGGAGTGGCTTTTTGCGATGGCTCGGTTGTGAGGAGGCAGTGCTTCACTGCCTCACGCGTCCCACCTCCTCCTTAGCTAGTATATCTGCTTCGTAAAAGGAGAAAACGGCATCCAAGTCTACCTCACTCCGCATCATGGCTCGAACTAGAGCCGGGCGAGAAAGGTCGCCGTTGCCGATCACATCCAGGCACGGCAGTGCTCAGCCCACAAAAGGATAAGAAACCCTACCTGTTTTTCTATTATCTTCAAAAGTTCTACACTACCCGGGGACTGTCCATGGGTGCATTTTCACAGTGCATATAAGGATAGTCGCCGGTTTGTGTGTCCGTTACATTTAGATTAACGTTGTCTAAAGGGTCTCTGCGTAGTTGGCTTCGGCCTCTCGTACGCCTCCGAAATGACCAGGACCCTGCGGTCCCGTGAAGGGTAAAGATGAATAATACAATAAACTCTTATTTATGCTTAGAAGAAACAAAATACTTCACTTGGGGTACAGTCGATAGATACTTCGATACTGAATAGGGGATTTTAGGTCTAATTGAAATAAATGGCTCTGAATGTGTGATCTCAGTTTTATTTGAAATTAACACTGTAATTTGATACACCTTTAAAAATACAATTATTACTAATTATTTGATTTGTACCAAAAATTACGATAGCGCAAATTGTAACAATACTAAAACGTAAGTAGCAACTAAAGCAGCCATTTTCAAAGGGAACGTAGCATCGATGTAAAACATTCCACACGCAGACATCTTGTTGAAAGTCACTCTATGCAGACGTTGGATATTTTTGCACAACCTTCTCTGACTATCTGGAATAAAAGTACTTATTCAGTTTTGTGGAAAATATTCAAGAAACTCAGATAACAAAACCGTTTAGAAAAGAAAGTCAAAGACTCATTACCTGTATCACTTGATGTCAAAATATCTGTGCAAGAATTTTGGACATCACACATTGATTTGTAAAATTTCTCACAACAGCAACTCATTATTTCCAAAATAAGACTTTTTATCACCCAAGTGTTCAGAAACAGTGTTACAGTCAGCACTGTCGTCTGTTAAAATATTGATGCATTAATTGATCTTATCACACGATTTTCGTCCTTATTGCACTTTCAATACGAACATACCAAGAAGCATCACAGGCATTGCAGGCACCAAATTAACAAAATATACTCACATGCCAAACTTTTACTCCGATATGTGCTGATTTAAACAGCTGAAGGACCATTTCCGTTCTAATTAGGGTATTGATTAAAAAATCAACCATGTGAAATAAAATCTAGAAATAAATTATATTATCTTAACCATTTCGTATTTATCTAACTTTGTAGTATCAAAAAGTACATATGTACCATGAATTGGTAAGTCTTCTTGAAGAGGTCATAGCATTCCAAAATTGTAACGTAAGTTTCAAATAGTTTTTGCCAGTGAGTACCACTATCTTCTTGCTCCATATTCAGGCTCTGTTGAGCTTGTTTGTTCCATAAAGCGACTTTTTTAGTTAAGAGTACAATAAGTCTGACCGCATAAATAATATGTACGTCAAAATACAAATAGGTAACGCCATAAAAGTAATGATAAACGAAAACACGGTATTGAAAATAAGAATATATAATAGCAAAAATATAGAACATAATAATGAAAGCAAAACTGATCCAATTCATGACAATGAACCCCTCAAAGTGGATTTTGTCATTCAGAAATCTGTGAACATTTTGAAGCTTTAACACGAATGAAATATTAAAATATTAACTTTAGTCTTTGATACATTGATGTAGTTATTTATGACAAAACCGATAATGGTAGAAAAGATATCGTAAATAGTAGCAAATAGTATGATATTCATGTGTTTTCTAATATGTTCAACTGTATACAGGTCGAACACACGGAAGATAAAAAGACATACAACAATTATTTCACAAGATATTGATATTATTGTTATTGCTAATGCGATATTTAGGAGATAGACAAATATAATGCATTATGTTTAGAGATAGAAGCAGTAATTGTAGGTCTTGATCAATTGAATTGTCTAGTGGTGTTCTAACTTGATAATTTTTTCTCTTGTTTGAAAATATAATACATCGTAGTATCGACTCCATTTCAGTGAGCCGACACGAAATGGAATGAATATTTTTCAATCCATCTAAAGAATATAATTTTTGATTAAAGACCACAACATAGCTCGTCAGACATTAAATGTCAAAAATTTCGTTGAGCAAACAAAATGTTGGTATTTCCGATTAATTACATACGTGCTTTTGGTTGCATTAACTGCGTAAGTGTTAAAATTATTCGTTTAATCCAGATCCAGAGATCCTGCTTCTTGATTCGATTTTCTCAGTACTAAAGGTTGTGACCCTTCTGGATCACCTTCTTATGATGATGATCCATTTCCATCCATTTCTGTCCCTGGCGGTGTGGAGGGCGTTGTGCTTAGTGAAATCTAGTATGGTGCGGATCTGATCCTTACTTAATATTATAAATGGGAAAGTGAGTTTGTTTGTTTGTTCCGCTTTCACGCCGTAACTACTAAACCGATTGCTTTAAATTTTTGCAGACGTAAAGGTGTCTGAATTAAATAATAGGGTACTTTTTATCCCAGAAAAATTGGATATTCTCGAGGGAAAACGAAATTATTGGTATAGATGGCGCTGTGTGTATTGGTATATGTCACATAGGCTACTTTTTATCCTTCTGTGACGCGAGCGAAGCCGCGGGTAAAAGCTAGTTAGAAATAAATAGAAAAAAAATTGACAACTTTTAGAAAGGCAGGAGAAGATAGGAAAAGAATAATCGACATTTAAGAGTGTAATGTTTCGTTTTCTATTGATTATTGTGTTTTCGACTGTTTAACGTCCACGTTAAGTTTAAGTTCCATTTTGACTAGTTTCAAGCCTCTATAGGCTTATATTCATGAGCAGCTTCAAATTGATGTGTAAAAATGCTGCCTTGTAGCCTATTTGCAGAAACAAATTCAGTTGTTTCACTTGCTGTTTCATTTGCTTTATGGTTATCTACACATTGGACACGTTTAAATCGCAGTTCAGAAGAGTTTATTAATCAGAGGGTGCAGGTGACTAGGCTAACATAGGCTGTGGTTGTGTTGAATGATTTCCAAAATATAGCTCTTAAACACCTATTGTTACCCGAGCGTACGGTGCGTCGCGTTCCACACGCGCCATAAAGAGCCATCAGACCACCACAGATGGGGCCCAACAGGGCCGATGCCGATTCGGAGTCGTGGAGAACCTAACGGGTAACCGGGGCTCCGGCTCGACGTGCAGGAGAAGGAACGGGGTGGTTTTTAGTCAGTAAGAGTCTGACACTCCCTCCCGCCTCACTCAGGTGTGTGTGCACACATGACACCCAGATCCGGGACAACAATTTGTTGATCACACAAAGTGTCTTGTTTCGTGAGTAAGCCGAAAACATAATAATTTAATAACATATATAACAAAAGAGTTTCAATAATGAGTTTTTATTGTTACGACTTACTGGGACCACATACAGGAATAAGTGACTTGTTTGTCTGATGCCATTAGTGATTTATGTTAATTAATCCTTTTTCTTTACACGTGTCAATAATGTCTACAATTTTATTTATTACTCTTTACTATGTAGGTTTCGAATTAAAAATGTCCTCCCCCGAACAACGTTGTGACGGCGCTGATTGATACCATGAGGTGATCTATATGCTCGGTTGATTTGATATAATAAAAAAGGTACTGAATTAACTGAAAATAACGGTTTACTTACGTCAATATACAGAGAAAAACTGTAATAGTACGGCCGCGAAGACGTCACGAACTCTGCTCATAAGGAAGTGTCACTCTTTGTCTTTATTATGTTTTTTTTTGGGACAAGCCCGCCACAGCCTCCCAAAACCGCTGCAACTCCTGTAAGCCAGGATCTACAGCAGATACAAACATGAAAACACCGGAACACTGAAGTCCGGCGCGTCCCAGGGACATGAAATGTAACTGTCTTGGTTCCCGCAACGAAGTGAAGTGAATCAGAAGATATTAGAAGAGGAGAAGAAGAAAAAACTATAGTTTCCACTTCCCTCGGTAAATTACTGCAGGAGACAGAATGAATTAAGCCTAAAGGCAGAAAGAAGAGGCTGTACAACTGGGTGAAGCCTAGTCGCCAAGCACCACGGAAATTTGACTAAAAACTAAGTGGGTCCTATGTGTGAGCTGTTATACTTGCTTCCAATAATAGGTATGGCAAAAACGCCTAATCGCACGAAAATTTTTTCTAGATTCCACAAGGTTATTATACATAAGCTACACCTGACGAAACAATTAAATTATTTAAAATAGTGTTACCTTTATATTGCCAGAGATCACACTTTATTGTATTTTTAAAAATATTGCCCACAATAAGGATTTCTCCTGTGTCGTGGGTGCGTGCATTTACAAACATACAAGTTCACATACACATGACACCCAGACCTGGAACAACAATTTGTGGATCACACAAAGCGTTGCTTCGTGCGGGAATCGAACCCGCGAGATGTTGCATGGCAGCAAGTTGCCCAGTCACCGCACTAACCGTGTTGTCAACTCTGTGACTTGAAAGGAGTAGAGCTTCCCTCAGTTTATTTAAGTGAGTAAACTGTAAGTGATACTGATTTTTAGTTAATTCAGTATCACTTACAATAGTTTTTATAAAAAAAATACAAAAGAGTTTATACTTTTTATTATAGAACAGCAAATTGTAATAATACAACGATGTAATTGGTAAGGTGACCAATTAAAGCCAGCAGCGAGGCAGCGTGTATGTAGAATAGACCACATGCTCGTATCTTAGTGAATGATGATCGGTGCAGGCGCTGCACGTTCTTGTATAGTTTCCTCTCACTCTCTGTGAATAAAAAATATCAAGAGTAAGGTATCTATAATATTCTATCTATCTAGGAATCTATTTATCCATTTAAGTGGTCACTGCCGACTAATGGCCTCTTCTCGTACGGAGGTTTGAGCATTATTCACCATGCGTACTCCATTGAGCAGCGATTTTAAACTTATAATTAGAACTTATAAGCCCAGGCTCCTCACTATGTTTTCCTTCACCGTTTGTCAGAGTAATAATAAAATAATCTTAGAAAGTATATAAAAGTCACATTAGTATTTGCCGTTGGTAGGTTTTGAACCCGCACCCTCAAGCATGGTATTAAGACCAATATTAATGGTATTAATGGTATTAATATTGGTCTCGGTAAAATTTTTGGACCCAAGTCAGTGCTTAAGACATCCGTGAGTAGCGTAGGGGTAATGACACAAGTGTATCCTATTCTACCGTCCATAGAAAAAGGATGAAATACCATTATTAAAATAATTAGTTACCTGAACAGTTTGTCTGCAATATTAACGTGCAAGTATCCTGTGCATTTTGAACAGCCAAGTAGAATGTTTCACATTCGTAACACAATATCGATTGCCACATCAAATTCTTTGCCAACCAACAAATTATGAGCAAGATAGTTAGTTTGTTTACTTTCTGTAACAAAAACTCATAGTATAACAAGAGATACAATCCAAGCCCTCAAGGAAGGAGGACTGGTATGCGGAGCGAGGAGGACTGGGATGCCGTTTCCTCCTTTTGCGAAGGAGTCATGCTAGCTAAGGAGGAGGCGGGGCGCGTGAGGCAGCAAAGCGCTGCCTCCTTACAACCGAGGCGAGGTGAAGGACACTTCGGGCGTCAGTGAGCGCGGGACTATCTCCAGCCACCGGAAGCACGGGCCTGCGGACGGTTCCTATGGTTTAGTCAGTAAGAGTCTGACACTCCCTCCTACCTACCTACCTACCGGTTATGACAATGTGTCCATCACGTAGTATCACATAGGTATTAGTGATAGATTGGTTTGCGCACTACAGCTCTGCGTGCTAGTCGGCAATCGACTGACCCTACACATGAACCTGTGCTCTATTTACTGTCCATGTAAATTATGACAGATGTCACTAGAGATGGCGGTGATGTAAAATACATAATACAAATACCCGCTAACACTCCAATTATCACGTTGGTACAAGAAATGACGAAGAATAAAGTACTTAGGTTTGTAACAAATAAGATTTGATACGTACCACTTCAAAAACTGAGACACTACCCAAAAATAGTTCAATGTGAATTTGAACATAAACCAGACTGTGTAAAAATATTTCTAGCACATAATAAAGCATCTGAAATAATAAAGGATATTATACTCTTATAACAAAACTAAGTATAAATATATACAACTTATTAAAACACAAAACCAATACTTTCATATACTTACAAAAGACTGAAAGCATAGTTTATATAAATTAAAACACTCAATAATATTAACGTAAGCGTTAAACATTTGCAAACAATGATATTTATTATCAGAGATTCCCATTTTTAAATTACCTAACGCTCGATCGTTCCACAAAATTAACTTAAGTTTCAACAAATTCAAAATTCTAGTAGCATACAAAATGTTAATATCGAAAACGACGATTATATTACTTAAATAAATGAAAAAGATAGGAATTTGCACATACACGTTTATAGACGTGAACAAGATGTAGTAACCACATAAAAAAGCGATCACAATAATTCTGTTCCAGATGACAAAACGCCTAGTGATTCGGTCATTGTTCAAATATCCGTGCACATTTTGAATAGTGAGAACAAAATTAATGATACTCTTAGATTGAAAGATAGCAATTATGAAGTTCATAATGAACCCTATGCTGTAGAAGATACTGTCGTAGTAGACAGATACGCTCATGAAGAAGGAAACATTTTTAAACTGAGAATTGAAATGGAGTTTATAAACGCGGATGCTGATTGAAAAGACAAAGATTAGTGTTCCGAAAAATGACAAAAATTTGGTAATGAAACTATTTGGGAGAATGCAATTGTTGATAATCCGATATTTAGGACATACAGTGATGTACTGTGTTATATTTAAAGCTGAGAAAAGAGACTGGACACCTTGATTCACAATATTGTCCAAGATAAAATTCAAGTTTTTGCTTCGTTTTATTTTGGATGGTCGAAACATTGTGCAGTTGACACGTAGTAATTTTATAACGAAAGTAATATATGAATGAACACACGACAATCGATGTTACATTATAATAGTTCCCACTCAATTATGATAATTATGTATGTTGAAGCATTTAATACGCTTAGCTATTCATATTACATGTAAGTCAATAAAAGTGACTGTTATAAAGAAATTAACTAAAATACACAGGTGCGCTGTTGATTAATTAAAAACACTTAGTTATTTAAACAATTAAATATTCCATACTTATCCATCCTTCTCTCTGCCATTTTTACCATTACAATATTTAATTAATTGTTCTGGAATGAAACTAATATATCATACTGGACTAATGTCCAGGGACTATTTCTTAGGAATTTGAATTTGCTGTAGTGGCTGTACCCTCAAAGTAGCTGACAATGACTGATAAAAACTGTTAAAGATCTTGAACTAATACTGAACAAACACTATAGATCTCCCTTTTGAGAACCATAGTACAAAAATGGGATTTTTTTTTAAGGCGGGATAATCATCGAATGACTGCTCCCGCCTGGGTGAGGCGGGAGGGAGTGTCAGACTCTTACTGACTAAAAACCACCCCGTTCCTTCTCCTGCACGTCGAGCCGGAGCCCCGGTTACCCGTTAGGTTCTCCGCGACTCCGAATCGGCATCGGCCCTATTGGGTCCCATCTGTGGTGGTCTGATGGCTCTTTAAGGCGCGCGCGGAACGCGACGCGCCGTACGCTCGGGACCAAAATGGGATAGAAACAGAAAGATAATAGTGATCATGACTAGAAATGTTTGGACTATTATAAACACAGTACTATTACACCAAACTCAGTAGTAGCACGGAGTCTGGAAATGTGCCCGGTATATGGCAATAGGCTCACCCCCTATTACATGGGACTCATAACAACTAGTGAAAAGTGGGTGTTACAATGTACTGTGGTAGAATGTGCACCTCTGCCTACCCCTTCGGGGATAAAAGGCGTGATGTTATGTATGTATGTATTACACCAAATCACATCACATGTTCACATCACATCAACAGTTTATAAGTTACTGCTGACCAAAGGCCTTTTTTAACACGGTGAAGGTTTGAGCATTAATCACCACGCTTTCTCAATACAGGTTAGTGATGTGAAACTTATAATTACAAATTATAAGCCCAGGTTTCCTCACGATGTTTTCCTTCACCATTTGCCGGTGGTGCCTAAATAATCTTAGAAAGTTCATACCTCTATAACTCAGACTTAGATATGACATTGGTGCTTGCCGTAGGTAGGTAGGAAGCGGGTCTTAAGTCTTGAAACCAAACAATGTGGTTTATTTATATCAGGATAATGTTACAAAAAAGCAAATTGCAGCAGTACAATGACGTAGTTGGTGAGTAGAGTCACATGCGCCACGTGTAACGCGACGTCGATGTGGAATAGGCCACACGCGCGTATCTTGCTGAACGAAGCTCGCAGCAAACGCAGCACGTTCTTGCACAATCTTCTTTTGTTATCTGTGAAAATGGATAAATATAAAGAAACAATTTTCATTCTAATTTTATACATAATTTCTACAAGTACGAGGGCTTGCTACGTATTGCAAGCTTACAAGTTCGATGGCTAGATAGACAAATACTTTGTTTGATTCAAAAAATTGTGGAGCTGAGACTATGTGCGTAAGTGTTTTAAAAAAAATCCAAGAATGGATCAACATTTAAAAAAGGCATAGGTACGTGACACCTATCATCACAATAACAAATTTACCGTACCTGAACAATTACCGTTCATAATAAGACAGCAATTGTCTTTAACATTTTCAACAGTCATGTAAAACTTTTCGCATTAATGAGTCAAAAATGATTGCCACGTCAAATCCTGTAACAGTGTTAAAAAAAGTTTAACACACTTTGAAGAAAGATCATTAAGACTGATTTTAGTCTGACACTGAAGGTATGCGCACTGTCAGCACTAATGGCCCAAATAGGCCGTAGGTATCTGCGCGCATGGTGGTCAGCGTTGACAGCCACGCGAATTCGATCTTCGTCGTCTGTATAGTAAGACGGTCAAGACCACAGGTTAAGACGATACCAAAATGAACCACACTGAGGCTCAGCGCTGACAAACGACGCGCTGAGTTTGGGCGCTAACAGAGCGAAAGGCCTAAATCAGCCTAACATTGATAAACAGCAAAAGCTGCAATATGGTATTTCATGTAAGAAAGTATCGGTAGTTAGATGATCCACAGAAATAATCTCAATTGTAACTTGAACGTAGACTAGAGTATGACAAAATATTCCTATTAAGTAATATAGGAACTGAAAGAAATGAAATTAATACTTCCATCATAATGTTAAAATAAATCAAATACTTCGACGACGCCTGTCACCATAAGACTTGTAAAATGTATAACTTATAATACACTCACGTATAATTGAAACCATTTCTTGTAAATATTGTAACATCTCAGGATAATATTGAGAGCCTCAAACATTTCTCTGTCATCTTCCAGTTTACGCAGAACTTGCAAATTCCAAAGATCTAACTTCTGTTTCAATAAACTTATGACCCGAATGGCGTAAAACAAGTTGAAGTCAAACGAAATAAATAGCACAGTCCGAATTACAATTGAGTATGGCGAATTCATACCTAGTTGGATAGACATTATTAAACTAATGAAAACACTCAAGAAAGTGATCAGAATGATCCAATTCCAGATGATAAAGCTTCTGGTGAAATTAATATTGTTTAAGAATTTATGCACATTTTGGAAAATAAGAACAAAACTAAGAGCTCTTTTGGAGTGAGAGATGCTGACCACATAGTTCATAATAAAACCTGAGCTATAAAAAATCACATCATAATAAGTTGAAAACAACGTAAAACGCTTATATTGTTTAGCCTCAAAATAATACCGAAGTAAATAAGCAGGATAGTTGATTAAAAATATAAAGATGATTGTTGCAAACAATGACACGAAATGTGAAATATAACTGTTGATTTTGATATGGTTGTTGATGATCCTATATTTAGGGTATAAAGTTATTTGTTGTGCCACATGTAAAGGTAAAAGAAGAGATTGCACATCTTTGTCCACAATGTTACTTAAACTGAAATGTGAGTAATTTTTTTGGTCGATTTTAATGACGCGAAACATTGTAGCGCCAACAGACAGTAGTTTCTGGATAAAAATACAAAATAAAATAAATAAAACAACACAATCAATACTAAATAATATTGGTTCTCTGCCTAATTATGTTAAATACAAAACATAGAAGCGTTTAATACTCATATTAATGTTCTATATGACAACAATATAATTAATGAACCAGAACAGACAAAAATAATCGTTTGTCATTACATGACATGCTCATATTGTTTGATACGAACTTCACAGAAAACCGACGTGAATTGTGTTTCTGTGAGTAAGGTTACCGGAGGGCTATTTATTCCCCTCCTCTTCTAAAATCTGCCAATCCCTGAATCCCCAACAATCTTCAAATTCCGAATCCTCAAAAAGCCAATGACGTTGATGTTCCAGGTGTCCATGGGCGGCGACGATTGCTTATCATGAGGTGATCCGTCTGCTCGTTTACCAGCTTATCCAATAAAAAAAAGTTTTATGCAAAAAGACAGAAGATCGAAGGCAGAGATTGGAACTTTTCTAAAAGACATAGAATCCATTGGCAATTATTTAGGATGCATGCTACAAAAAAGTAAACTGCAGGAGCACGATGACATTGATGGTTGGTCAGCAGAATCACATGAGCCACGTGTAACGCGGCGTCGATGTAGAACAGGCCACATGCGCTGATCTTATTGAACGATGTCCGTAGCAAGCGCAGCACGTTCTTGCATAGCTTTCTTTTGTCTTCTGTAAAATTGTATTGATTTTTAAGATTTCATAGACGAATATGACAAAATCAAATTTCATTTTATACATAGACTACAGACAACTACGAAAATAGGTGAACTTGATGCAAAGGGACGGTGCAATAGCTCAACAGCAAGGAAGAGTCGTTTTGGTTCTAGTTGTTGATTAATTAGACAGTCGTCAAACTTACTTCATATCATTCACTTTAGAGTATTATAATTTCATATCACGTCGTGATTTTATGTCAAGAAGGTCGTTTTGACCGATGGTAGATGGGTTATGAAAGTGATCGAGTGAAGATCACAGAAAACATCGTCAGAGTCGAGGGGAGCCAGTAGACGCCGGTGCCGAGCTGTCATGAAGGGTTAAGGGAGAGGCCTTTGTCCAGAAGTGGATGTTTTGCGACTATTGATGATAATGACGATGAAATAATTTTTGATAAATATAAAATACCTGGACAGTTGATATTCATAACAAATGTACATGTGTCTTTTACACCATCGATAGCTACATAAAACTTCTCACATTGATAGCTCAGTACAGTCTGCCACATCAAATTTTTGAAAACCCAAGCGTATATTGAGAAAATTGAAAAAGGGAGATTTTTCTGTAACAATGAAGCAAATAATTCTTTAAATGACCAATGTATGACAAGACTGAGGCCGTCTTTTTCCTGTTTGAAATAGAATTATAATATTATCTGTTACTGAGTAATAACTCTTTTGGGGTCGTTTGGACTGCGGAAAACCTTGCGGGTTACCAAGGATCCAGCTCGAAGCTGGAGTTAGATCGGGGTGGTTTTAGGCAGTAGGCATCTGACGCATCCTATAGCCTTACCCAAGGCGGGAGAACTCACTGGACTTCTATTCTATGACTCCACAATTTTGCATTACACAATTTTGTATATTAGAACGGCTTCACAGAAGACCGACGTGAAACAACGTTGTGTTGTGCTTCGTCGTGTGAGTGAGGTTACCGGATACTTAATTACCCTCCCTCCCTTTCCCCAATCCCTGAATCCCCAACAATCCTCTAATTCCTAATCCCAAAAGGCCGGTAACGCACTTGTAACGCCTCTGGTGTCCATGGCCGACGCCGATTGCTTGCCATCAGGTGATCAGTCTGCTCTTTTACCGGTTTATCCCTTAAAAAAATAGATTTTTATTTTTACTATAGGTATTTTCATTCAATTTGTACTCTAATTTTGTCGTAATAATCAGAATTACTCAAACGTCCTTAAAATATATCTGAGATATCTCAACATTAAATAAGTAGTAGTATAACACAGTTTTAAGACAACAAAGGTCGTTACTACATATTATTAGATTAAAAAATACTTACTACGTCGATGTTGTCAACAGCCAAGAACTTAACAGATAACATTTCGATGCTGACTTGAATGTAGATCAGAGTATGAGTAAACATTTCTATTACGTAGTATAGTAACTGAAACGAATGAAAATTAATGAATTACATCTTCACTTGTCAATTTTCTAACAAGGGATTTTCATCGCTAATACTATTTATAGCAGTGGGCTTAGTTTGCGTTGGTTTTATGTTAAACGAGATCAAAACAAGACCACGTTCGGAGCTCTGATTAGTTGTTTAATTAGAACTCATACTAAGCCCTCATCAACAGCGTAAGTGGTCACCACTAACCAAAGGCCTCTTCTTGCACGAAATAGATTTAGGCATTAATTACCACGCTTGCTCATTGCAGGTTGGCGATTTCAAACATATAAATCAAAATTATAAGTCCAGGTTTCCTTACGATGTTTTCCTTCACTGTCTCTAAGTCGTGGTAGCCGTTGGTAGGTTTCTAACCCGCACTCTAATGCATGAGAAGCGGGCACCTTACACCTCCGGCCCACCACGACATTTGGACATTAAACCCTAAGAGCACGCTCAATTACGTGGAATTAGGAACACGATTTCACTTAAAACCGACTCATTTTGACAATTTCCTTTTTTAAACGTTATTCCGCATTAAGATTTTCTCCCATGTGGTGGGTGTGTTTACAAATATACAAGGTTATCTACACATGACATCCACACCCAGAACAATAATTCGTGTATCACACAACGTGTTGTTCCGTGCGGTTGCCCAGACACCGCGCCAACCGTACAATCAATTTCTACTCCAAGCACGTCATCATTTATTACCTCAAGTCAATTATCTTATTTATTTAAGTGTGGGAGACCCATGCTTCGGCACGAATGGGCCAGCTCGACCGGAGTGATACCACGGCCGAGCAGAAAACCGACGTGAAACAACGCTTACTTTGTGTTTCGTCGTGTGATCACTCACAATGATGGAGGTCCAATTACCCCCCTCCCTAGTCCCCGTCTCCCAAATCCCCGAATCCTCCACAATCCACAAATTCCCAATTCCCAAAAGGCCGGTAACGCACTTGTAACGCCTTGGTGTTTTGAGTGTCCAGTAGGCGGCGCCAATTGCTTACCGTCATGTAATCCGTCTGCTCGTTTACCGGATTATGCTATAAAAAAATCTTCAAGTACTTCAAAACTTTCCACTTACGTAAAGCCGAAAACATTTCTTGTACATATTGTAACATTCTAGATAGATATTCACAAAAGCTTGCCACATTTGTCTCATATTGTCATCATCATGTATATCACTCACATCTTCATTATAGTTAATTCGAAGATTCCAAAGATCCAACTTATGCTTCAACAACATTAAAACTCGAGTAGCATACAGTATGTTAAAATCGAATGAGATTAATATTACAGCAAGGTATATTGTCAAAAAAGGGGAGTACATTATTTTATGGATCAAATGACAAAAAAGAAAAAAGTGCTTATGAACGCAATTATAATGACCCAATTACTGATGATAAACCTTCTGGTAATGATGTCATTTCTCAAGAACCTGTGCACGTTTTGGAATCAAGACAAAGTCAATAATGCTTCTGGTTTGTAAGATGCTGATGATGCAGTTCATGCTAAACCCAATGCTATAGAATATCCAGTCGTAAAAGTTTCAGAAAAGTCGTTGTATTGAAACGGTAAGAAGAAATTAAATTGACGCGAAAACTGAATGCAACAATAATTGCAGCTGTCCCTAAAATTGAAAAAATATTTGAAATCAGACTATTTGGTTTGATTACATTATTTCTTATTCGATATTTTGGGTACAATAACTTAACTTATAACTGCACTAAATTCAATGGGAAAAACATTGATTGTACATCTTTGTCTACTTTTTTGTTCAAAAACATATTCACAGTTATGTATTTTTGTATCTGGCGAATGTTTTTCATTATCGAATATATTATTTAACTCAATTTAGGCAGCACAATGTGTAAACGTGACCTACACAATATATGTATAGATAATAAACATACATACTTTTGTGACCTCTAATGTCGGCCGTAATACTGAAGAATTCGATAATTAATTACTTTCTGTACACATCAAATATTTACACAATAAAATACATTCGATGATTTTCCCCCCTTAAAAAAAAAAAAAAGCTGTACTTTGATGACGACGGACGTACGCCTGCGCCTGCGACCCTCAGAACACTGAGCGGCCGGTCGCCGCGTTAATTTTTATATAAACGCAAAAACGTTTCTGATTGGCCGAGCGTATTCTTCGACATTTATTTTACCAATAAGATATACGTAGCTTTAAGTAAATTTTGTATAAATATGACCGCCTAAATAAATTCAAAATCATTCTCATTCTGGTAATTCATATAATTGGTTTTTTACTAAATACCCGAAAGAACCCATATCTATAAGACATTTTCTTTTTCAGATCTTATATTATTCTACCTCTATAGACACATTCTGTAGAACTCTGGCCTATAGTCAAACTACGCTGCAACTTTTAAAACTTCGGAAATATCTGCTTGGATCGGTAACTATTACAGTAGTAAAGTTCTTTAGACGAGTGGTTGGCAGAACAAGTCTTGAGTAAGAGATTAGTCGTTGATAAGATTTGCTGTTTTCAACATTTTTATAAGTCGCGTTGTGTAATCCTATGAAAACTGAGGAAAACAAAAATAAATTAATCTTATTAACGCGAAAGTTTATAATTATGTTTGGTTGCTTGTCACTCCTTCACGTTAAAACGGCTGAATTAATCCTTTATCCTTTATCCTTTAATATAAATGGGAAAGTGAGTTTGTTTGTTTGTTCCGCTTTCACGCCGTAACTTCTAAACCGATTGCTTTGAAATTTTGCAGACGTAAAGTTGAAAGTCCGGATTAAATAATAGGGTACTTTTAATCCCGGAAATTTTGATATTCCCGAGGGAATTCAAAAGTATTGGTATAGATGGCGCTGTGTGTATTGGTATATGACACATAGGCTACTTTTTATCCTTTTGTGACGCGAGCGAAGCCGCGGGCAAAAGCTAGTATGAAATAAATCCGGCGGCAAAGCGAGCAAATTTGCTGGCAGAAAGAAAATAATGATAAAAATGTTTTATAAATCATTCCAGATCGGTGTTACCGTAATCACTTGCTTCTGGTTAGTCAAGAATATGTTCCTAATGTCGGTATTTAACATGGACTGCGAAAAGTTCTATAAACTGGTTGAGGAAGCCGAGATTGCATGTATACAACTATTGAAAAACGCGGATTGTCCAAGTTAGTAACTTTTTCTTCTGCTTCTTTAACTTGGTAGTCTTGGTAGTCTTATTTAAGCATCAATTCTCTCAGTTTGGTTTCATCAAGATTTTTGAGTTCGAGAACAAGTCTCACGGTCAAATGCCTATTCCATATATTTTTTATGGGATAAACCGGTAATTGGGCCTCCAGTAACCTCACCCACACGACGATACACATTGCAAGCATTGGTTCACTTGATGATAAGCGATCAGCGCTTGGCATGGACACCTGCAACATCAGAGGAGGAGGAAGAAAGGATTTAGCGGTTTAATATGTTTTATATTGACTATAACAAACCTTTTATAGGAAGCTACAGGTATTTTTACAAGAAAATATTACAGACGAATCGCACTTTCAATAAGATATCCGCGTGTGGCCTGTTCTGCTTCAACGCTAGACTGCCAATTCATTTGTTGCAACTCATTGCTCATCACATTATCGTACTCTTGCAGTTTGCTTTCCTGTAATGCACTGCTAATTTGTATCCATTCAATAAAAGTATTAGTCAATTATTTTGTCTTATTTACGCATCTGTTAAACCCAGAACTGATTTCAGTATCAATTTTTGTAGCTCTCTTTTGTTAAAAACCTTATGGTGACGCTAGAGTAGAATATATGTACCTCATGCTTGTAATGTGTTGTCCTTTGAATTTAAATAAATATATTTGACACAACTCCGCATCTACTTGCGGTTCTATTAGAGTAAACCAACATTAGGGAATTACCGTATTTTTCAGGACCGGGCTGCAAAGTTTTCGCGATAAACCTGATCCTTTTAAACTGTGATATCTAACCAAGTTTGAAAATTACGGCAAAACTCTCTCTCTCTCTCTCTCTCTCTCTCTCTCTCTCTTGAAGTTTATGAACTTCTTCTACAAGACAGACGTGGTTCAGAAGTGGTTTCCCACGTGCTGATGAAGGTGATAATGATGACAAATTTGTATGACCTCTCGTGTGTTTCTCGTACACACAGGTATACAAGAGAGTTGAGAGGGCCCATCGCGCAATTGTACACACGGGTGTACGAGAAACGCGCACCGATTGGATATTTTTTCTGTGACGTATATTTTCAAGTTTGCAACCCGTTCTTTATTTTTATTTACGATTGAACAGAATAGTTATTTCGCTTTTCTATTAAAATATTTACCCGTGTGTACGAGAACGCGCGTTTGCCCTTGTATACGAGACGTGCGCGAGAGGATAATGACGTAGTATATTATAAAATCTAAAACACACATTAGATGGCTGAACCATCAAAGTTTGACATTCATGATTGATTGTTCAACTACGTACTTAAAGATATTAGGAACACGTTTGTTCATTGTCCTCCAAGAACGTCGTTTAAAGAAGGACAATTGAACGAACATTATGATTACAGTAAACAATATTTTGGAACCTAAATTCCTACCTAAATATCGTGTAAAAATACTTCGAAAAAATGTGCTCGACAAAGATATTCAAAGGATGTTTGATTCCTTTAATTTTATATTTAAACTCTTATTCACTCCTAAATACAATATACGAGATAGTGAAATCGTTCCTGTTAGTAAGCTTGTATTAATAATTTGGTTCATATTAATGATCGTCCTATTTTCTATTTGTACGTACCGTGCGAGTGTCGGCGATATACATTTCATCTTAAACGCCGTGAACCTTGGCTACTACATTTTTACTTGCTTCGGCATATGCGTAATGTTCGCCTGCTTAATCTACACCCGTCACGGAAATTGCGACCTTATTGTCGTATTTCAAAAGATTCACAGAAGCATCGACATCAGTGATTATATTTCAAACTTTACTATTTGGAATTATTGCATCATCTTTTTTAATTTTGTCTTTAACATGGTTATACTTTTAGCTTATTTCACAATTTACAATGACTTTAGTCTTATCGAGTTTGCTAGCAAAGCTACTTATGCTTCGTTTGATATTAATGTAGTTTATGTCATTCGTCTTTTAACTTTGTTAAATAAATTCTTGTCTGAATGGATTAAATATCTGTCAAAATTGAATGAAAGACAAGAAAACGATGAGCAGTTTTGTTTGAAACTGGTTAAGAGTTACATAAATATTATGAATGCATACGATTTGTATAAGATACTTTATAACGTGTTGGTAAGAAAATTTTTTTTATTTGCATAAATTTTAGTATCTACTTTCATTATTAAATATACATTGCCATGTCTCTGTTATGGTGGCCTGGAGGTTTAAGACGCCCGCTTCTCATGCATGAGAGTGCGGGTCCGAAACCTACTATTGCCAAGTACCAATGTGATATTTTCTGAGTTATATATACTTTCTAAGATTATTTAGACGCCACTAAAAAACGGTAAAGGAAAGCATCTTGAGGAAACTTGTGCATAACCTTTCTAATTATAAGTTTTAAATAGCCAACCTGCATTAAGCAAGCGTGGTGATTAATACTCAAACCTTTTTCATGCGAGAAGTGGCGTCAACAGTGGCCTGGGAATACCCTACAACAGTACAACAACAGTTGATGATGATGATGTCTCTTAAGAAAAATATTCTTTTTCAGGTTCTATATTACGCTATTGACACGTTTGGTAGAACTGTTGCTTACAGTCAGACCACGCTACAACTTCTTAAGCTTCAAGTAATGCACGGATCGGTAACTGATTTGAATCTCTAAACAATTGGCAGGTTATCAAAAGTTGTTGTAGACAGTCTGTGTTTGACAGCAATATGCTAGTGATAATGATGATAATAATAACAACGCTGATGATAATAATATTCTAGTAATAGCTGCATGTGCACTGCATGGACATAACATCACGCCTTTTATCCCCGAAGGAAGGGGTAGGCAGAGGTGCACACAGAAATAACACCCACTTTTCATTATTTATGTTATGAGTCCCATGTAATAGGGGGTGAGCCTATTGCCATATACCAGGCACATTTCTAGACTCCGTGCTACTACTGAGATTTTTTTTAAATAACCCGGTGCTAATAATACTTTGCCCGACCCGGGAATCGAACCCTTGCGACCATTCGGCCAACGAGGCAGTCAGTCTTTGACTTGTATGAAAATAAACGATCACAATAATGTACTTTGTTAAACCGTTCCAGATTGGTCTTATCGTAATTGTTTGCTTTTGGTTGATCAAGAATATGTTCTTATTGTCATTGTACAATATAAATTGTGAAAATTTTTATAAACTCGTCGAGGAAGCTGAGATTGCATGTATACAACTTGTGAAAAACTCCAGTTGTCCAAGTGAGTAACTTACCACTTCTTGTTCTACTTCAACCATTTATATTCTAGAGGTATGATTGGTCACCTTGACATAATTTAAGCTGTTTTACTTGTGATTTTTAATTATGATTTTTATTGTAATTCATTTACATTATAATTATTTTTTTTTCATTCAAACTTTGACATTTGGTTTTGTATTTATTGATTGTAGATAGGTATTATCTATTGATTGTCCATATATGGCAAAACATGTAGACTCTGTACTGACCAAAAAAACACCTTCATTGTAATTATTCATGTTTTTCTGAATAAATATATCTTTAATATTTAATGATGCAAGAACAGCTATGAAAGCACTTAGTTTGGCTTAGCTTAAGAGCTTATTGGTTATTTAATTATTAATTAAATCATCATTATTGTATAAACATACAATTACTGACCAGACCATCATTAAGTGATATCATACTTCTTTATCTTTATTCTACTCTCAATACAAGTTACTTGGGATCAACAAAATGTTCTCTTTCCCCATTCCCATTCACCAGACATCATTCTATAACAATTTATACGCGAGCAATTTCGTTTTTTTTCTTTACAGAGTGTCATCAATACCTCTACAAGAAAGTATTGCAAACGAATCGAACGTTTAATAAAATATCCGCGTGTGGCCTGTTCTACTTCAACGCTAGGCTGCCGATGCATTTGTTGCAGCTCATCACTCACTACATTATTGTACTCTTGCAATTCGCTCTTCTGTGATGTGTCAGTTTCTTTTATCTTCTCAATAAAATTATTTTTTACTCATTCTCTTTGTTTTGTTTGTTTTACATCCAAGTCTTCAATTTTAAATATTGAAATTAGCAGTCGTCTTGTTGTTTCAAAATGTAGTACATCACTTAATAATTCTTCTATAATTACTTCAAACCCCACTTTTCTTGAAGTCGATTAATTAACATACTAAAATATTCTCATAAATGATTATGCATCATGTACAGGTCAAACTGTCGAATTAAAAATTTTTCATCAAACACTTTTTTATTTTCATTTCATAAAAATGCAAATTGCAGTATGATAATGACGTACTCCACTTCTAAGCTATTGAACATCTGTGCCATGCTTGCATCGACGGTGAACATGTTACAAGCTGTCATCTTGTTGAATGCTGCTCGGTTAAACCGCTGCACGTTTTTATAAAGCCTTGGCTTGTCCTGGAAAAAAAAATAGTGTATATGTCAGTTCGCAACTTTCCAAGTCACCTCCGTATTTACTCCTTAATGATCGGACTAATTAGTGAATGAATAAAATAAAACTGAAAATTGACATTAACATAATGTTATTGGAGCAATTCTTGTCCATCAGTGGATGGATGATGTTAAAGATGACATGGATAATGATGCTGTTGATGATGACGATGACGTTGATATTTATGATGATGAAAATACCGATTATAATGATGATCTGGCGACACATGACGTAAATGACAGATGACACATAGACGATCGACAAGTCAATTAACGGATGACGTTTTTTTTTAAAGAGTAACGAATGGAGTTTCTTTCTCGTTGTTCTCCACTCGAATCGACATTTTGGAACGAGCGCCTAGCTTCACTGACGGACAGACTGACAGACTTTATTTCATATTTGTTGACGTTTCAAAAGTACCAAATTATGGTTTAATTGCAATAAATGCTTTTGAGTTTGAGTTTGAGTTCGACACAAATCTTACATCGCTCATGTGAAGTTTATATGCGAATTAACATGTATAGAAAATCCTAACGAGCTACTGTTGGGCAGAAAGCTCACCAGATAGGACCACCTCGCCTGGTAGGAGGATCTTCTTTTTCTTAGAAAACTTTACTCTCTGTTCCGCAAAACAATGATCCAAAAATGTTGATATTCGGAGCAAATCGTAAGAATTGTCTGAACTAACCACTTACTTGAGATTTTAGTTTGTTTCCGTAGTCTGCTGCAGGTAGCATCTACCTCAGTAATAGACATGTAAAACTTTTCACAGTAAAAACTGAACATAGAGACGAAAAGTAAATTCTTAGATGCCCACAGAATGGTGATTTGAGCAAAATGTGTGACGTTATACTGAAAATATATCACAACAAATTAATCACCATCAACTGTAAGTAACCTGATATAAGTAGCCACTGCTGACCAAAGGTCTCTTCTCGCACAGAAAAAGATTATGGCATTAATCGCCACGCTTGTTCAATGTAAGTGTGCGATTTCAAACTTATAATTAGACATAATAAGCCCAGGTCTCCTCACAATGTTTTTCTTCACCGTTTGTCAATGGTGTCTAAATAATATAAGAAAGTTTGTACTTTCTAAGAAACAAATTAATAAGAGGAGAATAATATTGTGCCAAAAGTTAATTACAAAATGTGTTTCGAATTCTTCCAAATTTTTGGTTTTGTTTCTGTGCTATCTTCAGTTACTTGGGTTCATCGTAAGTATTAGTCCTTCAAAAAGGACATCCTATTGTCCCTAGTCTTTTCACTATCATAAATATATAAATCACTTACTTTTCCAAATGAAATATTTGCTTTATTCATTTCTATTATTGTTTGTAGAAATACTAAACTGTGTATAAAGGTGTCAATCACATGGTATAAGGTCTGTGAAACAAAAATAATGAAATTGATATTAGTGAGTAATATAGTAATTTCTACACAATTTTCCGTAATACTTCTCTGGCTGCCCCGTTAGCCGAGTGGTCGCAAGTGCGAATGCCAAGCGACGGGTCTCGGGTCCGATTCCCAGGTCGGATTTTTTACGATTTTCAAAATAATGCTTCTCTCGGCCATATTATTGATAACAATATAAAAATTGTCATTCTGTTTAACAAGATATTTCTTACCGAAAATTGAAATAATTTCTTGAAAATACAAAAGGCGTCCAATAAATCCAAATACGCTTGATATAGCTTCTTGAAATAGTCATTCACTTGTTCTTCTATATCTGCTTCAACTGAACAGTAGTACTCCACTTCCGATATCCACGATTCTACACCATGTCTTATAAAAGATATCAATGACGTACCATACGTAACGTAAACATCAAAATAAATAGAAGTATAGAAATAAATCGCTATATTTATATCTGGCATTAAAACAACACAAAATGTATAAAATACTAAATGCCGTAAGACACCAAAATAATTCCACCAAATACACTGATTATATCTTCGAAAATTAACAGCTCTGTACGCTTTCTGAATCTTAATAATAATAGCAACATTGTCCTTTCTGTAGATAATATTGATTGCGTAAAAGCTGATGAAAGAAATCACTAAGAAGGTAACATTGGCATCAGTAAAGTTGATGACTGCTTGATTACTATTTTTATGAGCAAAGTAAGAACATAAGAATTGAAAACTTATAAATAAAAGTACACCAATGAACGAGAAAAGGAAGTAGGGAAGGCTGTGAGGTCTGATGCAGTTGTTATCAATAGCGAATCTGGATAAGAACACTGCATGTTGCAGTAATCGGTATGGAAGCATTGCTCTTTGGAAAATTTTGTCCAGGAACTGATCTTTCTCATAAATACTGATTTTCGTCTTCATGTTTTACCGGAACACTTTCACAGGCATGCTTCGACAACACAAATAGCTAAAGTGAATCAATTTTTCATCACGTATAAATAATGTAGTAATCATTTTTATATGTTAAATGAACACGTTTCGTTTGTACTTCACACTCACTGTATCGATCTTCATACGTTGCTTGTCAGCATACATGAATGATAATTGATGTCAAAGTCATTATTTCAATTAAACTATATTTTGGTACTTTTGAAACGTCAACAAATACAAAATAAATAATAGTCTGTCAGTCAGTCCGTCAGTGAAGCTAGGTAAAGCTAGATGCTCATTCCAAAATGTAGATTCGAATGGAGAACGAGCAAGAAACTCCATTTGTTACTCTTTTTTAAAAAACTATGATCTACAATGTCTCTGAAACATATTCCAATACTGTACGCATATTATGTGAGAACAATGCAAAGACACGCTTGACGCATTATACTAATTACAAAGCTTACTAAAAAAAAAAAATATAACAAAAAATAAATTTGTAGTCTAACATGGTGCTCACATATGCATACTGCATAAAAGTACTGCTTCTATACAAGAAAAGGAAACTCTTTGTTTCAATAAAGAAAGAAATGCTCGATGCCATAAGGAAACTTACGCCCGAATACTGAAATAATACTTAAATTTTAAGCCGCCCTTAAGTATAGTTCTGTCACTTCAAATTCTTTATAAAATAAAAGAGATGACACGATATTTAATCGCAACTTAAACTTCAAGTCAAATTCAAAGTCACTTTTGAACGTCAACAAAAAAATAAAATATAAGAACTATCTTCATTAACAATAAAACACTTTTCAATGTAACCTTATGTATTTACATAAGTTTAAAGAAGCATTCTAGTGAAAGAAATCAAGGAAAAGTAGAACATTTATCTATACTAATATTATAAAGAGGAAAGATTTGTGCCTATTTTTGTATGTTTGTAATGAATAGGCTCAAAAAGTACTGGGCCGATTTAAAAAATTCTTTCACTAATAGAAAGCCACATTCTTCCAATTTGACATAGGCTACATTTCATTTTGAAAAAAATTAGGAATCCTTGGTAAAATTTGAACAATGTCACCGATGGTGTAGAATAATGTGTCTTAAAATGTCTTTCGTCGAATGCCCTGCCGAAACTATTACCGATAGAACAAAATACATAACATAACATCACGCCTTTTATCCCCGAAGGGGTAGGCAGAGGTGCACATTCTACCACAGTACAATGTAACACCCACTTTTCACTAGTTGTTATGAGTCCCATGTAATAGGGGGCTCACCCCCTAGGCTAGGCTATAGGCTCACCTATTGCCATATACCGGGCACATTTCCAGACTCCGTGCTACTACTGAGAATTTTAAAAAACCCAGTAATACTTTGCCCGACCCGGGAATCGAACCCCTTGCCCGGCAGTCGCACTTGCGACTACTCGGCCAACGAGGCAGTCAGAACAAAATAATGTACAACAATATTGAAGAACATCATAATGTCTACAAAAAACTCCGCAGTAGCATATGTCCAACTATTGTAGTTATGTCACTACAACAATCCAAATTAAATAATAAGAAATCAATTTTATTTATTACTGATCCGGTAATTGATATGATAACAACATAAACTGTATAAGTACGAAAGTATTGTTTGTGAATAACCCAAACAGTGTTACAGGCAACATGGCGTCAACGGAGACTAGTCCAAATAATTCCAGCTTCGTAAAATTCGTCTCATGTAACCGCTGTATGTTTTTACACGTCTTCTTTTCCGCGTCTATAATAAAATGATAAAATAGATCTACTGAATGAATGTACTGAATGAAAATACTGAACTGAATTACTGTATTTTTGTAATTATTAATGATTTTAATACCTGAACAATTTGACCCTAAAATTATAATGCATGAATCTTGACAGGAACTCAGAGCTGCGTAAAACATTTCACAAGATGAGCCCAACATCGTTTGAAGTAACAAGTTCTTTATAATCCATATCAAATTGAAGATCAAAGGTTTACCGAATTCCTGAAAACGATTTATTAGTATACAGTTTCTTTTATTTATGTTTTTACTGCCATTAAGTTTTCTACAACTTACATCATTTCTTGCGTACAAAATACTTATGAATTAAATGTCTATGAGTCCGTGAACAACTGTTTCTATAGCGTGATATAGAACCTGAAAGAATAAAGATACTACACTATCTTGAGTGTAATTGCAATATAATAGAGTATAACTGTTGTGCCAGCGCTGAGGCTGGCCGACCGACTGCTGTGCAACGTGTTAAGGGTTTGTGCGTCAGCACAAACTGACAATGGCATGTTTTAAGTAAAATGACCGCGGTGGTTCCACCCCCGTGCCTCGGAAAACACGTAAAAACCATTGGTCCTACGCCTGACCTTGCTCTGGTCGTGTTATTCTGCCATCTTATCGGGTTCAAAAAGTGCACCTGTGTTTGCGCAAACACTTGTGTACTGTAATATCTCCTGCGTAGTGGACTAGTCTAGAATGAGTTGCCACTGTCGTCCATCGTGATAGATATCGATCGGGAGGCCGATGTCGTTCCTAAAAATAACACCATGACCGCCACAAAAATTGAAAACATTATTCCATAAAATCAACAATTAAAAGATTGTACCAATCAACACCAAAACCATGTCTTTCGTTTACACATAGTATGAAAAATAAAGGACTTACCCAAATCTGACAAAAAATACCGAATAGTTTGTAATTTTCTAGTATTTTATTATATATGTATAATACAAACTGTCATAATTAGCTTCGTGACTAACATGGCTTGAGGCATTACAGAAGTCAGCGTTCCAAGATATGGCATAACACTCAAGTAAGTTAATAAACCTTATTGAATATACCATGCAAGCGTCTAAACAGAATAAAATAGAGTTAGACACAATTATTTCCCAGGGCAGCCAATACAAGTAGTTAGGGATCACAACGGCTATGTGAAATACTAAAATGAAAACAAAGTAACACCAGCTGATAGTAACTACATTTTTGAAGACAGATTTATTTTGGAACAGCCTGTGGATTTCAGAAAGCCTTAAGATGGACTCAAAATGGATCTTCGTATGAGTGAGGTTGTAAATGTACATAACGATGAAACCGATGGTGTACAGGAATAAATCAATAGACACCATCATGAAGAAAAGTATGCCACTTATAGGAGATAAGATGTCGTAAATTACTCGAAGCAAGAACGGAATTGTTCGCAAGGCAGCCCCAAGCATAGAAGCTTTATTCAAAAGAATGTTATTCGTTGGGTGGTACTTTGGCAGTAGCTGTAGCATCATCATTCGATTCAAAGGCCTTAGCATATTCTCTAAGTCCTTATCAATTTCACAATTCTCTAAGATTATTACTCGATAACTTTTGCGATCATTGCGGTGTATTTTCTTTAAGAACATGTTGTATATTTTTTTTAAATACATTTAATTTTGTTTGTTTGTTAGTTTTTTTGTGTTGGAGTTGAGGCATGTGATATAAAGAACAAAAAGAGTAATGATGTTTTGTTATCATTAACTAGGATCTAATGTTAATGTCCAATTTTGAACCTAATGTCAAGAGCATTTAAGATATTAAAGCGGCGCATACTAATTACATATTTATTGTCGTTATTTTTTGTCTATTTGATTAAATCAGCCTATGTTTTGTAGATATTCCTCGAAAATGCCCACATATTTATAAAAAAAATTTATAGATTACTCCAGCACGGACACGTAAAATTTGCTAATCGAAGAACCATCATTATATTAGCCATTTGACGTCCACTGCTGAACACAGGCCTCCCCCTTAATCTATGAATGGTTATATGTAATTAAAAACGAATTTTGTAGTTCGTTTAATGTTTAATCGCCCTGAAATTTCCCATGGTATTCACCATGTTTTGCAATCAGGCATTAATAATAATATATCGGTTTCAATTCTTTTTAACATTGAATAATAATATATTTATAAACAACTGTATAAATAGCTCATAAATGTTGTCTTTATTAGTCATATTAATGATTATGTAGTTATGAAAAAAAATAAATGGGCCCAAGTGGTAAAACCTGTGATACTCCCTACATTTAAAATGAAAATTACAGTAAAGTCCTCGAAATTATTTCTTTACTGCTGAATATTTAGAAGAAAGCAAACTGTAAAATAACAAAAGCGTAACTACACACACCTTGGTGAGGACACCTGGCTCGATCTGATCGTCACATCCAATCCCTCCCTTGTTTTGTCTCATGGGCAGTACGAGGCCCCTGGATTTTCCCATCATGACCTAATTTTCCTCTCCTATATCCTTAAACCGCCCAAGGTTAGGCCTAGGGTTGTGTACAGGCGTTGTTTTGCGAGAATGGATGCTGAGAGTCTTCGTAAAGATGCTGCGGCCATTGATTGGAGGCTGCTGATGGAGGCCACTAGTGTCAATAACATGGTGGACATATTCAATAACACCTTGAATAGTCTGTTTGACCGTCATGCTCCCATCAAAAGGGTTAAATTAAAGCGTCCACCAGCGCCTTGGATGACTGGAGTGATACAGACGGCGATGCGACGCAGGGACCGAGCGTTCCGTAGGCACAGGAGGGATCGTACTGAGGAAAATTGGGCTGCCTTCAAAACTGCAAGGAACAAGTGTAATCAGATGGTGCGTAATGCTAAACGCCGCTTTATTTTCGACCGAATATCTTCTTCTTCTTCTGCCGATATTTGGAAGTTCCTCAGAACCCTAGGTATCGGCAAATCGCAGCATTTAGACCTGCCGAGCTCGATTGGTTTGGATGATCTCAATCGCCACTTTTCCACTGTCTCTAAATTGGATTCCCAAACTAAACAAAATACCATATCTCTTATCTCTGGTCTAATGCGTTTTTCCACTATCAGTCCTTACTGTTTCAGGCCAGTGCAGTCAGAGGAGATCCGGAAAGTTATCCTTGCCATTAAGTCCAAGGCAGTGGGTTGTGATAATATATCACGATACATGATCATAACCATACTGGAACCCCTCCTCCCAATCATAACACATATGATTAACTTCTCCCTACATTCCAGAGTTTTCCCATCGTTGTGGCGTCAAGCCTATGTCCGCCCTCTTCCTAAAATACCTAATCCCACCCTCCCGACCCAATTTCGTCCCATATCAATCCTTCCCTTTTTGTCAAAGGTCCTGGAGGCCTGTGTCCATAGGCAATTCTCAAGTTTTATGCACCGGAACTCGCTAATAAGCCCATACCAATCTGGTTTTAGGCCTGGACACAGCACCACTACCGCATTGCTCAAAGTTATCGGTGATGTGAAGGCAGGGATGGAGGACACCAAAGTCACTGTGTTGGTTTTGGTGGACTTCTCGAATGCATTCAATATGGTCGATCATGATATCCTGTTAGCGATCCTCTCCCAGGTTTCGGTATCTAATGACGCACTGGAATGGTTCTCATCCTATCTTCGCGAGCGACAGCAGTTGGTCCAGGTTGGCGATACGTCATCGAGCTGGTGCCAATTGACTGCTGGCGTTCCTCAAGGCGGAATTCTCTCTCCTCTTCTATTCTCAACTTTTATAAATAGAGTCACTTCCGAACTTCAGTGTGCGTACCATCTATATGCCGACGACTTGCAGTTGTATTGCCAGGCTAGAGTCGAAGATTTGCCCGATGCGATCTCAAGGTTAAATGCGGACCTGGCTACCTTGAACGATTGGTCAACAAGTTTTGGTATAGCAGTGAATCCCAGTAAATGCCAGGCAATAATTTTAGGAAGTTCCCGTATCTTTGGTAGAATCGACAGCGCAGCAGTGCCGCCGCTTCTATATGACGGTGCGATTGTCTCGCTCAGCAGTGACGTGAAGGATCTGGGACTGCACATCGACAATAATTTGACGTGGCGTGTTCAGATCGCTGGTGTTTGTAAACGGGTGACGGGCACGCTTCGGTCTTTGTATCGCCTGAAAAATTTTCTTCCGTCCTCCACCAAGATAATGCTTGTCCGTTCCTTGGTCTTTCCTATCATTGACTATGCTGATGTTTGCTACTACGACCTGAATGCAGATCTCATCAATAAACTGGACCGCCTTCTGAATAACTGTATTCGATTCATCTTCAACCTGCGTAAATATGACCATGTTTCTGCATACCGATTGCAACTAAAGTGGTTGCCCATACGTCAACGCAGGGAACAACGGGCACTAACCACTTTATACTCCCTGCTTAATTCCCCCACTTCTCCAAGTTATTTAGCCTCCTACTTTCAATATGTGAGCACCAACCACAATAAGTATCTCCGTTCCACAAACAATCTCCTCCTCCAAGGTCCCACACACCGAACCGACTTTCTCCACTCGTCATTTTTCATTCAGTCAGTCTTACTGTGGAATGCGCTGCCCACGGATATCAGGACGGCCTCCAGTCGGCTATCCTTTAAATTTAAAGTCAATGAATATCTTCGGAACAAACTGACACAATCAAGTCTCAATTAACACCCTCCTCAGAAACTTTATATATATAATTATATCAGATATATAAACCCATTATATATTATATATTTATTTTTATATTATATTATATTTTATATTACATATATATATTTATATATGTATTTAATTATTTACATATTATATTTATGTTTCATATTAGTATGTAGTATTGGTATGTAGTTTATGTACTAGGATACCTTTATACATATGTACGTACATTTATCACCCTCGTTTTATTATTTTTTTTTTTTTTCGATAGATGCAAACTTCTTTCAAAGCCTACTGTAACACTTCTCTGCATCACCTTATGGTTGGCTGGTAGAGAATGCCATTCGGCATTAAGTCCGCCATTGTATACAGTTGTACATAAAGTGTTAAATAAATAAAAAAAAAAAAAATAACTAGTATATAACCCCATTATACTTGTGTTAAGTTGCGTCCACATTATAAAGTCTGCACGCATTCATTTTAACTCTCTCTATCGCTCTCGCTCTCTCTCTCTCTCTCTATCTCTCTCACTCTGACATATTGTTTAAAAAATTGTTCTTATTTGATCAATTAATTTATACACTTAATTCATCTTAATTAATATTATGTATGGGAGAGCCATGCTTCAACACGAATGGGCTGACTCGACCGGAGTGATACCACTGGTTTTTTATTTATCCAAAACAGTAACATCATTAGCCGGGTGTCCTACTCTGCTAGACATAAAGCAGTCCATAAGCAATATCTTGTCATTAAGTCGCTTATATTTTGATCTACATCACTGTGTATATTAAAACTACATCAAAAATCAAACTATACTCACTAAAACTTGTCAAAGTTCCTCATAAAGATTAAAAGCTCTCAAAATATTTCGATATTTCTTCAAAACCATCGTATAATACCGTTTATTAGTTTCCTCACCTACATTCATACCGAGCACCTCTTCAATCCATACATTGAAATATTTCAATAAAAAAAAAAAATTAGAAGGTCATAAACCTATTTTAATACCATTTTATCAAGAGGATAATACAGAAAACAGTTCACAAGATAAACACCCTGCCGAATGCCATATAAATAAACAAATCGCCAAAGAATGAAATGGAAACTATGATCCAGTACTAAATAATGATATTGCGAATAGCATAACTGATGTCGATACAATTATGTATGTCTTCGATGATGAGAGAAAGCAGCACGTTGTTATATTCGTACAGAATGTTCAAGATGCAGATTAAATAACTTTGAAGTCAAGAATAAATAATTTTGAAGTGTTGTGTAATTATTTATGCAGTATTATTTGTGTTCATAATTTTGTAATTTTGAATGGAATGCACTGTGATTTTCATTGTAATTTAAGGACCGTTACCTTTACCATAATTTTAATATCGCAACCAATCTTGTGATTTCTAAGGCCGTTAATTGATTTTAGCAAATGCAAAGTTAAATATGGAGTTCCGCAAGGTTCCACACTAGGACCAATCTTGTTGTACATTATTATGATATATTTTATGCGGTTAGGTAAGCGTTATTTTAATGTTAATGTTGTATCTTTACGAAAAAAACTAATTAAAATCTTTTATTAATAGTTCTCCAAGGAAAAGGATATTTTTGATCTGGATATTCTGGATCTAAAATCTAGAAATTAGTCTTAATAAATAAATCGAATGGATTTGGGTCCTAACGTACAAATCCTAACAACAGCATAATAATATATTGTTGTTATATAAATTTCTAGAGCTGAAGACCGAGCTCAGTGGCGTGCCATTGGAGAGGCTTATGATGTCCAGCAGTGGACGAAAACAGGCTGTTGATGATGATTGAAAATATGAATTTCAGGGTAAATGATCTACAACCTCATACGAATTATTTATTAACTCGTCGAATACCGGTTTTGCAGACACAATTATAGAACAATAGGTTGCGGTCACCGGTGACCGCTTGGTATTTGACAGTTTAAACACATTGGTTCTTACATTTAAACGTTTATTTTATACAATTCTAGTTATATCGAACTTTAATGATATTTGTTTACAAACTCTTATTTAATTTTCTTTTTTCACGGGTATATATCATACATCGGAAATCAAAGAATTAAACCTAATTGGGGCGACCGTTCTTTGCTCACCGGATAGAATTAGTGTGAACCTCTCTTCTTTTGCTTCAAAAGGGGAATTAGCTAATGTCACTCTCGTTCCATTATTGACAGCTATGAGGACTGGACAAACTTACTTAATTTAATATAGCGCCGTCTGGTGTTCAAAGTCAAAGTCAAAGTCAAAATCATTTATTTCAATTAGGCCACAATGGCACTTTTGAATGTCAACAAAAAAATTAAACGTGAAGCTATTTGCTCATTTCAAGGTGTAGATTCCTATGGAGAAAAACGAGCAAGAAACTCCATAGGTTACTCTTTTTCAATCAGGTTCACAATACAATTTACTAGTTACATAGTTTTGGTGTTTTGTTTGTTCGAAATAACATTAGCCCCCATTAACAGAACTTCCTTTGTTTTAAATAATATTTTACAAAACATGTCATACAATATTTCAGATAACGTTTTAACTCATTGAGTACCGTCATTATAGACACAATTGAAGAACAATAGGTTGCGGTCACCAGTGTCCTCGCGGTGTTTGACAATTAAAACAATATTTGACATAACGGTTCAAACAATATTTCACATAAGGTCTTAAACAGTACTTCACACAAGACATACAAACTATAGGATAGCAAATTGGAGTAATACAAAAGCATAATTAGCGAATAATCCCATCAATGTCAGCTGAAGCCTGGCGTCCACGTGGAACAATCCACACGCATTCAGCTTAATGACTGACGATCGATTTTCCCTTAAGACATTCATGCAAAGGCGACCTTGATTATCTGAAAAGAATAAAAACATTTATGATTAACATGTGCCCAAACTGAGGTAATAAATATAGTTACAAGATAACAAAACATCTTCTGTTCTCAGAAGGAGGCAATAGAGGTTTACAAATTAGATACAGGTACCACTAGCCACTCTTTCCTAGATACATCAACAGCCTATAAATGGCCACTGCTGAGAAAAGCCCCTTCTCATACGGAGAAGGTTTGAGCAATAATCACCACGCTTGCTCAATGCGGGTTGGCGATTACAAACTTATAATTAGAAATTATAAGCCCAGGTTCGATCACCCTGAATGAGTCTACTCTCGAGGTTGTTCAGAAGTATGTCTACCTAAGACCTACAGTTTTGTAGAAACAACTTCGAAAGGGAGGCTCGTAGAAGGCTTGGCTGGATATAGGAAACTCTATCAGGTCTTTTCTTCTACTCTAGCGTAAAGCCTGAAGACGAAAGTCTGCTACGAGTGTGTCCTACCAGTAATGACATACCGGCCCGAAGGCTTAAGGCCTATCAACGGCAAGTATCCATCTGACTTCTGTCTGAGTTACATGTACTTTCTAAGATTCTTTAGACACCACTGATAAACGGTGACAGGAAACATCGCGAAGAAACAGGAGCTTATAATATCCAATTATAAGTTTGAAATGGTCAGCCAGCATAGAGCAAGCGTTTATGCTCAAATCTTCTCCATCTAAAAAGAGGTCTTTAGTCAAATGAAGTAGGATAATGTCGAATTTGGCCATGTGTGTCCTTCGCGATGGCTGGGTTGCGAGGAGGCAGCGCTTCGCTGCCTCACGCGTCCCGCCTCCTCCTTAGCTAGCATGACTGCTTCGCAAAAGGAGGAGACGGCATCCCAGTCCCCCTCGCTCCGCATCATGGCCTGCACTAGGCCCGGACGCGAGAGGTCGCCATCGCCGATCACTTCCCTGAGGACACGGCGGTGCTCAGCCCACGAAGGGCATTCTCCCACCGTGTGTTCCACTTCCATGTCCGGTGAGGACCTGCGTCAGGCGGTAGGTGAGGACGCCGTAGCGTCTCTCAAGCCACTCCTCAAAGAGGGGACTTACCGCTGCGATGGCAGCGAGCCCAAAGGGCAAGGACTAGCCGCAAAAAGCTTTACATAGAGAGAAATGGAAGGAGGGTAGGGAGGCCTTTGCCCTGCGGTGGGACGATCATGGCTAAAAATAAGTAAAACATTTTTTTTTTATAAAAATAGACGTTATTTATAAACAGATACCGTCTTATTACAAAAGTTCGACTTAGTACTGGTTTAAACCCGGACTATATGATCTAGGTTTGTATTAAAGCTAGTACCAGGACTAAAATTTGTTCCAATTATAAAACTAAGACTATTCGGGGATCAGCTAGTACCAAAGAAAGTCCATAGTCCCACAGATAAAAAACATAAATAGCATTCTTTCATTCGTTCACTTACGATCCACTTGAAGCAACGTTCCGTTCGTCTAAATATTGTTATTACAATAACGCCTGAAATGCTTAAATAATTATGTATCAACACAAAATTATATCATAAATTGTTTTTTGTTTGTGTTACAATATAGTGAACAAGCACAACTTGTATTTTGAGGAGTTTTTTATAACCAAGTTGTCATATTTTTTAACACCTCTAGCGTGAAACGGAGCGACTTATAGAAAGCAGAGCACGAATCACGAAACAAAATATTGAGTCTATTTTGTTATAGATATTATTGTTTATTGTGACTGACTGGAAATGGAACAACAACTGTACTTATATCGAAAGTCTTCGTCACTCAAGTCAAAGGGATTTACACGATGGCGATGTCTGTACGATCGCCGAGACGTCTCTAACATGTCCAAATCTTCCAAATCTTTTAAATCCATAACATCAATCGGTTCAATATCCATTTTAAAAGAAGATACACGTAAATATTTCTGATAGCTAACCTCAAATAACTTTAGTACCGAAGTTAAACTAGGGGTCTCGGCGGTTTAACTTTAGTACCATAGATAGTTCCGGAACTAGTGATAAACTTTGTTTTATAATAACGTTTTAGTTAGTCATGGTTTAAACCTAGTATTGTTCATGACCAAAACTCAAGACCAAAGTAACGAAACCATAAAATGGCCAAACGTTCACTTATGACATTAACATTTTGTAGAACTATATAGAAGTTTTAAAGGTGCCTTCGTTGAGTAGATACATACATGAACAGTTTACAGTCATCATTTGCTTTATACATGCTGTCTCCGCTTTCTCTATCGCCATGTAGAACTTTTCACAGTACACGTTTTGCAGAATGAATTGCAACATGTCCTTGACTATACCTAGCACTATCATCAGGTTTGTCAGTACCTTGGATTGTATCTGCAAATAAAACAGTACAGTACTATGAAAAAATATTTAAAATCCCAATGTCAATTCATTCTTTTCGGTCTTTATTCACCCCGCGAATTCTATTCACCCCGCCTTACCCGGTACAACAAATCGAGACACATTTTTTTTATATTTAGTATTTCCCAATGTCTATTCATGCTTCTCCTGTCTCCATTCACCCCTCAAATTCCATCTACCACGTTATATCAAGTAAAACAAATTGAGAAGCATTTTACTACTATTACAGTCAAAGTAAAATCACCTTATATATAGCTTACCTGTTCATTTGTGACTTTTACTGAAAACTAATAAGAAGGAAATGTATTATTCGTCCCATTAGTAGAATAATGTTCTATTTGCAAATTGTCGACTTTTCAGTAGAGCGATTATAAATTTCGCGCGCACATATTTGCTTATAAATCTGTTATCTGTTATAAATGATACTAGCTACTTCATATTTGTACAGTATGCACAGAAGTTAGTACCATTTATGATAATATAATTATTTGTTTTATAAACTATGCCTTTTCAAGTATAATGGGTCGCATGTGCACATACAACGTTCTTTTGCCAAAAAAAATATTGAATGAGATGTCTTAAGGATCTAACAAAGTCTTAAGGATAAAACAATATTCGACGAAAGTATTCACGATACATCGGCATGTCAAACATTATTTTACGAATATTGGCGGTTTTATCCGTGTTTTATATGAAACTGTAATATTAAGAAAGTAGAATTGGTTTTAAATTCATCATTATTACTGAGTATTTTTATATATTTAAAAACGTTGGTGTTTTCTTAATCAATTTATTAGTCAATGTAGTAATCAATATACGAGTAAATTAAAAATAAATACAAACTGATTACATACACTATGAGGAATAACCTAATCAAGATATTTATCATAAAATTATTAAAAGAGGCGACAGAAAAACCGAATAACGCTCTTACTATTCTTACAAAATAAATACATGGCGATCCATAAGAAAAAAATATTATAGATCACTTAAAACTAACTATTGACTTATTTCTTTCTGTGGTTATTCTTATGAATAAATCAGTCCTATATAATTATAATATAAAGTTAGCTTAATAATAAAAACACAATAAATAATTATGGCACCATTGTGAATATATTAAAAAAATATTAAAAATAAAAAATTAGTCTCATACACAGAAAACAATTATGAAAACACTAAACTAAAGAACAAACAATATACTAACTACTAGTCTACTAAAGAGGAAAGATTTAAATTTTTGTTTGTTTGAATTGAATAGGCTCCGAAACTACGGAACGGATTTCAAAAATTCTTTTAGCGTTGGAATCTTACATACTACACCCCTGATAAGAAAAAGATAGAAACCGTGTTAAAATTTCGAAAATGTAACCCGATTTGTGAAAAAGCAACCATAAATATTGCTTAATCTATTGACTACTAATAGAAAACTGTAAAAGCAAATGCTTTTGTATTCTTTTGATTTCCTATCCCCAATCCTTTAAAAGAGCGCGAACGAAGCCTTGGGCAGAAGCTAATCCATTAAAATAACGTATTCATTTAATTGAATTAGAAAATCCCTGATCCTAATGCAGTTACATAGTAGTATTAGTCCTTGAAAACCCGTAGCATTTCATTTTTTTTAAGTAATTTTTAGTCCATCGAGGTCAAATTTACCATGAATGTTTGCCCGTCTCCTTTGGGTAATAGTATTAGAAGCAGCGTCTTACCGGTACAAATCAGGCCACATTATTAGTACCAAAGTAATAACCCGGAAGCCCCAGAATTAGAATATGTGCTATATCTCAGGACTCTATCTTTTAAACCATTTTTCACCATTGGTTTACGGTTCACTGGCACTGAAACAATCACTGGGACTGAAACAATCACTGGGACAATCTATGGCTTAAAATACTGAACCTATTTGAGTGCAACTCTGTTGAAATTTGTACATTCGGACAATACCGTCTAGATATTATTACGTCGTGTTTTACTTAAATAATGTGATTGGATAGATGCAAATGAGTTCACTTGGTCACAACCGCTAGTGATCATGTCTTCTACGATTACCATTTTTTAATTTTTGTGGCGGTCTCTGTAATCGTCTTCTACGACAGTGCTGTTGCAGTACTTATCTCATGTAGTTTTAACTATAGTTTTGTAGCGTATTGCGTCGCTTGCTCGTTATAATATGTATAAATAAAATTGCAATTCTTTGGTGTATCCTGACTCAAACATCTGTTTTTCGTCTTGGTGGTGTACTTTATTTCATATTCCCTATTTAATGCAAATTCTAACTCAAAGATCGTCTATTCCACTGGTACCACAAACTCACCAATTGAGCCTGACCTGCTCTTTCCCCATCGTTTGAGAAATCATCATTGAAAAAATTTAATAATAAAATTATATTGGATATAATTATTTTTCCTTTGATTCAGTAAAAGTAACAAGGAGTATATGCATAACATAATAGTTTAAAAAAATAGTAAAGTAAATGTATGTACATAACTTAGATATATGTAATTTGATGAGCGCTCGAGTGGTCTACTGTGGTAGTATGCACTCACTTTTTCACGTGTCACTGTTTATTTTTTTTTTGCTCTAAACTGGGAGTTTAAAAAATAAACTATTTCGATTTTTCTAATACAAAAAGCAAACATGTCAAAAAGGGAGGCGTGCACTCTTGTGTTTAGGTCCATTGGTGTTTTCAATGTAAACTTACATTAGTTACGTTTTTGCTATACCTACCTAGTACATTTAGTTGTTAATAGATTATTGAATAAGCTGTTCATATTTTAAATTAAATTTAACCATTTTATAGCAATTTTAAGATTTCGAATATTGTTTTATAATAGAACCGTTGGTAAAAAGAAGTGTCATTTGCATATACGGCACTCACTTTAATTATTTGGGTATTCATTGTAACAAACACCACTCGCTGCTACTTTGTCGAACAACGTTACTTAGGATGAAGCGACACGGCACGCGCAGCTAATTGCGCAGGAGCAAGGCGGAGAATATTGTTGTATGTGATCATGCATAGTTATTTTACGTAGTCGGCGCGGATAAAACTTTATTCGAGCATTGTATCTTTTGAATTAATTGATAAAAATATATAAAAATAGTATTAATCGATAGTTTACATTATAAGGATGACGAATTTAACACAATATGAATTTCGACACATGTGATCATAACACTTTATTCTTCCAATGGGACGTATTCATTAGTGTTGGTCTACCTAATTTAACATACCTAATAATACCTATACCTACATATAATAACAACAAACAAGTGCTTATTAACCGACTTCAAAAAAAGGAGGAGGTTCTCAATTCGACCGTATACATGCTTTTTTTTATGTTTGTTCGCCGATATCTCCGTTGTTTATGAACCGATTTTGAAAATTCTTTTTTTGTTAGAAAGAAGTTAGTTCCAAAATGGTCCCATGATAAGGAAATCAGGATCTGATGATGGAAGACCAGGGAAACCGAGGGGAACTTTTAAAAATTATAGGGGTGACTAGGGCATTTGTTAATTTTTGCATTAAGTATTGAAAACCACTACAATCTGATAAAGGTCTGGAGCCGATCTGAAGATGGAGCCGAGAGCCAGTTGAGGGAACTCCTCAACGGTTAACAGTAGCCACCTTGTGTTTAGGTTTGATTAATTTGTATTGATGAGGACTTTACACCTGAGTATGGTGTAATTATCAATAAGGGTCTGATGATGAAGTAGTCCGATAGTTGAGGGAACTCCTTAACGGTTTAAAGTAGCTACCTTGTGTTTGGGTTTGATTAATTTGTATTGATGAGGACTTTACACCTAGGTGGGGTGTAATTGTCAATAAAGGTCTGATGATGAAGTAGTACGATAATAGAGGGAACTCCTCAACGGTTAACACTAGCTACCTTGTGTTTGGGTTTGATTAATTTGTATTGATGAGGACTTTACACCTGAGTAGGGTGTTATTGTCAATAAGGGTCTGATGATGAAGTAGTACGATAGTTGAGGGAACTCCTTAACGGTTAACAGTAGCTACCTTGTGTTTGGGTTTGATTAATTTGTATTGATGAGGACTTTACACCTAGGTGGGGTGTAATTGTCAATAAGGGTCTGATGATGAAGTAGTGCGATAGTTCAGGGAACTCCTTAACGGTTAACAGTACCTATTTTGTGTTTGGGTTTGATTAATTTGTATTGATGAGGACTTTACACCTAGATATGGGGGGGGGTGATGGTCATTAAAGGTCCAATGATGAAGTAGTATGATAGCTAAGGAACTCCTCAATGATTAAGAGTACCCACCCGGTGTTTGAACTTGAATAATTTGTATTGATGAAAACTTTGCATCTATGTGGGTTGTGTATAATATAATATATCAAAGTACTTACTAAACTAAAAAGTATAAAATAAAATTAAAAAACTGAGTTTAAAAAAACCGACTTCAAAAACTAATGACAAACCAAAGGTAAAAACTAAAAAGGAAAAAAATAACTATTTGTGGTCATACGTAGGTACCTACTTATAGCTTACACACCCACTGATAGGTTAGAAGTCGGTGCCACAAACCCACAACAAAATATAAAGTAGTTAATGGTCACAGCTGGTATAATCCATAATAAAATTGTAAATAGCTTGTAGCCGCACCGCACGACTACATACCTACCAGTTACCTGTACCACCGAATACCTTACCATATACCTTCCACAATACCTTTACCAAAGCTTTAGACTTACTCCGTTTTAGAAACAAGAAACAAATTGTCTTGAAAAAGACAGTTTACGTTTTGACTCCGTTTTTAGAAATAAGAAACCAATTGTCTTGAAAAAGACAGTTTACGACTCTATCGCATAGAAACAATAATAATCACTGCGGCAACAGCGTTATCACACCGTGCCGCGAGCGATCGCTTCGAAAGAAGCGGTTTGGTTAAGCAAGCAGCCAAGCAGCGCAAGCGGAGCCGGAGCCGGAGCACTTGCATTCGTCGTATCTTCATTGGTTCATCTGTAGGTAGTCTTCAGTCTTCACTCGACGCCGGCGCTCGGAGAAATGCGCGCGCTCGCGCCGCGCGGTCATACTTATTCGGAAGGAACCGATAGTGCCGTGTGCAAAGCGGCGCCCCGCACCCCGCGCGCCCCGCGCACGCCGGCGCGCCGCCATTGGTCGAAACTATCACCTAACTATATCTGATATTGTCTAATTGTAAATATGTAAATAGAAATATAAGTAGCGTAGTTTGGTGAATTAAATCATTCTAGTCCACACCTCTCATCGGAGTTTCACTACTACTAGAAGAAAAGAAGAAACCTCCTCTAGGACACTAGGCTCTCCTACCTAGCTCCTAAATTGGTGACCCCGACGCTGCCAACGGATCTCTGCAAGAATTAATCGCCGCCCAGTACTGCAGAAAGTCAAGCTCGTCGTAATGTCCAACTCCAACGAAAAAACGCCGGAACTCTCCAGCGTGTCGACGTCGCTGCGCATTCCACCTATATGGCGCGACAGAATACGCCTATGGTTTGCGCAGTTCGAGGCTATTATGTCTCCGCAGAAGAAGGGCGACCAAGCCATGTTCGAGCTTGTCGTCGGTCATCTCGAACGACAAGACCTCGATGAAATATCCGACATTATCCTTCATCCACCGGAGAGAGACCGCTACGAAACCCTTAAAAACAGACTACTCCAGGTCTATGAGGAGTCTGAACAGCGTCAAGTTCAACGCCTTCTCTCCGAGATGGAGCTCGGCGACTTAAAACCATCACAGTTACTTCGCCGGATGAAGAATCTCGCCGCGGATAATATATCCGACGCTGCGCTTCGTATTATGTGGACAAACCACCTCCCCCAGTCCGTGCGCGCAGTCCTCGCTGTCAGCGACAACATCGCTAAACACACAGATATCCACGATCTAGCGATGATGGCGGACAAAATACTCGAACAGACGCAACCTCATGGCACAGTCGCTGCTGTGACCGAAAACCCCGTTTTCCCCCGTGTACCTACAAGTATTGAAGACAAAATTGATATACTTACGAGGGAAATCGCCGAACTCAAAGCAGCACAATCTAGCCATCGTTGCAACCGTCAGTCGAGACGACCTCAGAACAGATCGCGATCATCGAACCGATATCGCTCCCAGTCCAGACAGCGCGATAACATACCACGCCGCACGGAATCTTCTGGAATTTGTTATTACCACCGCAAGTTCGGGAAGGAGGCACAGCGATGCACACGTCCGTGTAATTTCCAGAACAACAACACCCGTCCGGAAAACTAAGAGCTGCGTTGGATGAGGCGGGAACCGGCGCAACAACTACGTCATACCGCCTGTTTATAACAGACAGAAACTCACGTCTGTCATTTCTAATTGATACTGGCGCAAACGTCTCTGTCATCCCTAAACGAAAAGGCGTGAAGATAGCCCCAACTGACTTTAGTTTATACGCCGCAAACAACACGGTTATACCTACCTACGGTGAGAAGACACTACAACTGGACCTAAACCTACGCCGACCCTATAGTTGGAAATTCATCGTTGCTGAAGTCAGCAAGCCAATCATCGGCGCCGACTTCCTACGCCACCACCAACTACTCGTCGACATAGCCGGTCGATGTCTTGTCGACAAAGTAACAAACCTCACCGTCAAAGCGCCAATCTCACATTCCGCCGAGCCAACTGTAAGAAGCATAGACGTCGAACAGCCGTATCATCAAATATTGAGTCAATTCCCCGATATCCTAAGACCATCATGCATGAAGACCACTCCCAAACACCGCGTGGAACATCACATTGAAACCACCGGTCCACCTGTACATAGCAAAACCCGGCCATTACCCCCACATCGATACTTGGCCGTGAAGAAAGAATTTGAAGTCATGATGCAGCAGGGATTATGCCGTCCAAGCAAAAGTCCCTGGTCCAGCCCACTACACGTCGTCCCGAAAAAGAATGGCGACATACGGGTATGCGGCGATTACCGAAGACTCAACGACGTAACTAAGCCCGACCGCTACCCTGTACCTCGCCTCAAAGACTTTACATACCTACTCCACGGCAAGAAGATTTTCACCACACTCGACCTGAATCGTGCATACCAACAATTACCCGTGTACGAACCCGACGTCGAGAAAACAGCCATAACAACCCCGTTTGGCTTGTTCGAGTTTCCCCGAATGTGTCCAGGCTTAAAAAACGCGGGACAGACATTCCAACGGTTCATACATCAAGTACTCAACGGGTTAGACTTCGCATTTCCATTTATTGATGACGTAATCATCGCGTCAGAAAACAACGCACGCCACATTGAAGATCTACAAGAAGTACTACGAAGATTAAATGACTACGGTATCACTATAAACCCGTCAAAATGCGTCTTCGGTCAAGAAAACGTCAAGTTCCTAGGATATCAAGTGTCGAGCGAAGGAATCGAACCTCCACTTGATAAGGTCAACGCTATCACTGCTTACCCCAAACCCGAAACAATAGCGGACCTACGTCGATTTCTCGGCATGGTGAACTTTTACCGTGACAGCATACGCAACGCGGCCCACATACAAGCGCCGCTAAACGCATTTCTACATAACTCCAAGAAACGCGACAAAACAAAAATCGAGTGGAACAATGAAGCACTTCAAGCGTTCGAGTTGTGTAAAGCTAGCATACAAAATGCAGCTTTACTCGCTCACCCATCCTCCTCACCAACTCAACCAATATCACTCATGTGTGACGCATCGAACACCTGTGCTGGAGCTGTCCTACAACAACTTGTAAACAACAAGTGGGTTCCCCTCGGCTATTTCTCGAAGAAATTCTCAGAAACACAACAACGTTATAGTACCTTCGATCGAGAACTATTATCAATATATATGGCTATCAAATATTTTAGAAAAATGTTCGAAGGAAGAGAACTCATTGTTTACACCGATCACAAGCCACTTACCTACGCAATACGCAAGCCGCCGTCGGACAACGACACACAACGACGCACTCGTCAGCTGTTGTTTATAAGCGAGTTCACGACCGACCTACGTCACGTGACCGGAGCGAACAACGTAGTCGCCGACGCACTGTCACGCGTTGAAACGATCGACTTACCATCGCCGATAGACTACGATCAACTATCGCAAGCACAAGAAAAGGACAGCAATATTCTCAAACTATCTAAACAAACAAATATTCAACTCAAGAAAATCGCCATACCTACTTCAAACAAGCTGATTTACTGCGAAGTATCGACGCCTCACATCCGCCCATACCTACCAGTTGACTTTCGTCGCATCGCATTCAACGCCGTGCACAATACAAGTCATCCTGGTATTCGAACTACACGCAAACTAATGCAGCAACGATACTTCTGGCCGTCTATGAACACCGAGATTGGCGAGTGGGCAAAGTCATGCATTGAGTGTCAACAATCAAAGGTACATCGACATACGCACAGTGACGTCACATCATTCCCACCGAGCGAGCGTTTCGAACACGTACACATCGACATCGTCGGACCTCTGCCTACATCTTCGAGCGGACATCGATACCTACTCACTATGATCGACCGCTGCACCCGCTGGGCAGAAGCCGTCCCTCTGCGAGAGGTATCAGCCGAAGTCGTCGCAAGAAAGCTGTATGAAGCATGGATATCACGCTTTGGTTGTCCTATCAAAATCACGACTGATCAAGGACGACAGTTCGAGAGCAGCTTATTTAAAAATCTCGCTCAGCTACTGGGAATAGAAAGAACTCGTACTACTGCCTACCACCCATGACTCGACTCGCCGACAACAACAAATGGTTGATCGAGTTACCTACCGTGCTACTGGGACTACGAGCCGCTATGCGCACCGACACTAACACTAGTGCCGCTCAACTTACCTACGGACAAGAACTACGGCTGCCCGGCGATTTCATATCGCCATCGCCTACCTACACGAAGATGGATAACGACTATGTGGCCGACTTGCATCGTGTTATCACAAGCTTAACGCCCGCTTATCAGTCGCATACTAATCGACTGAATATCTTCGTGCACAAAGACCTGCAAACATGCAGCCACGTATTTGTACGTGACGACGCAGTTCGCAAACCGCTGCAACGTACGTACAAGGGTCCGTACCTAGTCACCAGCAGAAGCAACAAGTACTTCACGTTACAAACACCTAGAGGTACTACCAACGTGTCTATCGAGCGTCTGAAGCCTGCTTACGTCATTAATTACGATAACTCAGACAACTGTGCAACGCCACCAGAGGCTATCCAGGATCAACCCAGTCAACCTCCGTCGAGCATCAGCGATGTACGAAGAACGCGAACAGGAAGAATCGTCAAGACCCCAGTACGCTTCGCTCGGGGGGGAGTACTGTAGCCGCACCGCACGACTACATACCTACCAGTTACCTGTACCACCGAATACCTTACCATATACCTTCCACAATACCTTTACCAAAGTTTTAGACTTACTCCGTTTTAGAAACAAGAAACAAATTGTCTTGAAAAAGACAGTTTACGTTTTGACTCCGTTTTTAGAAACAAGAAACCAATTGTCTTGAAAAAGACAGTTTACGACTCTATCGCATAGAAACAATAATAATCACTGCGGCAACAGCGTTATCACACCGTGCCGCGAGCGATCGCTTCGAAAGAAGCGGTTTGGTTAAGCAAGCAGCCAAGCAGCGCAAGCGGAGCCGGAGCCGGAGCACTTGCATTCGTCGTATCTTCATTGGTTCATCTGTAGGTAGTCTTCAGTCTTCACTCGACGCCGGCGCTCGGAGAAATGCGCGCGCTCGCGCCGCGCGGTCATACTTATTCGGAAGGAACCGATAGTGCCGTGTGCAAAGCGGCGCCCCGCACCCCGCGCGCCCCGCGCACGCCGGCGCGCCGCCAATGGTCGAAACTATCACCTAACTATATCTGATATTGTCTAATTGTAAATATGTAAATAGAAATATAAGTAGCGTAGTTTGGTGAATTAAATCATTCTAGTCCACACCTCTCATCGGAGTTTCACTACTACTAGAAGAAAAGAAGAACCTCCTCTAGACACTAGGCTCTCCTACCTAGCTCCTAAAAGCTCAATAATGTTAGGTATCTAGTTAGGTTTTAATAATGAATAATTTTGTTTAAAACTTGTTGCACCGACTTCTAACCTATCAGTGCGTGTGTAAGCTATAAGTACGTATGACCACAAATAGTTATTTTTTTCCTTTTTACTTTTTACTTTTGGTTTAACATTAGTTTTTGAAGTCGGTTTTTTTAAACGCAGTTTTTTAATTTTATTTTATTTATTTATTTATTTATTTATCATTTTATGTACCTACACCACACAGACAATATTACACAGGACAACACATTATAAACATGAGGTACACAGGTACTGCATATCCCTTAAGGGATTTCTTCCTGCAGACCTGCGACAGGAAAAGGAAATTAAACATAAGACATAAGACACAGTGTAGATAGATGATACATGCAACGAATACAGAACAAAATAAAATTACTGAAAGAACTATAAAACTAGAATGACGGTAATATAATGATAAAACTTAAGCAAATTATAACAAACATAATAAATAAAATAATAAGAAATATTTAAATATGATTACATATAAATATATATATATATATGTATATTGTATATATATATATAGAAAAATATATATATAAATAAAGCTGTACTTCAGGACGAAAGATAATAATCCCTGACAAGTCGTTTAAAAATGGAGATGGACTTGGAGTCGCGTATGCTAGGCTGCAGCGAATTCCACAATCTCACCGCATGAACCGTGAAGGAGTAGGAGTAGAAATCGGTTTTATGTTGAACGATTTCGAGAAGGGACTTAAGGTGGGATCTAGATAGGGCTTCAGGAGGACGAGCCAAGGAAAAACGGTCACGGAGATATATAGGATAGGCTGGGTTGTTAAGGACATTATAAAGGAGACAGACATTTATTTTATAATAATCAATACCTATCTAATACGAAACTACATAGATAGCTAAGTACCTATTGCTTCGCTGTTCCAGTGGTCATATGAACTACTGTTGAGCAAGGCTCGATTCCCAGGAAATTCTCATTATTAGTCCGTCGTCGTCGTCTTCGTCCCACTACTTACATATTTGATAAAAATGCCTCGTTGGCCGAGTGGTCGCAAGTGCGACTACCGGGCAAGGGGTCTCGGGTTCCCGGGTCGGGCAAAGTATAACTGGGTTTGAAAAAAATTGGAACTGGAATTGTGCCTGGTATATGGCAATAGGCTCACCCCCTATTACATGGGACTCATAACATAATTAGTGAAAAGTGGGTGTTACTTCTGTGTGCACCTCTGCCTCACTCTCACCCCTTTGGGGATAAAAGGCGTCATGTTATGTTATATTTGATAAAAATGTGTCATGTATCACTACCGACCGATTCAGGAATAAAAGGCCGTAATGTTATGTAGTTTCAGGTACCTACAGGTATTGTCGTGTTTTTTTTTTTTGTACTTTATAGGTCGACGTTTGGTCCATCAACCATCTCGCCTGATAGTAAGCGATGATGTGGCCGACGATGGAGCACGCCTACCTATGAGCAACCTGTTCACTCGGGACCTAACAACTAATATATATTAATTTAAGTATAAATATTTGTCTATTGTATTTTAATTTTAATACAATTTTATAAATGAGAATTTAAATTATTATGAAAACCAATTCGATATGTGAAGTAAAAATAACCAAATTGAAGTGTGATACGAATCAAATAAATAATACAACAGACATTATAATTTAATATTTTTATTATTAATAACAAACAATAACGCAATGACACACACATAACATAACATTGTAATAAGTAGTCTTTTATTTAAAAATAAAAATAGTAGTGAGTTCACAAGTTGAGTGCAAAATACAATTAAATTACAAATCAAATTACAAAACTTTAAATGAGATACAGTAACTTGAATGTCAGACAATAATAAACATCTTATTAGATGCAAATCTGCCTATACCAACAGAATATAAGATCAGTGGATAAAATCTCACCATATCCCTAAAAGGCAGGCAACACACTTCTAAACCCTCTGGTGTTGAATGTGTACGGGCGATTAGTACAAGGGAATCCTGAGTGTTCCTAGCCTTATTTTACTCATATCCCATGATGACCAATCAATTTTAATAATTATACCATAACTTTAAATAAAAATTCCACCTTTCTACAACTAACTAAGTTACCGTAATCATAAAATTTGGTGAGCAAACTTCTAGCGATGACTAACTTTCATCCTTACCTCAATTATCTACTTAATAGTATTTACGTTGGAATAATTGACAAGTCTTTTTATCTAAACTAAATATACAATATGTAATAAATAGCCGCTACTATAAAAACCAGGAATGATGACAATGGTACCCAATACTTTCTCAAAAAACTTCTATTGTCTTTGTCCACAACCATTTTCTTTTCCTTATACTTCTTCTTTTTACCGCTCAACTTCCACTCATACTCTGCTAGTTCTTTTCTATTCTTCTCTTCTTCTAACTCCCTCAACCTCTGTTTTTCTTTTTCCTGTTCCAATTTCACTGCTGCTTTCTTAGCTTCACAGGTTACGTCACACAATATCTTTGTTTCTCCACTTCTGACAGAGTTGCACGGAGCTTCCTTCTTAATATTACCACATGGACAGTACACTTTAGTCTTCTTTGTGCATACTTGATTGCCACAAGCTCCCGAATGACATGTGTTACGGCAGCGATGGCCACATTCCAAGTTCTTTGGACATTGCTGCTTGCATGACAGCATTTCTTCTGTAGCAGTTGATAGCTCCCGGCAACGTAAGTAGATCTCTGTTAGGCCACAATGACAAGCCAATCTTTCTAGTATCTCACATGGACGGCATGGACCTGGGTGACAGGCACGAATAGGACACTTATGAGCACATTTCACTGGACGAGGAACTGAACATTCTCTGTTGCATTGCTTGCAACTAGAAGGCACATTTGGATACTCAGGCAGGGGACTGTACAGATGACACATCATAGTGCAGTTGTGGTTTCCACAAGCCAGTGATTTCCCACAATCTCTTCCACAAGGTCTACGAGTAGCTGTGTGACAGGGCTGATCATCTGTCTCATGGTCCCCAAAACAAACTACTGAAACTGGTGTTTCACATGGAGGACACTCCAAGGTCATAATTTTGGTTTTAGGTGGCTGCACCTCCCATGGAGTGGCAGGTTTCTCAACCTGCTTGAACACCACGGCAACATATTCATGACATACAGCTTTACAGTTATGTCCACACTTAGGATACTGCTTGTCACAAATAGCTTTGCATGGGGGACAGTCACCGAAATGACATGTATGTTTATTTTCCTCAGTATGACCACATTTGTATTTAATTTTACAAGGCAAGTTACACTTGGGTGGTTTTGTCTGCCGTTCTCGCCCACATGGAACACATACAAAAGTTTCCTTACATCTGCATGTTACTTTAGATTCTAAAGGGCATGGATAGCATGGTCCTCGGTGACAAATGTTGGTGCATTTATGTCTGCCACATTGTAGTCCCTTGTCGCATGGTTTCTCACATGGAGGACAGTTTCCATTGCAGCACTTCCTTCCACAGCCATGCTTGCCACATGACCTTGTCCCTCTACATTTAGACTCACATTTATAGTCTTTGCTACAAGGCAGTGGCCTTGTATGTGTGGAGCAATGACATTTTTTGGCGACCAAAACTTGACAAGGTGGGCAATTTCCATTATGACATTTCTCAGGGCAAGTGTGTTCACAATCTACATGCTTCTTACCACAAGTACCTAAGCAGGTTTCCATGACATCAGGACATTTAAGGAAGCACTGGTTGGCACCGCAAGGACATGATGTCATACCCGAGTTGGGACAGTCACCACATTCCCCAGCATGGCAGATTCTCTCACATTTATGATAACCACATGAAAAAGACTTATTACAAGGCTTCTTGCACTGCCAGAATGGATCATTGCATGGTCTCTTTGACTTCTCACTACCACATTGACATGGCTGAATACTAGTGTAAGTACAATCAGGGCAATCTCCAGCATGACATACATTTTCACACTTATGAGTTTTACATAATAGAGTTCTCTTACAAAGCTGGCCACAAGACCACTTGGCTGCGCTGCATCTCACTCTCTTTCTCTCCTTTTCACAGTAACATATTCCATTGACAGTTTGTGGACATGGTGGGCAAGGACCAGGGTGACATAGCAGCAAGCACTTATGTTTACAATTGTCACCTGTTGACAATCTCTTCTCACAAACCTCTCCACATGTATGTGGGATTAGCCAAGGATGAGGGGGTGGGTTGTCTGTTTTACCACAAAAACAGCGATATTTGCGAGGTATTTCTTCCTTGGAATACGAATGCCGGCACTTTGGGCAGCACCATTCGATTTTCTGTTGTTTTATTACAGCTATTGGGCCGGTACTTTCTTCGCTACGTAAACTAATGCTATCGTTGGACCATTTTTGTATACAAGATAAATGGAAGTAAGAAAAGCAGTGGTCACAAGTCCAAATAGCGTGACTTTTCTTTATCGATCCTATGCATATGAGACACGTAACGGAACGGCCGCTGATTGCTTCTTCTAACAGGTTTTTAGTCCTGTTAAGCATTTGAGTGTCTCCTCCGCCTCGCCAGTAGCTCTGGAACACACCTTCCAGGACGGTGGACTCGCAAGGCTCCTCATCTTCAGACGACGACAGTTCCTTCATTTCCTTTAGATGTTTTTGAACATTTTGCTGCATTTTTGCAGCGGCGTCTCTATATCGGCGTGCCATGGTCGTTGTAGTTTAAGACTAGTGTTTTGAAGTAAGAGTACTTTCAGGGATACAGTGAAAATTGTGAGTAAAAGAAATTAAAATCGAAATGATAAAATTCGTCTTCCTTCCAGTCAGGCATGACGTTGACATACAAAATTTTCTAATGTCAAACGTAATGGACACGTCAATTTCAATTTGTGTTCATTGTTGGAAATCGCAACCAGAAAGAAATTATTATTTATCAAGATTTTTTTATATAAAATTATAATTATTGTTTAACTAAAAATAAAATGAAACAGATTTTTGCTATCAAAATATTTATCAAGACAGAATTTAGAATTTTTGGTGATGGCAAGAACAATTAAGTACTATGTTTTATTAATTTCTAATTAAACTAAAACATACATTTTATTAATTCTAATCAGAAGTATAGGTATACTGTTAAAAATATAGGTAACACATTTTATGAAATGAAATGCACATTATTACATTTCCGAATAGTGCCATCTGTCGGCGAGTAGCACAAATACGAAATATTTAATATTTTCCGCTATTATGTAATAGATGGCGCTTGTAGTAGATAAAAAGTTCGAAGTTTATTAAAAACAGTTGAATAAGATTGATTACTAAAAATACTAACGAATAGATAATATGACACAACTTGAAAAATGGAATTTAATAACGTGATTAAAAAATTAAATACTATTAGCTTTTGTTTTACTCTTGTTACCACCATTCAAGAATAATATTATTATAATTCTAGTTCTACTCTGTTCATTATATACTTAGGTATGCTGTATCACATCTGCACTTTTCTAGGGTCTACCCGTTTCTCAATACAATTATTACGTTATGAAGCCCTGGTAGGTGCTGCGAAAGCAATAATAATGTATATTATATTATAAACTTTAAATAATGCAGTTGACATGCGTAATTAGTGGAAACTAAATTAGAATTGATTTCCTGGATTATCGAGGATAGCATAATAGCTTCTACTGAGGGAGTGAACAATCATCCAGTGACTCCACCCGCCTTGGTTCCAGTTATAGTGTATAATCCATGGGTAAGGCGAGAGGGAGTGTCTGACTGACTAGAGACCACCCCGTTCCTACTTCTGTTTCGAACAGAAGTAGGAACTGTGCGGAACCCGCTATATCGTACGTAGCTCCGGATAAGTAACGTATGAGAACATGATAACTGGGTACAGTACAATAAAACATGATATAAGTTATAATTAGACGTTTATTTATAAATCATTCAAGTTACAATCAAGCTATATTAGCTTTTTCATCAAATTATCAACTTAATTACAATCGCCAAGCATCGCTCCTGACATTATTTTAATTTCAATTTAACACAACACACATCAAATTAGGTGTACTTATAAAGCGTTAAAAATAACAAATCCAAAAGAAAAACTTAAACTAAATGATAATTAAATTAAAATATTATGCACAGATATTTTCAATATCTTATTAGTATTAAAAGCATTTTTGCGTAATGACTAAACATAAGAGAATGGTAACATTATTATATTTAAAAAAATTCAGAAGTGGTCAATGGCACTATTGAATCACCACTAAAAAGGTACTACACAATAATAGATGTTATTAGGGCTGTAACACCGCAAAGAAATATAGGTTATTTTATACCAAAATAATAGGGTAGACGACTAATTTTTATTTTAATGTCCGTCTGGTAGATTATTTTGAAACATTAGACACGTATTTTTTATTTTTTCACAGAAACGAATACTTTCGATGATATATTGATTTGAAATGTCGTGTGACGTCACTTCTATGTACATTTTATACGTAGAAATGACGTTTTAGCCCCTACTCCTAAACTTTTATTCGTTTTATCTAAGTAGGTATCATTTTATTATACAACAAAATAAAAAAAATACGTGTCTAATATTTTTTCATTACCTAACTGACGAACTAATTTAGATTTTAAATTTTGATACCCTGTCATCATCCCTATACATCGGGCCATGACAAACTAGGACACTCTCATTGTAGATATGAAACCATTTTGGTTTATGGCACACACTTGTATTGTGTCAGTAAAAGATCTTAATGGTTGGTTACCCTTACATAAGAACGCATTATTCTTATTAACATTAGTGGACGGATTTTGGAATTATAATATTTGTTCCATAGTTTATAGAAGGCTGATCAATTTTCATCTAAGGTCAAAGCAAATGGGATTTTAACCAATCACACCGCAAGACTAAAGATTTAATGGCTTCTTATGTTAGTTTATTGTTGCATTGATCAGCGTTCTAAGAACCGATGAGTTATCTAACGAACTCTAGTATTGATTTCGGGCTTTTTATTTTTGCTCGACAACCTGAACCATCCAGCTTTTTTGTTATTATCTTTAGGCATAGATATTGACCGGGATACCCTTTCCCTGTCGCTTTCCCGGTTTAATAGTTCGCTTGATTGAGATTTTTTTCCATCTCTTGCTACTGATTTCCGTGGTGTGGTGTTTGTGTCTTTGATTCTTTTATCAGATTTTTTGTATAGAGTTGAACTAGAGCTTGTTAACCGACTGTTCTGTGGTCGCCTAGTTAATGTGGTTTGGCTGTATGATTTATTTTTTTGTAACGTCGCTGGCCTGTCTTCTGTCAGCGTTTTTGTTGAGGATGCCTTCTTCACAATTTCTTTGGGCTTTGATTTGCGTGGTCGCTGTGCATAGTGGACATCGTGTTGGTCGTTGTAATGTTTAGGTGTCCAGGGCGCGAATATTGAGAAGCTCTTTGATGTGGTCCGAACTTGGAGGTTGGAGGAGTTGACTGAGGAGACGTCATCACGGGAGCGGTTGCGTGTCATGCGACCGGGGTCTGGTATGTCACCAACTGGAATGCAAAAAACATTTAAGACGAAGGTTCTATGGAATCTAATACAAAATTAAATTAAGAACCTAACTGTTCTTTTAATTCTAGAATTTTTAGAATATTCTACTTACCAGTAGTAGCATGTAAGTAAACGACACTGCGCTGTGATTGGTGACTGGAATCGCCTTCAGTGCTGCTCTCACCAGAGTTAGTAACTGGTGTCCTGCGGCGGTGTCTGCAAATAATTACTTGCTTAAGGAATCTAAAGTAGTATTTTGTGTTAATATTGCATTATACGGTAAGTGGAGTACAGTACTACATAATCAAAATGGATACAGATATGTCCTGAATCTCCACAAGACTTACTTACGGTGCACTTTGGATTACAAAAAGGTTAATAACAATACGGAATTAGAAATTTTGCCCAATGTGTTGCACTAAACGAAATGCAGGCCTTATAAGATTCTTCAAGCCAATCATGAGGATTTTAATAAAAACTCTCTTAAGGAGTTTGTTTCCGTTCATGTTTACAATAACGATTATGACTCAACAACCACAAGATATTAAAAACCTTTAAAGAATGTATACTTACTTAACATCCCTGCTGAGTTCCTGCTTACTGCCTCTCAATTCCGACGAGCTGCCTCTATCATCATGTCTCCGCCTTACATCTCCTTTAGATCCCTTCAAAGTCTTCGAACTGCTATGACTCCTGGATCTCTCATACGGACTGATTGGCGGCTTCGCATTCACCTTCCTATCAAATTGACTCTCTGTTTCCGAATTACTCTGTATTTCGGATATGTTCTGCAGATTTCGTTTGTAGTGTTTGCCGTTTGGTGATTCGCTTTTCTCGTCTCTATGTAGGTTCGATAGAGAGTAGCTTTTGCTTGTTAATTCACCATGATCTACTTCATCTAGACCTGTGCTGGAATTTGAGATGGTTTTTCTCAGTGTACCGTGTTTTGTATGAGTGTATCGTTTCGTTTCTGTTGAAGGTTTGACGTTGGCATCTGAATCTGGATCTGTGTCTCCAAAGAAGCGAAGGTTCTTTGCAGGTGATGTCAAAGGTTTGGCGCGTTTGGGATACGTTTTCCGTGGTGCCTCATCTTCTGTTGTTATTATACTTTCCTTCTCGATCTGAAAGTTAAAGTAGTTTAAAAATTATGTTGCCAAGTTTAAGTTAGAGAGGGTATCTGCAACAAAATCTCTTTTATAGAAATGTGCTTGAAAAAATCTTTTACTATAAAATAATCGTATCACTTTTATGGGAGGGGTCGGTAAGCGAGCAGACGGATCACCTGATGGTAAGCCATTGGCGCCGCCCATGGACACCTGAAACACTAGAGGCGTTACAAGTGCTTTGCCGTCCTTTTGGGAATTGGGTATTTGAGGATTGTTGGAGATTCGGGGATTGGAAAGGGGAGTAATTGGGCCTCCGGTAACCTTGCTCACACGACGAAACACAACACAAGCGTTGAAGCATGGCTCTCCTATACTTTAAAAACCACTTAAACGACGTAGAAAATATCTTTTGGAAGCTCCTTTAATTAATAAAATAGTGACTATAACACCTTATTTTAAGCTACCTTAGTATTCTTCTTCTTCCTGGTAAGACGATCGAGAGACTTGAACCAGTTGCCAGCGGGTGGTGTGGGGGCGGCCTGCCGTCGTGGCGGGGATGGAGTCGGGCTCGGCGTGGCCAACCTGCGTCTCTCGCGGTAACGTTCAGCCTGGAAGTAAAGGTTATAGATTAGACGGTGATCAATATGACCCAGGGTGAGGGTGCCCCATTACATGTAACTTATAGTAGAAATACTAAAAAATGGGTGTTACATTGTACAGTGGCATTAAGTGCCGTAATGTGCACCTCTGCCTGCCAGCAAGAGCGAGGCTGCCTGCAAGCTGATAAAAGGCGTGATGTTATGTCATGACAATGGGCTAGATGACTAATTTTTATTTTAATGTCTGTCTGGTAGATTATTTTAAAACATCGCACATGTATTTTTTTAAAGAAACGTATACTTTCGACGATATGTTGATTTGAAATGTCGCATGACGTCACTTCTATGTACATTTTATACGTAGAAATGTCGGTTAAGCCCCCATTCTAAATTTTGATTCGTTTTATCTAAGTATCATTTTATTATACAACAAATTAAAAAAATACGTGTCTAATATTATTTTTACCTATCTGATGGACTTATATTATTTTTAATTTTCATACTCTATCATCATCCCTATTGTAAATAATTTAGACAATATTATGATATTGTGTGTCTTTGATTGCTAGAATTACTCTGTAAATGTAGACATCAAGTTGTCAATGATTTTGTGGTCATGTCATGGAGGACCCATAGCCGGAGATATATTTTCTGAAGAACTCATGACTGCTGGGGTAGACGTGTTCTGTAGTGGAGATCGCGTCTAAGTAAACATAATATAACGTGCTTTCAGGTGGACGTAGTGACGATATAAGATGCGTAAAGTGGCTGGTTCTACCTAGGTGCAATGAGTTGAAGATGGAGCTCAGTGCTATTGGAAGGGATCAGCTAGCAATGAGCACTGAGCAGAAATGATCTAATGATGATTACCAAAATCAAACACAACATTCAGAAACTGTCTTCTAGATGATAAGTGTGACTAATTGAGCCCAATGTATGTACACATTCCACGTAATATAGTTTTTGTGATCTGAGATCATCTTATTATTTCTCACATACCCGCTACATGTTAGCACGTCTCCACACGAACTACGTAGTTCATTGACACTACTCGTGTTAATAAAATAGTATCTTCTAGGATACTTAAGATTTTAAAATTAGTTTTTTACTTCATTTATTTTGTACTAGTTTTTAACCTCAGCTTTTATTATCATCAGTAGCCCGTAAGAATCAGGGTACTTTCCTAAATTTTATTTTAATGTCCGTGTGGTACATTAATTTAAAACTTTAGACACGTATTTTTTCTTTTCTTACTTTAATACTTTCGATGATATATTAATTTGAAATATCGTGTGACGTCACAGCGTGTGACATTTTGTAGCACGTTATGACGTAATGACCTCCTAAACTTAGCGCCATTTTATCTAAGTATTGCAACTTATTACGAAAAAATAAAAAAATACTTGTCAAATATTTTTTCATTATCTAACTGACAGACTAATTAGATTTTTATTTTTTCTACCCTGGAAACTATCCAAGGGCCTCCTCTACATCAAAGAGATGTTTGCCATAGTCACCACGCTTGGCTTTGTTCGCGAAAGATGTAACGTTTGTCCTTTTTCGTATTTCCTAACTATAATTTCAGTATGCAAAACTTAAAGAAGACTAAAGCGTAAAGACATAAATAACAAAAAAACGAACATACTTTCATGTTCATAATATTAGTTGGGGATTTTTAATTAAGCATAACAAGTCAAGCTTATTTATTTAATTTGCCAGTGCACTTTAAACTTGAATAAAGTGATGACGGATAGCAACGGATGTCGGCTAGATACCTCCTCAGGTTATATGCTGCCTTGGTATCTTCTCATATCAATCAAGATGGTTTTTTGTGAGAAACCACAAGCTTGTCAGTGCTTATTTAATTATAATTTTATTTTGAGTTTTTATTTGTTATGATGTCAAAACATTAATTGTTTGTGTTAAGTAAGCATTATTAAGAAAAAATGTTAATTAACTATAGTCACGAGATGGGTCTGACTTCCATCTCCCGTCAATACATTTTTTGTGGTGTCAAAATTGTTATAGGTGATATGTCGTTTATTCTTATAATAATTAATATTATCAAATAATACAGACTGGCCATAATTATCTACTTTATTCTTAACTGCCAGTATCAGCTTACGACAAAAAAGGTTGAAACTGTTTGTATTTGGTAATTCAAATACGATATTAACGCTTGTCTATGTCAACATCCGTTTGAGTTGAATGACCCGTGTGTGGAGACAGCTAATGCATAGACAATATACTTGCAGACAGATAAAATATAATTAGGTATGAATTTTAAAATGTATGAAATTTTTGCAGTAATATGAGATAATCTTGTGCAGCTTTTTTGTTTAGATAGATACAAAGAATATTATTATTTTTAACTTGTAACAGTGACAGAAAGTCGAGGGGCAGAAAGGTTCTCGAGTAGAGGCCACGTACCGGGAAGCGCAGCGTAGGACGTCCATCCGGAAGGTGGACCGACGACCTGATTAAGCTCGCAGGGAGGGAGGAGGGATGCAGGTTGCTTCAAACCAGCCTATCTGGGCTGGTTTGAAGCAACCTGCAGTCATTGGGGGAGGCCTATGTTCAGCAGTGGACGTCCTATGGCTGATATGATGAATCTTGTACCTACCTTCTCAGTACATACACCATCACATGACTAAAAGGGGTTTATAGATGCATTTTTATTTTTTATGAGGTAAGACGGTATACGAGCTGATGGATCACCGGGTAAGCAATCGGCGTCGCCCATGGATACCTGAAACGCCAGAGGCGTTACAAGTGCGTTACCGGCCTTTTGGGAATTAGGAATTTGATGATTGTGGAGGATTCAGGGATTGGGGAGACCGGGGAGGGGTGTTATTCGGCCTTTTTTTTTGATGGGACAAGCCCGCCACAACCTCCCAAAACCGCTGCAACTCCTGTAAGCCAGGATCTACAGTAGATACAACCATGAAAACACCGGAACATTGAAGTCCGGCGCGTCCCAGGGACATGAGTAACTGTCTTGGTTCCCGCAACGAAGTGAATCAGAACATATTATAAGAGGAGAAGAAGAAAAAACTATAGTTTTCACTTCCCTCGGTGAATTACTGCAGGAGACAGAATGAATTAAGCCTAAAGGCACAAAGAAGAGACTGTACAACTGGGTGAAGCCCAGTCGCCAAGCACCACGGAAATTTGACTAAAAAACTAAGTTAACTAAGTTATTCGGCCTTTATTAATTTATCCAGTTGTATTATGAGAACACATAAAGGATAACGGAGCAACTCCACTGTCATGCACAAGAAGCACAGTTCTAGGCTCTAAGCTCATAAAATTTTGCCCTAGAATCACCTCCCCTACAGGACCTTGGCGGTTTAGCAGCTGTAGCCAAATGCCAGTCAGCGCTTGTCTACATGTAGAATAGAAAACCAAATTATATGGGATTGACGTAAATTTTGACACTTGTCGGTGTCATCCCCATACATTTAGTTTTCTACTCTCTCTGTAGGCAAGCGCTAAAGTGGTGTTTGGCTAAAGGCACTGGACGTACTTGACCATAATTATGATGTTGACTCATGCTGTATAATAAAAAGACATTGTAGAGGTATACGTCATTTTAATAAATATGTACCTAGTTAATGAGAATTTTTAAATCGATATACAAAACTATCTCGTTAGCCGAGTGGTCGCAAGTGCGACTGCTGGGCAAGGGGTCTCGGATTCAATTCCCGGGTGGGGCAAAGTATTACTGGGTCTTTTAAAAAATTCTCAGCAATCGCACGGAGTCTGGAATTGTGCCCAATATATATGGCCCCTATTTCGTGGGACTCATAACATAAATAGTGAAAAGTGTTACAGTGTACAGTGTACAGTGGTATTAAGTGCCGTAGTTAATGTGCACCTCTGCCTACACCGTCGGAGATACCCGAGCGTACGGCGCGTCGCGTTCCGCGCGCGCCTTAAAGAGCCATCAGACCACCACAGATGGGGCCCAATAGGGTCGATGCCGATTCGGAGTCGCGGAGAACCTAACGGGTAACCGGGGCTCCGGCTCGACGTGCAGGAGAAGGAACGGGGTGGCTTTTAGTCAGTAAGAGTCTGACACTCCCTCCCGCCTCACGCAGGCGGGATCAGACATTCGATGATTTTCCCCCCTTAAAAAAATAAAAAAAAAAAAACCTTCGGAGTTAAAAGGCGTTATGTTATGTATATATGTACAAAGCTATCCTAATCGTACTGTCGCGGAGAATCTAACGGGTAACCGGGGCTCCGGCTCGACGTGCAGGAGAAGGAACGAGGTGGTTTTTAGTCAGTAAGAGTCTGACACTCTCCCGTCTCACCCAGGCGGGAGCAGTCATTCGATGATTTTCCCCCCTTAAAAAAATCCTAATCGTACTATGCTAAAGAAGCCTTCTATTTACCCCTGTGTATAACTTATGATGTTAGGTCAATCTACATATAGCTACTGACAATTTTTTATCACATTTTGACACTACAACCGGAACAAACAATACTGTACAAGAAATATCAATGATTGTCTCGACAACTTAGGCGTAAGGCCACCCACCATATGGTCGGTGACCTCAACTGGCCCATTTTGGTGCAATGAAGGTAAAACAGTTTTCTTGTAAATAATACATACATAACATCACGCCTTTTATCCCCGAAGGGGTAGGCAGAGGTGCACACAGAAATAACACCCACTTTTCACTTTTTATGTTATAGGGTGAGCTTATTGCCATATACTGGGCACATTTCCAGACTCCGTGCTACTACTGAGTTTTTTTTTAAAACCCAGTAATACTTTGCCCGACCCGAGACGCCTTGCCCGACAAACTCTTGTAAATAATACTTGAATGTAAAACCTTAAAGTTGGTTGTCACAGTTGTATGGGTGGCGGGATATCATGTTGCCTTCTTCTTCAATGAGTTTTTGACTAAAGTGTTAAGTTTTTACCATAATACGTTTAAGAAGCTTAAAAGATACCTAATGCCACTTAGAAATTATTGAAGCAGCAATATGTCAGTGGTTTATTTATGTGTGCGTATACTTGCAACACCATAATGTATGAAGTGTTTTTTTAAGGGGGGAATATCATCGATTGACTACTCCCGCCTGGGTGAGGCGGGAGGGAGTGTCAGACTCTTACTGAGTAAAAACCACCCCGTTCCTTCTCCTGCATGTCGAGCTGGAGCCCCGGTAACCCGTTAGATTCTCTGCGACAATGTATGAAGTGTAATGACGGGCCATGTCACGCGACAGATGTCCTTCGTGTCAATGTATATGTAGTCTGACATGTCATTCATAGTCCATTTATTGAGAAAGGCTATAGGCTATAAAACATCACGCTACAATCAACAGGGGCCAAGCAGAGCGGGTGAAAGCACGCGGGAGTATCTTTTTCTTTTGTTGACGGGTGGAAACCTTCCATCGGCGCCTATCTTTTTGGGGGAAAAGACTAGGGAGTGTTGGATTTTTACCTCACTAAAACCACCCCGGTGGCCACCATCCGCACTTGAAGGAGGCACCGCTAGATTATAATAATAATTACCTCTAGAAAAGTTGACTACAAATATTTGTTTTCTACATAATTTATGTGAAAACAGTAGATATGTCCCATGCCAGTAGCACAAAACAATAAGTACAATAATGATCATGACACGTCTTGCTCTGTTTCAGCAATCTGCTCTGATTAACATGTCTCTGTTTGAACACGTTACCTGTTTTGTTAACTTAAAGTAAATATGTCTTCAGTCAAAAATATCGTCTAGAAAACGAGGAACAATCTGTTTGATCCATAAATTGTTTCAAGATGTGTATGTAGATTTGTAATAATCACTACATAGTAGAGGTATAAAACAAAGTCGCTTTCTCTGTCCCTATGTCCCTTTGTATGCTTAAATCTTTGAAACTACACAACGGATTTTGATGCGGTTTTTTTTAATAGATAGAGTGATTCTTAAGAAAGGTTTATATGTATAATACATGCATATTGCACCCGTGCGAAGCAGGGGTGGGTCGCTAGTAAACAAATATGTAAGAGAGGTGAATTAACGGAGGCTCAATCCCTTCCAAATCTCTCCATTCTCGATACTCTAATTCTTAGCCACGGAAAGACAGGCAATGCACTTGTAACACCTCTATTGTTGCGAGTGTCCATGTGCGCTGATTGCTCACGTTTTCCGCTCGATACCATAGAAAATATATTAAACGCATCCACGACCCAAGTGATAATCTTAGTGTAGGGTCCACGTTAAAAGTCTATTTCGTCCTGGGTGTCTTTAAGGCCCGAGTGAATAGGTTTCTTAAGGGACGACGACGTGCCCGATGGTAACCAGGCGAGATAGTGGTCAAACGTCGGACACCAAAATAAAAAAAAACTGACGTAAGTTCTATACATCAAGGTTCCATTTTGGAGTGTAGAGATAGAAACAGTGTAAGAAGTTTTTATCAAACTTATCGCGCAGAATACTTACATATATATAGTAGGTATGGTGTTTGAAAAACGGTATTTGATTCCAAATTGCAATTGTTTAGCTACACCCATCTAATTGGCGACGCGGTTTGCGGTCCAGTAAATAAGCGAACGTCGCATATTTTGACCTCAATGAAGGAAATCCTAAATTATTATCATATTCCAACAAGGGATTAGAAAGTAAGATTTGAGAGAACAAAACAATAGTTAAGAATTATAATACCCACTATTATACAATACAGTGAAATATGTGAGATTTCAGGTTTTCTCTTAATCGGATCATCAGAGACCTACTTGTATTAAACATTAAACAATACAGGTTCAACAAATAGGATTATATACGTAGGCCCCTACATTAATCACGCCAAATTCTCTTATGGGAGAATCCAGGTATGTGTTGAATATAAATATCTAAACTCAGTATTTACTTGAGTAAATGGCGTAACTTCAGTTACAAAACGTCCACTGCTGATATGGCTGAACATAGGGCTACCCTAATAACTTTTTACACCTCCTAGCTCCATATTATGGAAAAATATTGGGTTACAAAAATTTCCAGGACATATTTCTTCTACCAGGAACACATGAAACCTAGAAGATTAAGGCAAATCTATCATTCGACACTCAGGTAAGGATATATAATTCCTTGTAAGTTTATATTATAACTGCGCTCGAGAATATTCGTATGACATCACAGTCGGTGTCAAATACACGACATTGAACTCGGGTTAGTGACCCCGACCGTTTTGGAGATTATTTTATTGAATAATCCTTAACTATTATTATGATAAACTGCAAGTATCTCTTAACTTTAAAAGAAAAAATGTTTATGGTGTCACGGTTTTTAATTCCCGGAACCAGATGTGTACGTATTTCAAGTGAAACTCAAATGTTTCATCGGGTATTTTAATTCATGTAACAGGGGTGTGCCTAACGTTACTAACGTTACCAGCATATTTTGAGTGTGGGAGAGTCATGCTTCGGCTCTATGGGTCGGCTCGACCGAAGTGATACCACGGACTTATACCTCTAGAAAACCGACATGAAACAACGCTCGCGTTGTGTTTCGTCGTATGAGTGAGGTTACCGGAGGCCCAACTACTCCACTCCCCAATCTCCTTAATCCTCGGTAACGCACTTGTAACACCTCTGGTGTTTCAGGTGTCCATGGGCGGCGCGGATTGATATCATCAGGTGATCCGTCTGCTCGCTTACCGGCTTACATTCCATAAAAAAAACCAAATGCATAGATACCTTAGTTAAAAGATATGCAATATTTTAATAGTGGCCAAACGCTATCCTACTAAATATTAAAAAAAAATAATAAAAAATGTGTCACATAAAAGATGCGTGTTAAGTTAATGATAAACGGCAAACATAAAACTACGAACGTCTGCGGCTCAAATATAGGCCACCACTTATATCGACCAGGAGTGCGGCCTGTCACTTGACTTTCACTTTCATGTGGCCCTAGTACCTCAAGCCATGAAACGTAGCGTTTTCTAGTATATGATTTGCTTTAATTTGTTTTTCCTATAATTAATTTTAATCTTAAGTTGTATGTATATTTAATTTAGTAATATTTAGTTATAATTTTATTTAAGTAATAGTTAGTTTTAATTTAAGTTTTTTATTTGAATAAAACACGGCATAATCTGATTTGTAAAAGAAACAATATACTACGGATATGATTCTCTACTATGGATTGAAACTAGTCAAGTTTCTCGTCAAACAATTACGTGTGTAAGCCAAAAAACAGAATAATTAATCTAGAATAGGAGTTATTTTTCGGAATAATTGTAAAAACGTTGTCAACCTCACATTCCACAGACCATGATTTTCTAATCAAAAGTTACGGTATGTATACCTCTAGATACGTTTGTTTGTCACACACACCCTCACGTTAAAACGCCTGAAGGGATCGAGATGAAATTAGAAACTGGGGTAGATATTAAGTAATAACATATAGGTAAAATTGCCCAGTCAAATCCTAAGATGTGTAGCGTCCATAAGTACATGGCTTGGGTGTGAGAGCAAATATTGCAGTCGTCTAGTAGGCTAGTAGTGTTGAAACATTCCTCCAGTTAATTATCGCATTGATTGCATTGGAAATATCACAAGCTAAAGCTTTACACGAGTTGTTGTTTCCGGAGATCAAACACTCAAACTAGACAGCAGAACAACATAACTATAACTATCTAGCTGTACTGCTGTATGCTGCTGCTGTATGAGATGCTGGGCCCGCACCGCAGATTCATTGTAGCCACTAGCAGCGCGACAGTCGCCGCGTCGCGGGTCGCGGAATGCAGCTCATGAATATGAACCTCTAGCATGGTTTGAAACTAGTCGAGTTCCTCGTCAAATACGTGTGTAAGCCGAAAAACGTAATAAGTACTGTAACATGTGTTTTATGGAATAGGAGGCAAACGAGCAGACAGATCACCTGAAAGTAAGCGATCAGCGCCGCCCATGGACACCCGCAACACTAGAGCAAACACCAGAGGCGTTACAAGTGCGTTACCGACCTTTTGGGTATTGAGGATTGTTGGGGATTCATGGGGCACAGAGATTGGGGAATTCGGACTCTGTGTGTGATTTTAAATCATTCCTTGTTGATCTTATCCTTTAAATATCTCAAGTTTATTATTTAAAATCAAACCTGGTTGTAGAACAAAGCAGGTACTCACTAACACGGGTATGTACCTTATAGTCTACAGGTATCAATCAGAGTGCAGTCTGCAAGTGACGGTTGAATGCGAAGTTGTGTAATAGCACCACTACTATGTGTACTCGAACGATAATAAGAATTGGATATGATCGATAAGTTAGCCGCACGTGACTCGAAACTATCAAGAGAATTGGCTGCAGGTGAGAAGTTCTCGTGTCACATGTTACAATGAGAATCAATCGTAGATCATTTTGTCGAATAAAGGTTGAATAAAAGCCAAATCTAATTGAGTTCTTACTGCATTTTTTTTTTAACGGTGGAAAATCATCGAATGACTGCTCCCGCCTGGGTGAGGCGGAAGGGAGTGTCAGACTCTTACTGACTAAAACCACCCCGTTCCTTCTCCTGCACGTCGAGCCGGAGCCCCGGTTACCCGTTAGGTTCTCCGCGACTCCGAATCGGCATCGGCCCTATTGGGCCCCATCTGTGGTGGTCTGATGGCTCTTTGAGGCGCGCGCGGAACGCGACGCGCCGTACGCTCGGGTCTGTTTCTGGTCGGACGGGGAGCCACCCATGCTCGCCGTCCGCAGGCCCGCGCTTACGGTGGCCGGAGATCGTCTCGCGATCCCCGACGCCCGGTGTGTCCTTCGCGATGGCTGGGTTGCGAGGAGGCAGCGCTTCGCTGCCTCACGCGTCCCGCCTCCTCATTAGCTAGCATGACTGCTTCGCAAAAGGAGGAGACGGCATCCCAGTCCCCCTCGCTCCGCATCATGGCCCGCACTAGGCCCGGACGCGAGAGGTCGCCATCGCCGATCACTTCCCTGAGGACACGGCGGTGCTCAGCCCACGAAGGGCATTCTCCCACCGTGTATTCCACCGTGTCCTCAGGGCGGTCCTCGCAGTGATGACACCCGGGCGTTTCCTCCCGCCCTATCAGACACAGGTACCTCCCGAAACTCCCATGTCCGGTGAGGACCTGCGTCAGGCGGTAGGTGAGGACGCCGTAGCGTCTCTCAAGCCACTCCTCAAAGAGGGGACTTACCGCTGCGATGGCAGCGAGCCCAGCCCTCGGTTTCGACAGTCGTTGCTGCCATTCCGCCATGAGATCGCGCCGGAGCTCATCCCGCCACGCACTTATCTGGCGCGGCAGCGGAGTTTCGCCCCGGCGACGTGCCTCCGCGCGAATGCTGTACACGCGCGCGAGCACCTTCGCCTCCAGATCCCACGGCGGTAATCCGGCAAGGAGGTTCGCCGACTCCCCAGAGATCTTGCGGTATCCGCGGATCATCCGGATCGCCATGACCCTCTGTGCCATAAGCAGCGTCCGAGTGGGACGCCGCAACAGGTTCGGCGCCCACACAGGGGCGCCGTAGAGGGCCATGGACCGCACGACCCCGGCGTATAACCTAATTCAAATTACCTGTCCAATTACTGAAAAGATTACGAACTAGTTTTTTTGATGTAAAAATGTATTTTCTAGTTCTTTAAAAGTACTTAGTTTGTTTATTTACACGATTTACACGTAGATATTAGCCATTTAGGCCATTAGGGTATTTAGTTTTTGTGTGCGTGGTTACGAATATAAATAATATTATCGAACTGTATTAAAAATTGAAATTATTCTACAATATCAGTACAGCGTTTACGTCAACAAGTTCATTGTTAACCATAATAATTCACACAGTAACTAACCAATAGAAAAACAAAAAAGCAGATAATAAGTACCAAACATTGTAACACTACCTCATAAACAAATTCGATAAACATATACCTATTACACGATATTTTGTGAGTGAGTATGCAACAAATAGTAGTGGTTCATATTGAACCGGCGGCGACCTTTACCATCGATAGGTCAGCGCGGAGCATCTCGCTGTGAATGATGATTCGTTCCGTTCCGCATTGCAAGGTAATGCTTGGACGTAGCCCCAATTAACACTATGCAATGGCCAATTTATATTTACGCTTTGTAAACTTCGCCTGCAGGTATTATGTTATGAGACATTAAACTATTTTTAAATGTCAAGAGAGTAGATAACTTCTTTAATCAAGTGTTAAAGAAAATTCTTTCAAAGGGCCGATTCTTTTGTCACCAGTCAATTCATAACTGTAGAAGAAAATTGTCATTCGATTGTATTTAGTTTAATTGTCAATTCAGAGTTATTCGTTAGTTAAAATTTATCTGTATCGTTTACGATGTATGCGTACAATTGATTTGCTTAAATCATGGCCCGATTTAAAGACATCGTTACGAATACAAATTTTTTAGGGGAGAAAATCATCCAATGGCCTCTCTCGCCTGGGTGAGGTGGGAAGGAGTGTCAGACTCTTACTGAGTAAAGACAACATGGGTTGTATAAGTAACCATGTTGATCCAAATATTGTCTTATTTGTATTTGTATGTCCGTAAGACAAGTAGCTGATGGTAAGTTAATTGATGTAGTTCATAATAAATTGTGCTTTGTACAGTCGCTAGCCTTCACCGGCACATAGAACACCGATGACCTAAAGTTACTAGTTATCTATTTTTCTTTGCAGAAGGTTGTTTGTGATAGATAACTCCAGTTTTAACCGACTTCAATAAAAGAAAAATGTTCTCGGTTTGACCTGTATGAGTGTATGTATGTTCGTGCGCGATTATCTCACAATTGGCTGAACCGATTATGATGAGGTTTTCAGAAAAGTGTTTGTCATACTTAGGAAATGGTTTTAATATATTAGAGGTAATTTATCGATTTCTAAATAGAGATTGTAGTCGGCCTTATTAAACGTAGTTTATAAGAGAATTATCCTGATTTCTGTTGCCTTCAACAGTTTCCTGTTAGCGATTTCTAGTTTAAAAGAAAGTATGAAGCCTACTTACCAAAGCGGGTGAGTCTAAAGGCCTGGATCTCGACTTCCTCAAATCACTCTCTCCGTCAGAAGGTCTCGACTGCCGGTCACTCTCTATATCCGACGAATGGTACCGTCTCTTTTCCTCTTTGCGTTCTTTGTATCTTCTTTCTTCTTTTAGAGTCTTGTCGTATCTGGAACAGTATTTATTTTAGAATACAATTCAATGTTAACTCGATTAGGACCAGAATGTAATGGAGAACAGACTGTAGTATTGTAGTGATCTAACTGTGATCGTCAAGTCTGTCAAGACTGAGGCTTTTGGCAAACTTCTTCTTAAGATATAGTCTAGGTTCAGTAGTGGATGTAAAATGGTTGATGATGAAGATATAAAAATAATAATAATAAAAGGTGCTTTAACTTCAAAAAAATGGGGATAGAAGTCGGTTTTTAAAGGTAGTATATAAAAGAATTATATATAGGTAATGTTTTTCTATAATATGTGGCTGTAATATAGTGGTTACATTGTAAACTTTTCCAGGTAACATTGCAGTGATATACTAACCACCTTTTTAATAAACATGACACGACACACACTGCTGACAAATATCACCCATTTGGAAATACTCTAAAGAAGAAAAATCTTAAAGTGAGAAATATATCCTATGAGAGTTCAATAAACTCACCTTCCGTCATAATCCTCTCTATATTTCCTCTCAGGCTCGCTGTCCCGAGGGTCTGAGCTCCTGTACCGGTCCAGGTCTTCCCTGGAGCTCCTGTGCCTGTCCAGTTCTTCCCTGGAACTTCTGTGCCTGTCCAGTTCTTCCCTGGAGCTCCTGTGCCTGTCTAGTTCTTCTCTAGTGCTCCTGTGCCTGTCCAGATCTTCCCTGGAGTTTCTGTACCTTCGTTCGTCTGCCTTGCATTCATAGTCGATCTTCTTCACTATGATGTCACTTGGTTCTGGGTCGGTGTACCTGAGTTTGAAAAGGTATTTACTTACTAACATATTAATATCAACAAATCATATCACGTCCTTTGTTCCCTGATGAAATTGTTGCACACACAACACATAATATCACGCCTTTTATCCCCGAAGGGGTAGGCAGAGGTGCACACAGAAGTAACACCCACTTTTATCTTATGAGTCCCATGGGGGATGAGCCTATTGCCATATACCGGGTACATTTCCAGATTCCGTGCTACTACTGAGATTTTTTTTTTTAAAAACCCCAGTAATACTTTGCTCGATCCGGGAATCGAACCCGAGACTCCTTGCCCGGCAGTCGCACTTGCGACCACACGGCCATCGAGGCAGTCGAAATTGTTGCATATTAATTAATAAAAATATGACACCAAATATGACTATTTAGAGGTATATTATAAATTTTACATTTTAGAACATGATCATTGATCCGATTGCACACTGGTTGATCGGTTCGATATACACTAAATACAATTCCATTCGGAAAGACCCCGGAAAGATATAGTTACCACAATAAAACTTTATGCAACATGGATATGACATCCTTTTTTTTGAGTGGGTAATATCATCCAATGACTTCTCCCGCCCTATGTTAAGCGAGAGGGAGTGTCAGACTCTTACTGACTATAAATCACCCCGTTCCTACTCCTGCTCTTCGAGCACCGGCAACCCGGTGGATATAATATCTGACATCCTTATTGCTATCACTACTAACTTACAAGGCAAAACTGGATATGAGTAATAGAAGTCATTGGATGAAGTCATTAAGAAAGTGTAGTATATTACTAATCCGATACAAAAACCTATTTTGGTAACTTGCTACGAAGTATGATGACTGCATCTTCATATAAAAGTTTTCCTCTTATAAATTGATGCATTTGATATGACTCATTCTACTTAGAATATCTAAGTACCGACTATTTGTGTAAGCATATAAACTACTTGTATTTGCTCAATGTCATCTAGGCTAACATTGCAATGACGTTACATACCATGAAGTATATTTGTATCTATATTAATATTAGTAATTGGATGACCAAGCTGTGCTCGGTATTTTCTTTTAGTAAACGACATTTTCTGAATATGAACCTTAACTAGATCTATTTATCGACCGTTTGATTACAAAATTTAAAAAAAATCGTGAGATAAACGGGTCAAGTTAACGGATTACCAGGACCCGAGCGTATGGCGCGATACCACCACAGACAGGGTCCAGCAGTCTATCTACTAGGGTGGTATCGACTGACGGGGAGCCGCGAAGGACTTAACAAGTTGCCGGGGCTCCGGCTCGAAAAGTGAGAGTAAGAACGGGGTAATTTTAGTCATTAAGAGTCTGACATTCCTTCTCGCCTCACCCAAGCCGGGAGAAGTCCTTCGGTGATTTTCATCCCACAAAAAGGGGTTTTTTTTTACACCAAAAAAATTAGGTGTTAACACTAATTTTCCGTCTGTTACTAGTGATCGCTGGAATTTAGAACGTTACTATGTGAATCCCAGTCCTATAATAGTATCGTAATGTAGTCTTTATTATTGAGAGTTAGCTATCTAACGGAGAAAGATTTTATGAAATCGGTCCAGCAGTTTCGATGAAAATAAGCAAAGAGACTTTTATGTTTTTAATACATATCAGAGAAGATTTCTTAAGACCAAGTTTCTTCTGTAATCATTACTTAGTCAAACGACATCCAAAGTACACCCATAATTGTTGAAGTAAGTCTTTGTGCATACTAAAACGAAATGTCATGTTGTCTATTCTTAGTAGCTTTCTTACCTTAGAATAAAACAAAGCTAGATAAACTAAAACAACACAATCGGGTCACAACTTTCATCTGATAACAACAATACAAGTGACATGAAAATCCCACGTGATTCATGCCGCTCCTTACTCCGTCCTACATGAGCAACTGTCGCAAAGTAGTACGGTACAGAAAACATGGTAGAATGTAGGGTAGATGACTAATTTTTATTTTAATGTCCGTTTGGTAGATTATTGAAAAACATTACACACGTATTTTTAATTTTTTTACGTAAACGAATAGTTTCGAAGATATATTGATTTGAACTGTCTCACCCTAAACTTTGATTCGTTTTATCTAAGTATTGTTTTATTATATGACAAAATAAAAAAATACATGTCTAATGATTTTATTACCTAACTGACGAACTAATTACATTTTTAATTTTCATATCCTGTATTCTCATTTACCCTTCATATTTATTATAATCTTACACTACGCTGGGGTCCTTGGGCTCACAATAATTCGGGGCCCTTGTGGAATAACCTCTTATTTTACGTTATCTCACACTAGGATTTTCTCCTGTATCGTGGGTGCATTTACAAACATACTAGTTCACATACACATGACACTCAGACCCGGATTGTGGATCACACAAAGATTTGCTCCGTAGAAGAATTGAGCCCAGCGTAGCGGGTGTGTGTCCGTCGTAGAAAGCTGAGGTCTGGGCGCGGGCCCTAGGTGCCCTTATAGTAAAGATGGTACGATGATATGATTATCACTTATTGGATTAATAATTTACTATAATATATATGGTAATTCAATAAGTTAAGTAAAATACTTCATTCTAATTTTCTCCAATCATTTAATTCAATACCGTAGGTTGAAATCTGATATCTAATATGAAATTACCTTCTGTATTCGGAGTCGTCTCTGGCAAGATGTTCAGGGCTCTTGAGCACCCGTGTGCGAGTCTTTGGCTGGACTACTTCCTTCTCTTTCTTGCTCTTCTTAGAAGAGTCGCGAGAGAACAGCTGTTTCATCTTTTTAAAACAAAATAAAATATTAGTTTCACAATTATCATATATTTGTGCAAATAAAAATGAAGTAGATAAAATAAATTACCTTTTCAAGTCCAGTTAGTTTCTTTGCCTTAGGCGGTTTCGCACTGACTTTGTCATCAAGTCTACAAGGACTTTTTTCGTATCTTTCATGTTTTGGCTCAAAATGTGATCCTTCATCAGCACTTCTATCTCGCCTCGTGTACTCCTTCCTATATCCATCATCCCTATAATCCTTAAACCTTGCCAAATACTCTCCGTTAGCGTATATTTGCTCAGCTGGATAGTTATCTTCTGTATGCTGTCGTTCACTAGCCAAAAATAAAGAAGTGTCCCTAACGTCATCGTCACTCTCATGTCTCCTGTGTCTCGTTCTATGTATTTCTCCGCTGGAGTCTTTTCTGAAGTCATTTTCAATTCCAGAATCAACTAGTCTGTTATCAATATCGAAGCGACGAGGTGATCTGTCGTCGCGGTAGCACTCTCTACTATCACCAGAATCATGTCGTGTCATGCCAAACTCTTCCTTGTATCTGTCTTTGTTTTTCACTCGACGCAGTGAATGGTATGAATCGGCATATTTTGGGAGATTCGCATAATCCTCTTCACGTTCTTGAGCAATCTCAGGATTGGAGGAGTAATGTCCTTTTCTCTTACCGAAATATTCTTTGCCTTTATATTTTTGTCCAGTTTGAAGTACATCATGACTAGAAGTAAGTTGCTTTTTAGCTTTATATTTCTTCTCTTTATATTCATCAGGGCTGAGTAAGGGTTTGCCAGTGTTTGAATCCAAACTAGGAGGCTCATACTCAGGCTCTGGGGGAAAATCTTTTTTAGAACTCTTGTATCTAGGCTCCAACTTATCAATGAACTCACGCCTATCAAGTTCTCCTTTAGGAACTTTTTGGAAGGTTCTACTTTCTGTATTGTATTTGACTTTATTATTGTCCGAATCATACTTACTGTAATCTTCAGTAACACTACTTTCAGCGAAACCATCCCTTTCTAATGTATTCCGATAGTAACGAACTGTTTCGTTCACGTATCGCTCAGTGGCTTGCATACGTTTTTCAGCTTCATATATCGGATCTTCAGGTAAGTACCGCGATATGGGTTCCTCAATATTTCGCTCTCTATCAAGTCTTCGAGCATTTAACCTTGATTCCAAAAGCTGACGTCTGTGGCTTAGTTCATTGAAATCTAAATCAATCTTTGTTGGTTCTGTCTCGTATTGTTTCTTTTTTGTATCCATACCATCTCCTCTTCCTCTGTATTGATTACTTAGATCAGGAGACTTATCTTTTGGTGAATATTCATTGGCATAAGTTGGTTCAAAGTCTTCAAAGCTAGTCAGCTTGTATTCCCTAAACCTGGGCCTTATGGGTGAATCAGTGATATTGTAGGTCGGTTCAAAGTTAGTGAAGTTGTCATTTTCCTTGTTTTTGTAATCATAGTCATACATTTGAGTTTTAGCAAACTTGTGTCTGTCCTCATAGCCCAAACCTTCATCTTCATCGGAGAAGTTTCCATACTTTTCTTTGGACGGAGAATAAGTTTTATGTACTGTTTGTTTGTTTAATCTATTGATGTGTGTGTCGTGATCTCTCACCACGTGAGCATACACCACCCCCTTATCCATCTTGTTGACTGGCGAGGGTACTCTATCAGGACTAGTATTCCTCACAAAAAGATTAGGATCAGGGCTGATACTTGGTTTGATATAAGAAAATGGTTGATTTACGTTAGTTCCGTTGGGAGGTGCAATCAAATGAGATTTAGGTGGCGGTGACGATTGGTCTTCCTTTAAAATTCTCACTAAGTGATCTACAGTATGCCCTCGAGTCAAAGGCGGTTTGTCCGGCGGTTGCTGACTACTATGTATCATTTCTTTATCACCATAAACGTTTTCTTCAATTTTCCTTATACTATCTTTGATTCTGTCTTTAACATCAGCAGAATTTGTGTCTTTACTTTTGGTCGAGTCAATTTCATCCACAAGAATTGTCTTTTTCACATCAGTTTTTCGTTTAGGTGTAGCAGTGATTTGTGGTGATTTCTCTTTCTCCTTCTCTTGTGATTTACCCTTTTTAGCTCTAGAGGGTGCTTTTGGCTCAGGTTTTTCAGGAGCTTTATACCTGGGAGGCTTTTCAACAGGATTAACCTTTTTGTTTTCTGTTTTCTCCTTCTCAGAAATATTTTCTTTTTGAGCAGAATTTTGTTTCTGGTACAGGTCCAGGGGAGACGTTTTCTTGAAGTAATCTTCTCTGGGTGAACTTTCTATGATGGGTGATAACTGTGACTTCTTATTTCTTAATGACTTAAGGAACTCTTCAGTTTCGCTGCCCGATCTTTTGCGAATTGGTTTGTTCTGCGTGGTTAGTGTTGTGTTAGACTTTAGATCGGACACGTCACTTTTACTTCTCTGGACAATTGCAACAGGTTTTGTGGCAACAACAACTGGTACATCAGAACCTTTACCACTTTGTGCTCTTCTGAACAGCGTAGATAGTGAAGTTCGTTCTTTTCTCCTTTTGTTGCTTACATCACTGGTTGATCGTCCTAGAGGAGTTTTCTCAGGGGCACCTTCGTCGCTGTTCCTTCTTCCGATCTTATTGTCCTTTTTTCTTCTATGTGGTAAAGAGAAGAACTTCTCAGGTGGATGATCAGAAGTACAAGTGATGCCTTCAGCCTGGGCGCGTACTTTGTTAGCTTCTTCAATGAGTTCCTTTTCTGATAAATGTGTGAATGGTTCTTTTCTGATGGACTTGGGTTGGTCGGATGATGTAGTACGCGTTGCGCGCGGCTTATCTGCAATAATAATTTCAACATTTAGCTATCTCATACGTTTTATATTCTTAATTAATTGATTAGCAAGTTAGCATTGGTCATATTTTGAAATATTATACATATTTAGTTAATTTTTCAAAATCCTTGTTTAGTAACGTTTTAATTTTGAAGATGAATGAATAGATATTTGTTAAAGGCTAGTAAATATTGAGTTAGATGAGTAATTTATCTTGTAGTACGTTGATGATAAATAGCAAATAATAACGAAAATACAATGATCAGTATCTCCTGACATAATGGTTAATTCTATGAGTTATTACGAAAAGCAACTTGTAGTAGTTCCAGGAGTACATAGTATGTGAAACAATAAGTTAATATTATAAGGTATGTATATTTAAAATTAAAATGAACTTTAATACTGAAATGTAAGGTTCACATTCCGTTAACAGATTTTGTGTTAAGTTGCAGAAACCAGTTACACTATTAATAATTAAGCTGTCAAAAATATTATTTTTATGTAAAATAATAAAGAGATAATAAAAATTCGCAAAAGGTACTCGTTTGATTATAAAAATCGAATATATTAATCATTTTTTGTGTAACTGACATATTTTTTAAGGAACAATCATATTTTTTTCGACTTCAAAGATGAATAAAAACAAAATGTATTTATGTAATAGATTTTTCGAAGCATATTTGAATCGTCTCGATTATTTATTTTAACTCAGTAGGTACATAATAAAGTAACTGATTGATGATTTTGCAAATAGAGATGCACTTTTTATTCTAGCGCTCGGTTATTCTGCAGCATTAGTCGGCTGTTGGCTACAAACGAATGCTATATACCTCTAGTATTGTCCTAACAATAATGAAAATGATCGTCCATCAATGGTTTTCTTAACTTCTTTTAAAAGCGTAAGTATTTACACCCAGCATTTAACTATAAGATCACTCAGAATCCAAATAAAAATAATAAAACAAATAAAAATAATGGTAATTAGTTGGTTGTCGACTGATGACCTAGCTTCACTGAAAGACAGACCGACAGACAATTCAAATAAGACATTTTTATTAATTTAAATAAATAGTTTGACGATGATTTTGACACGTACTTAAGAGTTCGTAACTAGAATATAGATAATCATAACATAACATAATATTACGCCTTTTATCCGCGAAGGGGTAGGCGGAGGTGCACATTATGCCACTGTACAATGTAACACCCACTTTTCACTATTTATGTTAAGAGTCCCATGTAATAGGGGGTGGGCCTATTGCCATATATCGGCAACAATTCCAGACTCCGTTCTACTACTGAGAATTTTTTTAATATCCAGTAATGCCCGACCCGGGAATCGAACCCGAGACCCCTTGCCCAGCAGTAGCACTTGCGACTACACGGCCAATGGGGCAGTCGTATTGTAGATAATCATATTCAGATTAATTTCTAAAACACGCGTAACACTGTAACAAAAGCACCTATACAGATCCATATTAAATCGATATGAATACAAAATGGCGTCATATTATAACGGGGAGTAGGTACCTATCGAGCAAAGAACTTATTTTTCGACTCCTACGCATGTTAGTCACCCCAAGTCCTGGTCTGCAACAAAAACTATACAATAGCTAATGATTTCAAGATGGTTAATGATCTATCATTTATTATAGAGTATCTATTTGGTGAATTCGCATCAGGTCGAGCCATAATCGTATGTTGCAGAAGATTTTGTTTTATCAATTTTATTAATGTTTCAAATTATGGTAATTTCGTTTAAATATGATTTACTTTTGTGTTCTAAATTTAATAAATATACTGATTTAAGTGCAAATATATTTATTGGATATATTTTTAGCAGTGATATGGTGGCCCGGAGGTTAAGACGCCCACTTCTCATGCATGTGGCTTTTAAGTGTGGGATAGCCATGCTTCGGCACGAATGGACCAGCTCAACCGGAGTGATACCACGGCCTCACAGAAAACCGATGTGAAGCAACGCTTGCGTTGTGTTTCGTCGTGTTAGTGAGGTTACCGGAGGCCCAATTACTCTCCCCTTACCTAATCTCCCCAATTCCTGAATCCCCAACGATTCTCAAACTCCTAATCCTCAAAAGGCCGGTAAAGCACTTGTAACGCCTCTGTTGTTCTAGGTGTCCATGGGTGATGCCAATTGCTTACCATCAGGTGATCCATCTGCTCGTTTACCGGCTTATGCCATAAAAAAAAATGGGGGTGCGGGTTCGAAACCTACCAACGGGAAGGACCAATGTGACGTTTTCCGAGTCATATGTATTTTCTGAGATTATTTAGACACCACTGACAAAAGGAAAACATCGTGAGGAAACCTAGACTTACAATTTCTAATAGTTTGAAATCGCCAATCCGCATTGAGCAAGCGTGGTGATTAATACTTATCCGTGCGAGAAGAGGACTTTGGTCAGCAGTGGGCATTTATAGCCTGTTGACGTGTGCATATTTTTTGGATTTTTTTAAATTAAATGTAACTCACGTTTGAGTTATATCTCTGCCTACCCCTTCGGGGATAAAAGGCGTGATGTACCTAATGTTATGTTACAAAAAAGAAGCCAATAAAAATTTCAGGAACTTCTTTTATACATAATAACCTAAGTTCCCGCTATATACACACGTAAATTCCCGCAAGCTGAATATCACTCCCGTCCAATACAAACTTGCACGCATTACCTTCCTTGAAAGCAATCAAAAACACCATCCCTATAAACTTAATACCGTTTAAACCAATACCAGTATTAAAAAAGGAGCAAAGAAAATCCAAAAGTTGTTTGCGCCAAAAGTCAGAGCTAAAAATAAGCGTGAGCAACTGTGACGTCACGGCCTTAATGCGCCTGCGACGAAACCGTATAAGTAGGTAGTATGCAGAAATACGTCGAATTTTATATTATGTATATAGTGAACCCGGAATATTGTAAATTGGACTTGAGTGCCTATATATAAAGTTGATGAGGGATTGGCTATAGAGGTAAATACAGTCGATTTGTATCCACGTAAAAATGTTGTTTTTTTTTCTGTATTTCAACTGCAATACATAATCTTAACTTAGATTCTAGTTCGTAGTCTTTAATATATGTTATATGTGGCCAAATGTACAATGTTACCCATTTAGTACTAAGCTAAGAACGTGTAAATATTTAAGCAAGGCTTTTGAAAAAAAAGCGGACGCTATATCAATAGTTGAAGCACCAAAAATTTCATAGGTGTATTTATAAGTGTGTCTACTTGCAACATCGTAATGTAGGTATTTATTTATTTATTTATTGAATTAGGGTCTCCAACAAGGAATACACTTAGCACACACGAGTAGCATTACAAAAATTAATATCTATGTGCTTCCTCAATTATAGGAGGCCACAACATGTAAAAAAAATCATAAAAATATACATAAAACTGGCAATACAAATTAAAAGTTAACATTAAATTAAATTAAAAGCTAAGAACAAAACAACTGTGACTAAAAACAATACAAAATGTCAAAAATATGGCACACGTCAAATAATACACAATCAGACAAAACAATCAAATGTCAGAAATAATTAATTGAACATGGTCAAGTTTACAATAATAATACTAAATAATCAAAACAATAATAATAAAAATCAATTAATTAATTAATAAGTATGTAGTGTAATGACGGGCCATGTCACGCGACAAAATGTCCTTTGTGTCAATGTGTGAGTGTTTTGCGTGTAAGTCTATAGTAGCCAGGTGCCACAGTCTTTGTTTTAAGGGACTGTGTCCGCCATTTTCAACGTCCTTGTATTTAGGTGACAACAGCCTTATACCACTAACTACATGGTATTTTGAGAGGGGTTGAATCTTCCGATGACATCTTAAATAAGGCGAGAGGCAGATTCTTACTGTCTAAACATTACCCGTTCCTACTCTTGCTTCGAGCTGGCGCCCTGGTAGCCCGTGAAGTTGTCCGCACCTCCGGACTAACTAAATTTGATTAAGCGATAAAAATGAAACCTAAAATTCTTTATCAAAATACATCGACTACTGATCAAAGGCTTTACTGTTAAGTTACACGTCACACCCGAACCCGGCTCTCGTAGGTACCATACAACAAAGCTACGTACTAATATTCATAATTCATTGCAATTGGCAATTCCAAGTGTCTAGGATTTTTTATAATCAAATATCGCCGGTGTGGTCCTAGCAGACACGTGATACTGCGGCTCAAAAGATGTTAATCGCATTGTAAATAATCTCACATAAATTATAGACCGGTAACGGTTACGGTGGTCTACTAATGTTGACAGGTTTTTTAAAAGGCTTTTGTTAATCCTCGAAGACGTAGAGGTGTATCATACGTATCCTGCAGCTGTAGCCAAATGCCATTTAGCGCTTATCTACATGTAGAATAGAAATTCAAATTATATGGAATTGATTGAAATGACACTTGTCTGTGTCATCCCCATACATTTAGTTGTCTACTCCCTCTGTAGACAAGCGCTAAAGTGGCACTTGGTTAAAGGCACAGCATAACATAGTCTCGCCCGTGATAGATTATGGTGGACCCTGCATAGGAGATCCTGACCAATGTCATGGTCAGAATCTCCATATCCCCGTTTTCCAGGAAGGGTCAAAGTCAAAGTCAAAGTAGTAGTCCAATTAGATATATTATGAATCCCATGTGATTGGGGTTGAGCTTATTTCTATACAATATAGGTACCTAATTTCTGACTCCATACACTTACTGTACGTGTACCTCAACTCTAAAGTTCATGACATTATCTACTAGGAATTACTTATTGAAAAATTCAACTCGGTATTCGGTACCCTCATTCGATAATCTTGCTTACGAATGATTATATTAATCCAACAAGATTTTACATACAATTTTTCTAACTGAATAGACTCAAACTGTTGAAGTTCAATTGACTGGAATTGATCTCGACTGTGGTCTAGCGATAGTAATCGAAATTTTACTATTGAGTTCCTGTCTCAACTTGTTAAGGCAAATGAAGCAAATAAAATAGGTATTATGAGATTAATCTATTTGAAAAATCTTAAATGTTAAGGTTTGGTGTCAAATTCCGGATTCATTCATTCATTGAAATACGCTATCGTTTCCGGGGTTCTTTGTAAATGAAGACCCCACTAAAGGGACTCTTTTATACTTATGAGCTCCCTACACTTATGGTGCCTCTGGAACCTATTACGGACATACTAAGGCGTCAGCGAATGCTTGCCTGTAAACTTTTTTTTTTGTTAAGACGTCAATCTCGTTATTAAATTGAATTCATGAACCGAAAAAGGCATTCACAATAGAATAGTAATACCTAGACTAGGTATCCTATAAATAAACATTAGAACAACAATTCAAAGACAAAACAGTTATTAATAACGGTCTTGGCACTCACACTGCAACCACACATTCAAATATTACAAATCTTTTCGCGGGGGCAATATTTTAATTATTATTTCCTCTATTTCTATACTTGATTTATACATTTTTTAACATTTGATTAAAAAAAACATTTAAAAATGTAAAAAGTAGTAGCCCACTAGTAACGGGAGAAATTCAAGCTACCGGCAGTCAGGGCTCCAGAGAGAGGAATTCCTGGACAATACGCGCCGTGTCCAGCAGAAGTACTGTTTTCTGCATCAGGCCTTTGACCCAACCATCTAACGCTAGCCTACTCAGATGTTGGTCGAGGCTTTTAGCAATGAGGCCATTGGCAGAAATTTTAATGAATATTAACCCACACGAAATAGTGGGATGTAGCAAATAAGTAGCAAGGTACAAAATTATTTAGCACCTCTACATTTTGCTAAAATACCAAGCATTTGTTAACATTTATCATTAGTATGGTACTAATATCTATCTATATATGTATACGTATAATAAAATCGTAGAAAATTCAAAACTGTACATTGAATACCATTTTTTAAAAAGAATACTTTGGGCGTGATCTACAATCGATACCGAACCCAGAAATAAGGTTTTTAGAATTTTGTCTGTTTGTCTGTACCTATGTATGTCTAGAAACTCTTTGTGTGTTCCTCGAGGAACTGTTTGTGTGATCCACAGATTGTTGTACCGCGTCTGGGTGTTATGTGTATGTGAACTTGTATATTTGTAAACGCACCCACAATACAGGAGAAAATCCTAGTGCGGGGTAACGTTTTTAAAAACAGAAAAAGAAAAGAAGATAGAACATATTCCTGTAATATCGAAACTTATACACGTCGTCAGAGCGTGGAGCCATATGCGGACATCTAGTATATTACTATGTCTTATTTGTAAAAACACGTTCCGCGACCGTGACAATGTCGACCCGTTGTCTAAACACAGCGACTACACTAACTGTTTATACCAGTTCAACTAGAATATTATTGTGAATATATTTAAATTTATATACCATTTTATCAGTCACTGAAGATTCTCGTATCTTTAAGGCTAAGGATTCATGCCGCGATTTTATCCCGCGCCCGCCACGTTTGCGGGTTTTGCAGCAGAGCTGTAGAATACAGATATGTGCCCTGAGGACACGGTGGAACACACTGTAGCGGAATGCCCTGCGTGGGCTGAACACCGCCGTGCCCTCAGGAAAGTGATCGGCGATGGCGACCTCTCGCGTCCGTGCCTAGTGCAGGTCATGATGCAGAGCGAGGGGTACTGGGATGCCGTCTCCTCCTTTTGCGAAGCAGTTATGCTAGCTAAGAAGGAGGCAGGATGCGTCCTCGCAACCCAGCCATCGCGAAGGACACACCGGGCGACGGGGATCGCGAGACGATCTCCTGCCACGCGCCGTAAGCGCGGGCCTGCGGACGGCGAGCATGGGTGGCTCCCCGTCCGAACAGAAACAGATCCGAGCGTACGGCGCGTCGCGTTCCGCCCGCCCACAGATGGGGCCAAACAGGGCCAATGCCGATTCGGAGTCGCGGAGAACCTAACGGGTTACCGGAGCTCCGGCTCGACATGCAGGAGAAGGAACGGGGTGGTTTTCAGTCAATAAGAGTCTGACACTCTCTCCCGCCTCAGGGTGCAGTTCCATTGACGTGGAGCGGAGCAGAGCGGAGAAGAGCTGTGCCGCGATTCACCAATCACATGGCTTGAAATTCACAGCTCTTCTCCGCTCTGCTCCGCTCCGTCTCAATGGAACTGCACCCTCACCCAGGCGGGAGATTCGATGATGATTCGATGATTTTCCCCCCATAAAAAAAAAATAGAACACAGATATGTATGTAAAAAATTAAAGCAATTTTCACGGCGCGTTTTACGCCCACGGCGGTTGCGATTGATTGCGGCTCCCGAGCCCCGCTGCACCAGCGGGCACGGCGTGGTCCCGCAGTCGCGGCGGATTGCACCCGCGCGTTCTGCTATCGGTTGGCGGCGATCGTAATGGGACGACCGATCTAGAACTCAACTGATTGTTTAACCGACCGCCCGCCTTGCGATAATCAACCGCCAAGTTCACGGGCGATAAAATGAAATAAAAACAACCGGCGCCTGCGAGGGAGTGAGTGCGGTGAGTTTTGAAAATTTCGCCTCCATTGTGAGTCCTTAGCATAAGTAAGATTTTGAATAATTTTACGAGTTGACTCGCTTGAATGTGCAGACAACTTTAATGAGTAAATAAACTTAATTGCGGTACATTCGTTTGCATGCTTCATGTGCCAAATGTTCGTTAATTAGGAATGCATTAAGAAAATCATTTGACTGCCTCATTGGTTTGGTTGAGTGCAAGCAAATTCCGACTAAAGTGTCTCGAATATAAGTCCTGAATCCAGACAAAGAATTATTGAGATTTTATGAATTCTCAAAAGTTTATAATAAAATGGACTCTATATATATTTGTACCCAGTCAATGACATGGGAATGGATAAAATAGGCTCACTTATATTCTATTTGAAACTAATAAATACAAATAATAAATGAATAAAACAAGACTATAAAAAACTAAACAAAAAAAAATATCTATCCCAACTAGGTGTCAAAGTACTCGTCCGCATCCATATCACTAAGGAAAAAGAGTAACCTATGGAGTTTCTTGCTCGTTCTTCTCCATAGGAATCTACACTTTGGAACGAGCAACGAACTCCACTAGAGGACTGACCGGCAGACTTCTCGTAAATATTTGAATAGGTATTCTGTTTTGACGTTCAAAAGTGCCTTCGTAGTCTAATTGAAATATACGATTTTTACTTTGACTTTGAATATCCCCAAAATACTGGCAGCATTGCCACGTTATCAGGCAATGCTTATTTTCTGTCCGAAGAAATGGGTATATGCAATATGTGCAATGAGTATAATATACATGTAAATTAACTAAAACTCGCGGGTTATTCACTACTACTTTCGAAGCACAGAGGGGTTGCTGGCGATGTAGAGAACCTGCCGAAGCGACCGCGCACGCTGCTTATGAGGAAGCACCCCTCTGTGGTTTGAAATTAGTAAAGCTTTTCTCAGTATATTCAAATAACCCGCGAGTTTTAGTTAATTTAGTATGTCTCAAGATAGTTATTATGAAAACAATAATTAAAAGGCGTGACGTAATGTTAATCCCTACAAAACAAGTCAAATACTTATACAGGTATTTCCTGAACACTAGAACATAAAGTACCTACATATAACCGCAATGAAGAAGATGCATACAACAATGTAATATCTAATATCTCAATCAAGAATCTGAGAACGAACGTCATTTACACATAACCGTCTTGCGGTGAAGGAAAATATCGAAAAAACCTGTATTTATACTTTATTTAAATATTATTATGACGCTGACCTCTGTCCATTTCGTTTTTACATGTTTACTAATTAATAATATGATTTAATAATGTGACTCGTCGCATATAAATTAGTATTATGTAAAAGTAATTAAGTATGAATACATTAGTATTCAAAACTACAACCATACCTTTTAACCATAAAACTAAGAGCATTCTGTATTTTCTTCGACTAATCCAGGAGTTAGGTGCCGAGCAAGAAGTCCCGGGTTTTCTCCTTCTCTATCAAATCCACCGTAATAACATAATTTCACATACTTTACAGTAGCTCATGTATGACAGCAGGCTCACTCGACATCGCTAATCAAAATATATTTGACTAGCAGCCCGTCCCGGCTTCGCACGGGGTAGACAATTATTTATTTTTGGAAATTTGGATTGTTGTAGTGACATAACTACAATAGTTGGACATATGCTACCCCGAAGTTTTTTGTAGACATTATGATGTTCCTCAATATTGTTGTACATTATTTTGTTCTATCGCTAATAGTTTCGGCAGCACATTCGACGAAAGACATTTTAAGACTCATTTTTCTACACCTTCGGTTACATTGTTCAAATTTTACCAAGGATCCCTAACTTTTTTCAAAATGAAATGTAGCCTGTCAAATTGGAAGAATGTAGCATTCTATTGGTGAAAGAATTTTTTAAATCGGCCCAGTACTTTTTGAGCCTATTCATTACAAACATACAAAAATAGGTACAAATCTTTTCTCTTTATAATATTAGTATAGATATTGATATTTTATTTACACTGTAACCAAATCGATTCCGAGAGACGTATAAACATGTTTAGCGAATACACTCTGTGTCTCCTTCGTCATAAAAGTTGTTGATCAATTTTCCACTACATACATAATTAAAAATGTAGAAGGTAAAGTATACAACTATACACCTGTTTACACTACACACATCTGGATACTTAGACACGTCACAGAACCGGTTTGTTGATTTACTTTGTCATCTTTACTACTCATGTTTTACATCTATTTGTTTCGAAAATTTTGTGTTAGACGAGTCATTAAGTAAACTTATCATTTTGGACTTCATTATTCCATCTTTTTCTTTGTAACCAGGGCTATTTTTAGGGGGATAACTACCAGTAAACGAGCAAATGTGCCCGACCTGTGTGCTCGTTTCAATAGGGGGCCTATACCCATGAACACTTGTTACACCAGAGGTGTTACAAGTGCGTTGCCGGCATTTTGCGAATGAGTAATTTGGGGGCTTGTTAGGGATTTGTTGTTTCATTACGGTTTGCTGCTCGGCCGTGGTATCACTCCGGTCGAGACGGTCCATTCGTGCCGAAGCATGGCTCTCCCACACTTGGGACATTCGAAACCTAGCATTACCTATTATTATACATATATAATTTATAAAAGATTTTCATCATACTAAATCTTTTAATAAGACCACCTGAAAAGCATACATTTTCATTCAAAAATGACTTATGCAAATATAGACCATATTCTAAACCAATTACAGATACTTCTCAGAAGGTGCCGAATGTATACTCAGTACTCAAATAACTACGTAATAAGCTACTGTTATACAAATCAAGAAGCTATCTCTTAAAACTGATGATCACATCCAACTTAGTCACCAGAGTAAATATCCATGTGGATGACAAACAAAGCCTTGCTGTGTTTAATCCAGTTTACAGCCTTTAACACAAGCACTTTAAAAGAACTTGAAATCAATTTACTAATGTAGAGGTACAGTGGCCAGCATATCAAGCTACTTCAATATGTCAATTTTTGCCATTGGATTATCGACTGTGTATCTAAACGACAGAGTTGAAAATCTATAACATAATATTTGGTCGGTTAATTTATTCTTAATTTTTACTAAGGTCGTTAATTAATCGTAAGGTCAGGATAAAAGTAGAAAAAGAAAAAGAGACCGACAGCATTGGGGCAGCTTGGTGTATTGATTGCTTATTATCATGTACCTACTGCTATGCTGACGTTGGCCCATAAAAAGGAGCTTGGAAGACTGCAATAAGTCACCCTATTGCGCATACAAAACGTAATAATGTTTTATCATCATCAGTCACCCCTGGACATATCACTACACTTCTGGACATATCATTATTCAATATCACTCTTTTGAACTGGATATTCTATTTCGTTTTTAAACCACTACCTGCTAATTATAAGGCATATCTTTTTTGTTTAACTGTTAATTTTTATTTCATTTATTTAACGGCTATTAAAAAAAATATGGAAGCGCGAATGTTTTCCAATTGTTTTGCACAAAAGTCGAATTTCGAAGCTCGAATTTTCATCTTTATGACCGAAGGTCGCCCCTTCCTTTCAGTTTCCTTATTTTAAACACACACTCTATGATGCAGAGGTGCTAACTGACGTGTCCGTATTTAGGAGATTGATATACAAAGGCAGACAGTCATTAGTGGGCAGTGAACCTTGGAGGCTTCCGTTTAACGTGGGCGAATTTATACACAAAAACTTGCTCACGAATTTATCTAGATTTGTATTATGAATGCTGATCTCTTTAGCGATGATTTTTTCACCTTATGTTTAATTGAAAGATAAGTGTTGAAAGTTTGTTTTGTTTTTAAATTTTAATCGTGGATAACTGAATTTGAATCGTACCAATATTAATTTAGAAGTGGTTTTTATCTAAACTGTTGATATTTTTAAAATATTTGCTGGGCCGATGTTTGACCACTATCTCGCCTGGTGGTAAGCGATGACGCGGTCTACGATGGCGCACGTCGCCCCATAAGCAATGTAATGTAAAAAATTAGGACCATTCTACTGTTCAAATAATTCATCTTTTTGAAGAGATTTTTTGCACTACTTAAGGCACTAATTTAGTTATAGGACAAATAGAATATTTGCTACGTGACACAGTCATTTGTCAGTCGACTTGTGATAACTGAGCTGTTTGGACTAATAGGACCCTACGACTAATTAGCGCCACCTCATTATGAAAATGCAACTTTGATTTCGTGCGCCACGTAGCCCTTAAAAAAACAACAACATGTACTGTTGGATTCAATAACCTCCTCCTTGACGTCGGTATAAAAACACCACACAGATTTAACAACACTCAACCGACGTGAAGCAACGCTTGCGTTGTATTTCGTCGTGTGAGTGAGGTTACCGGAGGCCCAATTACCCCTACCGAGAAAAGGTAATTGCCCCAGACTCCAATCCTTGAATCCTCAACAATCCTTAAATTCGTAAGCCAATAACGCACTTGTACCGCCTCTGGTATTCCAGTGGGCGACACCCATTGCTTACCATCAGGTAATCTCTACGCTTGTTTACCGGCTTAACCCATAAAAAAAATTCAACAGACAATTACTAAATTTCTTCAAATCTTATCATTAAAAATAAAACTGAAACACTAAGGAAGCAATATGTTTTCATGCACAATCAAGTAGAGACAATAGAAGGCGATATAGCAGCAAATATAACAATGTACATTGTTGCAGATAACTTCGAACTAGTTATTGAAGGTCATTAGAAGTATTCGGTACGTGGGATGACCGGATGGTAGGTATTGTTATTTAATGATATATAAAACATCACGCTTTTTAATCCCCAAGGAAAAGGAAAACACATATTATGCAATAGTCACTGTTTATTGTGTTTTTGGTGAATTTTCATTATATCCAGGCAGAATTCTATGCTGAATAATTTTACCAAGAATTTTTGAAAAGTTAAATAACCTCTTATCTGCGCCGGTATTTGAGACACAATGGAAAACGCATTGTGTCTCGCGTATATCTACGTTCCCATACCATGGAATATATCTAACAATCAATACCTAAGTATTTTCAGCTGGTATAAGGCCAACCCTACCTCGCTGATATAGCTGGTAGAGCACTAAAATCCAGAAATGAAGTGGCTTCATAAAAAGATTTAAAAGAAGAATACATTATGCAGTTGCATTTGTGAATATTTCAAATTAAGTACGAGTAAAATGCAAATACCTGCCCCTGTATCAATCAAGTGATCATTACACGTCACAAAACATATAATTCGAATAATATTATAACTGCCCTCACCATTCAACCTAATGCCTCCTTATATTTGCTTATACCTCTAATTACACAGACAAACATACCATGTAACCGGAACAGAGTAACATTCCTTAGCGAAAGAAATATCTAAGATGGTACGTGCGTGGAAAACGTCCTTCGCAAAAACGTAATGACGTAATCTATTAGTCAGTTTAACGGTACAAAGAAATGGGAAGGGAGCTCATCTGGAAACTAATTATAAAATTCTTTCACAAACAATCTTTTTGCTGAGTATGATAACGGTAGTACTAGAGTACAAGACGGCGTGCTCCGGCACAAATGGGCCGGCTTAACCTGAGTGATATCACGGCCCCACATAAAACTGCCTTGACACTGCGTTGCAATGCACCATGTTGTCGGAGGCTCAATTCTAATTCTAATAATCCTCCTCATCCCCAATCCTTAAAAGGCCGTTAACGCACTGGTAACTCCTCTAGTATACATTGGATTCGTCAATTGCTTACCATCAGGTAATCCACCAGCTCTTTTGTCGCCCTATGCTAAAAATGTCGAATGAAAATTGCATATGCTGATAAACTTGAAGCAACCTTCAAGAACCCACGTGGACAAGTATAAAATATTTGACGAGATTTATGACCTAATTTTTGCAGAAGGTGGTGATCGAAGGCGAATTTAATATTTCTTTGAACACGACAAGGTTCTTAAAAATGTTATTAGTGTGAATCATGAAAACGAAATCAATAACAACCCATAACAATCCACAGGACCTTCAAGAGAGTTTACCGTCCTATCGAGTATAATTGTAGTTTTAATGTTTCTTTTTTAACAGGGAAGCTGTAGTCCGGTCTCTTTCGAATGCGTAATCAGCTCTTATAACACTTCTTGAGAAGTGCCGGGATAGTACAAAACAATTCTACTCTATCCCCTACTCTAAATCCCTAAAACTAAGTCGGAATAGAAGTAATAATAGAATCGTAACTTTATTGTGCAAAATAGAACGAAAAAGAAATAATTTAGAACAAATTATTTCTCAAGAGTAATCAGTACTAGAACACGCTATCATAATGAACTACACAATAGAACCATAATAGACTCAATGAAGGAAACAAGCAATAAATTACACACGAACATTCCGAGGTAAATTATTGAAGTGATTTGAAAGTCTACATATAGTATCAATTCAATTATCATAACGGACAATAACGAGTTGATAATAAGGAAACAATTCTAGTTAACATGCTGAAAATTAACAGTTATGAAGTACTTGCAATTATTTTTTAATTTTGTTTTGTATCGAAGCTGGGTTAAGTAATAAAACTACAGGCTCGTTACTAGTAAACATAAGAAATCACTTAAGCCCACATAGAGCAATTAAGTTTGTGACTTAAAGATTTGTAATAGACACTACAGTAACAGGTTGCCACTCCATCACCCACGCGCTCTTCAAATTCCAATATTATCTTACTTAACTCACAAAACAGAGATATACAAGTCATTTGTCAATCCAAAGCCACAAAATATTACGTAAACTAAATCAAAACACTCGCAATAAACTAATACAATGATTAATTATAACATTTATATCAAAATTCGCAATCATTCTATTAACATTCATTGAAAATGTTTTTACGGCAGCTTTCGAAACTGTTCACCACAAAAGGCTCCTTCGTTTAGGTCAATGCCGACTCAGAAACTGTCTTTATATGTTTTATATCGTCATCGCATGCCGTTTTTGGACAGTCTGTAGCGCCAGATTGCAGAGGACCCGCCCCCTACGCAAGACACAAATGGGTGCCTCAGGGTACGATTTTGGGCCCACTTATTTAGACGGAATCTTTTCGATTTTCGAGGTAATGTGAACGTTTGACCAGTTCTTAATCTAGATTTTTATTCTATGACAATTTATTTTTAAGTATATCGTTAGGCTTTTAGAACGGACGGCACGGTTGGTGCGGTGGCTGGGCAACTAGCTGCCGTGCAACGTGTCGCGGGTTCGATTCCCACACGGAACAACTCTTTGTGTGATCCACAGATTGTTGTTCCGGCTCTAGGTATATGTGAACTTGTATATTTGTAAACGCACCCACGACACAGGAGAAAAACCTAGTGTGGGGCAACGTTAAAAAAAAGAACCATGAAAACAATTTTAAGGTTACATAATACATAACATCACGCCTTTTATCCCCGAAGGGGTAGGCAGAGGTGCACATTCTACCACAGTACAATGTAACACCACTTTTCACTAGTTGTTATGAGTCCCATGTAATAGGGGGTGAGCCTATTGCCATATACCGGGCACATTTCCAGACTCCGTGCTACTACTGAGAATTTTAAAAAACCCAGTAATACTTTGCCCGACCCGGGAATCGAACCCGAGACCCCTTGCCCGGCAGTCGCACTTGCGACTACTCGGCCAACGAGGCAGGTTACATAATATATGATTCTTTAACTTCTTCTATGATCATGACTATCGCTTCTTACCTATAGTTCAATCCTATAACACCAAACAAAAAAGTATAAACTAATCATACTACCATCAAGTTACAACCACCACAGATAATAAATTAGGAGAGGCCAATTACCTAACATAACGATTTTAGTTGTGATTACTTACGACTAATGATTTACGATTTGTTATGTCAGAATAACACCTTGTCTTTAATTAAGATGATTTTCGAGGCATCATTCGAAAGAGATTCAAATTGGTTTATAAAAGAGGCTACATATTGCTAAATGCGAATTTGATTACTACAACCATGATTTACGGTCAGTCAAATATGTATGGCAAAATTTCTAGTTAGTATTGGTGTAAAAACTCTAGGCGATGGAATAATGATTGAGCGGGCACCTGATAAATAGCTAGTGCTACTAAATTATTGTGTTTACAGAAGCGAGTTGTAACTCATTATGCGGTTGTAGATTGAACATATTTTTGTAACTGTACGTTTAAGAAAGATTGTTATGATATCCACTTTCAAGTTAAGATTTCGAAATATTTTCTTTACCATTTTTTATTTAATCACTACATAGTATAAAACAAAATCGCTATCCACCGTCTATCTGTGCCTGTGTATACTTAGACCTTTAAAACTACGCAACGGATTTTGATGCAGTTTTTTTTTATAGATAGAGTGATTAGAGTGATGCATATTGCACCCGTGCTAAGCCGGGGCGGGTTGGTAGTTAACATAACATAACATAACATAACATCACGCCATTTATCCCCGAAGGGGTAGGCAGAGGTGTACATTATGCCACTGTACAATGTAACACCCACCTTTTCACTATTTATGTTATGAGTCCCATGTAATAGGTGGTAGTTAACAATAAAACAAAATATTTATTTATCTCTATCCTATTGTAATAGGCACGACCAATAGAAGATCATAAAGAAATAATATATTTTGGAAATTGTAAAAAATCTAAAATTGTCTTTTTGATACCCACCATTTCACAACAGCCGATGAATGCGAAACTACCAGGCGTGGATACATTTCATCAAGTGATTACAAACCAATAAACGAATTTGGCACAACACCACCGACCACCGTTACACATTTCGTGAACCCTTATCTTTTCATACAAGATCTGCGAGTATGTAAGAATTTAGTAATACATTGCATCATAAAGCTATAACCGGTCAGCGTATATACCCAGCGGGCAATAAGCACTTTTACTATTGTCGGAAAGTGGCTGGGAAGAAATTGTGATCGTGTTTTGTTTCTAGGTGCTATTACTCAATGTAATCGAGCATTGGTATTAATTATTAGGTAATTGTGATTGGCTGGTGGTAGATTAGGCTTCCTGTAGTCGTGAGGTAGAATAATAATAGTTAGACCAGGTGGATTACTTGGTATTAGTTCATGTGATTCTGGTATTAAAACTATCGTAATATTTGAGTCTTTACCTAAAACTTTTCAAAGGGTTTCGAGATTCACTTGACATTCAAATCAGTGCTTATAGACATCAAATAATCGTTTATTAACTTAAGTTATCTCATTTAAACTAATACTTAAGATTTAATTGGTGTATAAGACTTCTAATAACTGCTAGGTTACACATATTTATGTGTAATCTAGCAGTTATTAGAAGTCTTGGACATTTGTCCAAATGACCTATCATAAACGATTAAAGCATTGCCCAAGATTTATGTGTCCAATGTTTGACTAGTCTGGGAAATTTGGTGACGCAATAATGCATGAATGTCCTTGCACATAAGAGGTCTGTAAGGTAAGGACACTATGAGGAAACAAACAGTACAAATGTTGCGAGAATTTTTTGTACACTGCAAATATAAAGCCTTCTTTTTGAAGCTAAATTATGCCTAGAAACGGTGGACATTTTAACAATACTCATGATGCAATAGTTTTAGTTTAGAGGAAAGAACAAATAGAATTTTGTTGTAGGGAAAATCCTTATCGAGTCACTAAAAAGGGGCCAGTAGAATACCAGCGCAAGGCCCTGTGTTGCACATGCTGAACTGGTCCCATTTCACCGCAGACTTGGGACATGAACATGTATCCATTAGTACTTACTAATAGAATAACACATGTACATGTCACTTTTTTCTTTAGTTCTTTCTTTTTTTTTTGAAACTAATATAATATCTATGGACATTGGACATTAAAGATAGTCAAGCATTTCTAGACTAACTAATTTCGATGATCGTCATGATTAAGACTATAATCATTCCTAAGAGATACAATGCTATACATAGGTACGTCTCCCTCAACTTGACTACACGGTAGGTTCGATTCCCGCACGGAATCCGTATCCACGGATCCACAACTTTCCAAACTTACTTAAATGATATTAAAAATTTACAATTAAGACTGATAAAATACTTAGTGAGTAAGAAAGAGAAAAACATCTGCAATAAGGATTATGATAAACTATTTCCACTGTGTAAAATACTGCCCATAGATAAGAAGGTTGAGTATTTAATAGGATTAGAGTATTACTATAGCAATGAATATAAATGTATAATAGAGAATAAATATAACACCAGAAGGGCTAGAGAACATATGTTAAATAAACCTAGAATAATAAACTACTATGGTAAGAGAACTAATAAATATATAGTGCCAAAGATATTCAATAAATTGGATATATTGAGAGAGGAAAATAAGGTGAGTTTGTTTATGTTGAAGAAGAGGCTAGGGGGAGAATTGCTTAAGAGAGCATAGGCAATGCATTCTTTAATTTCTATCTTTTATAATGTGTATTTTTTGTTTTTGTTTTTTTTTTATTTCAGTTTTCTTTTGATGTTATATAAAGTACTTAATTAGCTAGTAAGAATAAGAAATGAGCGCTTCTCGCCGTTAAACGATATGTTTGGCGAGGATCTATAATTATAAGAACAACATGTTAGTCCTAAAATTGTACTTTTGTTAAATAAATAAAATAAATAAATAAACAAATTGTTGTTCCAGGTCTGGGTGTCAATGTGTACGTGAACTTGTATGTTTGTAAACGCACCCACGACATAGGAGAAAATCCTAGTGTGGGGCAACGTTTAAAAAAATATATTCTTGCCAGCTCTACTGATTCTCAAGTTACTAGCAAAAATTGAGTCCACTTACAGATCACCTTATATCTTGGTCTTCGAGTTACAAAACACGTGATACATTCCATAGATTACAAAACTTAATAACAATAAAAACAACTACAAATTAATCTTCAACACAATGTTTGCAAAGATGACTATCTGTCACTCCCTACTGATTAACGATTCTATTTTAATCATGATAAGGTTCACAATGATGTTCATGTCAAAGTTTTTGTTGACCTTAATGAAGATGAACATCAAGACATGCTCACTGATGTCGATGTAACAATGATTGGTGAAAAAATTGATGTAATGTCTAACGTGGTGATTGAAACGTTTGTAGATGGACATGCTTTGATAGGATTAACTATAGAAAAAGTGGTGGATAAAGAAAATTGTAAATGGTCTAATCAACACAGAAACATGAGTGATTGATTTTTTTTTCGGGAATGTTGCTTTGTGGTTACATTTAAGTGATAGACATTACACAGGCGATGATGCTGGTTGTTGTAAGCGTCAGTATCCAAACGCAGATTTTCTTTGTTTGGATAGATCAAAATAACGTAATAATCCTTTTATAAACCGAATTCAACCACCTCTTTTTATGAAGTCGGTTAATTAATATACTAAATTCTTACCCTAAGGGTAACAAACACTTTTCCGAAAAACATCAAAAAAACAAATCGGTTTAACTAATCGCGAGATAATCGCGCACTAACATTTAAAATACAGAGAATCTCCTTTTTCCTTCTTTCCTATCCTTTTTTAGGAAATCGGATAAAAAAGTTTTTAATATTGTTAAAATCATTGCATAAACCTTTATAAGTATATGCATTTAAAAGCTACAAACATTGCAAAGTTTGATAACAAAAATCTTTACTGGGCACTCACATACACCAAAAATTATATTTGTTCAATATTTTACACGAAGCAACTGCTGTCTGACCTTCATAACCTCACTGCTTAAATCTTAATACAGATGTACAGAGGTTAGATCAATGGTCAGAACTTACACGATTTTAATTGACCCCTGACTATTATTTGGAAATGTTACTACACTATTATTTGACTCTACTGCGACTGTCTCAAATAATGCAGATGTTCATATTTCAGAATATTTTATTCTAAACTCACGATGGCCAACACACTCGTTATACCTCAGGTGTAACAGATGAAATTAATGAATCGGACTCAATCCAAATCCTCTGGATCGATATAGTTTCCCCAAAATATTCATAAAACTTATGTCAAAAATCGATCACAACCCATAGATTTTTATAATAAGACATAGTCTTAAGAAATACTAAATTAACTAAAAACTACAGCATGTTGCTCATGAGGAAAAGTCTCTCTGTGACTCGAAATTAAGAGAGATTTTCTCAGTATATTTACGTGAGTAAACCAAAGATTTTTTATTGAAATCGTCGCTGAGGCTACAACTAGGCGGCCTGTAGATTTTGTTACTTCTGCTAAAAACATTAAAAAATACTCTTATCTTACACTGGCGTGTGATGTAACTGTGAATTTCGAAATGGTAATTACAACAATAGTAACTCCAATCGTAGCCTACACCAAAATCGACGTTTTTTTCTTTTACAACTCCAAACCAAGGAGTTGTGTAAAATCCTTCTAAAGTGATCATTATTCCATGAAGCGTTCCAACATTTTTGCATTGATGCGAGGACAGATGTTTTGATAAGCCGGACCTAGATGCCTAGAGTTGAGCATTGTTAAATATTGTTAGAATTTACGCAATAATTCTTACTTTAACGATGGAATTAAAAGGATTCGTTTGCACTTTTTCACGAATAGGTACAGATAGGTCAACTGTTTGTTTAATAACGATTTGTCAGAATAGTTACTATGGATGTTAATACACAATATTTTTCTATTTGAATTGTTATCTAATTGAAGTTAATTTAACGTTGTCAATGAATTATACACAAAATAGCAAATTAATACAATTACTCCTATTTAAAATGAACGACTAGACTCTGCAAAATAATTCTGGTAATAAATGAATCTAAGATCTTGCATCCAGTAGATACTTTTGTGGCAGACGACATTTGAGGTTGTTATTCTTCAGTTATTCTGTTTATCTAATTTAAAATTGCCCACAACATCAACCGACAACGGTCAAGGTCACCAGTATCTACCTGAATACAAGCTGTTTTTAAAACCTCACTCGAAAAAACAAGTTTTAAATTTACTCGACTCTTTCAAAGGAATAGTCACTAAACGACAACTGTTAGAAAAACTAAGGAGAGGAAGACGTTTTACATGTCTTTCTCATAATTATTCCTCATTGTCCGAGTGGTCGCAAGTGCGACTGCCGGGCAAGGAGTCTCGGGTTCGATTCCCGGGTCGGGCAAAGTATTACTGGATTTTTCAAAAAAATCCCAGTAATAGCACGGAGTCTGGAATTGTGCCCGGTATATGGCAATAGGCTCACCCCCTATTACATGGGCCTCATAACATAAATAGTGAAAGGTGGGTGTTACATTGTACAGTGGCATAATGTACACCTCTGCCTACCCCTTCGGGGATAAATGGCGTGATGTTATGTTATGTTATGTCTCATAATTAGTATTTTGTGCCAGCACAACACGTAAGTTATTTGCGTGGGACCCGCGAGCTGATGATTGAAACAAAACTGGCAGTTCTTCTATCTGGGTCCTAAAGCCAATGGTTACAATGCAAAAACTACCAAATATGAAGCCATTACATATAGAGATTAGAGGTACTTACAAAAGTTCCATAATAAAAATGATACTTAGGTGCACTTAAAACAAGAAAAACAACAGAACAAATTAATGTTCCATGGAGACCATAAAATAATGACCCTCAGTGCACTGAACATTAGCTAAGACTTGAAGGCAAACCGACATGACAAAATGATAATTAAAAACTACAATATTTAAATCAAACCAGTAAGCACTTAAAAATGAAATAAAATAAGTAATAAAACGCAAGATACATTATTACCCACACAAAGACACACATATAAAACCAGCTCCAAAGTTTAATAATGAACATTTAAAATTTAACAGCAAGAAATAAGACAAAGTTGTTTGAGACTATGAAAATTAAGAAAATATAGCTGAAGATGAAACTAATAGCGTAGTATCAAAGAAGGCATAAAACGTCCTATAGTTGAATGGGATGATGATGATGACGATGATGAGTATGAAGTTGATTCGGTCATGGAAAAGATGGCAATTGATTCAAGAAGGAAAAAGAACGCGCCAAAAAAACATATCATTAATTTGCGAGTGTACTTATATAGAGATGAATAATTATGGAAGAAGCGAAAGAGATACGGCAAAATAAGGATATAAACTTTTTCATAATTTATCCCAATAGAATGTGAGCATCGTGTGATGTGATAGATGTATGTATGTGTGAATGTCCAGAAGCTCCTGCAAATGTCACCTATAAATGTAAAATGTATGTTTTAAAACCACTGCAAATGTAACTAGACATAAATTATTATTAAGATGAACGTTGCCAAAGATCAAGAAGTTCCCAATAAAATCTGAGAACATTCCTATCACGTCAGAGATCTGTTTACGTTATATTTGTATAAAACCATTTTTATAAACGTGCATACATATCTATCTTGTGGACAAGCTATAAATAACTTTTTAATTCACTCGATGGATGATGTTTACCTACAACCATTAGATTTGCAATTCCAATCACTGGAATACATAAATAAAAATCGTTCTTACAAAATGGTTACAGCAATTACGTCTAACGTTTTTTCTTTTACACTTTCGTCTCAATTTCACGAATAAACTGTTGTACTGTATCAATGTTTGTTTTATAAAACGGTGATGGTCCGTCTGGTCATAAAATATGCCAATTATAATTCGTCGCGTTCAATTGCAGACAATTAGTGATCAAATTATGTTTCTTTGATTGCTTTTTGTTTGGTGTGGCCTTGTTTCTTATCTTGTCTTTGTTATTTAATTCTATTGATGGCATATTTCTCATCTAACTGTTGTGTATTTGTTTATTGAATGGCAACTACTAATGTTGCGTGTAGTCCTAGTACTTGTTCCTTTAAAACTAGGAAGTGTTTTACAAAGAGGAGGAATTTTCTACAATGGCTGACATTTGTGACGTATTCGAATGTTTCTTTGTTGTGTTTTTGGTGAGTTAACATACTAGTCATGAGCTTAACATAACTCGAGTCGGCACGAGAAAATAATTTGTAATTTGGTCTGTATTGTATTGATAAATAAAATGCAAATACTATATCCTGCATTCAATTGCATTGTGAAATGTTGCATATAGTTTTGCAAAAAAAAACATAAAGTACCAAGAAAAATTGTCTATGTACAAAAAGCTAATAGGAAAACAAGACTTTGCCTAAAAGAACAAGCTTCGACGGAAGATAGACACAAAACAAAATAAAACAAAAAAGAGGAAAACGTTATTAAAATTAGTCTTATTAATTTGAACGAATTAGTCTCAAGGTGAATCGGTTATTTTTTGTTATTTACAACCTCTTTTGTAGGATTTCCGATACAGAGATAAATGGAAAATTAGTATGTTAACGACAGAGTCCCGTCTCTATAGAACAAGATGTAACCGAGTTAGGTATCGATGTTCGAACTCACCGAATCTTTTCACGTGTACGTCCCTATTAAATGATACAGTTCTCGGTTTTGTTTCTTTCGTTTCCTTCGTTTCGGTATCGACCTTTGTATCTTTGGCTACCTTATCGCCATCTTCGGCATTATCCGACTTGACAATTTCATCAGTCATTGGGTAGATGAGGTACCCAGGTTTTGGTACCTCAGTTACTGTTTTGGTTACCGTCAACTCGGCAGTTTGCGTTTCGGTATCATCGGTATTTGTTTATCTGTAAAAAGTTTTACCGACTTAGACCCGGCTTGTAAAATTGGCAGCCTTTTGATTAGTTTCCAAATAATGTTTATACAAACTTAGATCAAAGATGGATTCTTCATGTACAGATGGGTTAATTGCGTTTGAAAATGACTTATATTTGAAAATAGGATATACCAAAATGGAACCTAAATGTATTGTATACTTATCGTAATGAGAAGTAACATGAATTTCTATAGGATCTTTGCAGTAGCAGTAAATATATTTGTCAATGAACATGATTCATACCTTCTCGTGTTATCGTACATCGGGGCGACTGCGGTGTTCACATCACCAACAATCGTGGCTTTAACCGCATTTTGCACCAAATTTCCTGTAACAAAGAAAAGCTTTTGTTATTGATTTCTTTTAATGAAACACTGAATTTTGTTTCCATTGTCTCCAGAATTTCTTATAAAAAAAGGTAAGAAGAGTTGTCATTAAGAAAAATATTTTGAAAGTAACTACTCTTCATTAATTAAAAACACCAGTTTACACAAATGTAATAATGAGAAAAGCTCCACTAGTTTCGACGTCGCATAGCCCACGACGCGTAGCCGCATCCGTGCACGCTGCTCATGATGAAGAGTCCCTCTATGACTCAAACTATGTAGAACTTTTCTCATTATTTCATGTGAGCAAACCGGTTTTTTTAACTAATTTAGTGTGTCTCACGATAGGTATTATAAAATACTGATCCGATCTGATAGATGATCCGGTGAGTGTCGCTGGCCCGGGCTTGGCAACAGGTGCTTGTAATGACTCGTTACCCAAGACCCTACGGAGAACACGTAACACCCGTCGAAACTGAATGTTAGTATCTTGTGTTTATTTTACTGTGTCATCGATATGACACATCACGATTGATGTGGTGGTTAAATGCATTAGTTTTCATCGCTGACCGTACTAATTTATCTCATCACACATTAATATAACTGCATTTTTGTTTTCGTTTGCCGGTACATCGATAATTTCAATTTGTTTTGTTGTTTTGCTAATTTGCTTTTATCTTGTTGTCACTAATGTCACTAATCATAATTGTCATCTGTCATTAATGTCATTTTATCTGTCAAACGTCATGCTCCATTCCATTTCATTTCATGCTTTATGGTGGGTTTATGGATCAATGATGCGTTTTATTATAGCAAATATCAATTTTTATCATTTATTTCTGTGGTACACTTCTTATCATTCTTTTTCAATTTATTTTGCATTTTTTTTATTTTTTTTTATTTACATACACATTTGGTACTCTAGCAAGTGGGGGAGGTTGCTTTTATTGTATTTGTAAGCAGCCACCGCTTTTTATTTATTTTTTTTTTTTTGTAATATCTATTGATTTTAGTATTTATAGTTATCCGTTTCTTCATTATTGCTATTTTTCTTTTTTTATGGATGATTTTATCGGTTTTGCTGATTGTTTTCTCACTTGCTCTCCGGCGTCCAGTCTTGCTAGTGCGGACAGTGATGCTTCCCAGCCACTTACCTTGCATGACGATTTATCCAATCGCTTTTCACTCTTCCCGAAAAACCTCAATATCGCTCATATTAATGCTCAGAGTGTTCCTGGACACTACTCCGACCTTCTGGCTACCTTTAGCAATGTGCATCTCGACGTCCTATTGATTTCCGAGTCATTTCTTAAACCTTCCCTCTTATCCACGCACTATGCCCTCCCTGGTTTTGTTTTGGTCCGCAATGACAGGACGGGTCGGGGTGGGGGCGGGGTTGCCATGTACATACGGTCTGATTTATCACACCGTGTAGTCAGCTCGTCCCCTCCTCTTTATTCTGAGTCAGCAGAGTTTATGTTCGTCGAGATATCCATGAATCTTAACAAGATCTTAATAGCCGTCTTATATAGTCCCAACCTACACATTAACTATTTTGATACTCTCGACAAACAACTCAATAACCTATGCCTTATTTATCAGCATGTTATTATCATGGGCGATTTTAATACTTGCCTCCTCAAACAAGATTCACGTGCACATAAACTCGAATCACTATTGTCATCTTTTAACCTGCATCTACTTCCCCTTTCAGCTACTCACTATCCCCCCAACTCGTCTCCTTCCTTGCTCGATCTTATGATTGTGTCGTCCCCTGGACATGTAGATGACCACGGTCAACTGACTGCTCCTTTCTCCTACCATGACCTTATTTATGTATCTTATCGCATTCGTACTCCTAAACCTAAACCTCGTTACTTGAATCTACGTAGTTACGGACGGCTGGATCTGGGGGCGTTACGGCACGATGTCAACCTGACTGACTGGAGTTCTGTGGTTGATGCTGATGATGTCGATGTGAAAGTTAACTTGTTTAACGCGATAATTGTCGACTTGTTTGATAGACATGCACCTTTGCGACGCATGAGGGTTAGGCACGATCCGGCACCTTGGATCACTTCTGACATTACAGAGGCTATGGCTCGTAGAGACAGGGCCAAGCGGAGGTGGAAACGTAGGTCTTCAGATGAAAATCTTTCCTCTTATAAAAATCTTCGTAATCGCTGCAGTCGTCTGTGTAGGGATGCTAGGAGGCGTTACTTCGATGACAACCTGGCTAACCACAACGCTGCTGATGCCTGGAAGTTCTTGCGATCTGTGGGTATCGGCAAATCTCCTGTCAATGTCAGTAAGGATGTTGATCTTATCTCCTTGAATCATCATTTCTCCCACTCCCCTATTTCACTTGACAACCTTACAAAAACTAAAACTCTTCTCAACCTTTCCTCTCTACCGCTTCCCTCTTGTTCTCCTTTTGTGCTCTGTAGTGTGTCCGAGGGCGAAGTAAAAAAATCCACGCTTGCCATTAACTCCCCTGCAGTGGGTAGTGACGATTTATGCTCCCGTATGTTTATCCCCATTCTTGATCTCCTTCTCCCTATTCTCACTCACATTTTCAACTTTTCTTTATTCTCTTGCTCTTTTCCTTCTGCTTGGAAAACTGCCCACGTTATTCCGTTACCAAAAACAAATAACCCTTCTACCCTTTCACATTACAGACCTATTTCCATACTGCCTTTTCTCTCCAAGGTCATGGAACATATTGTTCATAAGCAGTTGACTTCCTTCCTGACGTCAAACTGCCTCATCTCTCCCTTTCAATCGGGATTTCGCCCTGGTCACAGCACGGTCACCGCTTTACTCAAAGTGACCGATGACATTCGCTGGGCTATGGACAACCAATCTCTCACTGTTCTTGTGTTGTTGGACTTCAGTTCTGCCTTTAACTCCGTGGACTTTGACATCCTGCTAGGGGTCCTGAAGGCCAACAATTTCTCTTCTTCCTCTCTGGCCTGGTTTGAGTCTTATCTTCGGGGTCGCCGTCAGAGGGTCCGCCTTGAAGAAACTTTTTCTGATTGGTGTGACCTTGCTGCTGGGGTACCCCAGGGTGGCGTCCTTTCTCCTGTTCTTTTCTCCATCTTTATTAATACCGTTGCCAGGGTCATTTCATCCAATTTCCATCTATATGCGGACGATCTGCAGCTATATCGCCACTTTGGCTTGTCCGAGGCCCATTCTGCTATCGATGCCATGAATCGTGACTTGGATGGCGTTGCCGAGTGGGCTAGGTCTTTTGGCCTGCAAATCAACCCTCTCAAGTCTCAGGCCATGATCATCGGTAGCAGATATTATCGAAACGCTCTCGACGTGTCTGGCCTTGGTCCGTTACGTTTGAATGGCACACACATTCCATTCACTGATACTGCGAAAAACTTGGGGGTGCATATCGACTCGAACCTGTCGTGGGCCTTTCAGGTGAACGAGGTTAGTCGGAAAGTTCATTTCTCCATCCACTCGCTGAGGCGCCTCCAGACCCTGCTTCCGATGACGACTAAGATTCACCTCGTCCAGGCGCTGATCTTGCCTCTCATTGACTATGCGGATGCTTGCTATTTGGACGCCACAGAGGAGCTATTAAATAAACTTGAGCGTTTACAAAATGTATGTATCCGTTTCGTCTTTGGTCTTAGGAAGTTCGATCATATTTCTGAATTTCGTAACAGGCTCAAGTGGCTCCCAATCCGTCTTCGCAGGAACACTCGCATATTATGTCTCCTCTATAACATCCTGTTCAACCCAGCCTATCCTACTTATCTCCGAGACCGTTTCTCCTTGGTGCGTCCTCCTGAAGTCCTTACTCGCTCTCATCTTAAATCCTATCTTAAAATTGTGCCCCATAATACTAACTTCTACTCCTACTCCTTCTCCGTTCATGCAGTGAGACTATGGAACTCACTCCCGCCGAACATTCGGGATGCCAAGTCAATCTCTATCTTTAAGAGACAAGTGAGAGAACATTATCTTTCCTCCTGAAATATAGATCTTTTTGTTTATATTTATATATATATATATATATGTATATATGTAGGTATAAGGGTTATTTTTACTTCTTTTTATATAATAGCCTTGTATTAGTTGGTTTTATTGTTTATTATTGTTATTTCTATCGGTTTCTTCGTTATTATTATCCATTTTTATTATTATTATTTTTTTTTTTATTGTTTGTGTAACACACTATGTGTCTCAGTGTTATTATATCTTTTCCTGCCACAGGCCCACAGGAAGAGATTCCAGTTGGAATATGTGGGGCCTATGTACTCTGTTTTTATATATGTGTTGTCCTCTGTGTTGAATGTGTGTGCATAAATAATTAATAAATAAATAAAATAAATAAATACTTCTCTTTATGCTACCTTATAAGCAGCACGTTGCAGAACGTAGAATGTTGTATCCATTCATTAAAACGATTTTAAACAACTATCATCTGTATGATAGTTGTTTAAATATATTAAACAACTATAAGAAACTGTTTTCAAATAACTAACGTTCTTCTCTCTCGTGTAACTTGTCACACATTCCATCGATTCTTTTTTATTCTTCTAATCGACATCCAAACCAACCAAATTAGTAAAACAATTAGTTATTATTCTTTCACTTCTGTTGGTATTAAGCTTCATTCGCGTCTAATATTGTTTATTATGGAAGTACATGTTGTTTTATTGCCTCACACAAAGCTATCATTATTAACTATAATCTCATCGCACACAAACCCAGTTCAAAGTTCAGATGATAATCTATATCGTGAAATATGGGTACAGACATCATCAGCAAATAGTCTGGTTGTGAAATGTAATGTATTTTTATGGTCCATCAATATTTGATGTGGGTTCGTAAGATATGGATATAGTGACCCGATAGCTAGATGAGTTACTAATATCTCTAACTATATTGAGGGTTTTTAGAACACACTCTATTCACTAGTCGGATCTAATATGGTGTGAAACACTTCATGACCTCGTAGTATTTCAGAAAAATAAAAAATGTACGCTCTTCGAGGAACAAACCCAAAGTCCCTTGCTTGGTAGTCATGCTTATGGTCACTTAACCATTTGGAATATTGGAATTCTTAATCGATTCTCAAAAAATTTAAAGCAAGGCCAGGTCCAGACACAATCCAAAAGGAAAGATATAACAAAAGGTACCGTAGAGACTGCAATGACTGGCGTTTTTGTAGGGCCCTCTCATAAGTGGATTTTGGCAATTATTTTAAGGGTTATTATAACGGGTTTCATATCTTTGTGCGAGAATTATTCTTAAGAAGAGTGACTTAAGATAATATTTTTTTAAATTGGCATCTAGTATTTTGAACACTTCCTCGTTGGCCGAGTGGTCGCAAGTGCGACAGCCGGGCAAGGGGTCTCGGGTTCGAATCCCGGGTCGGGCAAAGTATTACTGGGATTTTAAAAAATTCTCAGTAGTAGCACGAAGTCTGGAAATGTGCCCGGTATATGGCAATAGGCTCACCCCCTATTACATGGGACTCGTAACATAAATAGTGAAACGTGGGTGTTACATTGTACAGTGGCATTAAGTGCCGTAATGTGCACCTCTGCCTACCCCTTCGGGGATAAAAAGGCGTGATGTTATGTTATGTTATTTTGAACAAAAAATATAACATATTACCATTACACTATACATGGCTTACCATTGTTCGAGCGTGCCCGACAAGTTTCAAACCATGAATAGGATGCATAATGCTGTGACTCGAAACTAATCGAGCATCATTAAACATATGTTTTTTAATAAAATTAGCTCGTCTCATAATTATAATTATAACTAATTAGTTTAGAATTCTTAGCCTAATTTTTAACCAATCTCTTTGGTACTTACATAGTACGAAATCGTGTTAATATTTACTATATTTGGTGTGGCGATATGTCCCACATCGGTAGCCAGTCGCCAGTGGACCGATTACGAAAGCAAATGGTCACTTGCCAATAACATTACTTAGCCAATGACGGTGTAAGCTAAAGACGATGAGCGAGTTGCGTCTGTATGAAGACTGTTTTTATTTTTATTTTATTTAAATGTTAATCAAATAATAAAAAAATATTATTTTCGTCGATCAAGTATTATTAAATTCTATGATGAGTAAGCTATGCTACTAATAATATTATAAATGAAAAAGTTTATGTGTATGTATGTTTGCCTGTTACTTCTTTATGTCAACACGGTTGAAGGGATCGGGATGAAAGTTGGAACCGAGGTAGATTGTGATCTGGAATAACACATAGGCTACTTTTTATCCCACTAAAATAACATAACAGCACACCTTTATCCCCGAAGGGGTAGGCAGAGGTGCACATTATGCCACTGTACAATGTAACACCCACTTTTCACTATTATGTTATGAGTCCCATGTTATAGGGGGTGAGCCACAATTCCAGACTCCGTGCTACTAGTTACTGAGATTTTTTTTAAAAACCCAGTAATACTTTGCCGGACCCGGGAATCGACCTTACCCGATCTTACCCGACAGTCGCACTTGCGACCACTCAGCCAACGAGGCAGTACCACTAAAATCTAAACAAGTAATGATATTAACATTAATGATTGTATGCTTACTTGTTCTACTTCTCACGTATCTACTATTTCAAACCAATCCATGTAGAACGAATCTAACTTCATTAACACAAAATTACGATAAATTCTATTTGACTTTTATTACAGGGCTTTTTCAAAAAATCTCAGTAGTAGCACGGAGTCTGGAATTGTGCCCAATATATGATAATAGGCTCACCCCCTATTACATGGGACCCATGACATAAATAGTGAAAAGTGGGTGATACATTGTACAGTGGCATTAAGTGCCGTAATGTACACCTCTGCCTACCCCTTCGAGGATAAAAGGCATGACGTTATGTTATGTCTATTTGACGTTTCAAAAGTACCTGTTTCTTAGGTTTCTCGTAAAGCATGCGAATTACACATTAAAATTCAGATTCATATTTTCTTAAATCGCTATCCGCTCGTAACAAAAACCACAGAAAACTTTTACTCAACTCAGAGCGGGTGTCATTAAGATCCATGGAAGGTTTAATGACCTCATTTGGTTTTTATTCGCTTGTATGATGTGAATTATCTCTAAAACCTTAATTAAACATTATTGAAGGCAGTTATTTATTTAATTCGCACGAAAATGCTTTTTGTGGCGAGTGTCCATACTGTACATGTGTGGTTCGGCCCTGGTTTAGAAATAAAAACTGCTGAAACGTGATTGTGTTATAAAGTTCTCATTATGTATGCATTAAATGATATACTTATGCAATTTAATGTGAAGATCGTCTCCTTATTAGTGTTTAGAAAATTTAGTCGATTTTCTAACAACACTAATGGGATTATTGTTAAGAAAATGTTACATAATATCTACATAGTGAGTGAAATACTACTACCGTTTCTTCTATATCTAATAAAATATAAAAATTCTACGCCATTGGTAATACTTGTTCCGGGTCTGGGTGTCATGTGTATATGAACTTGTATGTTTGTAAACGCACCCACGACACAGGAGATAATCATAACGTGGGACAAAGTTCATTTAAAAAAAAAACTAAAGTACTTTGTGGGCTTTAAATACTAAATTTAGCACATTCGCTTAGATAATATTTACCAAAAATTGAATCGTAACAATTGACGTTCTATAGTCTCTGCCCACCCCCATGGAAGACAAGCGTGAGGTTCTGTATGTAGTATGTATGGAATTCTAATCTTGATTAAATTGAATCTATAAATTTTACGGTCATTTAACCATATCGCACTATGACACCATTCAGCATTTTCTACCTCTAGATACATAGTGCATGTTATTACGTGTACTCTGTTACGTCATACCGTGGTCTGCAAACAAACGATACTTAGTACATTATTGTGCGCTAACCTTTCATATTGTTGTGTGAAACATCTTATTTTGTCACTGAACAAACAGCTATCAATGAAATGTCAGAATTACGAAGTGTATATGACAGATTTCTTGATGAAATCTACTAGGAATGCAGACGATGAAAAGAGTATAAAGTTGATTAAATTATTTTCACTAATTTTGTTTATTTGATCCCAGAGTTAGATGGTCAAAAATGCTGTATACATTCCTGCTTTTTTTATTTAACCCAGTTTATACATATATACATATTATATAAACAGTAAGTAGGTAAGGGAAAATTGTGATTGAAATCTTGTCTTGTGTGGGACAATGGAAAATGCCTCATTAAATTAAACATTAAATAAGTTTATATATACTTATAATTAATAATTTAAATACAATTAATAAAAAGTTTGTACTAAGTGTACATGCTATTTATTTAATTGTTGTTGTTGAATGCAAATGACAATATTTACAAAAAAAATAACGAGTTTTATTCATTGAGTTAAAACCTGGTTATGTCTAAGTTGTGTTATCTCAATGGTTTTATTATTATTATTATCTGCTATTATTTAGAACAGAAATGCATAACATCTCACGAACAGGTACCAGGAAAACATAAGTGACTAGGAAGATTTGCGACAGAAATGCAGAGGTCGGTTGCACCTTGAGGCCCACGTGAGTTTAGCAACACTTCATTTAACGCCTACATTTAAAATTCTCGGTTTAATGGTATTTATTAAAATACTGGCCTCACACTTACTAAATGGGGATTATAATTAGTAATGTTATAGCTGATTAGATGTTTCAAAGGTCATGTTATTATTATTTTTGAAATTCATCATCATAATACAACAAGCGGTGACAATGCACTGTGGGATAATAGGCGTCCTTTACATAGGAAGGTTTGCCATTATCTACACGCACAGCAAGTGCTTTAGAGATGGCAGCTTAAAAGGTTCAAGTTTATCAGGGAGCGCGTTTTTAAATGGTGAAAGTCATCCAATGACTTTTCCCGCCCGGGTGAAGCGAGAGGGAGTGACAGACTCTTAATGGTAACAACTCTGTAAGTCCTCCGCGGCTCCGTATCGACATCAGCCCTATTGGGCGCCATCTGTTGTGGTCTGATGGCTCTTTGAGGCGCGAGCGCAACACGACGCACCGTACGGATCTGGTTCTGATTGAGCGACAGCCTCCCTTGGTCGCCGTCCACCATTGTAAGATTTGCAGACTGTCTCGGAATGTTGGATGACAACAGTTGGGCAGTAATCCTTTAGACTACTAGAGCCCTAGATACGTCCAAGCCTGCTTAAAAATGTCTTTGTTTTTCTGTTACTTAGGGATCATTACTCGCTCTTGCCTGAAGTCTAAGTGTAGCTCAAGCAAAGATATTCTATTACGGAACTTGGAAACAAATGTCAAAAACCCATACAAAGTCACGATCAAATTACAAGGTATGTATGTATTACATAGTATATGAAAATGATAAATATGCACCCGTACCTTGGTAACGCCCGAGGCGAACTCGTTTCTCGTTGATAAGCTCAGAACGGATAAACTTTTTATGAAACTTTATTAAAAGTAATCCGAAACATCTATTGTACAGTCGCTGACAAAAATGTTACATTGATAAAATTAGGAATTTAGGCTGGAGTACTGCATCCTACTAGTTAATATTATAAATGAGAAAATTTGTTCGTTTCTTCTTCAAGTCAAAACGACTGAAGGGATCTAGATGAAATTTGGAACAGAGATAGATTATAGTTTGAAATAACACTGCCGCTGGCAGAAGCTAGTACGTATACCTGTAAAAGTTTTTTTTTTTCATAGTCAAGTGGTTGGTTCAAAGTTACGACATTTTTAAGGTTTTTATTTATTACCTACTTACAAATCAATTTCAATGGTATTACCTATTTAAAATTATTTAATTTTATAAAACACGAAACCAAGCAAGATTTTTCAACAATACTACTTTTTTGTTGAAGTAAAAATACTTACTAAAAAGCTACCACACCCCAAAAGTACAGTAATCTTAATATTTTATTTATTTCTTAACACTTTTGTGCACAATCATATAAATAATACCTGTTCATACATAAGACAGGCGAATTTATTATTCGTGGATGACATTTTAATTTAATCGATCGTGAACGATCTTAAAAACTCATACGTGTAGTCTTATCTGATGGAATCGATTACGATTTATTGTTAGAGCCAGTTATTATATGTTTTGTTGTTCGGTTCATAGATCAAGTAAGGAAAAGAGTTATGTAATATTTTTGTCATTCTAGGGTCAAAAGATGCTCTCGTATTTATGTAGAAAGTGTGGGCGAGCCACGCTTTAGTACGATTGGGCCGGGGAGCCACCGGAGTGATACCACGGCCGCACAGAAAACGGACGTGGAGCAACGCTCGCTTTGTGTTTCGTTGTATGAGTGAGGTTACCGGAAAAATTGTGTAGTCAAGATTAAGATTCCGAGTATAAAACCGAGAGACGATTATTACTTTCAGTAATCTATATAACTGCAATGTCTACGATCCCTAAGCCGTCTAGTACATGTCGAGATTACGTCAACCTTCAAAACTGAACATTAAACACAATCCAAACTGGCCAAAAGGAGTTTGAGAAATGCAATAATATTTTAACAAACTCTGTTAAACTTAAGACCTCTGTACAATCGTGTATTTACAGTCTTACATATCGGTCTATCATCACTGACAGGACTATTGTAGCCAATAAACCTGACATAGTAGTGATAGACCGACAAGTACGCCGCACGATGATAATCGATATCACCATTCCCTATAACGAGAACCTCGTGAAAGCTGAGAAAGATAAACAAAATATCTAGGATCACAAAACAGCAGTGGACGGACAGAAACAGGCTACTATTAACGACGATAAGTCAAAAATTCTTTCCCAGACTTCCCCTGTCAAAAACTCATCTCAAGTCAATCTAAAATATGATGTACATACATATCTGGTTTCTGTACTTAATACCCTGCCAGATCGTGATTGCCGACCAAACATCGTATATGGTCGCAAGGACGCAGATTTCGGTCCAACCGCTTCGTATAAGGTGACAAATGTGGTACAAGTTTAGGTTTTGTAAGGCCCAAGGTATTTTAATGTGAGGAGAAAGGCGTCTCGATGCCAATCGTAATGATACTGAGTGTTGATGACCGTTTTTAGGTATGTGAAGTAATATGAGTGTTGAGTAGTATCTGAATTCCAGGGCAGATTATTATTATCTACTAGCTTTTGCCGTGTGTGTTCTGTTTGTCACTCAGCCACATGAAAACAGCTTAAGGGACCATGGTGAAATTAGGAAAAGAGGTAGGTTATTGTCTGGAGTAATATAGGCTACTTTTTACACCTGGAGACGCAGACGAAGCCGCTAGCAGAAGCTACTATTAAAATAGTGATCTATTTATTGACTTTTTAAGGGGGGAAAATCATCCAATGGCTTCTCCCGTCTTGGGTGAAGCGAGAAGAAGTATCAGACTCCAGACTCTTACTGACTAAAAACCACCCTGTTTCTACTCCTTCTTTGAGCCGGAGCCCCGATAACCCGTTATATTGTCCGCAGCTCCGAAGTGATCTATTGGCTGAAAGTAGAAATTAATATTCAACCTCTTTCTTTTTTTGATACCCGGATCGAATTATGCATGACTCGTCACAATTTGTGCAATTCAGACTCCATGAATCAACAAACTTTGGTTAAGTAATCAGAACACGATGATAGTATTTGACAAAAAAACATGTTATAAATCGAAATGAAAGTGTATATCCGTCTGTCTGCCGAATCTCAAAAACAGAGACAACAAAAGTTCATAATACGAACTCAGTATGGCGAAACTTTTTGTCCAACGATTACCAAAACAAAGATGGTTGTGTTTTAAAATTCAGCGGTCGTTCGGTCAACAACATCGGGCCATCGATCGAGTCGATTGTCCCGGTTTTTCGACCATATTCCGTAGTTTTATTTTATTTAAAGTATTAGTTTGACTACCCCTTCGAAGGATGGTGGTAGCAAGCCTGCTTGGTCTTATGTTGCCCTGGCACCTAGCGCAATTTTCTCTTACATTTAAGCTGTTCTTATATTCATTGTTTACTTTATACCTAGGTACTTATAGCTATTTCAATTATTTAAAAAAATACCTAATCACTAAGTGAACATGCACTGCTTGCTTCAATTACAGAAAATTACCTCATTTTTTTTCAAACCTAACTCTTGCCTACTTTTATTAATGAAAGGGCTTTTTTTCTTCTCCGTTAAGAATGTAGGACAATAATTTTACTAATCCACTTTCGATAGTTTTAAATGAAGTATACCTATTTTAATTTTAAATTAAAATAAGTAGTTGAAAACAATAATACTTCGTATTAACATTACCTTGTGAAGTTAAAACTTCCTCATTATTATTAACATCAATAAACTCAAAGTTCTCAGTATTGTCGAGATCCTTGTCAACTTCAATCAGTTGTTGATGCGCGCGCAGTAGTGATGTCCCACGTATTGTCAACTCGATAATATTTGAATAAGCTTCTGTTGCCTCATGGGTGCCTGGTACGTGTTTAAAGATTTGTCAAATCTCTGTGTAGGTTATTTCCCGATAATAACGTTCAGATGTTTTATTTGCATAATTTTCTTTTCGCACAAGAAATAAAACGAGTTTTAGGTATTTTATTTCTTCTGTAAATATCTAACATGTTTTGGGAAAATGTAACATGAATTTACTATCGGAACTGGAGAATCCATGTACGTCATAATTTTTATTACTCATTTAAAAAAGTATTTCTTTAAAATACAGTACATAATCACTTCCCAACCCTATATTGAAGTCTCAGGCCTCAAATATGGTCACAAGGTCCATTGAACCATTGCCCGGGTTCACCTTGTACGATATAAGGTCACTGAGAAAGTAACAAAACCATGTCTTTTCTGTTTGTTTTTGCTACCGAATCTTAAGAATCACGATGCAGAGTTTTTTGCTCGTGAGAAAAAAGGTTTTCTCTTTACTTTTGCATCCCGAAACGAAATTACTTTCGTTCTCATCGTATATTTTTGATTGGAGCTCTTGTTACTACCTTTTTGAGAAAATTGAATGGATTGTCAAGTGATTATGGTAAAGACGTAAGTACAGGTGAACGTAAAATAACTTTTTATTAACTTTTTAATAGGTAGGTACTAAATTAGGAGGAAATAGGGTGACAAAATTCAAAGAAAACTGTAATAAAAAACCTTCATTTGGTTTGTTAGTTACAATCGAAACATCCAGATAACTGAGCATCAAAGATTTAAAATTAACTCTAAAAAGCACATTGTTTAATAATGTTACCAATTCCAATTGATTTTATGAAAAGCTAAATTTAATATAAGGTCACAGATACAGATTAATCATACCAACTGCCATCTATAAATAACCACAAATACGTGTACATATTTAGACCAATACCACTTGAAATCGCAACTCCATTAGTAGGGATGTGCATGCATACAAAGAAAAAACGTTACCACAATCCCGTTCTCACCGCCACCCAAGTCGTTTACCGATTCCAGTTCCCCATAATATCAATTGTAAACGATTATTTGCAACTCGTAGAAGTGGTTATAAGTGATTATTTCGTTGTTTTAGTAATTATGGTCAGTTTTGTAACCAACTACGACTTTAATAGACCTCACCAACTCGTTATTGAATCCGTCACAATTTGTTGAAATGACGACAAGACTAGTAAACTTCTGTGGTTTCGTGGTTTCCAATGAAATTGGATTTTTTATGATAATTTTATATATTCAATATTATTAATTTTATATATTTATTAAATTATTAAAAAATAAATAAATATTAAATAATAAAATAAATAATAAAAATAATGATGTGGTTTATTGAGTTTGTCAATTGATTAAAAGGTGTTCCAGAATTTTATTCATATTTCGTTTGTTATTTTTTATATTTGAAACAAAAAGAAATACTGTATTATTCAATGTTTTTTTTATCATCACTGTATTGAGACCTGTTCAAAAAAAACGATTATAATCTATTGTAAAAATAACTTCACTGAAAACAAAAGTAATCGAAAAAAATCGATAAAGCCGGAACATTGAATATCCGGGTGATCGCAACACTAGTCAGAATACACGTTAAACTTTTTACGACCCACTAATTACCTATTGACAAATAAATCGGCCGATTCGATCTATTCATTCCATTCAATCGTTCGCGCGTGTAAACACGTGACATTCGATTTTCAATCGTATTCAATAATAACGCCGTAGACCTTGACCAATAGTAATTATTAACCGCTTTACTCTTTATGTTATCCTAGTACCTTTCAATGTATACGTAATAGAAAACTTAATTGGAAATAAATAAACGTTAGAGAAGAAAACTGGTTCGGAAAGCCCTGTTTTTTGATAAAAAAATGATACCATTTTTAATAATTACAGAATTTGTAAAATAATAAATAGAGATGTAAAATCACTAATAGAGAAACAGCTAATATTAAACTATTGTTAGATAGTTTTTGATAGCTACAGTGATTAGAAAAATGAACCGTGTTCTACATTAATGCCATCTAATGAGCACAAAAACGTTGGTAGCAGCTCGTCAGTCGACGCGTGGTCTGTCGTGGAATGCTGTTCATGAATAGGAGCCTATAGAATAGTTTGAAACTAGTCTAATTCCTCGTCAAATAATTACGTTAGTAAGCCGAAAAATATAATAATTAATATAGTATGTGTCACGATAGTTTTAATATAAAAAAGGTTGTCCTCAATACAATCTTTCACATAAAGTACATTAGGGCGAGGTGAATCAGAACATCTTGGCAACCACAACCTGCTCTTAATGCCAAAGCAACCTTTACACGAATTGCCGTGAACGGTTACCAAAATTACACATACACTGTCCTTGAATTCCCCATGGGTGTAATTTTCATTTCTATTCTAAAAGGCGAGCCGTTTCTAATGAAATTATACAATTTCATATGTGCACGTGTTCCTTAGAGGCAAACCACACGGGCGGTGCGGCGCCGCAACGTTCTACCGAGCCGCGGCGGCGCCGCAGCGGCATCTGGCTTAATCCATCCTTCCTTCCTCCTGCCCTATGCTGCGCAAACAACTGCGAGCGGCGCCGCTTCGGCTCCGCTCTGCTTAGACCCCTCCCCGCCTCGTCTCGATTCCGATGCGCTCGCGGCGCGGCGCCGGAGCACACCGCACGGCGCCATGTGGCTACAATGCATTTTTGTATGTAGAAAACCGCAGCGGCACCGCTTAGGCACCGCGCCGCAGCCGCGCCGCCCGTGTGGTTACACCCTTAAGTTTTTTTTTTTAATATTGTGCCGTTTGTTCGTTGGTAAAATTGTAAAGGACGTATCAGAATTAATTTGTCATGGAACAAAGTTGATTTTAAGAATCGACAAATAAATATTTGGGCCTGGTTGTACTAGGTACTACCGAATAAGTTTCAGTCGCACTGATAACAATTAATATGGAAGACAGTTAAGATGAATCTATCACTTTGCATTTACTGGAAGTGACAAAACAAAGTCTATTTAACTTATAATGCCAATCTCAAATAGAATTAAAATACCTACTGTACCTAGTTTGTGTAATACCTACATACATATGTTTTGACTGAAGACTAAGGAGACACACAAGGATTACCTTCAGTATTGTTTTTCATACAGGTGTCGTACATATTCTTATCAAATTATTATAGTTTTATAAGACACCTTACCTATATAACATTACACTAGATTAGAAAATAGAATAGATCGATATTAAACTGTCAAACACCAAGCGGTCACCGGTGACCGCAACCTATTGTTCTATAATTGTGTCTATAATGACGGTACTTAACGAGTTAATATACAATATAATGGTAGTTAGTAGGTATGGACATATTCAATACTCATTCACAAAATCATAGCTCCAATAATGGATTTACCCGTACGTGGAAAGATTACAAATATTCTATTCTTTATTACTCATTCATATGAATGAATTTTCGGGAATACAATAGAGTCATCAATACACAAGTAGACCAATTCAATTAAATTGCAAAAAATATTCCTTACACGTACTGGGAAAGCCACACATCCTATTTGTTACGTGTATTCCCGCCGTCAATATTTATATTTTGTATACTTTTTGTATAAAACAAATAAAGGATTTTATTGTTATAGATCATACATTAAAAAAGGGCGAAATTGAACCAATTGAATCGTAGAAGAGTCGTACTTCTAATGAGCCGGGGCAATGGGAGTGATACCATAGTCTCACAGAAGAATACTTGCGTGTCACAATGCTTTTTATATTTTCTTGATGGGCTGACGTTTGGCCATTATCTTACGTTAATACATATCCATACTTACGTTAATTACGCACTATGTTTTTCGGATTACTGACGTAACTGTTTGACGGGGTACTCGACTACTTTCAAGACGTACGAACAACGTAATAATTAATTTAGTACATCTCACGAATGTTATAATATTTACGCTGTCTTTCGCCATATGGGTGAAGTTCCCTAACCTAATGTTCATGAAAATAAATTATGATTTTACAACTCAGGCCTTAGTACGAGTTTCATTTACGTTTAAAGTATTCGTAACGAGGACGCGTTCGGCACTCTGATTGGCCGGCGCCAATGAACCAACCAATCAGAGGCCTTAGTACGAGTTTGTTTTACGTTTAAAGTAATCGTAACGAGTACGCGTTCGGCGCTGTGATTGGTTGCTTCATTGGCGCCGGCCAATAAGAGTGCCGGACGTGTACTCGTTTCGAATACTTTAAACGTAAAACAAACTCGTACTAAGGCCTCTGTATCGAAATATCAAAGACTATTTAATGCAAACATACATATAACCGGCACACGCGTTCAAATCACGATTCATATCACTTTAACTACCTGACTCTCCACTTCGCAGATTCTAAGTAAACTAACAAAAACATGATTTTAATACAAAATTCAAGGTCCCTAAGGTTCACTAACACGGTCGTATCTCAATAATTATACTGTTTACTTGCGCACGCGTCCATTTTGACTTTTTACTCATTATATACATGTTTGCGCGTTGCCAACATAAAAACTTGTATTTAGATCGTCCAGCCGATAGTTTGTGCATGAAACTGAGGTTGAATCTTTTTAGAATTCCTTAAAAATTAAACAGTTTTTGTTTTTGTTAGAACGTCAAAATTGTGTATAAGTCGATAAATTCACTATTAATAATTTAATGGATATGGTACATTCATTATTAATATCATCGGTTGAAAGACATCCTTCTTCTAAAAAAATACATCTTAATTTTTATGGACGTTTTTAAGGTGTTCCTCCCCCCTTTTTTTTAAGGGGGAAAATCATCGAATGACTGCTCCCGCCTGGGTGAGGTGGGAGGGAGTGTCAGACTCTTACTGACTAAAAACCACCCCGTTCCTTCTCCTGCACGTCGAGCCGGAGCCCCGGTTACCCGTTAGGTTCTCCGCGACTCTTCCTCCCCCTTATAGAATCCTTTAATCCTAGTTCCTTTAATCATCGAATGACTTCTCCCGCCTGGGTGAAGCGGGAGGAAGTGTCAGACCCTTACTGACTAAGAACCACCCGATTCCTACTCCTGCACTTCAAGCCGGAGCCTCGGTAACCATTTAAGTTCTCCGCGGCTCCGTATCAAATTTTAGGGACTAGGTTATCATAAATTATTTAGGGATTGCAGTCACCGACGGTTTAGGTTACGTCTAGGTACGAATAGACTACGATACAAATTGTGCACTAAATATAAAACATTAATGTCTGTACTGTTCACACTTATACGGATGATTATCATGTCACAATAAATTTACACAATTTACACACGCTGAGTATACAGTGTCGTAGTCTATTCGTACCTTAATGTACGCTTAACAAGCAGCGACAGTTCCTTCAGTGACTAGTGGCAGACTCCTCCCAATATAGTGCCCATGGGTGAAGTTGATCACTTATCTGTTCGTTTGCTGCCTATTCCATAAAAAATGAAAAGATAACTTCTAGATCGACCACGAAGCGACCAGCATCTACCGGCTCCTTTATCAAGCCTTTGTAATATGTATATCATCATGATTAGCCTATAAATGATCACTGCTGACCATAGGCTTCTTCTCACACGGAGAAAGTTTGAGCAATAAGCATTACGCTTACTCAATGAGGGTTAGCAATTTCTTAATTAGAACTTATAATCAGAAATTATAAGTCCCGCTTTCCTCATGGTGTTTTTCTTCACCGTTTCAGTGGTGTCTAAATAGTTGTAGAAAGTACACAACTCGAAAATGTCACATTGATACTTGCTGTTGGTAGGTTTCAAATCTGTACCCTCGTGTATGAGAGGCATCTTAAACCTCAACCACGGGCCACCACGACATTCTAGATCAGCCACAGGAATAGGAAGCGTCCTGCATCTACCGGCTCCCTGCGACCTTTAGCAAGCCTTTGTAATACGTAGATACAATACTCTAAATACAATATACAGTTAACCCATTACAAAAACTTATAATTCGTGCGCAAGTAACTGATACTAAAGCGGATATATTTTGCCAATAACCTTTAAAGCTGCCAAAGATATTATGTAAGGTCTAACACTTATTCAGATCGATAAAAAACATCTAAATGATTTCAAAGTGCTAATACGATCAGCCTTCGTCCATAGATATTACAACCTCGGTACGATATTACTCAGACACTCTAATAGATACATTTTTCTAATTGACCTTATAAATGTACCTACAGCTGTAGGAACTGCTAACTTTAACATAAGTTCTACCTGATAAAGACGGTCTAGAATAAAATAAGATGCAATTGACGATGATTAAATATAAAATTTTTGAGAATCGTTTAAATAGTTTTTAAATACCTTTGTAGCCCGTTAATTATTTTTTGATTTCTGAGACATTATGCACCTTATTATAATACAGTTACATTTTGTTTAAAATGACTGCACGGTTGGTGCCGTGACTGTTCAACCGACTGCCGCGTAACGTGTAGCGAGTACGATTCCCGCACGGAGCAACTCTTTCTGTGATCCACAAATTGTTGTTTCAGGTCTGAGTGTCATGTATATGTGAAACGCATCCACGACACAGAAAAAATCCTAGTGAGAGGCAACGTATTAATAAAAAATGCACACGGAGGACATAAACCATAGGAGCTACTCATGAACATCAAGAGCGTTGCCAACCTTTTGGAGTAAAAAAACTACATCTAATTCGAAAATTGAACAAACTCTAATAATTGATTTACCTCTAGTATTTCATAAGCAAAAAAGTGGCATTTCAAACTGACCTTATCAAAACTGCTTTGATTCCTGACGGGATAAAAATCAGCTTCTTTGCTATATCTAGTTACTTTTTACCACTCTATATGACAATAAGTCGAACATGTCCTTCTTAGTACTTCCTACTTGTGTATAATTATGTAGCGATAAAACGTTAATAACTTTACTGTACGCATAATTACATATTCAATAAGTGTATGCTAATAATAACATCGTTGCAGTTTTTGCTACAGACGAATAAACACTCAATTTTGCTATCGTTCTAATTTGACTTTTTGTTTCTTATATTTTAAGTTTAATTTTGATGACACTTTACTGAGTAGTATGTGTATGGAACAGGTACAATGACATAAATGTACTAGGATGTCATAAACGTAGCATAGTTATTTTATAGAACTTCCTCCCACCTCATCCAGGGTAAGCCAGAGGTGGCCCATTGAGGCATCAATTTGATATTTTCTGGTTTCATATTAGAATATGAAACCAGAAAATATTATAGATAACTAAACTATTAAATAAAAAGAAAGTAAAAGAAAACAACAAAAATTATACCCTTAATTTAGGCAACGGTTCCGCCTAGCTGTATGCCTACGTTTAGGTGCTCCTTGTGTTTCTCCGCATTATTGTCACTGTGGAGAAAGAGTCGATGGCTTGGGACACCATGGTCTTTCTTGTTGCAGAAGTGCAGGCCGCATAGCTCGCCATGCCAGCATCAACGACATCATTCGTCGTGCTCTTGCCTCAGCCGGTGTACCAGCCGTATTAGAACCTAATGGTTTGGTACGTGATGACGGCAAAAGACCAGATGGTATGTCGTTGCTGCCTTGGAAGATGGGTAGGCCTTTGGTGTGGGACGCGACGTGTGTAGACACCCTTGCGCCATCACATCTTTTAAGCACCGCTGCATGCGTTGGTGCAGCTGCTTCCGCGGCAGAGGCCCTCAAACGGCGTAAATATTCAAATCTAGTGGGTAACTACTGTTTTGAGCCGTTTGGGGTCGAAACACTTGGGCCATGGGGTCCCAGTGCACACTCTGTGTTTAAAGACATCGCCTGTAGGCTAATCGACTCTACACGTGACCAGAGGGCTGGCTTTTTCTTCGGATAGAAAATAAGCATTGCCATTCAACGTGGCAATGCTGCCAGTCTTCTGGGAACTTTCCCCTGTGATAGTGATGCGGACGAATACTTTGACGCCTAAATTAAGGGTATAATTTTTGTTGTTTTCTTTTACTTTCTTTTTATTTAATAGTTTAGTTGTAGTTAATTTTAAGTTGTAAATATTTATGTAGTTATATAAATTATGATATTTAAATAAACGAAAATAAAGTTTCATATTCTATAGGTTTAATTTTAATGGCATCTTAGTGCTAAGTAATAGGTACAATAGCAAAAAAGTACTAGGACATCATAAGCGTAGTGTGGTTACTCTGTGTACAGAGAAATAGCTGTGCAAATGTATTCTCAAGTGGCAGTAAACGAGTCGACCGACGAAGTGAAGGCGGCATACAGACCGACCGACCTTGCGGCCGCTTGCTCTAAATAATATTCTCTAATGTGTTGAAAAACTCAACTGTTCGTACGTATCCGGGAAAAAATGCAACTTGAATTTATGTTTTTTGGTAATGATCGTGAGAATATTTATCAATACGATCTCTGCCTGGCTTTGCTATGACGATTGTTATCTATATTTTACTATGACAAATTATAACGTAATTCGATTGCTAAGTTTATTTATTCACGAGTCCATAGTCTCCATTATCTAAAAAAAACTTACATCTATATATACCTCTAGTTGCAACTCATATCTAAACTCCACTCCTGTAAAAATATTGCTATGCCATCTTCGTGTATGATTTTGAAATGTAACAATTGTAATTCATGCCAAATGCAGCAACCGATCAATCGACGCGACTGTTCGAAAGACGAGCAATTTGTCATCATTACGTTACAATTACTTTACCTAAACGAGGCTCAAGGCTGCTCGGAGCACATTCAAGTCCTTGCAAATTTGCTTAGAACAACAGCTCCTAAGAGTTCTTACCAAATTACTTAGTTATCTGTTATCGTTAATATTTCTCAATGACACATGTCGGTCACGTTGTGTGTTTTTCTCTTTGTTATGATAATAATCATAGTTGTTACCGTTGACCTTGAGACGGACAATTGCCGTCTACGGAAAAAAATTAAGTTGTATAAGAAATTTTGCTCCGTCGCCATTTATTTACACTACACTTCTAAGAACGCAGTCTAGATTTTTATATTTTATATAATGTTTGTGTTGGTGACATAGTGATGTAAGTTTTAATAGCATAACTTATGGACTGATTGCGTCTAAAAGTTTTATTTTACAAAATACATTCGCAATCATGAACATGTCCACTGTCTAGATAGACTAGTTGCATTATCAACTACTTCAATCTTTTTAGTATTATGTTCTTCTAGGACACAAAAGAGTTCACCTAACAGTGAAACTCCTTGTATTCAAACACTGAATCCAACTTTAGTCCATTTCTAAATTCTCCCTACAATTTACTCAAAACAATCCGACATGCTGAACTGGTCGTTGCCCCCAAAAATTACCTCTACAATTCCACAATCATTTGCCATACATCACAAACATTCGCCTAGAAGCGCCACTTAGATGCTAATGTAGTACGACCTACTACATTCAGTATGAAATTGAACCTCAACCGCAATACCGAAATGGGCCTACTCTAGCAAACAATAATGAGGCCAGATATTTTGTTTAATTTAAACGATAACAGTGAATGTCACTGTCGCCAACCAAGGCTTGCATGCACCAAATAAGTCTTGCGACATGCTATATTTTAAGTAAACCGCTCTATCGGTCAGGAAATGGACGTGAAATATGCGAGGATTTTGTAAAGTTAGCATACTGTATACGATTTATTACTGCAAGCCGTGTGGTCTGAGTACTAGGAACCCATGACTATCGAGGAGGTTTATTGCAGCTTTGTTTTTTATTTTTATAATAGGTTAGTTAGGTTGGCTCATTGCCAGTAGCAAGACTGTCATTATTTACAAAGGCTATCTTCTCAATCTATGTCATTGTTGTCATTACAATACAAATATGCTTTTAGATTCCGTGAAATAATTTTCATTGTGTTGTTGTATGAACTTGTGAAAGTCATATTTCCGTAGTGTTTTCCCAAACGGCAGTTGAACCTTCCCAAGACTTTTCCTACAACTGTACCAGGATAGCATGAATGCCACACACGTCTACTGATTAACGAGTATCTTCCTCGAATTATTTGGTCACGTTCGTAATAAAAACAGTCGTGTTCTAACACAAGGTAAATTCACCTGACAAGTTTCACTGAAACCACAAAAGCGTTTGATTCACTACTGTATCTATTACGGAACATATCATCTATATCGGATTTCAAGAAAAAACTAAAGGGGATCCCTTTAGTTTTTTCCTCTAGTTACATCGGAATTCAATATGACCTTTACCGTCATACAACCTTTACTCAAAAACTAAAAATGAGGACATATCCATGTGGATAAAAACCCCTCACCAAATATAAGAGAATAAAAAAAAAAAAACTAAAAATGATGTAATTTCTTACCATATGGGTCTGATGCCCGTTCAAAGATGGATTTGTATAAAGCACACATTGTAAGCGCGGTGCGCGGTCGAAAAAATCTTCGTTGAGGGACGACGTTTGATGCTAATGCACAACAAAATAATGATACTAGTATTTCTGTAGCCATTCTAAAGACTAATTAATTTCTCTGACGTAACTCAATTATAAATAGAAGTAATTTTTCTTCAATTAAATTAGTAAAACAATAGATTTTAGCATTCAGTATAAGTTATTCTATGCAATAAAGACAGCCTTGGCAATAGTTGCTAACTAGAAACTATATACAGGACAGCATCGTCACGATTTAGCAATTAAAATTAATAAACTCATAGTTCTTAGTTAATATTCAAGGTATTATATTTAGAAGAAAATTAATTGGTGTCATAAACCAGATGATTTAACTTGATATCTTTCATTGAAGTCGTTTCCAGTCTAATTTTCATGGTTTATTGTTTTTGGTCTTGAATTGTAAAATTTTGTATCATAAAAACCAAGGCATATTTATAACATAGTCCACCTCTGAAGTGTCATGTTGTCATCACATGTATTTTTTGCCTAAATTTTAATGAACAATTCATTGAAATATTATGCCTTAAAAGATAATTATTTTTTTGATGACAAACACTAATATCGCAACTTTTTTCTTCATAAAACTACACAGTAATGTGAATCGGCCATTTTTTTTTCTTTATAAATATTAGTAGCTTCTGCCAACAGCTTTGCCCGCGTTCCGTAGGAAGATATAAGGTAAAATGTAGCATATGTATTCTTCCAGACCATACCCTTCTTCCAGATCTAACCCTGTTCTAAATTCTATCCCAATCCTTTCAGCCGTTTTGACGTGAAGGAGTAATAAACAAAATTTTTTTTCTCATTTATAATATTACTTATACTATAGTAGGATACTTAAAAAATACATTTACCTAATTTATACCAGAAAAGGTCGCCGCTTATTCCATTATTGTCGTACTATGACCATTTTAAAAAAAAAATTATAAAGCTAACTATAAAAATGTTTAACAATGACCTAGGTACAGTTTTTAGGCATTAAATCTATTAAAATATTTTTAAGAACTGCATTATTTCGTGATTCATTTTCTTTTAGAATTTAATGTCGTTTTTACATGAACACATTGCATGTGTTAGTTTTATCATTATTTATAGTTGAACTTGCCACTTAGCACGGATTTTTATTCCATTTTAAAAATTTAATTTAAATAAGTAATTGTTTCATGTGGTTTAAGTTATTACATGTTTTAAAAACCTATTGGATATTTAGGATAAAACTTTGTGCGTGATAAATAATTATGATTTCGTCTACTCACGTACCTAACCAACTGTCCACAATCTCACAATCCACCTAAATTCTCCTCAAACGCAGGTTTCTCTAAGCTTTGACCCACTTCACCTATTTAATATGAACCCAAAAGTATTATATAATCTGACCTCTGACATAACTTGTCTATAAACGCCAAAGTTGACCGCATGCATAAGCCCGCCACTACAAGGTTAGATCGAACGCTGTCAATTGTCACATGTGTCATTCTTAGAGCTAACTGTAAACAATTACCAACGCTATGTATTTGATATAAGGTTCAAAATTTAATGCCAGAAGAAGTGCATTTGACGACCAAACGCACTGACCTTGTCAGGTGGTATCAAAATTATAAGTTTAATTATTAAATCGTGACGTGTCTGTCATGTGGGCTAGTGGTTAGTGGTGTAGTGTCAAGGTCATATCGATTGCATTAAATTGTTTATTTTCAATATTCTTCCTTATTGGTGCCATCAGTTTTTCACCGACTGCAACAAAGACTGAGGTTCTCAGTTTAACCTGTTTGTATGTATGTTTGTTTGTCCACAGTTATCTTGTGATTGGCTAAACTGATTTGATGCGGTTTTCCGAAAACCGTTTGTTACTCTTAGAAGTAAATTTTAGTATGTAGGTATTAACCGAATTTAAAAAAGAAGATGGTTTTTGAAACTTAGTTTATTGATAACTATTACTGACTATTTTTTTTATAGGCTTGAGTCTCTTGTGTCATATTTTGACCTACAATTTAATATTATTCGATGGTCGTGCTAAATAAACTGTCATCTTATAGAATTCTTAAGCAAATTACTTGCTCAATGATGTCAATGAATTAATAATGTTGTGCAAAACACGTGAACGTGATGAAATCGCTGTTGACTTAAGAATTGAATATAAAATTATTTGTCCTACGCCATTATAATACTGGCAATAGAAAACAAGATGGCGTGTGGGTGGTAGATGTAGTTAAGTCATTATTGATCTGGGTAGCTTTTTTATAATGTCAATTTGTACAGTATTGTTAACAACTTAAAAAACAAACAATGTGTTTTGAAAACATAATAGAGTAGAAGTAGGAATGGGGAGATTTTAGTCAGTAACAGTCTGACACTCCCTCTCGCCTAACCTAAGGCGGGAAAAGTAATTGGTTGATTGTCACCCTAGAAAAAAAAAAGCGTGGCGAAGCACATTAAAGTTTTAACGCTACATGACAAATAACATAAATCAGATGACATAGACAATTGACCATAGATATAATAAAGAATATTTAATATGAACAAACATGTAAAGTTTACATGCAATAAACATGGATCGAAAATCCCAACAATCAACTGTTGGCCAGAACGTCCGCCAAGCAGGATTACCTCTAGATGGGGCCCAGTAGGGCTGATGCCCGCTACGGAGCTGCGGAAGGCCTAACGGGTTGCCGGGGCTCCGGCTCGAAGAGCAGGAGTAGGAACGGGGTGGTTTTTAGTCAGTAAGAATCTGACATACCCTCTCGCCAACCCAAGGCGGGAGAAGTCATTGGATGATTTTCCCCCTTAAAAAAAAGGCAAGTTACTTTGCCTTGTTGGAGGATCCTACTTCTCTTAGAAACTTTACTTTTTTTTGTAATACAGTCGTGTCGATTGACAAAGTATTTCTTATTGACTGTTCATTCATTAATCATGAGTAAACAATAAGACTTAGAACATGACTTGTCACCGTGATGTCACATCACGGTGACAAGTCATGTTGAAGGTTGAGTCATTCGTCATGCACTACATGGGCATTAAAAATAAACTAAGCTATATTATAGGCTAGGCATCAAGTTAAAGGAAACCAGTATAAAGCGACCTGAATGTGCGAAAAGACCTTACAAAAAACGAGTCCATAATATATTGGTTATGTACAGCTTGATGAGTAGCCATGTTTACTACTTGAACAATAAAACCTTATTTCAAATGGTTATTCTACTTACATAATAGTCTCTATTTCTAAGATACTAAATAACAATTCAAACACCAACATTACATCTTCAAACAAGCACATAAGATTTGCCTAATATCCCCAACACAATTCATCTGAATGGTCCCTTATTACGTATTTATCACTGCCTTAACTAATTGCGATTCTACAGCGATCGTGTCACATTTAAATGCGTGCGTGCATCGGAGGCCATTGAGCCGACTCCGTTGTCATTCTGTTGATACTTGTCATTACTTATGAAACCCTGGTACTTAGATTGTATTGGATAATGTTAATGATGCAAATTATCATCACATTTAAATGTTAATCTGAGTGCGTGACTTAAAAATCTGTTGATAAAAACTGGTGTACTCTCTGATTTGAAGATGTATTATAGTTTATCTGATTCATTTGCCCTGGAGCTGTTACATAAACGTACCTTCGTTAGTGTTTATCTAATTTTTAGTCTGTAGTATTTTTTCTTCGAATAAGTAAATGGAGACTATAGTGAACCTGTCTTCTCAGTCAACAGATAAACAGATTCGTATAATAAAGGAACCTTTTATAAGCCATAATTAAATGTAAAATTCAAGGATCACTCCTTCTGCCATTCAAATGTTTCCGAATTTACTTTATGCAATATTGGCACCTAACGAGGTGACACGCCTTGTTGGGCGCCAATATCTTACTTCTTATCTTACTTACGCTCTTATACTGAAAGGCTACTCAATTTATAGTTGTACTTAAATATCAGGCCATCTCTTTCATTTTATAAACAATTTGTAGTGACAGAACTATATTAGAATTCGGGCGTTATAATATTACCAGCTACTTCCGCACGGTTTGACACGCTCTGCTCAGCTCCTATTGATCGTAGCATGATGTTTCATAGCCTATAGCCATCCTCGATAAATGAGCTATCCAACACAAAAAGAATTATTCAAATCAGACTTGTAGTTACGGAGATTAGCGAATAAAAAACAAACTCTTCCGCTTTATACAATAGTATAAGATAAATGCGAAAATTTGTAAGGATGTGTATGTGTGTGTGTGTTACTCTTTCACGGCAAAACGACTAAAGGTACCGAGATTAAATTTGGAACAGGGGTAGATTATAGTCTAGAACAACACATGGCACTACTACTTATTGCACGGGAACGCGGGCAAAGTCGTTGGCAGAAATTAATTCTCAAATGAAAAGGTAAAAATGAACATGATATAAAGTAAACTATATTAACCCATCGTGTGTCTAAACGTGGATCATATTACTAATATCTTTTTTTATAGCATAAGCCGGTAAACGAGCAGACAGATCACCTGATGGTAAGCAATCGGCGCCGCCCATGGACACTCGAAACACCAAGGCGTTACAAGTGCGTTACCGGCCTTTTGTGAATTGGGAATTTGAGGATTGTGGAGGATTCAGGGATTCGAGAGACTAGGGAGGGGTCATTGGGCCTCCGGTAACCTCACTCACATGACGAAACACAACGCAAGCGTTGTTTCACGTCGGTTTTCTGCTCGGCCGTGGTATCACTCCCGTCGAGCCGGCCCATTCGTGCCGAAGCATCGCTCTCTCACACTTAAACTTTTTCACCTTTTGTACTTCACACAAGGAACTAACTAATAATTAAACAGCAGGCTAAAGGCGCCAACACACGACTTCATTCACAATGCAATTCTCCTCCCGTTTTGGAATCCTTCCTCATTAAGTTGTGAGAACAGCCTATCGTACATATTCATAGGGCGATGCATATGTACGAGTATTGTAGCCTTTATATCCGTAAGTGTAGGACGTGGTACAAAGAGTTCTGTGAAGATCATTTGATATTCATCATCATCAGCCTGTTTTCGTCCACTGCTGGACATAAGCCTCTCCAATGGTACGCCACTGAGCTCGGTCTTCAGCTCTACGCATCCAACCACTACCAGCCACTTTACGTATAACGTCACTCCACCTAGCTGGAGGGCGCCCAACACTACGTTTGCCTCCACTCCAGAACACGTCTACCCCAGCGGTCATCGGTCCTTCGACAAATGTGACCTGCCCACTGCCATTTCAGCTTGCTAATCCTTTGGGCTACATCGGTAACTTTAGTTCTCTGTCGGATCACCTCATTTCAGAAAGTAGACATTTGATATTAATGGACGTAAAATCCTTACTGCTTGCAGTTATCTGTTAAAAATGTTTTACGAAAATCCCAGTGATCGGATGACACGGGAAATGAAGTAGACTGTTTCCTTTCGATAGTTTCCTTTATAAGTGGTTGAGTCTAGAACAACTGCACTGTTGAATTAACTAAAAGTTTCGAGTTACTCATTTTCACGTGACTGATAGCACGGTTGGCGCGGTGGCCGGGCAACTGGCTGCCGCGCAACGTGTCGTGGGTCGATTCCCGCACGGAACAACTCTTTGTATGATCCACAGATTGTTGTCCTGGTCTGGGTGTCATGTGTATGTGAACTTGTATGTTTGTAAACGCACCCACGACACAGGAGAAAACTCTAGTGTGGAGCAATATTAAAAGAATAAGTAACAAAAAATGTACTGAGAAAAGCTCTACTAATTTCGAGTCACAGAGGGACTCTTCCTCATGAGCAGCGTGCGCGTCGCGGCGACGGCGCCCACTGTATTGACATACATAATTCAGCATGGCTCACGTTACTTAATATAAAAACGATGGCACTGTTATTATTTTTTGTTTTGTTTAATCTTTTGAACTACCAATAAATTCATTTCAATTAACTAAAAGCGAAGTAAGTAATTCTTTTGACTAGCTGAGTCCGCGACTTCGTCCGCGTGGAATAGTGAAAATGTACGCCAATAAACAGCTTAGTCTTTTCATCAGGCTTCAAAAATTGCTCATTACTTATAACATTATTAAAATAATCCTCGTCAGAAATACTTGGCACACGATAATCCCACGTACCGCCATAGTTCACGATTAATGCGGCAGGTGGCGCCTGTTGTTTCCCGACAGCTTTCATGCACAGAATACATTATAACTGTGTGGGCATAATACTTGCACCTTCAGTAATTTGTTACTTTGGATTTGTTCCTCTATTGCCGACTAAAATAATGAAATAAAATAAAATTTTCATAATAAAAGTCTTTCCTATTTTTGTCAAACCAACACTAAGAAATTTGTTCCTAAAACGAATTAGCGCAAGGTATAAAATTGCATTTCAATATTTATAACATAACATAACATAACATCACGCCTTTTTATCCCCGAAGGGGTAGGCAGAGGTGCACATTACGGCACTTAATGCCACTGTACAATGTACCTAACACCCACTTTTCACTATTTATGTTACGAGTCCCATGTAATAGGGGGTGAGCCTATAGCCATATACCGGGCACATTTCCAGACTCCGTGCTACTACTGAGAATTTTTTAAAAACCCAGTAATACTTTGCCCGACCCGGGATTTGAACCCGAGACCCCTTGCCCGGCAGTCGCACTTGCGACCACTCGGCCAACGAGGCAGTCAATATTTATCAACACTAATATTCGACATTTTAACGTACATGGTAGAATACCTCCACGACAACGTTACAATAGTCATTGTATATCGCAACTAATCAGACAAAACGACATCAATTCCAATAACAGTTCATAATAAAGCATAAATTAATACAAAATCAATAGACAATAACTTCAGTACTACGATCAAGTGAACTAAGTATAGCCGCGTGCGCAGGTTGCGGTGACGTCACTGTGTCACCTTGCCGCGCCCACGCTCCACTGCAATAATTATTTATAACCACGACCATCACACAAATACACTTTAAACAATCCACTTTCAACTTTATCTGAACGACATAAAGCATGTTAATACAGCACAATCATAATTTATTACTTGACCATTTTTGATTATAATGAATTATTCGATTTTCACTCTTATGTGTAAGATATAGGAGTTGTATGAAGTGCGTTATTAAGTTGGTAATACTAAAGTAGGTGTAGGAAGACGATCTATGAGGCATCCTCAGTTTTAACAGATCGCAACTTAAGTATTTAAATAATAGATTGACCAACGTAACGCCTCCTTGCAGATAATTTTGAAATATTGCGTTTTTCCATTAACACCTAATGGCACCTCATTTTCATATTACAGAGTATATAGAATTATCCATTCATAAGTATAGTGATTTAGTGATCCTTATCATTAGGATTTATTAGTCGACATATTTTGTGGTCCTGGTCGATGTTACTTGAAGATATTGGCTAAAAACTTGAGCTTAGCATCGCTTGAAATTTCATAAGAGATTTGTTACAAAAGCGTGAAAATTTTTAGGGCTAACGATGACTAAAAACAAGATAAAACTCAAATAAAAAGGACCTACAAAGTGTTTATACATGAAAACCCATAAAAAAACATTCGAAGTCATCGTCATCACATCAATAGCCCTCATCGACAACAGCCTATATCATACCAGAGACTAATGGCCAAATATACAAACGCCACTCAATATTAAAACGCGCTTAAATACCTCTATATTAATGTCACCACATATTCTTTGTAAAGTGACAGAGATGGCACGATATTTATTCGTCGAGTACCATCATTATAGAACAATAGGTTGCGGTCACCGGTGACCGCTTGGTGTTTGACAGTTTAAGTATGTCCAACTTAAAATTAAGTGGCTTTTCAGGGTCTCCTCCCTATAAAGGGACTTGCCATAGCTCCATAAGTTCCACCCTCGCCAGTGGATTGGATTTCGCAATTTCAAAGGTACCAAATTTCCAGCGGTCAGACAGCGTTACTACCTTGGCTGTCTCAAATAGATCCATGGAACACTACATTACAATATGCCTTCTCGATGTCCTAAGGGGTAGGCAGAGGTGCACATTACAACACTTAATGCCACTGTACAATGTAGCACCCACTTTTAACTATTTACGTTATAAGTTCCATGTAATAGAGGATGACCCTATTGCCATATACTGAGCACAATTCCAAGCACCGTACTACTGATAATGTTTTATAAATTCCCATCATTACTTTGCCCGACCCGGGAATCGAACCGGGGACCATTTGCCCAATAACTGCTCTTGCGATCACTCGGCCAAAGAGGCAGCCCTTTTTCTTTAAGTTTTTTTTTTTAAACTTATACCCAACTCCACTTAATATCACGTCAAAAATCTCAAAAATAAATTACAACTTACAAAACGAATTACATCTTAAAGTTCAGAGCATCTCATCTTAATGTATTTATGTAGTTCAACGAGCAATGTCGACCGGTGACATTAAGAGCAGACTACTTTATACACCTCAAGACAAACATTTATACAGGCAGACAAAAATAAACAGTTATAAATTACTAAAGAATAAACGATTCATACGTTCAATATTTATGCAGAATACAGAATAAGGAAATTTTTGTTCTTATGTGAAAGGGAATTTTTGGATAGCCTGACTAGCATATGGATAATCTGATAATAAGTAATCAATAATATCCATGGATATGCCCAACACCCCATGGTCTTGGATACTCAACATCTATGGACGTTCTTAAGGAGAGCCAAGCGTCGGTACGAATTGGCCGGCTCGACCAGTGATACCACGGCCTCACAGAAAACTGACATGAAACAATACTTGTGTAGTGTTTCATCGTGTGAGTGAGATTATCCCCACCCCAATCACCCCCCTCCACAATTTCTCCAATCCTTGAATCCCCAACAATCCTTAATAAATCCTCAAATGGATCCGGTAACGCACTTTTCACACCTCTGGTGTTCCACGTGTCCATGGGCGACGCCGATTGCTTACCATCAGGTGACCCGTTTGCTCGTTCCTCGGATTATTCCATAAAAAACACTACCAACTCTTTGTTTACGTGTAATATGTAATTATAATATATTTGACAGGAATTTCGTTGAAGCTGAAATAGAAAAGCAGCGCCAAATACAGGTTCATAATTTGTCCATGGAAAATCCAACAACGATTTGCTTTGATTCTAAATTCCATATGTAAGTACCACAGTCATTATAAGCTAAAGATATGCCAGTAGAATAATAATAATAATAATAATTATTATTATTATTATTATTATTATAAGCTAAAGATATGCCAGTAGAATAAAGTTTAACGTGTCATTGGACATTCATACGTAAACAAGAACTCTCAGAATCTCAATACATCATCCAAAAACGGTTAAGCAGCTACATCACCATCCGTCAGCTGAGCAGCCACTCATTCATTACCTTTTAAAGGAAAAACTGTAGACAAAGAGAAATTCCGTATAGTCATCCACTTCCTACAAGCAATCCACCCAATAAATAAACTTGAATAAAGAAAAAAACTGAGTTAAATAACTTTATTCTGCGCGTGGGCCTGCACGAGCCAAGGTGACAGACGCAGCGACCAATCAGCAGCTTTTATTGACGTGACGTCACTGCGTCTGGCGCCCACTAGATTGAAATTCGAATGATTCGCATTTATGGTGAATGAAATAGTTGTAACTGACTTATAAGGAATTGTGTTACACATGTATAATTGTTTTACATTTACATGGCTAAAAATAAATATTATTATTTACTCTTGATTATACATAATGTTTATCTACTGGATATCTAAAAATCTAAAGCTTCACTTTAGTCTGTAATCGAAAGGTTTTGAAAAGTGAGATGAACTTTAGATCAGGCTACCAGGCTATCATAGAAATTCAGAGCTTTTATTCCTACTTTTAAAGAACAGTTTCTATTTTGAGATTAGTTGATGAAGTTTTCGTAAACTATACAATTTACATTAAGTCCTATGCAATATTGAGTACAACTAAAAATGACTAAACAATACCAAATAACTTTATAACAGAACACATTTTAATTCTGATATACCAGGGCGGCAGGAACAGTAGGAGCACGATTGGATAAACGTACTCCACTTAATATTCCGTCGGCGGAATTTCAGAACATTACAAGTTCGTTCAACATTACAATGTTGGCAAAAAAAGTGTGGCGAACGTGTTCACCATGACAAGTATGTATGTACGAATTTTATATATTATCTGTATATTATATTGTGTACTTAAGTAGAGGTATGTTTAATGGCACACGAAGTTACCTGTGTTGATAATGTCCAAACTTAGAATGGGAATTTATTACTTGGGAGTAGTAACATATTTCAAACGTGCTTGCTCGTTCGTGTCTTTAATTCATTCAACAGATATTTTCGTTAGTTATCTTAATAACCCTAAAGATTCATGTTTTAGCATGAACGGAATCAAAACCCCCTTTAAAGAAAGAAACTAGGTGGCATTCTCATCTAATTAAAACCCAAGTGGTCATCTTTAGCAATAGGTAATCTTCATAAATGTCTAATTTTTATTTTAATGTCCGTCTGGTAGATTATTTTAAATCATTAAACACGTATTTTTATTTTCTTACAAAAACGAATACTTTCGACGATATATTGATTTGAAATGTCGCATGACGTCACTTCTATGTACATTTTATACGTAGAAATGACGTTTTAACCCCCACTCCTAAACTTTCATTCGGTTTATCTAAGTATTATTTTATTATACAACAAAATAAAAAAAATACGTGTCTAATGTTTTTTCATTACCTAACTTACGGACTAAATAGATTTTTAATTTTCATACCCCGTCATCATCCCAATTATGTATGGTCCTGATTATGCAACACCCAGGGGCGTAGCTAGCGCCGTATCTGCCGTATCAATTATACGGGGCCCCCGGACTACAGGGGCCCCCAACGTGCCTAAGCAAAAATTAATCAAAACTTCCCAATTTTTATTCTATTTCAGTAATCACAAAAGTAAAAAAACCATTTTCCCGCGTAGAGCATGCGTTCAAAGGATGGCAGAAACTTAAGAAAAATAAAAGTAATTAAGGTCCGCTAATTAGGACAGAGGGAGTTGTCTGAAAAGATTTTAGGTTTTCACACTAATTATAAGTATTTTATTTAAAAAATCTCTTATGAGAAATGTTTACCCTTCAAGGGCCCCTAAACAAATTTTTATACGGGGCCCCCTCAATGCACGCTACGCCACTGGCAACACCCTTTACAGCACATCCTCATAACGTAGGCACGCAAATGGCGCCAAGGACTACGTATAATTTGCAGGCATAGTAATAAATAAAGCAAGTCTAGCTTAACTAGCACACTACGCAGGAGATATTATAATGCACAAGTGTGTGCGGAAACACATGTGCTTTCTGTTTCCTCACTGTCTGAACCCGATGAGACACCAGACCGACACGACCGAAGAGAGGTCAGACGACGCAAGAGCAACGGCTTTACGTACATTCCGAAGCACGGGGGTGGAAACACCGCCGAACTTCCTGACTCCGGGCTAATAACGGTCATTTTATTCAGAAAATATCAATATACCATTTTTTTCCCGATGGGGGACTCGAGGCCGCGACGCGTTGCAGACTGACATAGTAATTAATCTAAGAAGTAGGTAATCATTCCGAGAAACACAATTTTAAAATACATATAATATCTGCACCTTACCACGAATCTCCCACCTTCAACAAATCCTTGAGCAAACCATACAATGACTTGGATTAATAATAACATAGATTAAAATCGGAAGCAATCAAAAAATATTCACCATCAAATAGTATTTAGAGACTTATTTGTGTTGAAGAAAAAAGAATGAATATAATTCTTTAATCACAGTTTAATTCCTTGCCATAATGATTAAATAGTTATGGCCAGTTTGATTATGGTTTATCCATAGTTTTTTTAGATATTAGCTTATCGAATTATGGTATGTTTTGTGCGGTGTTCAATTCAATAACCAACCAAAACAGCCCATCTAATATATTATGTGGGCATAACCAACAATGGTGTTTGACCACATGAGTACTTTAAGTAACCGCATAAACAAATTGTTTTACCACTTACCTATAAACCGTACCTAGTGTTGTGACATAGTAGAGGTATATTGCCACTGTACAATGTAACACCCACTTTTCACTATTTAATCTATTTATGTTATGAGTCCCTTGTAATAGGGGATGAACCTGTTGCCATATACCGGGCACAATTCCAGACTCCGTGCTGCTATTGAGATTTTTTTTAAAACCCAGTAAACTTTGCCCGATCCGGAATTCTAACCCGAGACCCATCGCCCAGCATTCCCACTTGCGACCACTCGGCCAACGAGACAGTTTCTCTTTTTAACACATATAATACAGATCTATCATCGCTCTTTCATCAGCTTTTTTTTCTCATATTCGATGGACCGGACGTTTGAACACTATCTCGCCTCGTGGTAAACGATGATGCGGTCTACGATGGAGCAAGTCGTCCCGTAAGCAACCTATTTACTCGGGCTCTGAAGACACCCAGCTTGTTTATGTATACTGCTAAACATAGGCGTATCTCCGACAACAAGCCACTAAACTCAATCGTCTTCAGGTCTTTGCATCCAACCATTTCCATTTGTTTTAACTTCGTTACTGTATTCTGGCTCAATACTTCTCTTCATTCATTGACCAATTAATTATCTACTAATTACATACACAAAAATAAGACACACAGTAATAAAGTTTACAACTCAATCAGCGAAGCGGGATGAGTTCTTTTAAAAATAATCTCTGATCAAACGTAATTACAGCCTTAGGTAAAACTAACGAGATATGATGAATTAACAAACATTAGTAGATATTTACAACTAGTTATTTAACATCTGGTAGACCGTTAACCAATCAATTGTTTAATTTGAACGTAATTTGTAATTTTCTGTATTGTCTTGTCTTGAATGTGAAAGTATAATTACCTATGCATGTTAACTTCAACATCATCAACACTCACTTCTGGATTGTGGGTATCTGCGTGAAATGGTTTGCCCCAATCTCCACCTTTGACTTGGTTAAAGATTGCAGTCCAAAGTTCAGGTTTATCAGACAGTACTAGTTTTTGTCAAATATTTCCCTTAGTAAATGTGCAAAAATCGCATACTTCTAGGCTTCAACTAGATATCGAACACGTGACCAAACACTCGTTCTAGCTACTACCACACCGAAAAATAGATCATAAAACACAACAAATAAAAATTATTTGTAATCCAAACCAAATAAGTCAGAACTACTTGGCACCTTCATTTTAACACCAATGTACCAGGACTGTATAAACACAAGGAGGTACTTATTTGACACCTGACGTTTGCACGAACAACGTGCATCTTATATTAAGAGACAGAGCAAACAAAAACTGGACTAAATTGTTAGTAAGCGATTGCGCGAGCTATGTAACCGTTTATTGACAAGGTTGCCCCACCGCTTAGCTCTTTAATCTAGACTAGAGTAAATACTGGTATATAACGGCACTATTGCACTATGCAATGTTAAGTTGATGTTTCAAATGTTAAGAGGTAATAAAATTGTAGTAAAATTGAAGTATGTAGGATTAAGCAAAGATCGGGATTAAAATATTCACAGACGAATTATGCAATTTGAATCCAAGTCAATAACGATGAAACAAATGATAGGGTTCATCATCAACAGCCTGTAAATGCCCACTGCTGGGCAAAGCATCTTCTCACACGGAGAAGGTTTGAGCATTAATCACCACGCTTATTCAATGCGGGTTGACGATTACAAACTTATAATTAGAAATTAATAAGTCCAGGTTTCCTCACGATGTTTTCCTTCACCGTTTGTCAGTGGAGTCTAGATAATCTTAGAAAGTACATACATACCTATAACTCGGAAAAAGTCACATTGGTACTTGCCGTTGGTAGGTTTCGAAACCGCACCCTCATCCATGAGAAGCGGGCGTCTTAAACCTCCGGATCACGACATATGACAGGATTGTGTTTTTTATTGAGGTTTTAAAAGAGTATTCTTTTACATGTTAACATGGTAGTATTACCATAAGTTCTTCGTACTTTTAATTCTTAACGAAAAAAAAATTACTTAAGTCACTTTCGATGTCAAGTCTAATATAAGTAAGTAATGGTTGACTCGTATAGCAAGAAGAGCAGCCCTGTACTTGCTAAAGGTCGAATTATCACAACCTTTCAACGAGCTGTTAACACACTCTCGTAAATTAATGATCTGTTGCACGGCCAAGGTTTATGGCTGTCCATCTTCCAAAATGAAACATCTTGGTGATCTAAGCTAATCATTTTCCAACAGATCAAAAATAAATGTGAGTTCTTATTGCATGCAGCTGAGTTCTACAGTTCCTGATACCTCTTAGAAATAGTTCTAGCGTTTTTACCTTAAAAAGACAATTGAAAAAATTAAACCTCTTTACACGACGATGAAGTCATTTCAAACCTCATTGGCCATATTTTCACAGGACTATCTGGCTTTCGAGAAGCAATCCTAGGCAGTGTGGAATTCTTATTTCAATAAAACAACCCAGGTGACCACCACCTCAGCACCCATAGGAACGCACAATAATGTAATCATGAATAAAATAAAAAAACTTTAAAAAATTAAATACATATGAGCTTGAGAAACTACTAAGTGTGGGAGAGGTATGCTTCGGCACGAATGGGCCGGCTCGACCGGAGTGATACCACGGTCTCACAGAAAACCGACGTGATACAACGCTTGCGTTTTTTTTTGTCGTGTGTGTGAAGTCACCGGAGGACCAATCACACTTCCCCTCCCCAATCTCTGCAATCCCTGAATCCCCAACAATCTTCAAATTTCTAATTCCTAAAAGGCCGGTAACGCACTTGTAACACCTCTGGGGGTACAAGTGTCCATGGGCGACGCCGAATGTTTACCATCAGGTGATCTGTCTGCTCGTTTACCGGCTTACAATAGCCCTTATATTTTCGAACATTAATACCTTCACTCTAAAATGCAGAAGTACCCAACCATCAGTACACAATGAAACTGTCCATCAAACATTACCTTTCAAACAATCTAACATGAGTTATAAACAGATCTAAATTCTAAGAGAGATAACCGTCCACCTGCAGCTCTTTACATCGAAGGTCGAATGTCGACATACAGCTCAACCGCTCCACATACAACTAGTTGGCCAATTTCTGTTGTTTTAATACTCTGATTTGAATCTCTTTAGAATTCATTTAGGTGTGGTCGAAGAACTTTGTCGTGGTATCAAGTGTTGTAACATTTACACTGCATTAGTGATATTTGGTTGATCGAGTAATATGTCTAGGAGTAGACAATGCAAGATTAAGCTGTATATTGAATGTTACATATATAGTCACCATATTTATTAGATATCAAATGATTAATCTTGATGTTATCGATACTAGTGCCATAAAGAGGTAAGTTTTGATAGTTGCTTTACATTCATTACTTTAAACATTCTTTAAAATTCGAAATATCATGGGACAACTTACTTTCCGAGAGTAATATATGGTACTATTTATCCGATATTCATATACGACCTACTCGAGAGAAATCATGACAAAGTCCAGGTAAAGGAAGGTGTAGTGTAAAAAATAAAATATATTGTTATTCTTTAGAACGTTTCTAGATGTAAAATAAAGATAAAAATACTATAAATAGCTTACTCATGAACCTGTAATTCATCATATTATCATCTCCATGGCTCAAGACATACCAGGCGCGCATGAATGCACAGAGTGCATTCGATCAAGGTCTTTAGATAAACCATAAAGAGCAAGGGAATACACCCACATTATGCACGAGTAATGAGCAAAATGATGGATTCTTTCGTAATCGCCAGTTATCACAACGAACACCACATAAATAGTGGTCATAAGCGCGAATATCGAGTATTCGGAGTCTTTTCTCTGTTCGGGTAATTATTAGGTATTTGATATTGTTGGTTATTGGTAATATAAAATTGTCATTAGAATTACGAAATTTAGAAGTGTCTTACATGGCACTTAGGCTCGCACCTAATAAATGGGACTCCAAACGTCACTACCGAAAATAGGGCATTCTTATTTCGTTGTCAAATTTTTCTACCTTGTAATAGAATGATGTTATGTGACACATAAATAAATGTAATCTATACTTCTATACTAATATTATAAAGAGGAAAGATTTGTACCTATTTTTGTATGTTTGTAATGAATAGGCCCAAAAAGTACTGGGCCGATTTAAAAAATTCTTTCACCAATAGAATGCTACATTCTTCCAATTTGACATAGGCTACATTTCATTTCGAAAAAAAAAGGGATCCTTGGTAAAATTTTAACAATGTAACCGAAGTAGTAGAAAAATGAGTCTTAAAATGTCTTTCGTCGAATGTGCTGCCGAAACTATTAGCGATAGAACAAAATAATGTAGAACAATATTGAAGAACATCATAATGTCTACAAAAAACTCCGCCGTAGCATATGTCCAACTATTGTAGTTATGTCACTACAACAATCCAAATGTCCAAAAATAAATAATTGTCTACCCCGTGCGAAGCCGGGACGGGCTGCCAGTATTAAATAAAATTAAAACTTGGCGTTTGAAACTGACCCCATAACTTACATCTTGATAGTAATGCAAAAGAAATACCAGGACTCCATGAATGCAAGGAGCGCAGCTGATCAAGGCCTGCAGATAAAAAAGTAAAGAGCACACCCACGTACAAAGTGTAATGTGTAAAATGATTGACGCGGAGTGCAGCGCTCGTGCGGAGCTATTATTATATGTTTTGATATCTACATCGGACGGACATGATCTCATTTACTTCAGAACTTTTAGAGGGAACCTTTTCCAAGATGTTAAAGCGAGCGTTTAAAAAAGATAATTCTGAATTAAAACTACAATATTTTAATAAGTTCCAGATATTTCTGGAAAATATAATTATGTAATCCACAAAGTTATATGGTTTGATTTTATCAATAAAGTAGATAATTGAGAGAGAGATATTCTATGCATCTTACTCAATATGGCAATATAGGTACGTATTACCTAACGATTAAGAATAACATTATCACATTACATAAACGTATCACAGAAGCTACTATTGAAAGAATAAAATAAGTTGAGAAAAACAAACATGTTAAAAATATTTGCCATTTCTTGTATTACCATAGCTCTATGCACTGGTGCGTCCCTGGTATTCTCACAGTAAACGATGTTGTTATTGTTAGTTAAACTCTCACGCATAATTGTTATGTTATGTTAATTTTGTATTAAATTACTTTTTATTATGATAATGCGATTCATTTACTGACAAGATAATTACCATGTTTGTAATTGAGATCTATCATTTTATTCAATCATTTTTCAACCGGATTTTGAGATGAAATTTAACGAAGGTCCTTTTGCTACTAAAACAAGTTTTAAAGTAAAATAAAGTTATTCAATGACTGCCTCGTTGGGCGAGTGATTGCGAGTGTGACTACCGGGCAAGGGATATAATATATCACTGGGTTTTAGTACCACAGAATCTGGATTTTACATGGGACTCATAACATAAATCGAGAAAAGTAGGTGTTACATTGTACCTCTACTGTGTCATTAATTGCCGTAAATGTGTTCCTCTGCCTGCCCCTGCGGGGATAAAAAGCGTGATGTTATGTTATGTCTAAAATATGTAAATTTATCTTTATATCTAACAATAATTTTATAATTAATATTTTTTTATAAACTCCGGTCATAGAACTGACCTCTAACTGCACAAAGCTGTAATTTATGATTTTTCTTTTTTATTTATTTCCATAAATCTGACTTTTGTAATTACAATTTTATCTTCTTTTAAGTTGACACACAGGTGGTGTTTATTAGCTATTTATAATGACTTTGGTTCTTTTCAACATATTTGTCTGAATTTTCTTTTGGATTATCAAAAACAATAGATAAAAATAAATATTTTAATTACCTAATACCAAACTGAGGTTACTGGAGGCCCAATAACCCAAACTCCCTTCCCTATCCCTAACAGGCCGGTGACTCACTTGTAACGCCTCTGGTGTTTCATGTGTCCATGGGTGGCGCCCGACAGCTTACCTTCAGGTGATCCGACGTCTCGTTTACCGGCTTATTCGACAAAAAAATGTACTGCTGAATTTAGGCCTCCCCAAATGACTATCAGATCCAGATTTCAACTTATACTTATTCCAGTACCCAGTTTTCTCCGATATTATTTTAGAGACTACCTCGTTGGCCGAGTGGTCGCAATTGCGACTGCCGGGCAAGGAGTCTCGGGTTCGATTCCGAGTCGGGCAAAATATTACTGGGCTTTTTCAAAAAAAATCTTAGCAGTGGCACGGAGTCTGAAATTGTGCCCGGTATATGGCAATAGGCTCACCCCCTATTACTACCCTATATTGAAAAGTGGGTGTTACATTGTACAGTGGCATTAAGTCCCGTAATGTACACCTCTGCCTATCCCTTTGGGGGTAAAACGCGTGATGTTATGTTATTATTTTAGAGAAAAATCTCACTTATCGCCAACCAAAATATGTACAAAAACCATCTCATTATATAACAGCAGCTGTTATTGCCATTTCGGATACCTACAGCAGCAGTTTGCAGTTTTTCGCACATTGTGTAAAGTTGGGCACATACTGGTCGACGCTGTCAAGGCTATGCACTTTCACTCGCAGTGTGTTTCAGTACTTACGTTACATTACATACGCAGCTTACACTTGGGCTGAGTGCGATCAATCGAGGTTAAGCAATTTTACACGACATGTAATTTCGTTTTCGTACGACAAATGTTTGTGGTTGATTTAACATGTCGTGATGTAAACTATTTTTGTTTTAATGTCTGGTACATGTATGACAATAGGCTCAACAAAACCCAAGTCAAAAATCACTGATGACAAGTAAGTCTCTGTTTACCCCTTCGAAGTACCTATAAAAGATGTGACGCTGTGTATTTGTATAGTGTAACATAATGAAAAGTGAGGGCACAACATAGGGATGTTTTTTAGTCTTGTTGTGTTTGAAATCGCTACTTATTACTTAGCGTTTTTAGCAAATAGTATCATGAGTCACACAGTCTTAATTACACTGACGCATGCTGTTCAATGGAACTATTTAAGTACCTACGTCCAATTTTTTAAGATCAAATTGAGATACATAACACTGAGCAAAATCAAATAAGATATTGACCAATCACTAAACAAGAACATAAATAATGCCAATATTTAAGAAAAATAAAAGAAAACAATAGGTACGTCACTATTACATATTAAAAAACAAACATTTTAATCAAACAGAATTTCGTACTACCAAAAATGTGCACACGAATTCCGCGTTGATGTCTTTCGTTCGTGACACTGCGTCCATACAAATGCCATACTATGTTTATCAACCAGGCCGGTAATGGTGACGTCATCAGGACACGGTTGGATAGCCACAGCTTCCAGCCCACGTTACGCCTGCGCACATCCAGCGGTTTTTGCTTTATTGAGGCGCGGATGTAGTGATAGCGGGTAGCGGAAAGCGGGGAGTGGATATTTTATGTTAGGTTTTACAATAGAATTGTAATTTGAATAACTCTTATAGTATTATAGTCAAATTTAGAGAAATTATACGTGTTGATTGTATGCATCATCATCATTGATCATCATAATATCAGCCATGAGACGTCTACTGCTGAACAAAGGCCTTCAAGCAATGATTTCATATCAGCCGGTTGGAAGCGACCTATCCAGAGGATCTCTGTTACCCTAGTGAATTCGTCTGACCACATTGTCAATGGATGTTTGAATTTGCAAAAATGACTATACCTAAATATCTATTTGTTTATTATGTTATTAAAATCAAACATTAAAGATCATGGCGATTTTAAAATTATAATTTAAGAACTAATCAACATAAAACGCATTCGTACTATAGTACGAATAAAATCGAAATACGAGTTCAAGGATATTTGTCAGAAATTGAAACAGTAATATTAATTTAAATTCAGTTACGTTTTGTATTAAATAAAGTTATTAACGTTTCATTGAAATATTATTTGTAAAGCAATTAGTTGTTTAATTGAAAGAAAAAGAACATAAGTGTAACATTTATCCATAGGTGTATTTGTAAAGATCATTGTACTTTGTACATATTATCTTTTAACCAGCCATAACGGGTGATTGATAAGCAATATATATCTATAACTTGTATGTGTGTAAAATGTACTTAGATACATACATATATATTTTTTTAAGGGGGGAAAATCATCGAATGACTGCTCCCGCCTGGGTGAGGCGGGAGGGAGTGTCAGACTCTTACTGACTAAAAACCACCCCGTTCCTTCTCCTGCACGTCGAGCCGGAGCCCCGGTTACCCGTTAGGTTCTCCGCGACACATAGATATCTATAAAGTGTAGTTTCGCCTACTTTGTTGTTTTGTTTTTATACAACTACTTATGGTATCCTCATGAGGGTGGCATTATAATTTTTGATCAAACCCTTCATATTCAAAATAAAGAAAAAACACCACCGAAGGTCATCATATCACTATCTTTGACTTAGCTATGTACAGTATTTACGAGACAAGAATGAACTGATTATGTGAATTCTATTTTAACCCTATAAATACATTGAAGTAAATTAAGCGTAAATAGAGGTATACTTATTCAATATAGAGGTAACACCCACTTAATTTTTTTTCGGCTTACGTAATTATTTGACGAGGAACTCGACTAGTTTCAAGCCATGCTGAAGACTCATATTTATGAGCAGCATTCCGCGACCCGCGACGCAGCGACTCTCGCGCTGCTACTGGCTACTCGAGCCTGTGGTGCGGGCACATATAATTACGGGACTAAGCCGGAAATTATTATAATTAATTTAGTATGTCTTACGAAATTTAAAACATAAATAACACCCACTTCTTTACCCGTTCAGGCTTCACTTATATTGAGTCCTATATAATAAGCTGAGCCTAGCTTAACTTGTGCATTTTCTCCCAAAAAAACTAACTCTACTTCCACAATAACCCAGAAAAACTAAACAAGATCGCCGTCACTGTGACCACACCCGATTAGAATAAAAACCTCCGTATAACTAATTAACAACGGCCGGCCACTGCGCACCGCACACCGTGATGATTCGCTTTTTACGATCCAAGCCAATGTTATGACTACTCATTGATACAATCTTTAGGTACAGATGACCTATGGTCTGGAGGGGAAACCTTTGTCCAGCTGTGGATGAAGGGTATTGTTTTTACATTACTAGATACATTGTTTTCTATAACCTCTTGGCTCGACCAACCTGTGATGAAGCTGCAATAGTTTATGTATTAGCTGCTTATATACATATAGAGAATATTTTAGTTATTTTTACTAATTATAGTCTTTAGTTCTAGTCCTTAATATATGTTGTTTTTTGGCATTTAATAAATAGGTTTAAATTATGATGAAACTGGCGTGAACTATGTTCAAAAGCTCCTAAAAAATTAAAGATAAATAATAGATACATTGTTGCGAATTTATCCTTTTTCGAAAAAGGAGATCCGAGGTATAGGTACAATTGTTATGGGTGTTCAAGAATTCACACCTCATCTAGGAGCTTTTAGCTCATGGTCAAAGTCTTTAGCTTGAAACTAGTCGAGTTCTTCGTCAAACAGTTACGTGAATAAGCCGAAAGCATAATCTGCATTACTAGTGAATAATGCACTTTGTACAGGCACAGACGCTTCATGATTCTTTAAGAAAAGAATATCACTCTTCATAGATATAGTTTATCGCAACAGCTGTGTTTACAAGATAGACTTATTTCTTCTAGTCTTAGAGTTGTTTTTGCTTTAAATTCTATGGTCTAGTGGTTATAGCCACCAGACCATTGCTAGCATTAGGACCTTGTTAATCATTGCCTCTGATTTACATAGATCTTATTACAATTATTACAATTGACTGCCTCGTTGGCCGAGTGGTCGCAAGTGCGACTGCCGGGCAAGGGGTCTCGGGTGCGATTCCACGGTTTTACAAAGTATTGCTGATTTTTTTTTATTTCTCAACAATGGCATGGGGTCTGGAATTGTGTCCAGCATATGGCATTAGGCTCACCCCCTGTACTTACATGGGACTTATAACATAAGGAGTGATAAGTGGGTGTTACATTGTACAGTAGGATTGTGTGCCTCGTGATGATAATATTTATTACTTTATATTACAATCTTTGCGTTACTCCGATTGCGTGTGAGACGGTTTCACGTGGTTTTAGATTTGCAACCACGTTTTAATACGTCCTAAAACGTATGATTTAAAGTTAGTTTTTTTTTTAAACGATTATATTATATTGCCAGTTCATATCCAATTAATTTTGTTTATGGTTGATTTTTTTTATGTTTTTCCCGCTTACCTACTAACAGCTCTTATACAAAAGTTAGTTAACTTATAATCTACATGGGTATCGTAAGCACTCAAGGTTTATAATTTGTCATTTCCTACCACGTAAACATGTAAAGTATACAGAAATAGTTTTCAGTAACGTTCAACGCTATTTTTCTGCTGAATATTTATAAAACTTGTTTTATGGGATAAGCCGCTAAACGAGCAGACGGATCACCTGATGGTAAGCAATCGGCGCGGCCCATGGACACTCGGAACACCAGGGGCGTTACAAGTGCGTTACCGGCCTTTAATGGATTTGAAATTTAAGGATTGCTGGGGATTCGAGATTGGAGAGATATGGGAGGAGGGTAATTGGTCCTCCGGTGACGTCACTCACACGACGAAGCAGAACGCAATCGTTGTTTTACGTCACTTTTTTAAGGCAGTGGTATCACCCCGGTCGAGCCGGCCCATTCGTCTGCTCTCGCACACTTAATTTTTTAATTTAGTTATTTTAGTTTTACCAAAATTTTATCAATAGATTAGTCACTAGATTCCCAATGAATTCTTTAGTCGATTAGATGGTTCGATTGTAGGACAACTTAGATAAATGTGGTCTATACTAAATATGGCCAATATTTAGCAATTTAAATTTCAGTTAATATACCCTATTATATAAGCAAAAACATTGCGTACTTTCGCATACCTATACATATATATATGTTAACAAGAAAATATTACTTTTAAACACGCTAATTCAAAAAAGTTACGACTCAAAAGCAAAAACGGTCACAAAAAATACTCTAATGAGCCATAATAAACGTTCAAAGGGTTCCGTAAGACATTAGGGAGGATCTTATTTGATTACCTGCCTGGAGGAGTTCCCAAAAATATTAGCTTTGTTAGTAGCGGTCTACTAACGAGGTTCCTGAAATAAGGATGTTACTAAAAAATAACATATATACATAACATCTCGCCTTTTATCCCCGAAGGGGAAGGCAGAGGTGCACATTATGCCACTGTACAATGTAACACCCGCTTTTCACTATTTATGTTATGAGCCCCATGTAATAGGAGGTGAGCCTATTGCCATATACCGGGCACATTTCCAAACTCCGTGCTACTACTGAGATTTTTTAAAACCCAGTAATTCTTTGCCCGATCCGGGAATCGAACCCGAGACCTCTTGCCCGGTAGTAGCACTTGCGACCACTCGGCCAACGAGGCAGTCTAAGCACTAAAAAATAACTTTAAAAGAAATGTTACTTGATTTGGCCAAATCAAAATGAAACGAAAATCTTTGTAGTATCAAGTTTGTATTGAATCATTGGAATAATAGTAACGCATGCTGAAAACAAAGCTTCAATATTCAGGTGTTATATTTTTTATTTCCTCATTATTTCCTATTTATTAGATAAGAGACAGACCTCTGAGTTTGTTTCGGCATTTCTTCTCAGAGTAGTCAGTTAGGAAATGTCGGTCTCATCGTTCGCTTGATAAAATTGACGTGTAAAAGTGCTGTCTTGTAGCCTATTTGCAGAAATAAATTCACTTGTTTCACTTGTATTACATTTTTCGTAGTCGTGGTGGCCCAGAGGTTTAAGACGCCTGCTTCTAATGCATGAATGTGCAGGTTCGAAACTTACCATCGGTAAGTACCAATGTGACTTTTTCCGAGTTATATGTACTTTCTAAGATTATCTAGACACCACTGACAAATGGTGAAGGAAAACATAGTGAGGAAACCTGGGCTTATAATTTCTAATTATAAGTTTGTAATCGCCAACCCGCAATGAGCAAGCGTGTTGATATTTGCTCAAACTTCTCCGTGTGAGAAGAGACTTTGCTCATCAGTGGGCATTTATAGGCTGTTGATGAATTATTACATATTTTAAGCTCAACTCCATGTCCACAGACTATTGAATTCCTATGAATTATGAATTTGTATCTCCAATTTACATGTCGAAGCGTCAACGCATATCAATTAATTTAGATGTGGCAACTATTGTTTGAGAACGTCAAGTAATTACTTGACGTTCTCAAACAATAGTTGGATGGTTAGCGCGGAGTAATGGCAACACCGATGGAAATATCGATCCGGAAGTTTAATCAGACTTTGACATTTGACAGCAAATGACGTTGACAGACGTCACTGAGCGCGGGAAACACTTTTGGAAATGATCGCGGTGGTGGCGGCAGCTAGAAGGGTTACTCCCCGCTAAACTTCCTGCGTTCTTACTAAATTATCAATAATTTGGTGTGAGTCGACAATGTCGCGACCCACCGGAAGCGTATCTCCGACATACATATTATATTTTTTATCATCCGAATATCGAATGATAAAGTAATAAATGTGGTCAGGTTTAGGACTTAGCAAACAGGATTAGCAAGTAAATTAGGAAAATGTTGAATATTAAATAAACAAATAATTTAATCTACATCTGTACCAAGGGCATCAACCTCGTTTCGTTAGGATGGGACTGATTTAAAATTATAACAAAATTGAGATTGTAATTTGACTACAGTTCACTGCTCAAGTTACAGCGTAATTGCTTGGAGTTATATTAAGGTGCTGAACTACGGACATCCATGGTTCAGTTAGATAATGCAGTTTAAAATTGTTTAAAAAATTTAGATTAATCACAGAACGCTATGCTAAGGTAAAGCTAACACAAAATATATCCTCAAACACACACTGACCCAGGTATTAAAACTACGCCAATCGTATCAAAAATACAAACAGCTCAATCCGGAATTAAAAACAACTTGACATTAAAACGATAATTAAAAATAACAAACATGGGCGTGTTAAACGATTTAACATTACCGCAAACGTCTACAGGGCCAAACTCAACGCCGAATTTCGAATTAAGTACCTAGTTAAAGAAATGAAAGCTCTGTTTTAGAAGATTGAGAAAACACCATAACTATATTTTTTATATTTCTTCCATATCCCAGTTTCTTTAATATTACGAATTTCATTTTCATTTTCTTCTATGAGAATATTTTTTTGGTAACATCTTAATTTGAGGCATAATTGCGATACAAGTTAGGAACATCGCGCCACTGTGTAAGTAATATTTTATTATACCTAGGAATAACTCATTGATAGATGGATTAAATTTATATCCAGATTTACCGATTACCTGGCCTAAACAGGCTGTACCGTTTTTGTCTATACATTACTAACTGACATTCTTAAAAAATCATAACATCAGTTTAAATAATAACTATTGTAGGACCCCACCTTCCCCAAATCCATCTCTGTGAACATGAGCGACAAAGGTTGTAGAATGTGAAGTGAGCCCCAAAGGTCCGTTTGATTCGTTGTGCAACAATCCGATACAAATAACAACAACAATGTACCAACAAACGCGTTCACTGCAAAAATATAAACGCTCACTTACATACGTAGTGAGCAGGTACATAGGTATCACAGCTCTGACCAAATGTGGAATTATTTCTCGTGTTTATTAGAGTGGCCAGTTCCAACTGTCCTTGCAAAGTCCTTTTACGTCGATTACACTCATTAATCGATATCTAAGCTCACTGTTTATCTCGATTACTAGGTATCCGGCGCAATTAGTCAAGTTTTAAATTGATTTAAACGAGATAAAACCTTTTTTGTTCAATGTTAGACAGGAAACCAACTGTATCGACTTTTTAGATTGCTCGTAGACTGTATAAATTAATTTAATAGTAATAAATTAAAATAAAAACTCACCGAAATATATCCTTTCCGGGCACAAACAGTGACAGTTCAAACGGTATCAATCTAAAAGTAAAAAAAAAACAAAAACACAGCACTAATCACAGACCGAGATCTCAGCCAATAACTCCGAGATAAACAACACGAATTAATTAAAAAAAACACACTTAATTTTTAAAATGTTACAAATTAATTTCACAACACTATTATCTTTATTTTTTGCTGGCAATTAGTGCTATCACAGTCACAGAATCGGCGCGAAATATGACAGTTCAGAATTGAAGATGGCGTACACCCGCTCTCGGCTGTACCTCGAGGTCGACTGAATGAGTTAAATCAAATTGGCGAGTGAGAGAGCACCTATTACGTAGCTAAAAGGCTTTGCCGCATATGCATGAGGCTATCTGCAAGGAAAACGGCTTGGCGTTACATTTGGGCGAAGGTGTTTGTCATACTGCCAAATTGGTTAATGTTAAGATTAGAGACTTAAGGTATGATGTCATGAGTGGACGTTAAGACTCATTAGTCGACAGGTTTTTTGTATGATGGCGCCCCGCGGTCACTTCTTTGTGAGCGTTTTATAAGCTTATGGGCGTAAAAGTCTCACATTCATACAAACAATAATGCCTTCACGGCTCTCATATTGTATATACGGACAGGTACATTATGTACCTAAAGAATGTCATTTTAATAAAAATAAATGTCAGAAGACACTGAATTCAAAATTGTTTTACGATTTACAATTGGAAACATATTTTAAAAACCAGAAGGAGTATTACATGAACTAGGAAGTCAAAGCATTTAATCAAATTGAAAAAAAAATGTGAGCGACTCCAGGGTGACATAGATAGGGTGGTGAAGTGGAGCCAGGACAATGGGTTGTGCTTCAATGTATCAAAATGCTCGATAATATCCTTTACTCGTGCGCGGAATCCTATCTGCTATGAGTACATGGCGGAGGCGACAGCATTACAGCGAGTTACACAAGTACGTGATCTAGGAGTACATCTTACTCCAGATCTTACGTTTCGCGAACATATCGTAAAGATATGTAAAAAGGCTTACAGGAACCTCGGCTTTGTGCTTCGGCAGTCGCAAGGGTTCACAAACATCACAGCGATTAGGGTGTTATACGATGCACTAGTCAGAAGTCATTTAGAATATGGTGGGGTTGTATGGGCCCCACACGAAGCGAAGTACTCTGACATGCTGGAGCGCGTACAGAATAAGTTCGCGCGCCACTTGTACTGGAGACTGTATGGGGTATACCCGTTATACCCGTTGATGTACCCCACACTTTTTGTACTGGGTATGGTGTCATACAATGAGTTGGGCGTGCGGCGACAGTTCACACTGGTCGTCTACCTAATTAAGTTACTCCACGGCAAGCAACACAACCCCGGAGTGCTGCAGCTCTTGAGCTTTAGTGTTCCGGACCGCTATGTGTGGAGGCGCCGGCGCCCGCCGCTGCTGGCCGTCCCGGCTGCCAGGACCAACCTACTGGCCAAAACGCCTCTGACGCGAGCAATTCGTACGATTAACCAAATCCAGACGGTAATAGATGTATTTGCGTGTCAGTTCAATGAACTCGCAAAGATTATTTTATATATACTGTGTTATAGGTTAGAGTAGTAGATATAGTTTTAGTGTTAAGTTGCTGTTATTAGTCTGGGTATTGTTAATTTGTTATTGTTAGTTTTGTAAATGTAAGTAAATGTAAGTAGGTAAATGTCGTTTAAAGTGCCACACTAACGCATTAGGTTATATAATTTACCTGTAATGTTAGCTGTAAGAGTTGAAATAAATAAACAAATAAACAAAAATTAATCCTTAACTAGGTACTTATGAATCTAAAAAGTGAAAAAAAATGGAACATTACTCCCTTCCTGGCGACAGATCGATATACATATATAATTTTATTCTACAACTAATCTTCATTATGGATATCAAACGAAAGGGTTTTTTGGTAGAATAGAGCTCATTAAACCTGTGTAACGTACAAATTACTTTATGTACCTATAGTTTCCACCCCATGACAATCAACATCAGTGTAGTAGACTTGTTTACACGAACAATACTATCTACATGACGTTAATAAATACTGAAAAATATTACTTAAACACTTTCTATTGCAAAACAAGAAAACATTGAAATCGAAGAAATGATAATGGCATCACCTAAAAAGCCTACATAACGGTAACAAAATAATATTACAAGCAACCTTTCTCTACATGACCAGGAGTCCTATTCTGAAAACAGTAAATTCATTATGCAAACATCTTTTTTTTATGACGGAGGAATCCTACAAATGGCGCCAAGCTTTTTGGGGAGAAAGACTAGGAAGTGTTGGATTTTTACCTCACTAAAACCACCCCGATGGCCACCCTCAACACCTGTAAGGGGCACCGGGGCCTCTGAAGAGACCTGCTCCGGAGCCCCCACACAAATCATCTAACAAGTTTCACTTTAAAAAAACCCGTTAAAAGTTTCAAAATTCATCAAATTTGTTAATAACGGTAAAATGTGGTGAAGAGGAACAGCAGAGGAGTGAATTGCTAGTTTAAAGAATTCCCCAATACCTATTGACCTCTCTACTGTTTCTATTCCTATTCCCCTCATTTTATCCACCCACCTAGCGAACCCAATACCCTCTAAAAATCATAGAAGAAAAGTTTTCACTAATCTGTAAGTAACACCTAACGGAAAGGGTTAATTTATGTGCTACATCGCACTAAAATAAATAAATAAAAAATACTTTACTTCCCAGTATCCTTAAATATTTACATAAGTAGATATTTATATGTGTTTATAATTTGTTTATTTTTTTATTTTCTTTTCTTATAATCCAGGTAAGTATTAAACTAAGGTGTGGGTCCCTCCTCCTCCAGTTTTTTTCCAATTCCCTTAGCCCATTCCATCAGCCCATCTTCTTTTTGGTTTGCCTACTTTTCTTTTATCATCACACTATCTACCTATTAATTAAGTTAATTATGTTTCAGGAGTGTTTGGTGACAATAGACATGAATTCATTACTAAGTTTAATCTCAACGCGGATTCAGCAGTGGCTTCGCAAAATAATTATGTTTTTTATGGCATAATGTAATGTGTAATGTGTAAACGAGCAGACGGATCACCTGCTGGTAAGCAATCGGCGTCGCCCATGGACACCTGGAACACTAGAGGCGTTACAGGTGCGTTACCGGTCTTTTTGGGATTAGGAGTTTGAGGATTGTTGGGGATTCAGAAATGAACTTTCGGAATACCACTACTATTGCCTATGGGTAACCTAGAATAAAGTACTAAGTATTAAATATTATATTTAGTGTGTTATCAAGTTGCGACTTTCTAAAGGCGTGTCGTCACAGGCCCTACATGAAGCTTATAATGAGAATAACACGGCTTTTCTATTAAACGCAACCGATAATGCAGCGTACAGTCACCCGCAGTTACCAGGACAACATAGAATCGAAATGCTTATTGCTAAAGTATTTGTGAATGAGTTTTGAAGCTGTTTAATGGCAGAAATCCTTACTAACATTATAAATCGGAAAGTGAGTTTGTTTGTTTGTTTGTTCCGATTTCACGCCGTAACTACTAAACCTATTGCTTTGAATTTTTGAAGACGTAAAGTTAGAAGACTGGATTAAATAATAGGGTACTTTTTATCCCGGAAAAATATGATATTCCCGATGGAAATCAAAAGTATTGGTATAGATGGCGCTGTATGAATTGGTATATGTCACATAGGCTACTTTTTATACGATCTCCGGCCACCGTAAGCGCGGGCCTGCGGACGGCGAGCATGGGTGGCTCCCCGTCCGACCAGAAACAGACCCGAGCGTACGGCGCGTCGCGTTCCGCGCGCGCCTCAAAGAGCCACCAGACCACCACAGATGGGGCCCAATACGGCCGATGCCGATTCGGAGTCGCGGAGAACCTAACGGGTAACCGGGGCTCCGGCTCGACGTGCAGGAGAAGGAACGGGGTGGTTTTTAGTCAGTAAGAGTCTGACACTCCCTCCCGCCTCACCCAGGCGGGAGAAGTCATTCGATGATTTTCCCCCCTTAAAAAAAAAAAAAAAAAAAAAAAAAAGGCTACTTTTTATCCTTTTGTGACACGAAACCGCGCGACTACTAGCTTTTACGCGCGACCGCGGGTAAAAGCTAGTAGTTTATAATTATTTAATTCATGTCTCGGAAAACGATGTCGTGTCAATGTTAATGCTTATGAACTTATAACAAACTTTACGACTAGTCTGAAACAGAAATAAGAAGTTACTTCTCCAGTCACTTCTCATGATTTCTTTTACCATTCAAAACAATTTGAAAATGTCTTAATTACTTAGTTTGTTTTTTATGGGATAAGCCTGTAAACGAACAGACGTATCACCTGATGGTAAGCAATCGGCGCCCATGGACACCCGAAACACCAGTGGCGATACTAGTAGGATACTGGCTTTTCTGGATTAGGATGTTGAGGATTGTCGGGGATTGAGGGATAGGGGAGGGGTAATTGAACTTCCAGTAACCTCACTCACACGACGAAACACATTGCAAGCGTTGTTTCATGTCGGTTTTCTACTCGGCCGTGGATCACTCCGGTCGCGCCGGCCCATTTGTGCCGATAGCTCTCCCACACTTAAACTTATGTTATATATCTGAAAGTCATTAGCTCTATTCGTATGTTCAGCACTAGCGCGTCTCGTAGCTGACACGACACGGTATTAGTGACACAATTATGTAGTCTACTTAAATTAAAATACATTTTATTTGCTTGGTAACGATGGTAGTAATAATTCGCATTGTCTCATGTGAATCACAGCAAACCCAAACATATAATCAATCAACTCTTTGACAGTTCGTATAATAGAATCTATAATCGAATAGAAAATATACTACTATTGTCTTTAGTTCCAACCCGGTAGCACTCGACTGTACTCTCCAGATAAGGCAGCACGCACCCGGTGTCGCATTGTCACCGCTCCACCCACTGCGTGTCCGTTAATACCTGATTAGAACATAAAATATTACATTATAGAACAGATCGGGACTGTATATCTTTAATACCTACATGGTGAGGTTAGAAGACCGTTACAAGTTAATAGTTTAATCTGTTAAGGAGTAATAAGGTGTTACCGTGCGGTGACAACAGAGTAGAATACTTATAAATTACAAATGTCGTCTTCTACGGGTGTCGAAAAAACTGACTGACTACACATACATACATACATAACTTCACGCCTGTCTCCCATGGGGGTAGGCAGAGACTAAGGAACACCAATTACTACGATTCTTACATACCTCTTTCGCTTCATTCACAGTCATCAATCTTTTCATGCATGCTCGTCGGTTCAGGGTACTTTTAATTGACTGACTACACAACACTAAGTATTATTCTTTAAGCATTTTTTAACTTATCTTTTTTAACTGGCGATGGCATTTCTCTAGCCACCAACTAGGTACCTAATTATCATATTTTTACCGCCAAATAATTATCAATCTTATACTATTAGGACAAGATTGATAATTATAGCGGACAAGATTGATAATAATATATAATTATAAATATATTATAATTTAAAGCGGAAGAGTTTGCTTTTTTGTTTGTTTGTTCGAACGCGCTAATCTCCGTAACTACAAGTCTGATTTGAATAATTCTTTTTGTGTTGGATAGCGCATTTATCGAGGATGGCAATAGGCTAAAAAAACCGCCAACTAAAAAAGAAGCTACGATCTCAAATAAACGTGAACTTTTAAACTGTGGTCTCCAATCCACCGAGTATGGAGATTATTAGCAAACGCCTCTTGTGCAGAGGACACTTTAGCCCAGTAATGGACTGTCGCGGTCTGTAGATTATTGGTGATTAAATCTATGATGAAGAGTAATAATTTAAAATACAATATTGTACCGGCACTGTGGACGAACTTGCCGTTTACATTTGCGGCGGCTTGAGGCAGGAGTAACATCGCTATTACCAAGGCGGGTGAAGAAATTTTATGATATTTCCGCTTTAAAAAGAAGTACAAAGTTCTCTCACTATACTTATTCAGAGGTATTCGAAACTACAGAGTGTACCTACTTTGTAAGTAGTTTCGAAGGTGGTGCGAACACCCACTACTTAATTAATTACGTACCAGTAAAATTTAAGTACTTCAGTCCGACTTATTGTATTGACTATACCTTGTTTTTGACCTCATACAAATTAATTTAATTAAAATGTTCACGCTGCCGTCTTCGTACTACTAGCGCCATCTGTTGTCAAGTAGCTAAAGTATAGAAGTTGTCTCTATTTCCATTTTAAATGTGCTTCAACTAGCGCCTCTAGTGTTAAATGTTAGAAAACTAAAAGTAACGCAGCCGTTGCCGCGCATTACGCTACAAAGTTGGCGAGATTCCTGATAAGAGGAATGTGGAATTTGATTTCGCGACATTGTAAATCAGGCGGTTAACATGTTATTATGATCGCATTGACATTCAGCTCAGACGAAAAAAAAACACCTAGCTTCCGAAATGTGACATAGTTGACCTAAATTTTGTTAATTCTAGTCAATTTAACGTTACACTATAAAGCAATACTATATTTTGTGTACTACTTCTAAGAGAATATTTATTTTTAGAAAAATATTAAGTTACAAAAAGCCTAAATAATATTTATGTCTTTAAGTCTTTGTTAGATTTGTGTAATAAGTGTTAAAATCTATACAGTACAAGTCGTGATGTCTATACATTTGTTCTATATTTCCCTGTTATAATAGTTTTATTCTTGAATTTATATCGTTACAAAAATGTCTTTCGTGAAATGTTGTTTTGAAGCTGGCGAAGGTCACGACTTTTTGGACTCCTTCGTGCAAAAATGTACGGATCCAGGCTGTAAGTAATTTATTATAATTTACATTACAAGACTTAAATAATTTAATTAAGAATTATTGGCGCAGTTTCAAGAATGGTCTGTTGTTATTACTGTCAGAATTATTGATTACCCGATTGTAATTGCCGCCAAGGGCGCAAATACCGCAAGTAGCGCTAACTTCACGTTCCAAAGCACACTAGGTAACGTGCAAAGCTGACACAATCAACTAGGAATAGTTTCCAAAAACATTATTTTCGTATGTTAATAAAAGTTATTCAAACCAACTTTTATCATCATAACTTAACTTTTATCTTAACTAGAATAACAATAGGCTGTTCAGAATTTTTCTACAGAAATTATCACATATTGTCTTTGGTTGCTGAAATGCTATACATCACCGTCCAAAACTGGAACGCACCCACTAAAATCGATCGACTGACTCAGAGACTGTTGTATTTTGGTATTTTAATCGAAAAATACTAGATTAGAATAATTATAGTGTTTATAGTGAAAGAAAATTATGGCTGGTATGTAGTATTTTATATGATTTCCTTATTCTAATAAGTATCTTTTAGAATTTTGTTTACAAAAATGGTCTTTGACATATGGTAAGTTTATGCCGCCATCTTGGTTTTTAATTCATTCTGTCGAGTGCCGTCAAGTCAATGACGTTCATTTTCATTGAGCCACAGTGTGTTTTCATGGTATTTTACTGCCGCGTTGTAGTGAAATTTTATAAAAATGTATGAGTTAAAGTAAAAAAGTACACGTTAAAACGTTGAGTAATAATTTTACCTAACAAGTTACATAATTCAACAAGTGAAAGGTTGCAAAACATTAATATGTCGACCACAAACACAACAGTGCAAAACCAAGCCAAAACCAGCACGACAACACCTGCAAAACCTCAAAAAACTTATGGAAAGATTGTTCTTACGTTGTACAACTGCCTTTTACCGGAGAATGTATTCAAGGAAACGCCCTCACAGACTGACGGCCTTGATGTCGAAACTGAGACAGACCTCCGTATCCTCGGATGTGAGATGATACAAACCGCCGGGATCCTGCTGAAACTGCCACAAGTTGCCATGGCAACCGGACAAATCTACCTCCAACGGTTCTATTATTCTAAATCCTTTGTAAGATATCCCATGGAAACTATGGCTATGGGAAGCATTTATTTAGCTTCAAAAGTTGAAGAAAAACCGTGTAGAATACGTGACGTAATTAACGTTTTCCATCACATCAAGCAAGTGAGAGCCCAAAAAAATATATCTCCTCTAATAGTTGATCAAAACTATATTGAAATGAAGAATCAAGTCATCAAGGCTGAAAGGAGAATTCTCAAGGAACTTGGTTTCTGTGTACATGTGAAACATCCACACAAGCTTATTGTAGTATATCTTCAACTTCTGCAGTATGAGAAGAACCGCCAACTGATGCAGATGGCATGGAACTACATGAATGATGCACTCCGCACTGATGTCTTCATGAGGTTCCCACCAGAGACTATTGCGTGTGCCTGCATATATCTAACTGCTCGTAAGATTGGTCTCCCTCTTCCAAACAACCCTCATTGGTTTCTTTTATTTAAAGTCACTGAAGAAGACATTAGAGAAGTCTCGATTCGCATCCTACAACTATACAAGAGGCCTAAAGTGAATCCAGAAGAATTGGAAAGTAAAGTAGACTTGTTACGAAAAGTATACCAAGCAAACAAGCATATTCAAGCTCAAAAGGACAGGGAGAGCAAAGCTGAAGAGAAGAAGGTTGAATCTCCTACAGCATCAACATCTAAGGAGACAAATAGAAGAGATTCTAAAAAGGACAAGTCACCGAAAACACCACCTTTGTCCTCAAAATACCACAGTAGCCATAAATCAAAGAAAGAGCACAGATCCCGTTCTCCATATGAACGTAAACGGGAATATTCTTCGAGTAGCAGTAAGAGGCACAAGTCTCGTTCCAGGGATAGGGAGTTGGATCGTTCTCGTGAGCGTAGTAGAATGGACGACAAGCGTGGCAGGGGAATGTCACGGAAATATGATGACTATGATAGATCTAAATCTAGCAGGGATGGTAGGGACGATAAGAGGAAGCATTAGACTTTATACTATAATTAGTTTTTCAATAAATGCTTAAAATTATTAATGTTTGTCTTTTATTCTATGACTCATAATATTAATCATCTTCATTCCCACAATACAACTAAAATGTTGATGTGTGCTATCAATTAGATAACTCTCTTCATAATATATCTTATAATTAATATTACAAATAATAGGATTGATACATAATCAGAAAACAAATATTAGAATTCAAAATAATTTGATATAGGTATTATTAAATTAAAACAATTATTAAATTTTCCTCAATACAATACCTATGTAATACAGTTTCATTTTTAATTTTGCTACTTTATAAGCACAGCTGTGCCTGTGTAAACATTGTGGTTAAGGCACCAAACCTGCAATTTATTGGCCCCTGCAAACCACTAGGCACACTGCATCAGCTATTGAGAGATATTGGGACCAGTCCAGAGATCAAGTAAAAATTGAATATTAATTTTATATGAGTTTTCATGTCACAGTATCAATCTGAGTTCATAAAAGGTTAAAACCTACTTGCCCGTTGTTAAACAGATTTATGACATTGCCAAAAAATACATCTGCCCTTTTCAGTTCATCTAATGCTCTATTTTTGGTATTCCAAATTAACCTTTACATCTCATGTCATATGAGCTCAAAGAAAGTACATATGTATAAGTAGGTAGGTACTCACCTGGCTAATTACTATGGATCACTGGGTTATCCTCCCTAAATCCCCTCTCCTTTTGGTCCACATGCCTAAACATTCTATGTATAGAAATAAGATCAACAAACTACAAATATGTCACATGTCACCCTTTCAAGTCATCCCTTTCCAGTAGGCAATCTATTTTGGTTGAGTGGGCAATGATTTATATTTAGCCAGTCTGTTGTGAGCCCGCGTCCCGAGCGCTCTGTACTGTCGAATAGTGCCAATTATAATTGTTTTAGGTTTAAAATCAATAGGTTTGATTTAAACTCTTTGTGTGTTATGTGGCCCTGGTATTTGTTGATAGTTTCATACGTAAAATGTAGGTTTTCTTATAGTGTTTTATAGTGATTCTGATTCTTGTTTTGAAGAAGGGTATGTAAGTAGGAAGGGAACTTATAGTCATTAGGTTTGACTTCATTTTAATAGGTAACTCTTGTTTGTTATGTGACCCTGGTATATGTATGGCTTAAACATAAATATATAGAGAATTTCTTTACTAATTCTGATGTCGTTTTTACAAGGGATAAGTAGAGAGTTCATATTTTTATTTTTTTATTTATTATCACAATGATTAGGGATGCACATAATGTACTTTCTTATCTATTGTTTAATATTATTATAAATTATTTTCCTTACCATTCGATTCTGTTAGTGCCTATGCCTATAGTACCTCCGGAGGTTATACGCCGGGGTCGTGCGGTCCATGGCCCTCTACGGCGCCCCTGTTTGGGCGCCAAACCTGTTGCGGCGTCCCGCTCGGACGCTGCTCATGGCACAGAGGGTCATGGCGATCCGAATGATCCGCGATACCGCACGATCTCTGGGGAGTCGGTGAACCTCCTTGCCGGATTACCGCCGTGGGATCTGGAGGCGAAGGTGCTCGCGCGCGTGTACAGCATGCGCGCGGAGGCACTTCGGGGCGAAACTCCGCTGCCGCACCAGATAAGTGCGTGGCGGGATGAGCTCCGGCGCGATCTCATGGCGGAATGGCAGCAACGACTGTCGCAACCGAGGGCTGGGCTCGCTGCCATTGCAGCGGTAAGACCCCTCTTTGAGGAGTGGCTTGAGAGACGCTACGGCGTCCTCACCTACCGCCTGACGCAGGTCCTCACCGGACATGGAAGTTTCGGGAGGTACCTGTGTCTGATGGGGCGGGAGGAAACGCCCGGGTGTCATCACTGCGAGGACCGCCCTGAGGACATGGTGGAACACACGGTGGGAGAATGGTGGGAGTTGGGAGAATGCCCTGCGTGGGCTGAGCACCGCCGTGCCCTCAGGGAAGTGATCGGCGATGGCGACCTCTCGCGTCCGGGCCTAGTGCAGGCCATGATGCGGAGCGAGGGGGACTGGGATGCCGTCTCCTCCTTTTGCGAAGCAGTCATGCTAGCTAAGGAGGAGGCGGGACGCGTGAGGCAGCGAAGCGCTGCCTCCTCGCAACCCAGCCATCGCGAAGGACACACCGGGCGTTGGGGATCGCGAGACGATCTCCGGCCACCGTAAGCGCGGGCCTGCGGACGGCGAGCATGGGTGGCTCCCCGTCCGACCAGAAACAGACCCGAGCGTACGGCGCGTCGCGTTCCGCGCGCGCCTCAAAGAGCCATCAGACCACCACAGATGGGGCCCAATAGGGCCGATGCCGATTCAGAGTCGCGGAGAACCTAACGGGTAACCGGGGCTCCGACTCGACGTGCAGGAGAAGGAACGGGGTGGTTTTTAGTCAGTAAGAGTCTGACACTCCCTCCCGCCTCACCCAGGCGGGAGCAGTCATTCGATGATTTTCCCCCCTTAAAAAAAAAAATATGCCTATAGTACCTACTACCTACCCACTTGCAAGTTGGACGGAAGGACCATAAGTTTGATAAACTAAACTGCAACTACTTAGATAGTTATAAAATTATAATATAGGTATTGAAAAGGGCAGCAGTCAAGGCTGTAAAGATGATTTACCACGATCACAATACTTCGACTCGTGATAAGTTGTCATATCCAAAGTCTAGACAAAACATATCAGTCAGTTAGCATTACCCGATAATAATATCTAGATGAAATAGTATACAAACGAATGATTCATATGTTTACTCGTCAAGAACTCATTACTTCTATCCAATTAGATCATAGATCGTATCGACGCGAGTGACGGTTATGGAATGCGATTACATTGAAAATCTTTTAGTGCCAAAGTAAATAATATTAATGAACTTTTTTTAGAATGAAATACTTTCACAGCTCACTTAACTCCATTTCGTTTGTTGAAGTGTGTTTTAGTAAAAGGTAGACACTTACCTATGTCACTGTAAATTAACTGTTTTGACTTAACTAAAAATCGCGGGTTACTCACATGAGTATATTGTGATAAGCTCTACTACATAGTTTCGAACCACAGAGGGGTTAGAAACTAAACAGCAAAGTCATTGTATTCTGCCTGCGAGCAAGCGTGCAAAGTATAAATATTTCAAATTAAAGTCACCATAATAATTTTCATAATTACAATACAATATTTACGTTCATATCACAGTCAAGACATATTACATTATAGTCGTAGATACATTACAGTCATACATTACAAGATAGTCGAGTAATTCAACATGTATTACTAGCTTCTACCCACGGTTTCGCCCGTGTTCCCGAGGGATAAAAAGTACCTAGACTATGTGTTTCAGGCCATAATCTAGCCGTGTTCCAAATTTCATCTCGATCCCTTCAGCCATTTGGACATGATTGAATAATAAACACACAAACAAGCTTTCACATTATAATATTGGTAAGATAAGTAGATGTCGCTCACCGATACATTTATTTATGAGTTATGACCCAGAGCATTAAGTTGGACTTTGCTCTTCGGAACATCTCTTTATGTTACTCATAGGTCTCCAACACTACTTACCTTCTTTATTATATCCATGCTACTAAACCAATGCAAGGGCTTGTTACTGTGAAATACTCTCTTTTAAAATACCCCTAAATCAAAATTTGGTTTATTACTCGATCATGATGCCTCTGATGTTGATGTTGTAGGTACATACTTTTTTGTCCAGGAAAAAAATCATACAATGCCTTCTCCCAACTTGGATGAGGCGAGAAGAAGTGTCAGACTATTACTGACTAAAAATCACCCCGTTCCTACTCCTGCTATTCTGTGCTCCTCCTCTGAACCAGAGCCCCGGTATCCGGTTAGGTTACCCGCAGCTCCGCAGGCGGGAGGTGTACCTACTTAGGCTACGATATGACTGCTTACAATCAGGGCCCGGAAGCTTAGTTACTAATAAAGCCGCGGAGGACTTAACGCCCCGGGGCTCTGACTTGAAGTGCAGGAGTAGGAACGCGGTGGTTTTTAATCAGTCTGACACTTCCACCCGCCCGATATAAGTACCTAACAAAAAAGAGATAAAATTGAAAAATAATTAATAGAGAAAACTGGTATTCCCCGCAAATAATGTAAAAATACGTGTTTAAATCTACCTGTCTATTCTGATCATGACAGTCTTGATCACATGTCGAGTTAAATAGCAATCTTAATACGCGTCGACCATTTTTCCAAATATTAACTGAGTAACATAGATATAAGGTTAAAAATGCATTGAAAGTTCACAGTTAGGTTTTGCTCAAAGTATCAAAGGTTGTATCTACATACGACACACGGCAGCTCTCCAGACTGGTCGATACCGGTTGGCGCCAACTGAAATTAACATATTCTACTCTATGGATTTGTATGTCAGAAATTCGCTTTATAGGACTGTTGTAATATTAAATGAGATTATTAACTATCGTGGTAGGTACCTAGAGGTATATACTACAATAATAATTAATGGTACGTGGCAACACGGTACGTAAACTTTTTGGAACTACTCAACTAGTTTCAAGCCACACCGGGACGCATACATAGGTAATCATAAGTTGAGTTGTTGGTTTTAAAGTCAAAGTCAAAATTATTTATATTAATTAGACCAAAAAGGCACTTTAGAACGTCACTCAAAATATTAAAAGTGGCAATCTATCGGTCACTACTCTAGTGAAGCTATTTGCTCGTTCCAAAGCTAGATTTATGGAGAAGAACGAGCAAGAAACTCCATAAGTTATTGTTTTTCAATCAGTTTCACAATACAATTCTTGATTATATTATGTTGTTGGGATTCATCTACCATCTTTTTTTTATTCTATATAAAAAAAGTATATTATGTGGGATTCATCTACCATTTTTAATTATTAAACCAAGTATAAATAAATGTTTGGCTCGTTGGCCCAGTGGTCACAAGTGCGACTGCCGGGCAAGGGCTAAGTATTAATGGGTTTTTAAAAAAAAACTCAGTAGTAACACGGAGTCTGGAATTGTGCCCGGTATACGGGCAATAGGCTCACTACATAGGACTCATAACATAAATAGTGAAGTGGGTGTTACCTACATTGTACGTGCGTGATGTTATGTTATGTGTATAAATAAAACACTTAACCATATACATTTTGCTACCACTGTAAAATCAGCCTTAGGTCTGTTATCACACAGTCCTTATCGCTCGAGTATGATCTCAGTGCCCGATGTTAAATCGCGTGACACACTTGTGTCTTGTTCACAAAACAATAATGTATCAATCGTATTGATGTGTGAAAAGAATTCTGTGTAAACAAACTTAAAATTACGTTTTTTATGAATTGATATTTATAATGCATTGTTGTGTATGATATTTATAGTTGAAACGCGGAAAATTTGTTCGGAAATAGTGAATTTATATCAGTTGTGTTCAAAAGTTATCTGATACATGTTAAAATTAATATTATTTCGTATGTGTTTAGTGCATTCAAATAATTATGTTTAATGCTATCAGATTTGATAATTTTAATAAGTAAGTGTCTTTGCAAATTGATTGTGGGAAAACTAAGGTCTCTCCTTAATATTAAAACAATTAATTAAGTCTTACTTTTCATTTAAAAATAAGTACCAGGACCACATAAATTACCTGTAGGTACTTTCAGTGTGAAACTTTGTGTTGTGATAATTGTATAGTGTGTTAAAAAGTAGAATTAGGTAAAGAAGTCTTTTAACACTATTACACTATATTCTGAGACATAATAAAACCAATATTGTACGTATAGGAACCTATTAAGCGAGTGCAATCAACTTTAAACTCTAATGATGTGTAAAATAAGCCCAAAATAAGATAAAGAATCTCAAAAACCAGTGAAGTGTGACCAAAGAATTATATTAGTGTAATTTATGAACAATTATTTTAACTTAGAAGTGCTATAAAGTTGTAAAGATGATGCCTCTTCGTAAGATCGCTCATCGAGCGTGTTTTTTTGTCAGTAGAACTGTTTATATGACATGTAAGTATTGATAAGTACTTGTCTTTCGTTCGACATTTATACAATAACAGATTTCTATCTAGAATCTTTGATTAATCCTATGTTATACAGGTTGACTTGTAACTCGACGTATTCCTCTCGGGAGGCAGCTAATTTCCTATAAAAATAGCCCTGATGTCTCTGTCTCTCCCAGTGGTTTTTTAGTTATTGATTATTTCGTAGTTCCATCGGGATTTTTTGACCAAAAACGAAAATGTTAAATATCTCAGAAACAAGCCACTTTCGGACCAGAAACCTCAGGGCTAAATTTGTAGGCAATCAGTTGTTGTCTATATTATCACCTCCCGAGAGAATACATCCAGTTACATGTCACCCTGAAAATAAACGATTTATTTACCATACATTTTTAATATTAATCCATAATTGACATTAAGTTTCTGTCAAAAACTTAAGTTCATCAATTTCGGTTAGTCAAGTGATTGCTAACACCTTTGCCAAATGGTGTCGAGGTAGACACCCAAGTCAGGCAAAATTTAATAATACGGAGACCATAATTGGTGCCTTTATAGCAACAAGTTTACTAGGTGTACTAGGTGAAGTACTTAAGTGTGGCAGAGCCATGCTTCGGAACGAACGAGCCGGCTCGGCCGGAGTGATACCACGGCTTCACAGAAAACCGACGTGACGCAACGCTTGCATTGTGTTTCGTCGTGTGAGTGAGGTTACCGGAGGCCCAATTACCCTCCCCTTACCCAATCTCTCCAATCCCTGAATCCCCAACGATCCTCAAACTCCTAATCCCCAAAATGCCGGTAACGCACTTGTAAAGTCTCTGGTGTTCCAGGTGTCCATGGGCGACGCCGATTGCTTATCATCAGGTGATCCGTCTGCTCGTTTACCGGTTTATGCCTTAAAAATATTAAAAAAGAAAAGTTTTCACTTTTTACATCAAAAGTACTCCTTATGACAAGTTGTTTTGCCGCCTGACGTAAACGAAATAGATTTCAAGGTGTATGTATGTAAAGGTATACCTTTGCCTACCCCTTCAAGATTAAAAGACGTGATGCAAGTATTGATAACATTTCAATAAGTACCACTTAATGTTGTTCACTCAATAGTCGTGTCAGTCTCCCAGCTTATCGCGTAAACAATGAACTATATTGATATTATTAATGTAATGAAATGTATTTGCGACAACTATCCTTGATTTCATTTAATTGATACGTCTGATTTATTTAAGATACGATTTATTGAGGGGGAAAATCGTCCAATGATTTCTCCCGCCTTGAGTTAGACGAGAAGAGTGTAAGACTCTTACTGACTAAAAACCGCCCCGTTCCTACTGTTTTTTGAGCCGGAGCCCCGGCAATCCGTTAGGCCTTCCGCAGTTCCGTGTTTAGTATACGCTAGAATGCAATTTAAATCTAGTTAATACCTGACAAATTTTGTTTATGTTTTCTTTGGTCTTATGGTTGCAACTTGCAGTCTTTGTAAAGTGCAAGCGGCTGTAAAAACGTTCTATTTTTTCATTAAAATAATGGCTTTAGTTTTTATGTATATTTTAGTTTTAGTTCAACATTATCATTAGAATCAGATGTTGGTGTGATGAGTATTTTTTTGCTAAAAATGGGGCTACTTAATTTTTCCTTCTTCTTAAAAATCTCTAAATAAGCCATCCTAATATGTACCTAATAACGTTGCATCTAGTTTAATATTGGCAATAATGGCAATCCCAAGATGACATTGAGATAATATCGGTTACCAGGAGACTATAGTGCGGTGAAGGTTTAGATAAATCTCACTTTCGATAGTTGAAACGCGGAAAATTTGTTCGGAAATAGTGAATTTATATCAGTTGTGTTCAAAAGTTATCTGATACATGTTAAAATTAATATTATTTCGTATGTGTTTAGTGCATTCAAATAATTATGTTTAATGCTATCAGATTTGATAATTTTAATAAGTAAGTGTCTTTGCAAATTGATTGTGGGAAAACTAAGGTCTCTCCTTAATATTAAAACAATTAATTAAGTCTTACTTTTCATTTAAAAATAAGTACCAGGACCACATAAATTACCTGTAGGTACTTTCAGTGTGAAACTTTGTGTTGTGATAATTGTATAGTGTGTTAAAAAGTAGAATTAGGTAAAGAAGTCTTTTAACACTATTACACTATATTCTGAGACATAATAAAACCAATATTGTACGTATAGGAACCTATTAAGCGAGTGCAATCAACTTTAAACTCTAATGATGTGTAAAATAAGCCCAAAATAAGATAAAGAATCTCAAAAACCAGTGAAGTGTGACCAAAGAATTATATTAGTGTAATTTATGAACAATTATTTTAACTTAGAAGTGCTATAAAGTTGTAAAGATGATGCCTCTTCGTAAGATCGCTCATCGAGCGTGTTTTTTTGTCAGTAGAACTGTTTATATGACATGTAAGTATTGATAAGTACTTGTCTTTCGTTCGACATTTATACAATAACAGATTTCTATCTAGAATCTTTGATTAATCCTATGTTATACAGGTTGACTTGTAACTCGACGTATTCCTCTCGGGAGGCAGCTAATTTCCTATAAAAATAGCCCTGATGTCTCTGTCTCTCCCAGTGGTTTTTTAGTTATTGATTATTTCGTAGTTCCATCGGGATTTTTTGACCAAAAACGAAAATGTTAAATATCTCAGAAACAAGCCACTTTCGGACCAGAAACCTCAGGGCTAAATTTGTAGGCAATCAGTTGTTGTCTATATTATCACCTCCCGAGAGAATACATCCAGTTACATGTCACCCTGAAAATAAACGATTTATTTACCATACATTTTTAATATTAATCCATAATTGACATTAAGTTTCTGTCAAAAACTTAAGTTCATCAATTTCGGTTAGTCAAGTGATTGCTAACACCTTTGCCAAATGGTGTCGAGGTAGACACCCAAGTCAGGCAAAATTTAATAATACGGAGACCATAATTGGTGCCTTTATAGCAACAAGTTTACTAGGTGTACTAGGTGAAGTACTTAAGTGTGGCAGAGCCATGCTTCGGAACGAACGAGCCGGCTCGGCCGGAGTGATACCACGGCTTCACAGAAAACCGACGTGACGCAACGCTTGCATTGTGTTTCGTCGTGTGAGTGAGGTTACCGGAGGCCCAATTACCCTCCCCTTACCCAATCTCTCCAATCCCTGAATCCCCAACGATCCTCAAACTCCTAATCCCCAAAATGCCGGTAACGCACTTGTAAAGTCTCTGGTGTTCCAGGTGTCCATGGGCGACGCCGATTGCTTATCATCAGGTGATCCGTCTGCTCGTTTACCGGTTTATGCCTTAAAAATATTAAAAAAGAAAAGTTTTCACTTTTTACATCAAAAGTACTCCTTATGACAAGTTGTTTTGCCGCCTGACGTAAACGAAATAGATTTCAAGGTGTATGTATGTAAAGGTATACCTTTGCCTACCCCTTCAAGATTAAAAGACGTGATGCAAGTATTGATAACATTTCAATAAGTACCACTTAATGTTGTTCACTCAATAGTCGTGTCAGTCTCCCAGCTTATCGCGTAAACAATGAACTATATTGATATTATTAATGTAATGAAATGTATTTGCGACAACTATCCTTGATTTCATTTAATTGATACGTCTGATTTATTTAAGATACGATTTATTGAGGGGGAAAATCGTCCAATGATTTCTCCCGCCTTGAGTTAGACGAGAAGAGTGTAAGACTCTTACTGACTAAAAACCGCCCCGTTCCTACTGTTTTTTGAGCCGGAGCCCCGGCAATCCGTTAGGCCTTCCGCAGTTCCGTGTTTAGTATACGCTAGAATGCAATTTAAATCTAGTTAATACCTGACAAATTTTGTTTATGTTTTCTTTGGTCTTATGGTTGCAACTTGCAGTCTTTGTAAAGTGCAAGCGGCTGTAAAAACGTTCTATTTTTTCATTAAAATAATGGCTTTAGTTTTTATGTATATTTTAGTTTTAGTTCAACATTATCATTAGAATCAGATGTTGGTGTGATGAGTATTTTTTTGCTAAAAAGGCTCTACTTAATTTTTCCTTCTTCTTAAAAATCTCTAAATAAGCCATCCTAATATGTACCTAATAACGTTGCATCTAGTTTAATATTGGCAATAATGGCAATTCCAAGATGACATTGAGATAATATCGGTTACCAGGAGACTATAGCGCGGTGAAGGTTTAGATAAATCTCACTTTCGATAACGTGGTACTGACTTACTGAGGTTGTTCACCGCTACTCTTACGTAAAACTCGTTGTTTTTGTAATCGGGAACATTAATTTATTAGAGGTAGTTGTTTTTAAGTGGTTAAAAATATTGATAAGATATTTGTGTAAACAAGCGGCTTCAAATTATTTGGTGTCCTAACGATGATCCCTAAACCTCTTAGAGACGTGGGAATTTTGGCAAATTTCCTCCTAAGAGGAAGGCCTTTTGCGGCACTGAGCCGTTGAAGTCCTACAGCTCCTGTTGATAAAAATGTGTAAAGACCAAGTCCTTCAGACCAAGATCAAGTCCTACGCAACGTACCACAATGAATATAACAAATTTAATATTAAAATGTCCCTTGATGTATACCAATATAGAGTTTCTCTATTCTCATTCCTTACTATACATAATATCTAAATCTTCTCATCAGCTCGCCGATCACATCAATTCTTAATCTGGTCCTTATGATTCCAGGTTGTTGCGGCTGTTGCTCCGCGCTCCGGCCTCGCTACAAGAGGTTGGTGGACAACATCTTCCCGGCGATACCACAAGATGGCCTCGTCAAGACCAACATGGAGAAACTCACCTTCTACTCCTTATCCAGTCCTGAGAAGCTTGACAGGATCGGAGAGTACCTGTTTCAAAAGGCCTCCAGAGATATTTATAGAAGACGACATGGGTAAGTTTTGCTTAGAAACTCTGCTTTTTAACGACTGTATACGAATGTATGTAGAAGATGCATTGGCACGGATGACCTCACAGAAAACGGACATCATAAAACGTTTGCGTTATTTCGCCATATACCATCAAAGGCCGGCAACGTTCTTGTAACCCCTCCGATGTTGCGGGTGTTTTTTGATCGCTTGACCCTGGCAGTATATTCAAATGCTTTTTCGTCGACAGCATCATCAGTTTCACCAGACTCTATACTGAATAGTTGTCAAACGTCGACCAATAAAAAAATGGTGTGATATGATGTTATTCTAAGATTTTCTTGTTTATTCAAGGTTTTATCACGAGTACTTGCCAAAGTTAATATTAGGCAATAACTCCATGATCTTCAGTTAGCTTATCGCAGGATTATCACTTCCGCACTGAAGCTGTCATGTACCACAGTTATGTTTTGATAGAACAAATGTTATCAATTTACTTCAGACATATCTACTAGAATTTCATGTCGTACTTTCCGCCTTCAGTTTGGACCCACGCTGTATTTAGAAGATTTCTCTTCAATACGTCTCTGTTCTCTAGCCTAATGTCGAGAAAACTAGCTCGTGCTACTACCGAAAAATTAACCTTTCCAAAAGTGAAAGAGTTTTTGAAATAGGTCTAGAAGTTTCGAATCTTGTACAATGTAAATATATTTATTTAGGTTTTTATAGAGGTAAAGACACATAATCATTGTCCAGAATTAGGTTAGCCACATTGCGGTTACAAGTTCAAAGGTAATACCATAGCAAAAATTACCTATATAAATGAATATGAATATATTTAGGTGTAATTTTATTGGCCTTTTGCATGATAAAATCGAGATAGCAAAACTCATATTATGTAGAGGAGGCAATAATCTAGCTGTGAACAGCTGTGTGTCATAAGATGACTAGGTATATCGTAATACACCTCTGATGCCCTGGTACCCGGCTCCAATGAACCAACCAATCAGAGCTCGCGAACGCGGTCTCGTATGGATCTCGGGATGAATATGTCATCGGGAAAGTAAAGCAGTGTTTGTAGTAGTAGTATTTATATTGTAAAGTCAAAATAATTAAAAATACTCAGCCACCCTATTATATTTTATGGTGCTTAACAATAACATATATAAAAGAGTTACAATGTTACCTTAATAGAGCTCTTTGTTATATACATGGTACATACCTACCTAATGGTTACTGTGTAAATAGGTAGCGTCTAACATTACTAGAAATTCATGTTAAATGCAGTGCAGTTGTTATATTGTTACAATAAAAGTATGCATTTGACTGCCTTGTTAGTAAATTGGTCATAAGCACCACTGCTGTTCTAGAGGTATATACTGATTCTTTGTTTATGCAAAACACGTGTCTAGTTTTTCTATGTAAATTATATAGAGGTATGTACTAAATTACAAAACTGCACCATCTTGGAGCGACGACTCGTCAGTGTCGCGGGGAGCTAATAGCGGAGGATGCAAGTGGCGAGTTGTTGTTCGCCGTGGAAGATTAGAAGAGGCCTTTGAAAGAAAGAAAGATATCTTTTATTTGCTAACTAGCTCGTCCAGCAAACTTCGCACCGCCTCGAAAAATATATTCTTACCTTTTATACCTTCCCTTTTTTTTTTTTTTTTTTTTTTAAGGGGGGAAAATCATCGAATGACTGCCCCCGCCTGGGTGAGGCGGGAGGGAGTGTCAGACTCTTACTGACTAAAAACCACCCCGTTCCTTCTCCTGCACGTCGAGCCGGAGCCCCGGTTACCCGTTAGGTTCTCCGCGACTCCGAATCGGCATCGGCCGTATTGGGCCCCATCTGTGGTGGTCTGATGGCTCTTTGAGGCGCGCGCGGAACGCGACGCGCCGTACGCTCGGGTCTGTTTCTGGTCGGACGGGGAGCCACCCATGCTCGCCGTCCGCAGGCCCGCGCTTACGGTGGCCGGAGATCGTCCCGCGATCCCCGACGCCCGGTGTGTCCTTCGCGATGGCTGGGTTGCGAGGAGGCAGCGCTTCGCTGCCTCACGCGTCCCGCCTCCTCCTTAGCTAGCATGACTGCTTCGCAAAAGGAGGAGACGGCATCCCAATCCCCCTCGCTCCGCATCATGGCCTGCACTAGGCCCGGACGCGAGAGGTCGCCATCGCCGATCACTTCCCTGAGGACACGGCGGTGCTCAGCCCACGAAGGGCATTCTCCCACCGTGTGTTCCACCGTGTCCTCAGGGCGGTCCTCGCAGTGATGACACCCGGGCGTTTCCTCCCGCCCCATCAGACACAGGTACCTCCCGAAACTTCCATGTCCGGTGAGGACCTGCGTCAGGCGGTAGGTGAGGACGCCGTAGCGTCTCTCAAGCCACTCCTCAAAGAGGGGACTTACCGCTGCGATGGCAGCGAGCCCAGCCCTCGGTTGCGACAGTCGTTGCTGCCACTCCGCCATGAGATCGCGCCGGAGCTCATCCCGCCACGCACTTATCTGGCGCGGCAGCGGAGTTTCGCCCCGGCGACGTGCCTCCGCGCGCATGCTGTACACGCGCGCGAGCACCTTCGCCTCCAGATCCCACGGCGGTAATCCGGCAAGGAGGTTCGCCGACTCCCCAGAGATCGTGCGGTATCCGCGGATCATTCGGATCGCCATGACCCTCTGTGCCATGAGCAGCGTCCGAGCGGGACGCCGCAACAGGTTTGGCGCCCAAACAGGGGCGCCGTAGAGGGCCATGGACCGCACGACCCCGGCGTATAACCTCCGGCAGGAGGCGTTTGGCCCCCCGAGGTTGGGGAGGATGCGTTTGAACGCAGCCCCCGTCCTCTCCAATTTTGGAGCCAAACGTCGGAAATGCTCTATGAAGTTCCACCGACTGTCGAGGACGAGTCCTAGGTACTTCATCGTCGTCTCGACGCCGATGGTAACTCCTCCCGCCGTTATTTGAGACCCAACGGAGGTGGCGCGTTCCCGCGGCCATGAAAACACATGGCCTCGGACTTGTGGAGCGCCACCTCGAGTCCCAACTGCCGGATTCTCTCAACGACTGTCGCAACCGCTGTCGCCATTAAGTCGGCCGCCGCCTGGTGTGACCTCCCGTGCGCTAGCACCAGCGTATCGTCGGCGTAGCATATTGTGCTAACGCCGTTCGGGAGGTCGGTGCGCAGCACCCAGTCATAGCCGATGTTCCACAGGAGCGGCCCCAGAACCGAACCCTGTGGAACACCGCGTGACATCTCTCGCCGGTTCCACTCGCCCCGGTGACCGGGGTAGCTGACGGACCTGTCCGTCAGGTAAGCCTCGATTACACGACGGAGGTAGGTAGGCACCCGATGATATCGGAGTGCCTCCAAGATGCAGCTCCAGGGCAGGGAGTTGAAGGCGTTGGCGATGTCCAGAGACACCGCCACTACGACCTTACCCCTGGACACTGCAGTCCCCGTCGTGAGGTCTCTAACGCGCATGATGGCGTCCACCGTGGAGCGCCCTCTGCGGAAGCCGAACTGGCCGTCCGACAAGTCCGGCCCAATGTCCGTCAGGTGCGCGACGAGGCGGTTCGAAATGATTCTTTCGAAGACTTTCCCCACCTCGTCGAGCAACACTATGGGCCGGTACGCGGACGGAGAGTCCGCAGGGCGCCCCGTCTTCCGCACGAGGACCAGTTTTCCCGCTTTCCAGAGAAGCGGGAACTGGCCTCTCTCCAGACATGCGCTGTAGAGACCAATCAATCGAGGCCCGAGAGCCTCTGAGGCCAGGACCCATGCCTTGCCATGCAGGCCGTCGGGTCCTGGGGCGGTGTTCTTGGCGCCCATCCGGCGCACCGCCGCTCTCAATTCTGCCTCGGTCACCTCTGGGACGATGTCGTCGTCGTCGTCGCTGTAGCCCGCGTCGGGCACCGCAGGGGGCGGAGTCATATACGGAGGGGTGAACCCCCTCCACAGTCGAGGGAACAGGGTGCCAACCACCTCCTCCAAGACTTCTTGCCGGAGACTCTGGGTGAGCGGGGGAGCCCAAGCGCGGAGCTTGTCTCGTACCATCCGGTACGGGCGTCCCCACGGATCTCTGTCCAGAGTCCCCAGCATCTCTCGGCGGGCCTCCTCCTTGGCCCGCAATATCTCCACCTTGAGGAGGGCCTTGGCCGCCCTGTATCCCTCGTACAACTCCGCCTCTCTCGCCTCCGCATTAGGAGGACGGATGCGGCGCCTGCGGTGCCTAGTGTACTGGCGTCGCGCAGCAGTGCACGCCTTGCGTAGAGCTGCTAGCTCTTGCGACCACCAGTACACCTGGCGCTTTTGTTGCCTCGACCGGATCCGGGGCATCGCCACGTCACAGATCCTGGACATGGCGTCCTGGAGCCACTTGGCCTCATCGTCTATGTCGGCAGGCCTGACCGGTGGTATCACCCAGGCCTGCACGATGGCGGCTTCCAGGAGCAGCTCCCGGTCCAGCTGTTTCAGCGCCCAACGCGGGCCACATGGGGCCTGTCTGACCGGCGGGTCTGCGGACTCGGCGGAGACGTCGAACCGGATATACCGGTGGTCGGAGTACGTCTCCACCTCCTCCATGACGCGCCAGTCAACAATACGCGGTGACAGAGCAGGGCTGGCGAACGAGATGTCCACCACCGACTCGCCCTGCATCCGCACGCACGTGGGGACAGAACCCCGGTTCAGGACGACTAGGCCCGTCTCAAGGGCCCAGTCTTCCACCATCCTACCCCGGACGTCGGTGAACCGGGAACCCCAAGCCAAGTTTTTGGCGTTGAAGTCCCCGAGGACGAGCACGGGGAGGGAACGGAACCCGACGACGACAGTGACCAACTCCCTCAAGGAGTTGTGGAACTCGGCGAGAGTTCGGTTCGGAGAGAAGTACACGCCCACCACAGCGAGCTCTCCGAACCGTGCTGCGACACAACCCCGGCCTCTTTGAGCAGCCTCAAGAGTCGGGGTACCGGCGGCGGCCGACGAGATGATGGTCACCGAGCCGTCCAGGTCCGCCACCCAGTGATCCCTGGGCAGGACAAAGTACGGCTCGGAGACCACGGCGACATTGATCGACCACTGCGCCATGCTCTGGAGCAGGAGATCCTGAGCAGCGGCGCAGTGGTTGATGTTCGCCTGGAGGAGGCGGAATGGGGCCATTATTGGCAGTCCATTCCGACCTCCTCAGTGGCGGCAGCGGCGACTGCGGTGGCAGTGGCGGCGGCGGCGGCGGAAACGGCAGGGGCGGCGGAGGGCCTACCTTTGCCCTTGGGTTTGGCGGGAGGGGAGCAGCCTTTGCTCCCGACCCGGTGATTGGCCGGCTTGCCAGCCGCCGCACATGCATTGCAGTGCAGCGGGGCGGAGCACGAGCCGGCCTTGTGACCGGGCCGACCGCAGCGGAAGCAACAGTCGCTGCGGTCCACCTCCGAGGTGCATTTGACGCTCACGTGCTCCCCCACGTGACAGCGGTAGCACCTCAAAGGCCGGGTCTCGAGCAGCTTGACCTGCGCCGAGACCCATCCCACCAAGAGCCTTTTGCCCTCCTTCAGCTTCTTGGCCGCTGTGACGGGGCAGCTGACCACAACAGTGCGCAGCCCCGAGTTGTCCGGGCGGATGGCGCCTGCCTTGATTTGGTCAGCAGGGCACCCTCCCGTCCTGGCCACAGCGGCCACCACCTCCGTCTCCGTTACGGAGTCGTCCAGGCCCAAGATCCTGACATCCAGGCATTTGGTGGGCCTGGACACGCGGGCCTCGTCCGCACCGAGGCACGCCCTAAGCCTCTCGGCCAGGGCGTCGGCCGATGGGCCGCTGGTCGCGCCGGGGACCTCGCCAAGACCAAAAGACGGGCTCCGGTAGCGGTCACCTTGACCGCGAACCCGTCCGGGGCCCCGAACTCCGCAGGAGTCACCGCCCCCTTTAATTTGGCGAGGACGTCGCCATACGTAACGCCCCTGTTGACCGCCTCGGGCTGCAGTGTAATTACTACAGCCGCGGTCTTAGGGGCGAGGAGCAAGGCAGCAGCGCGTTTCTCCCTGCGCTGCTGCTGCCGTCGTTGCCGCTGCGCCTTTTTTCGGCGCTTCCGGCCCTCCTTGGCGACTCTCCTCGCCTCGCCGGCGATTTGCCACCCGCCGCCGTCCTCTGCTTGCGGGGCGGGTTCCGCCGCCGCCGCCGCAACCCCAGCCTGCTGGCCCGCTGGGCGCAAAAAGAGGAGGGGCACCTCCTCTTTTTGCGCCCAGCGGGCGCAGGCGCAGGCGCCGTCGGCGCAGCTGGGGTCTGCGCCGGCGGGGGCGCCGAGGCCCTCGCTGGGGCAGCCGGTCGCGCCCTTGCCGGCGGTTGGGAGCTGCGGCTAGCCTGACTCGAGGTCGAAGGCTTGGCCGCAGCGGCCGCGTACGACCGCGGGACCGCGGGGGCGACCTGACTCGCCGCGAGTGGGGGGCGCAAGAGCCTGCCCTCCAGCACGTCGAAACGTCGCTGGAAGGCAGCCAACTCCGCCCGCAGCAGTCCGACTACGTCGGCCTCCGCCGGGGGCTGGGGGCGACTGCCGCGAGCAGCGGCGAGCTCGGCCCTGGCCGTCCGCAGCTCGGCCTCCAGAGCCGCATTGGAGGCCGCCAAGCGCGCCAGCTCTCGCCGCATCTCGGCCAGCTCGGAGCGCACCTTTCCCGCAGTGGGCGCCGCACACTGCTCCAAGGCCGCCTCCGTTATTGTGGCCGCCGCCGCCTTGAGGAGGCGGAACCTAACCGGCTGGGATTTCCCCATCGCCAGCTTGTAGAGCTCCGCCGTAATGGCCTGTTGGAGGCCCCCGGAGCAGCTCTCGCTCTCAGAGCCGCGCTCGCCCTCCGACACCTCCACGCCGGACATCTCGGCCGCAGAGGACTCCGAACGGACAGCGCTTGAGAGAGCCCTGCCCTCCGCGGCCAACTGTTCGGCTGACTCCGCGCAGGCAGCTGGTGCCGGTTTCCGGCGACCGCTGCCCTTGCCGCCCCTACCCCGCGCTGCCGTGGGGACCTTGGGGGAGGCGCCTCCTGAGCGCCGGAGGACGGGGACAAACTGTCCTCCTCCAGCCTGGGGCGTTTGAACGTCCCCGTCGCGCGGCGGCGTGAGCCTTTCGAGCTCACGCTCAGCCGCTCCGCTAATGTTGTGTCGGACTCTGAATCCGACCCCCTCCGACTGGACTCCCGTGTGTGGGGCCTGCTGGACGAGTCCAGCGCCTCACCACGAGTCCCGGAGCCACTTGGGCCCCCTTCTCCCTCTACCGCAGGCGAGCAGAGCTCACCCGCACTCTCCTCCTCCGTATGTGGTTTTTTATATAAATTGAACTTATCCATATAGTTCCCACGAGTATGGGGGAAATAATCGGTCCACCCAGGCAGTGCCCCCTGTACCTGGGTAAGTGTTAATTTGTTTCCCAACTAGAGGTGCCACTGGTCCCCTAGCTGGGGGTGCGCTCGCGACTGACACTACTCCTCAGCCATGCATACTCTCGCCGCGCACCAGAACTTAGTATTGGAGGAATTTTTTATAGAGGTTATCTTCCTCGCGGTCCGGGCGACCAAGCCAAGACCCTCGTCCCGTTCAGAGTCACAAAACGTGACCGTGACCTCCTTACGGATTACGATATCGACGGCTGCAATCGGGGACAGCTTGTGTCCCGATGCTGCTCGCTGGCAGGGTGAGTGCACAACGAGCACCGCCCTTGCCTCTCCACCACGCTCTCTGCTAATCAGAGAGACAGGCGGAGAAACGCCCCACGGAAGCGCAGGCCATGAGCACACAGCCCGCCGCCTCCAGAACCCTATCGGGTTCGCCCGCCCAGTCCAGGAGTCTGCTGCGGGCGACAGTCACTCCAACCCTATCACCCCCGCTAGGGAGACTGTCGCCCGCACCCAGGGTGCACCACGGGGAGGTCTTCTGGCACCGCACCCCTTTATACCTTCCCTACGGGGTTATTATGACGTCCTAAAGTCATAATGGTTCCAATGAGGGAAAGAAACAGAGCTATACAAGTCGTCTAACGAGATCTCGTTCCCTCAACAGTACCCTTAGTACGGGTTTGTTTTACGTTTAAAGTAATCGTAACGAGTACGCGTTCGGCGCTGTGATTGGTTGCTTCATTGGCGCCGACCAATCAGAGTGCCGAACGCATACTCGATTCGAATACTTTAAACGTAAATCAAACTCGTACTAAGGCCTCAGAACCATTCTGGCTTTAAGACGTCATAATACGCCACCTGGACTTCCACAAATAATTTAAGACCAAAATTAGCCAAGGTTCGGTTTAGCCGTTATCGAGTTTTAGCGGAACTAATGAACAGCAATTAAAATATATATATATATGTATATATTTTCAAACATAATAGTCTAGAAATATACAGTTTTGCTTAAAGCTATACTTATAAGGTTCACAATATAAGGTGCCTGAACTAGGACACCTTTGTTTCAGGCGATTTTTATGTATGAAGATAATGTAGGTAGGTATACATATAAGTTGGAATGTAGATTGTCTCTATACATTTTACCTTTCGGCATTCAAAATATTATATTTAAATTTAAATTACAATCACTACCACTACATAGTATAAAACAAAGTCGCTATCCGCCGTCTGTCTGTCCCTATGTACAGTGGCGTGCACAGGTTTTCGAGACAGGGTAGGCAATTAAATATCGTATGATTAAACCCCTCCCCCCCGGTCATACAATGACAATCATACTCACACAAGACAGGTACATGTACAGAATACATTTTGAAAAGTGCGTTCAAGAATATTGTGGTTTATTCTGTCGCCAAATTACATACACTGACATCTCGCGTATTTTTTGTGAACTACTTCATCAGCTATGGAATAAGCCAACAAAACTTACAAATAATTGAACATCTATTAATTATACTAATAATGAAGCATAAATTTGATGAACCAAATTCAATTATCGAATTGCTAGATAATCTATTCAAAATCATAATATATTACGAATTTAAGAACGTAGGTACCTACCAACAAACAAAACAATAACAAGCGCGGCCGGCTGTGGCCGAGCCGAGTATTTATAAGCGGTACATTTGTTATTACATTACATAATTATTAATAATAAATTAATACGTAAATCAGTACAACCCGAAGTCTAAGTTAATATTTTTAAGAATTATCAAACAAGAAAATCAATAAAAGATCCATTAAAGTACATAATATTTACATTACCTACCTTTGACTTGGGTCAATTCTCGTAACTTGAGTACTGCCTATGGTCATTACCTGAATCTAGTCGTTGTAGGACACATTTTTGCGAAAACTTACTGTTTTTAACTTTCAACAAACACAAAAAATTATCTATTATCAACACAAACTTCACAATCGAATAATATAGGTACTTGTACTAGACACTGATAAACAAATACACTATTTGAAAAACCTACACATACATTTAACTACTTCTACACATATTTATGCAACTTTATGTTTAAAACTAATTCCTTATAATTTAAACGAAAACATAAACAAAGCGATCGCACATCACATGAAAACAATATGGCCGAAAACATTGGAAATGAATGAACCCATCGTAGTCAATTGAGTGTTTATTATAAAAAAATATAGCTTTAACATTAAGGCAACCCAGTGTTTAATTATAAAAAAACAAAACGTTAATTTACATAAGTCAAATGGAATTCCGTCATTGTCTTATTATTATTTTCCAATAAGAAACATTCGTTGATAACAATTTGAAACTTTGAGTAGCGGCAACTTGACGTCCTTTTAACTTTTAAAATAATAAAGTCAACTCCTCCTTTAAAGTTTCTATAAACCGACAACGCGTAAAAATGTTAAGATTTCATTAAAATACCTGAAACATATTTTTTTAGTATGCATAATTATAAAAAGACATTCGCATTATATCGAACGTGTTCAGAAGTTTAACAAAAAATTCAATAGATGGCGCAGATTCATAGATTTCAAAGGCCGGCAGCAATGACTTTTTTGCGTTTATGAATGGTTATTCTCTGCTGTGACCATAGTCACGTGACCTTCACGCATGCGCGTTGCATACTTTTTGTGACGTCACAGCCAACAACCAAGATTTAAGGAATAGTAGCGCATGCGTGGTGCGTGCGGGGCGCATTCATTGCTTTACAAAGGCGTGTGGTCCGTGTATAGTATAATTATGTGAATGTATATTTATGTTAGCTGTTTTTTTTACAAACTTTTATTTTATTATTGAATCTTAATAAACGCGTTTGTACATTTTATGTCAAGCAAAGCCTTTTTGCCTATATGGACTGCACGCCACTGCCTATGTATGCTTAGATCTTTAAAACTAGCAACGGATTTTGATGCGGTTTGTATTAATAGACAGAGTGATTCTTAAGAAAGGTGTATATGTATAATACATGTATATTGCACCCGTGCGGAGCCGGGGCGGGTTGACCACAACAAAATAGTTTTTGTGTCAAAAAGTTTCATCCTTACTAATATTATAAATCGGAAAGTGAGTTTGTTTGTTTGTTTGTTCCGCTTTCACGCCGTAACTACTAAATCGATTGCTTTGAATTTTTGCAGACGTAAAGTTAGAAGTCTGGATTCAATAATAGGGTACTTTTTATCCCGGAAAAATTTGATATAAGTACCCGATGGAAAACAAAAGTATTGGTAGATGGCGCTGTGTGTATTGGTATATGTCACATGGGCTACTTTTTATCCTTTTGTGACGCGAGCGAAGCCGCGGGTGAAAGCTAGTTAGAAGATAATTTCGTTTTGTTCAGTAGTGGACGTGTTCCGGCTGATGATGATACCACTATGAGTTCAATTCCTAAACTTGATAATTATGATAATACGTGTTATTGATTGGTTGGTTTTTCTCTTTCAAAACTCACAGTAAATGATACGGATTTTTTTATTCACTAATCCTTTGTAAAGACTATGATGTTAAACAGATGCAAAGAAGTATACTCTTTACAGTGCTATATGATGAGTGCTATCTAACTACTTATGAGCTAGAACTTTATCTAGATAACACTTTAGATAAAAGAAATAACTCGATATCGGGGAGTCGTAAACTTTAGGCTATAAACAGTTACGTCATGATAGGTTTTTCAATCAACAGATCTGGGATCTGGGTAACACATGTTGCGATGTCTTTCTTCGAACTCCGTTGCCTATCATCCTGAGATGTTAACCAGACTTATGATTTCTAATTGTAAGATCCGTCAAGACCCGTTAACGCGCCGCGGTCGACGAACATTCGCCAGGTCCAGACGCACCATAATACAATTTAAATTGGACGATCGGATACCATAGAATAACACTTATCATAGATTAAGTCAAGGCAAAATCAAATCATTTTAATTAGACCAGGAAGAAGCCACTTTTGAACGTCAAACTATGATTATACGATTTTTTAAACTTGGATACTTGGACTGCCTCGTTGGCCGAGTGGACGCAAGTGCGATTGCCGGGCGAGGGGTCTCGGGTTTGATTGCCGGGAAGGGTTATTACTGGGTTTTTAAAAATCTCAGTAGTAGCACGGAGTCTGGAAATGTGCCTGGTATATGGCAATAGGCTCACCCCCTATTACATGGGACTCATAACATAAATAGTGAAAAGTGGGTATTACATTGTACAGTGGAATTAAGTGCCGTAATGTGCATCTCTGCCTATCCCTTAAGGGATAAAAAGGCGTGATGTTATGTTCAACTTGGATATGCACCTTGTTTCGCTTGGTTAGGCCAAAAAAGCCCTGGTTTTACAGAATACCAACGTCAAGTGCTACTTGTCTTTGTATTACAGCCAACATAAGTATTTATAGAAAAGATTCGTTCATTTGCTTAGAATTACTTGAAAAAAGTACCTACTTGCATTTGTCATAGTTTGTCGATGCTACAATAATGGCGGTATTGTCTCCAGGTTCGTGATAATAGCAATGGAGGCGATGGACCAGCTGCTAGTGGCATGTCACTCGCAGACGTTGAATCTGTTCGTAGAGAGCTTCCTCAAGATGGTGCAGAAGTTGCTGGAGTCCACCGACCCACAGCTGCAGATACTTGCTACACAAAGTGTGAGTACGTGCTTCTTATTCAGTAATAGTTCAACGCCTGTGGCTTCATGTTAAGTGTTACTTCCTAGAGAGGATATTTTTAATAGAAAAAAATATTTTTGAACACTATGTTCTGTAAAACAAGATACTTGAATTCCACCCGCAGTTTGACGTTCGTAAAGTTCAGAAGATGTCATTTGTAAGAGCTTCGAGATAAGGGTAGCCTATGTTACTCCCTGAAAAGTTATTATTTGAATGGTGAAAGATTTTTTTAAATTGATCCCTTAGTTTTGAAGCCTATTCAATACACAAACTTCTTGCTCACGTATCTATTTGACAAGGAACTCGACTAGTTTTCTAGCCACGCTAAGGGCTCATATTGGACGTGGCGTACGTCACGCATCATCATCATTAATAACTATAAGTGGCCACTACTGACCAAAGGTCTCTCTTCTCACACGGAACTTTGAGCATTAATCACCTCGCTAGTTCAATCCGGTTTACGGAGCCGCGGGTGGCCTAACGGGTTGCCGGGGCTCCGGCTCGAAGAGCAGGAATAGGAATAGGTTTGACGCTCCCTCTTGCCTAACCCAAGGCGGGAGAAGTCATAGGATGATTTTCCCCACTCAAAAAAAAAACTCAATGCGGTTTGCTATTTCAAACTTATAATTAGAAATTATAAGCCCAGGTTTCCTCACGATGTTTTCCTTCACCGTTTGTCAGCGGTGTCTTGATAATCTTAGGAAGTACATATAACTCGGAAAAAGTCACCTTAGTATTTGTCGTTGGTAGATTTCCTACATGAGAAGCGGGCGTCTTAAACCTCAGATCCACCACGACACACACGTCGCGCAGCCATCTCAAATTAATACGGGAACTATCTTCACCCACAGTTCGTCAGATTCGCGAACATAGAAGAAGACACCCCGTCGTACCACCGGCGCTACGATTTCTTCGTGTCCAAGTTCTCGGCGATGTGCCATAGCAACCACATCGACAAGCCGACAAGAGATAGTATACGACTCGCCGGCATACAAGGACTGCAGGTAACAAATCCCCGAATCTCCAAAAATCCTTAAATTGCGAAACCCCAAAAGGCCGGTAACGCTCTTGTAGCGCTTCTCGTGTTTGGGTGTCCATGTGCGACGCCGATTGCTTACCATCAGATTACCAGTGTGCCTCATATAAAAAACTTTGTAGGTAGCGTTGTTCATTCATTATAATTATTAACATGACATGTCGTCTGTAACTATATTTTTAACAAAATGTGTATGTCTCCAGGGTGTGATCAGGAAGACGGTGTCGGATGATTTGGTGGAGAACATCTGGGAGGCACAACATATGGACAAGATCGTGCCCTCGCTGCTCTACAATATGCAGGTGAGGTATCATTAAAATCAGTTTAGTCAAGTTCATTCATAAGAGTATGTAAGTTTGCATGAAAAACCTGATCGCGTTAGCGCTCTTAATATGTTTAATGTGTTTTAACAATAATAAGTTTGTAAAGTTACTAAGAAAACATAAAGGTTGAAGAAGTATAGTTATTTATCCCTTTTTAAATAATCTTGTGCCATCCAGACTGCAGAGAAATACGACACGGTGCTATGCATGGAAGGCGGCGCGGGAGAGGAACAACCGGCGCGGTTAGCCGAGGCGTGTCTCAGGGAACTCGTGGGGAGAGCGTCCTTCGGACATATACGCAGCGTACTGCGACCTGTGCTCACGTATGTACGCCTGGTACTTTTACCTCTATCATCATGCATGGCCAATAATTCTAATTTTTAAGGGATTACAGGGACTTACAAGTTAGCTCATAATGTTGAGTCTACTGTTGGTTTAGTGGCTGGTTAACCGGCTGGCGCGCAACGTGTAGCGGGTTCGATTCCCGCATGGTGCAACTCTGTGTGATATTTCTGAACGCACCGCGACACAGAAGGTAATCCTAGTGTATCACTAAAAGAAAATAATATGTAAGCAAAATTTGCAGGTTCTAAAATATAAAAAAAAATCAGTGTTTTTTTCTACTTTTCATGACCTCCGACTTCTTGCTTTATTCATAGCAACTGTTCAATAAGTGCCAAAACCATGATGTCTAATGTGTGCCAAGAATATGAATATAAGACCAATTATTGGGAATCCACCATAATAAACGCAATGTGTTGCTTCTGTACCCAAAATATTTTTTATTGAACTAAAAATTTACATTAAAATTAAACGAAACTTTACACACAATAAAACATACAAAACATACCTGTAACCAAAAGAACGACATTTAAAGATTATTACTGGGCCTGTCGATTCCCGTAATATAATTATTTACTATTTATTATTAATTTGTCTATTTAAAAATTTGTGACATAAACGTCCATTTGACATCTTTTATTTTACCGTCTCTACCGATAAAGAAACAATGGAGGTGATAGCTCCATCTATCATCCTTCTAAGTAAACTTCTACTTTACCGACAGAGACGTGTAGAAAATAAATAAAGAAACCTTATTTCTTTATATGAATATTGTTATATAATGGACACTAATCCTCAAATCTCTCCCGACATAAAAATCAAATTGCAAAATCCCTCCGTTGCGTTAATAGAAAGATTAAGAAACTCACTTAGGGATTAGCTATTATATCGTACACATGTCAACCACAAGGTCGTCAGTAACACGATCCCTCACAAAGAATATACTCTATAATTAATTACGTAGTATAATTTATTATACCTTACGTTTGGCCCACAGTCACTTCGACCGACACGAGTTGTGGATACCGAACGACTTCGCAGTACACACCTTCAAGATCATCATGTTCTCTATACAGGTAACTAATAATTATAAACAATAGGAAAAGTAATCCAACAATATGAAAGTGTAAATTTTTATGAAATAACAGTGCGGTAACATCAATTTCAATAAATACAAGTCTGGTAGTATCTATTTTAATTTAAGAAAAGTGTGTTATCATCAATTTTAAATAATTATACGAGTCTGGTAGCATCATTTTTTAATGAAATACAAGTCTAGTAGCATCATTTTTAATGAAATACCAGTCTGGTAGCATCAATTTTAATGAAATACCAGTCTGGTAGCATCAATTTTAATGAAATACAATTCTGGTAGCATCATTTTTAATGAAATACAAGTCTGGTAGCATCAATTTTAATGAAATACAAGTCTGGTAGCATCAATTTTAATGAAATACAATACAAATAATCACTCTGTCATTAATTGATTTTATGACCAACTTAGTTTGAGTATATTTCAAGCGAATTTTCAAGAAATAAGTATTGCTCTTTGACGCTAAAAAAACATGACGTCACAATACACAATCTCGCACATAATTCATAGTTCCGTCGTGTCGTTTCTGACAGTTCCAAAAAATTATTGCATTTGACTAGTTGGCAAGTACCCAATTTTACGTAACTTGTGATCGTATTGTGTTGTCCAGGCGCAGTACTCGTACAGCGTGGTGGAGGCACTGATGCAGCACCTGGACGCGGGCGGGAACAGGAGCGGGGACGCGCGGGACTACACGCGGGTCCGGGCCGCGCGGGCCGCCGTACTCTCCAACATTGTCGCCATCGCGGCCGCCGACAGCGTCGGTATGTACAGGACATATAGGCCGCGCGGGCCGCCGTACTCTCCAACATTGTCGCCATCGCGGCCGCCGACAGCGTCGGTATGTACAGGACATATAGGCCGCGCGGGCCGCCGTACTCTCCAACATTGTCGCCATCGCGGCCGCCGACAGCGTCGGTATGTACAGGACATATAGGCCGCGCGGGCCGCCGTACTCTCCAACATTGTCGCCATCGCGGCCGCCGACAGCGTCGGTATGTACAGGACATATAGGCCGCGCGGGCCGCCGTACTCTCCAACATTGTCGCCATCGCGGCCGCCGACAGCGTCGGTATGTACAGGACATATAGGCCGCGCGGGCCGCCGTACTCTCCAACATTGTCGCCATCGCGGCCGCCGACAGCGTCGGTATGTACAGGACATATAGGCCGCGCGGGCCGCCGTACTCTCCAACATTGTCGCCATCGCGGCCGCCGACAGCGTCGGTATGTACAGGACATATAGGCCGCGCGGGCCGCCGTACTCTCCAACATTGTCGCCATCGCGGCCGCCGACAGCGTCGGTATGTACAGGACATATAGGCCGCGCGGGCCGCCGTACTCTCCAACATCGTATTTTTTTATGGGTATAAGCCGGTAAACGAGTAGACGAATCACCTGATGGTAAGCAATCGGCGTCGCCCATGGACCCGTAACACCTGGAACACCAGAGGCGTTACAAAAGCGTTACCGTTAAATACCCGCGCCGGACTGGAGAATTTAGCTAAAGACTATCTCAGTTCAAGTTGAATTGAATCTATGTACAAGGAAAATTAAACAAGAAGTGGTGCGGTGGCTAGGCAATCGGCTGTAGCGCAACCTGTCGCAGGCTCGACTCCCGCGTGGAGCAACTCTTTGTGTAATGTGTAATTAATGTTTTATCTCCAAAAATCTCCATGCTTGGCAAACGAGTTTGAAATCTCAGCGTAAGGATTTATGACTTCTTCGTACCGCCTTAATTTTTTTATCTCACCTTTTAACCGCTTGAATGCACCGATACGAGACACATAGATATTACATTGCGTCTCGCGTGGATCTACGTTTAGACACACGACGGGTTAAACCTTCCCTGGACTTTAAGAAACATTTCAAGACCAAAATTAGCCAAATCGGTTCAGCCGTTCTCGAGTTTTTTTAGCGAGACTAACGAACCGAAATTCATTTTTATTTATACATATAGTTGTGGCACTGATGCGAAATAGGTCATCAACTACAAATATTCAACACGTCATGTGATTTACATATATTTTACAATGCAGAAATAATTACTGAATCACTAATAATTATTAATTTGCTTACAAAATAAATTAATATTGTTACAGGACCATCAGTATTGGAGATCATCAACAATCTACTGACTAATTTGCGCGCGTCCGTCGCTAGGGATTCAGAAGTATGTAACACTAATATAAGTTGTATGCATCCATTCATTTCATACTACAGTGTAAAATGTTTGTTGAAGTTTATTACAATATATTCATTAAAGGAAAGAATTATCAATCAATATCTGCTTTGCGTTTCTGCTACCCTAGTACGTGCGCAAAATAATAATATCGCTTGCGTGTACACTGTACATCTCATGATTAATTAATTCTGTACTGTATTTTGTCATACAGAATTAATTGACTGCCTCATTGGCTGAGTGGTCGCAAGTTTGACTACCGAGCAAGAGGTCGCGGGTTCGATTCCCGGGTCGGGCAAAATATTATTGTTTTTTTTTTCTTATAATACTGACTTCTAAACAAACCGCAGACTATTTGACAATCAATTGAAAATTAAAGAAAAGCTATTTTCTTTACATGTATATTTTTTTAATTAACAGAAAGAAACCGACGAGAAGTTGTACCAAGAAGCTTTGATCAACGCTTTGGGAGAGTTCGCGGACCACTTACCCGACTTCCAGAAGATAGATATTATGATGTTCATCATCAACAAGGTACCCAGCAGTCAGCGCGCCAACAAGGGAACTAAAGCTGATGCCATGCTGCAGAGCATCTTGCTCAAGTCTTTACTCAAGGTAATTATAGTCATAATTATAGTTCAATAAACTTCGATACGGCTTATAATTATAAGTGTGAAATCGCCACCCGCTTTGAGCAAGTAAGGTGGTTAATGATCAAAACCTTCTCCGAATGAGAAGAGACCAGTGGACACTTATAGGCTGTTGATGATGATAAAACTTAGCTATAAAAGAAGACTATCCTCAAAATCAGAAATAATAAGAACCTGACTGGTGTTCAGGTTCGCTATGGTTAGCGATTGTAAGCCCCAGTCCTGGCTTGAAACTTGTCGTGCAACCTCGAATAGTTACGGAGGTAAGCTGTATATTTCAATTAATAATCTGAAAGGTATGTTTGAACAAACTAAAGGATCCTCGTGAGAAGTAACGAATATTTTTATTTCCAAGGTTTCATAGATATTGTATCAGCTCATTTAAAAAAAAGTATTTTTTAACAATTTCAACCATTATTAAAGTAAGTAGACAATGATATCATACAAGTTAAGTGTGGGAGATCCATGCTTCGGCACGAACGGGCCGGCTCGGCCGGAGTGATACCACGGCCGAGCAGAAAACCGACGTGAAGCAACGCTTGCGTTGTGTTTCATCGTGTGAGTGAGTTTAACAGTGGCCTAATTACTCCCCCCTCCCCCTTTGCCCATCCCTGAATCCCCAAAAAATTCCTAATCCCCGATAAGGCCGGTAACGCTTCTCATATTCGACGCCGATTGCTTACCATCAGGTGATCCGTCTACTCGTTTACAGGCTTATTCCTCTTTTCCATATCCTAAAAAAACATAGTCTTTGATTAAAAATAGATGTAAGATGGACGATAAAACATGTCATGTAATCTACAGGTGGGTACGACATACCGTACAGTGGAGCTGAGCAAGGCATTCCCGGCCGCATTCCTAGAGGCATTGCTCCGACTGGGCGGCGGCGCCGGGCCCCGCGCCAGGACCACGCTGCAACGTATACTGCATACTTTGTTGGACAGAAGGGATAATGCACCACGACTCGCTTCACCTACGTAAGTACGATAAGACATACTATTATATGTGAAGAACATTGCTAATGAAAATAAACTTGTACCTCTAAAATACATTATGTTAACTTTTTTTGATGTCCATCTGATAGATTAATTGAACTGGACACTTGATTTCGACGGCATATGTTATTGATTTGGCGACCTCTCGCGTCCGGGCCTAGTGCAGGCCATGATGCGGAGCGAGGGGGACTGGGATGCCGTCTCCTCCTTTTGCGAAGCAATCATGCTAGCTAAGGAGGAGGCGGGACGCGTGAGGCAGCGAAGCGCTGCCTCCTCGCAACCCAGCCATCGCGAAGGACACACCGGGCGTCGGGGATCGCGAGACGATCTCCGGCCACCGTAAGCGCGGGCTGGTGGTCTGATGGCTCCTTGAGCCATCAGACCAACACAGATGGGGCCCACTAGGGCTATTGCCGATACGGAGTCGCGGAGAACTTAAGGCTTACCGGGGCTCCGGCTCGCAGTGTAGGAGTAGGAGCGGGGTGGTTTTTAGTCAGTAAGAAAGAGTTATACTTCCTCCCGCCTCACCCGGGCGAGAGAAGCCATTCGATGATTTTCCCCTTTAAAAAAAAATCAATTGTATTACATAGTTACTATAAAAATATTGTATGTTTGTCTGCAGTGTGGAGGTATGCGAGCTAGGCCTGATAGTGGAGAAGTGTTCCCGACAGGATCTCATCTTCTTTAGCAAGCATGGGTATGCTCTATTCAGCTCGCTCTATGAAGGTAAGCATTATACATAATTATATGGAGACTATGAAATTGTCGGTTTTTTTTATTAATTTTATTACTCAGTAGTAGTTTGGAGTCTGGAATTGTGCCCGGTATATGGCAATAGGCCCACCCCCCATTACATGGGACTCATAACGTAAATAGTGAAAAGTGGGTGTTACATTGTACAGTGGCATAATGTGCATCTCTAACCTTCGGGGATAAAAGGCGTGATGTGATGTTATGTTATGCATAAGTGTCTCACGAAAGTGCCTAAAATAAAACTTAGTGTAACCAAGGATCTATTATTTTCTTCAATTTGGTTCACAGAATACTTATTTAGTCTAGCTTCATTTTAAAATACTGACATTCAAAAGAGTTTGGTATACTTTTTACAGAAATAAATATAATTGGGTACTTGCCAACTAGTCAAATTAATTTTTTTTTCGAACTGTTTAAAACTAGGTACTGTTTTCTATGAATTTTGTACTCGAGATTGTGTATTGTGACGTCACGTTTTTCTAGCGTCAAACAGCATAGTTATTTCTTAAAAAAAAATGCGGAAATAATACTAAAATTAAGTTAGTCATGAAAGCAATTAATGAAAGTGTGATTATTTTTTAATATTTTACTGTATTGAACAGTCGAAATAATTTATGTTTGATTAACGAAAGTACCCAATTCATATCATAATAAAATCGCTGTTTACACAACCAGGACTACAGTTGACAAACAGCAACTTTATTAGTAAATCGTTATAAATCCAATATTTCACCTCGATTTTATCCCCAGGTCTGCAACTAGAATCGAATACGATGGAGAACGTGGAAGCTATCTACACCACACTAGCGCTCATTTGCATCGAGCTAGCTTCTGAGGAGACAGTCTGCGATATCATGCAACTTATATTGGCGTGAGTATCTACTATGTTTTCTCTTAATCTTTGTTATTCTACTTATTGTAACAAATTAACGTCTTAGAGTTTTTAGTCAGTAAGAGTCTGACACTCCCTCCCCCCTCACCCAGGTGGGGGAAGAAATTCGATGATTTTACCCCCTTAAAAAAGAGTTCGTTGTGGGCTTTGTAGGAAACTGAAATGGGGCCTATCGTATTGTTACTCCCATGATATGTGTGAACCTGTCATTATTCTTCGTCCAATAGGGAATCAGGTAGTATCACAACATTTTTGACTGCACGGTTGGTGCGGTGGCTGGGCGACCGGCTGCCGTGCAACGTGTCGCGGGTTCGATTCCCGCACGGAACAACACTTTGTGTACAACAAACAACAAATTGTTGTTCCGGGTCTGGGTGTCATGTGTATGTGAATTTGTATGTTTGTAAACGCACCCACGACACAGGAGAAAATCCTAGAGAGGGGCAACGTTTTTAATAAAAAAAAAAACATTGGACGTTCAATATTTGACATCTGCCGTGATGGGATAAAAAATAAAATACAAGCGATCAAAAAACGTTTCTTCTTGTGTTCTTTAACATGTTAATTGTCACAAGTAACCGAAGACCTAAGTTAGCGGAGGATTTGCCTACAATAGTTTTCAGTCGGCAGTCATACATACATAGAGGTACATACATGTATACATATATAACTCACGCCTGTCTTCCATGGGGGTAGGGAAGACTAGGGAATGCCAATTACTACGATTCCTACAAACCTCTTTCGCTTCATCAACAGTCATCAATCTTTTCATGCATGCTCATCGGTTAAGGGTACTTTTTTACGGTCAAAGGCTTAAAAATTTAAAAATTGTAATATATTTTGTTTGCAGTATTCAACAATCGAGTCTATCGAACCCGGTACTGTCAGTGGCTCAGCAATGTCAACTGCAAGCAATCAGCATCTCCCTGGCAGCACTACTACCGCATGTGATGATGCTCACCCGTCTCACTGACTATATCAACAAGGTAACTAGGATCACTATCACCATCATGTCAACAATAAGACGTCTACTACTGAACTGACAAATAGGGTAGTTTCCTAAATTTTATTTTAATGTCCGTCTGGTACATTAATTTAAAACTTTAGACACGTATTTTTTCTTTTCTCGCAAAATTAAATACTTTCGACGATATATTAATTTGAAATATCGTGTGACGTCACAGCGTGCCACATTTTGTAGCACGTTATGACGTAACGACCTCCCACTCATAAACTTAGCGCCATTTTATCTAAGTAATGCAACTTAATACGAGAAAATAAAAAATACGTGTCTAATAGTTTTTCATTATCTAATTGACGGACTAATTAGATTTTTAATTTTTATACCCTGGATACTACCCAATATTAAGATACTGTTTAATATGATGGGCCGGACGTCCACTCCACTCTCCACTATCTCGCCTGGTGGTATGCGATAATGCAGCTTACGATAAAGCACGCATGCCATAAGCAATCCTATTCACTCGGGCCTTGAAGACACCCAGGTTAATTAATACCCTTTAGGAAACACAGACTCTGGCAAAAAATCCTCTTCGTGGGAGCGAGTGAGACATTCACCATGAAGCAATAGCACACGGCACACTAAATTAATTCTAAGACTTCATTCACATTAACTATTCGAAAACACTCGACTAATTTGAAGTGATTATGAGCCTCGATAGTGACTTGAAACAGATCGAGCACTCTCGAAGAGTTTATATTTGTACGCCGTTTACTCTAAGTAACCCTTTGAGTACCGTCATTGTAGACACAATTAAAGAACAATAGGTTGTGGTCACCGGTGTTTTACAGTTTAGGCATATCTTCCATATATAGTTACAAATTAAAAAAAAAATACTACGAAATAAATTTTTTAATTATTATTTGTAGATAATTGCGGCTCGACGCGAAGATGCTCCACATCTATTGCCCCCACTGCAGGAAGACTATGACGACTTACCTCCTGCCAAGATGCCTAACAAACTGCCTTACCTTATGATGGATCAGGTAACAAGTTAATAACACTCTAAAATTAATTGACTGCCTCGTTGGCCGAGTGGTCGCAAATGCGACTGCCGGGCAAGGGGTCTCGGGTTCGATTCCCGGGTCGAGCAAAGTATTACTGAGTGTTTTTTTTTTAATCTCAGTAGTTGCACGGAGTCTGGAAATGTGCCCGGTATATGGCAATAGGCTCACCCCCTATTACATGGGACTCATAACATAAATAGTGAAAAGTGGGTGTTACTTCTGTGTGCACCTCTGCCTACCCCTTCGGGGATAAAAGGCGTGATGTTATGTATGTATGTATGTATGTTATGTAAAATTAATGAACTTCTGAATAAACCGTGTGACGGTCCCCTACTAGACTATAGGGCCCCTCTATATAATAGCATAAGATGGTTTATCATTGCCTCTGTTCTAAGCGTAGCATGTTGGGAAGGTAGTACGCAATTTAAAAAGATTTGGGATTATTAGAGAAAGAGCGCTATTGTCGATTTTAATCAAAATATCTGATTTGAAAGTTCAAATCAAATCAAATCAAATCAAATCAAATCATTTATTTGCTAATATGGGTAAATTAAGTTGTTAGCAGATAAGTAGATACAGTTCCAACCATACTACGCCTTGAGGCATGCAAATTACAAAATTTACAAAAATTACAGTTTTACAATGTTATTTGGAAAAAAATCAAGTACCTTCAAAATTCAAACTTTCAACATAATTATTGTAATATAAGATAATTCAAAATATAATGTCACCAATTTAATTAAAATTTAATGTCAATAAAACGTATTTGTCAAATAAAAAGTCATGAATTAGATTAAATAAAATGTCATACAAAGGACAATGTCCAAAAATGTATCGGATTCCACACCGATTGGTTTACATATCCTATCAAATGCATGCAAAACTTACAAGATATAGAAATTTACTTAATAATAAAATAGTGATATTTTACATTAACTTGTCCTGCAAATACTCGTTGACAGTGTAATATGCTTTTGGCACTAATAGGGCTTTGATTTTTTTTTAAATATATTTATATCTGAAATCTCCAGTACAGACTTGGGTAGGTGATTAAAGACACGTGGCGCCATGCGAAAAATACTTTTATTAAGTAATGCTGTTTTAGTGCTTGGAAAATATATATTAGATTGATATCTATTACTATTAAATTTGTTAAAGCATTGCAGATTTTTTTGACAAATAGTGCAACTTCTAATATATAAATGCACGGTACGGTCAGTATATTTAGTTTTATAAAATAGGGTTTGCAACTATCTGTTTGCTTTATATTAGCTATAGCTCGGACACATTTTTTTTGCGCTCTAAATACAGCGTCTTTGTTAGTGGAGTTACCCCAAAAAATAACACAATACCTTAAGACAGGTGCAACATAGCCATAATAAGCCGTAAGAAGAGTTGAACTACTAACCGTCTTTCTGAGCATATAGAGTGCATATGAGTATGTATTTACTCTTGTGCAAAGTGAGTCAATGTGCTGTTTAAAGTTTAGAGTGTTGTCAATATTCAGTCCTAAAAATCGCGTAGCATCCACTTCTTGAACCGAATCACTTTGGTAATTAATATTCATATTGGCTATTTTATTCGATCTATTTCTAAATGTCATTAAATTAGTTTTGCTGAGATTAATACATAAATTATTTGATGTCAACCAGTTTATTATATTTCTGAGAGTCATGTTTATCTCTGTCTCCATATCAATTTTATCATTTCCGGTAAAAAGTATTGTGCTATCATCTGCAAATAGGACAGTTTTGTATTTTGAATATTTTGGAAGGTCGTTTATGTATACGATAAATAGAAGTGGGCCCACCACTGTTCCTTGTGGAATGCCCAACCTGACTGTTCTGCATGAGGATGAGTGGTTGACTACCTTTTTAGTTATAGGGCATATCTTAGTTATTTGGGTTATTTGAGTTCTATTGCTTAAATAAGATCTAATCAAGTCATGTATATTTCCCCTCACTCCATAGGCGTATAACTTGTCCAACAATATACTATGATCTACATAATCAAAAGCTTTTGTGAGATCCATAAATAACGCACACGCCTGTTTACCTTTATCCATGTCAGTTAATATAGTATAAAGAAAATTGAATACCGCCATGTCAATCGTTTTGTTTTTTCGGAACCCCACTTGTTCATCACAAAATAATTTTTTAGATTCAAAGTAATTATAGATACTGTCGTGGATTACCTTCTCAAAGATCTTTGATATGACTGGTACAAGCGCTATTGGACGGTAGCAGCTCATGTCACATCTATCTTTTTTCTTAAACAGTGGTTTTACTATCGTTAACTTAAGTTTTTCTGGAAATATACCGGTTGTAATGCTTAGATTTATTATATGACTTAGTATATATGAAAGTTTTATGGCCACTTGTTTTATAATTTTGGTTGACACACCATCATAGCCAGTGCTGTTTGTGTTTTTTAAGTCTTTAATAATTTTTAAAATGTCTTCTGGTGTAGTTGGACGTACAAACATTGAATTTAGTTCATATGGAATACTAATCCTTGATTTATTGGATACTGAAAGTTACAAGGGCGTTATCGACCTTTTGGGATTTTTTTTTAAATGCCCCACATTAGGATTGTCTCCTGTGTCGTGGGTGCGTTTACAAACATACAAGTTCATATACACATCACACACAGACACGGAACAACAATTTGTGGATCACAAAAAGTGTTGTTCTGTGCGGGAATCGAACCTGCCACACGTTGCACGGCAGCCGGTTGCCCAGCCACAGCACCAACCGTGCAGTCATAATTTTAAGATTGTAGCGGATTCAGGAATTAGGAAAATTGAAGAAAAGGGGGAATGGGGGTAATTGGGCCTCCGGTAACCTCACTCACACGATGAAATACAACGCAAGCGTTGCTTCACGTTTTTATTCTGCTCGGCCGTGGTATCACTCCGGTCGAGCCGGCCCACTCGTGCCGAAGCATCGCTTTCCCGTACTTAAGCTTACTTTTTTTTATCATTTCTAAAGGAATCTCATATATTTGGTACAATTACAGATGGCACTATGCGACCTGCTGAAGGCCCACGGAGTGGACGCGACGCGCCTGTCTTCTTCATCGCCGTACACCGCCGGGAACATAGCCCTGCCACATCGACACAGCTGGGTCGAGGCCGGTATGTACTGCCTTACATTCATGTTACCCTAGTACTCTGTCAGGTCGCGGAGAACCTAACGGGTAACCGGGGCTCCGGCTCGACGTGCAGGAGAAGGAACGGGGTGGTTTTTAGTCAGTAAGGATTAAAAAAAAAGTACTCTGTCAGAAAATTTTTATTGCTTATGTCTACAATCAAATCTTCAATATTCAAAACAAACAATTTAATCATTTGAACCTACTTGAGTATGACGTATGATAATAATGGGTATAAAGTTTAGTCGAAAAGGGCAATTCAGTATGTTAAGTTTGTTTAATACTTTTTTTTTATTTTTAGATGTCAAATTGATTTTGTATGTTTTATTGAAGTAAATGTAATATTACAATTTTAAGTGTTATACAACCACGAAAATATAACTTGGGAACCTAATATTTCCAAATGGTTTTCGAATTGCCATAGTTTGAGTTTTACTTTAATACCGAATTAATGTACGAGATTGAATATTTACATTGCATTTGATGAATCACAATCATGACATGGTGTGAAAATGTAAAATAGTGTACGATTTACACATTATATTTGTTTTTTTTTTCTATGATCCCCTACTGTTTATTCCAGGCGCAGCTCAAGGTCGCGATAGTCTCGCAGAGATCACAGCGCCTGGCACTGAACTGGACAGTGCCAACAGCTCGCCCGGAGTACAACGGGTGAGTACCTACTGTAGCATCTTTTGATTTATGCTAACCTGGTACTTCAAATGCATTTACAAAGGATACGTGTCATTTTTCTGTAGTACAATATATAACAATAAAATAAAAATTAATTGTAAGAAATTACAGATATAGAAATATTATTTGTGATGAACGAACTACGACGATAAAGAATTAAGCTGTAATTAGTTGTTTATTAAAACAGCGTTCTTTATGAAACCCCTATACTAACCCTCTTCATTATATGCAATCCTGGTACCCGACTCCTCGTCAATTTCTCTTCGCAGAAAGTCAAATACGCTTTTAGGGGTAATTGAGTAAAAAGGTAGGTTTTGGGAAAACTTACATAACATAACATAACATCACGCCTTTTATCCCCGAAGGGGTAGGCAGAGGTGCACACAGAATAAACCAGAATAAACACAGAAAAAACTTACCTTTTCCCAATATAAAGTAATATTAGAAATGGTGATCCTCATCTCGTCTTCAGCTAACTCAGTACGACGACCTGGACGAGGAGTTCAGAATGTTCATTGAGAAGTACAACCACAATTATCGACCTGTCATGCAGAACTTCGGATGTTACGTAATAACCACTTATATACATAATAATATCTATATGTATTGTTATAAATACAGTTTAATAATGTAGATTTCCCGTTTAAATCGTTTTTTTTTTAATATAAATGTACATAATTGGGTACTTTCTTTAATCAAAAATAAATTCTTTTAACTACTCAATACAATAAAATATTAAAAATAATCACATTTCATTAATTTATTTTATGACCAAACTTACTTTTAGTATTTTTCCAGCATATTTTTAAGAAATAAGTATGTTGTTTGACGCTAAAAAAACAATACACAATCTCGTACAACATTCATAGAAAAAAAAGTCTTGAATTTGACTAGTTGGCAATTACCCAATTATGTATAAATGGCGTAATATTATAATGGGGCTGAATAGATCCCTTTGCCTCCATTTTTTTATCATATTCAGCGGTTTCTTCTATGGCAAGAGGTTCGCTTTGCTTCGTCAGTTCTGTGGGATTACAAATCAGGGCTCAAAATGAGTGTTATTGCGTTATTTGAGCGAACGTCACTCATCCTCCCAAAACCGCTGCAACTCCTGTAAGCCAGGATCTACAGTAGATACAACCATGAAAACACCGGAACACTGAAGAAAAAAACGATAGTTTCCAAAACGTTACTCACTATACAAGAAGTATTTTATACTAATAAATTCTCCTTCCACCTCAATGACCTTCCTTCCTCTTTTCTATCTCCTTCCCTCTATAGCGCACTGACAATGATTTCTGGCACTGGGGCCACCAAGAGTCGCATAGCAATGAGCGATACTCGCGACATGATAGGAAACCTAAACCGCCGGTAAAATCGCACTACAGATTTTTAGACAAATCAGTAATGCAGCAGTATCAATATTAAAGAAAAATTGCGGGTTACTTACGTCAAAATTTTACTGAAAAAAAAGTTTCGAACCACAGAGGAGTTCTTCCTCTTGAGCAGCGTGCGCGGTCACGGCGATGTCGTGCAGCCTACTGATATACTGAAACTAGTAGCTTTTCTCAGTATATTCACGTGAGTAACCCGCGATTTTTAGTTAATTTAGTTTGTCTCACGATAGTTATTATAAAAACAGTATCAATATTGATACAGATGTTGTTATTAGGTTGTATTTTAAAGTTATAATGGTGAACTATATACCTCTAAGTATTTTAATGGTAGATTCAAAATGCATTTTTAATATCAAGTAGGTATTACTATAATGATTAGTAACGATACATCATAGTACTTTGTAACAGATTGTTCTACATATAATTCGGATTAGTACTTCACGAAATATATATTCTTTTTCGGTACTTTACGTAATATATTCTATCCTCATTTTTAAATAAGGATATAATCTATTAATAGTATCAAACTACACTACAGTACAGACTATACTATCATTAGTATCAGATTGTATCCTCATTATAAATCCATCAATGAACTTTGTAGATTAAAAAAGTAGTGCCTTGCTTTTCGTGTGAAAGACTAGCGGTACTCCTTCCAATTCCTCAAGTGTTGGAGGTATCCCATGGTAGGCGCTGATAACTGACCATCATGTTTATCCCATACAGATGAAGTCTATAGATATTATACATATACAGGTCACTTCCAACCGATATATCTAGAAGTCATCGGAGGAGGCCTATGTTCAGCAGTGAACGTCTTATGGCTCATAGATGATGTTTATTCTACAAAGACTACCTTGCTAGCCGAGTGGTCGCAAGTATGACTGCCGAACAAGGGGTCGCAGGTTCGATTCCCGAGTCGGACAAAGTATTACTAGGTTTTTAAAAGTCTCTCAACAGTAGCACGAAGTCTGGAATTGTTTTTTCTTGGAATTGTTTTATAGCATAAGCTGGTAAACGAGCAGACGGATCACCTGATGGTAAGCAATATGGCGTCGCCCATGGACACCTGGAACACCAGAGGCGTTACAAGTGCGTTACTGGTCTTTTGGGGAATTAGGAGTTTGAGGATCGTTGGGGATTCAGGAATTGGGGAGATTGTGCCCGGTGTATGGCAATAGACATAAGCCTATAGGGGATAACCCCTAGTACATGGGTCTCATAACATAAATAGTGAAAAGTGGGCGTTACATTGTACAGTGACATTACCTATAAGTGCCACAATTTGCACCTTTGCTGACCTTTTCTAGGATAAAAGGCGTGATTATTGACAAAGAAAACGTTGTAAATAAAAGTGGCACGTTCCCAGGCCGCGGGCGTGTCGTCGTGCGTGAGCCTGGAGGCGCTGCGCCGCGCGGCGGGCGGGCCGACCGCCGCCGAGCGACGCGACGCCGAGCGACGCCGCGCCACGCTCAACAACGCCTTCCGCACCGCGCCCTTCGACCAGCTACTGCATATTACACAGCCTAAGGTAACACTAACTGTATTTCTTTTTTAAACGGTTTTATTAAACTTAACCTGGGTCAAATTTAGTATTTCGGTACTTTCCTTAATCAAGAATAATTATTTCGACTGTTCAATACAATAATATATTAAAAAATTATCACACTTTCATTAATTGATTTTATGACCAACTTAATTTTAGTGTACTTTATTGAAGCGATGAAGCGAGACACGACGTCGACGCGGGCGGACGCGTTCTCTTTCACTCTTTGCGCAAACTCATACGCGACGAACGCGACATAAAATTTGAAGTAATACATGTAAAAAAAAATTTGAGCCGCTCTTACATTTGTGAGTCTTGTACGGGACAAATGTCATGCCTCTTGTATGTCATACTCAACACTATAGTGATAAGCGATGATGCCGCCTGCAATAGAGCACGTCGTCCCATAAGTAACCTATTCACTCGGGCCTTGAACTCTTATTCTAAGCGAGCTATATTTAAGTTTCACATAAAAATAGGGCTGTATAGCTACGTGGCTTGATACCACGGAATATACCTCTAGAATACAATGGAAGTAGCTTGAAACAATATTTCTGCCAGAACCGGTGTCGCCAAACTAATACATTTATAATTTGCTCAACTATAAACCGGAAGTTACGATTGGTTAGAAAAAAAAATGGACGTAAACGAAATGCAAAAAAAATATCATACGATATGCAACTTTAAAATCAATGCACTATAAATCAAAATAAAAAAGTATATTTTGGACTACCAAGTACCGCCATTCGTCGCTAGATGGTGTTTAACAATGCCATCTAGCGACGAAAAGTGGTACTTGGTTTGAACTTTAACGTCGTAGGAATAAAGGTCATATTTGAATGGCTTATCACTGGCTCGAAAGCGGGTCTCTACTCAGATAGTGATGTAGCCTAATTCGATAAAAATAATATCGATAATATGAAAATGTGTTTTAAATATAAGGTGAAAAAAAATATTGACAGCGATATTTTTTTTCAAACTCGTCGTTGATAACTTTTTAAACGTCATAAAAAAGGTTAAGTATTTATTTGCATGTAAATCAAAAACCATTTTGTTCGTATTTTTTATTAGTTTTTTCAAAAAATCATTTTTTTTTATTTCACATAGGCAATATAACTAACAACTATTACATAAATTTTTACAAACTTTATATGGATAATGTGATAAATGAGAGGGATGGCGATAAGGATGACGGTGCTGATCTGCTCCGTGAAGTGAAGGTTGCTTCCAATCACGTCGGGGTCACCACTAAAATAATAATAAAAAAATAATCTAAATAAATGTTACATTACACTTGCATCGATATCAATCGATAAATTCAATATGTGATTGAATTTATCGCGAGAATGTTCTATTGAATGGAATAAATCCAAAATAAACTTTATCTGGAAGGCGTAAGGTTGATTTTGACTAACCGTTTTAGTAAATAATATTATTTTAAAAACCGTTTTTGTAAATTGAAATAAAATAAGATTTTTACAAGAAAACAATGAAAATTGTACTTACCGATGATACGAAACACCTCCATTTTTTACGGTTTCTCGGCTGCTATCATTTTTACACGCCAAAACGGAACAAAACGGCATAGTTGAGGAAATATGTATTTGTCACGAGACTAGCAACTCGACGCGATGTTCGAACGAGACTGAACTCAAATTTGCCTCGAGTAAGCAGTACACTGCTTAGTTGTGGCACGCGTGCCACGCCTACTTGCTACTTCCATTGTATTCTATATTCCGTGCTTGATACACAGAATAACCCTTGCTAACTTTCTCTTACAGTACGAGATCAAGGACAAATTGGAGGAGATCTTCAACTCCATAAGTGAGGAGCCGCTCCTCCCCGGCTCGGGCGCGTGTTCCCCCGCAGCACACAAGTCCTACACCAGCGCAGTGCCGCCGTACACCAAGTACTTCCCGGAGCTGTTCCTCTACTGAGCTTATAATGGTACGTATAGATCTTTCTAATGGCTGAAATAACAATCTATCTCAATTAACTATAATTTATGGCCAAAATCGATCACATCTAAATCCCTTACGAGCACCGGTGTCTTTTCTCCACTTATTCCATTATAGACCTTATTTCCGATGACTCCATTATAGACCTTATTTCAGATGTTTAGAGACTACTTTTGTATGAACAAATGACAATGACCTTTCGTGGAGCTTTCGTACATTGATTTTCGAGTCACAACAGGGGCGTATAATAAATAATGAACAACATGCCTGTAGCCAACTATTATAAACTCCTGTGGAGATTAAAATGATAATATTCGGAGAACTTTGACTGCACGGTTGGCGCGGTGGCTGGGCAACTGGCTGTAGCGCAGCGTGTCACGGGTTCAATACACAATGTGATCCACAGATTGTTCCAGGTCTGGGTGTCATGTGTATGATATTGTATGATATTGTATGTTTGTAAACGCATACGAAGAAAATCCTTGTGTGGGGCACCGTTTTTTTGAAAGAAGAAAGAAAATAAAAAGAAACGTTAACTAAAATCGGGGGTTACTCACGTGAATATACCGAGAAAAGCTACTAGTTTCGAAGCACAGAGAGTTCTTCCTCATGAGCTGCGGTGCGCGGTCGCGGCCCGCCTCGGACGGAGCCCGCGCGGCCTCTGCCGGACGCTGCGAGCGTTTGTTCCAACTCCGGTGGCGCGTTGGATGATGTTAAAGCGCACGGTACTGTCACCAGCGGCGCGGGTATTGGATTCGATTCCGGTTTCGGCACAATCGAACCGCGGCACAATCAAATCTGCGCGACGTCGCCGTGACCGCGCTCGCTGCTCATGAGGAAGAACCCCTCTGTGGTTCGAAACTAGTAGAGCTTTTCTCGGTATATTCACGTGAGTAACCCGCGTTTTTACTTAATTTAGTATGTCTCATGATAGTCATTATAAAAAGAAAAGAATGTCACTTCAATTAGAATAATGTTGTTTATTTTTATTTCCAGTTCAAATTCAAAACGGTGGAGGAATATCAATCTTCAGTAGTGGCCTGTAGGTGTTAGTTTCGCTCGACGTAGTGTAAGGTATACGGTATCGACTCGCAGATGACATCGTTCATGTGACTACTTAACCCAAGACTGCCTGAATAATATTACTTTTGGCCTAAAATACTAATAGGGCAGATGAATAATTTTTATTTTAATCTCCGTCTGGTAGATTATTTAAAAACGTTTGACACGTATTTTTTATTTTCTTACGGAAACGAATAGTTTCGAAGACATATTGATTTGAAATATCGCATGACGTCACTTTTGAGTACGATTTATACTCTAAAATGACGTAGCTACCTCCCACTCCTAAACTTTGATTCGTTTTATCTAAGTATTGTTTTCTTATACGACGAAATAATTAATACGTGTCTAATATTTTTTTATTACCTAACTGACGGACTAATTAGATTTTTAATTTTCATACCCTGTCATCATCCCTATATTTATCCTGGCAGATAATATGACAAGATTTTGTCGTCGTTGGGTTAAGTTCGTGCATTGCGTATTTTCTCCTTATTATATTATCATCAGCCTTCACATGGAGAAGGTTTGAGCATCAATCACCATGTTTGCTCAAATCTTTATTATATTATGGACATTATTTTGTTTTGATTATGTCTACTTGAAAAATGTAACGTTAGAATAAGAGAAAATACACATATTACAATCCCCCCTATTCGTAATCCCCCAATCCCCAAAAGACCAACAACGCACTTGTACTCCTCTACCTCTACTGTTTGCTTACCATCAAGTGATCCGTCATCTCGTTTGGTGAACTATACCTACTCATGACAAAATCTTGGCAAGTTACGTGCCCGGTATAATACTAAAGTCATATAAACCATGTCTTTGCGAATTATCCAGTTTTTGACATAATATTGTAATTGAATTATTCGACTTAATAATCTGACTGCGGCTCCAACTTTGATAATAATAATTAATTAATAATGTATAACGACTTAAATACATTCCTGTTGCTTTTACTCACAACGTTGTAACTATTGTAATATTGTTATAAGAGAATCTCTTATTACCATTATTATATAGGGATTTTGTTATTAATTGTGACGTACACAAAAACTAATTTAAATATTTTACGTAAACTTTCGAGGATGGTCGACAACTTTCAAGCGACAACTGGGCTCATTGTTATGAGCAATGTACGCTTCGATTTAATTTTTGACTTTGATTTTCCTCTATTTGGATTTCTGGGACATTAAAAAAAATTAACAAATATTTTCAATATACTATCTGAAAAAAATAAATCGATTTTTATCTACCACGTCCTGTCAGTATTCCTGAAAAATACGTAAACGTTAACGTCTTGACTGCCGCTATATGAAACGACAGATAAATATTTTGTCTCGCTTAATTCCAACAAGAATGAGTTAAATAAAGGTCACAATTAATACCAAGACTTCATAACTATTTGATATTTAGTAGGTGGCTAAGGTGCGGTGTGGTTTGGTGAAGCAATATTCTGTTTTTTATGTTGCCCTGGTAGGGACCAACTATCTGGCAAGTGGATATCTATCAGTTAGACTTATCTAATACTGATTTAAATAGTGGTCCTTTTTACGTATGAAACTGCTGTATGTCACGGAGTTATTGTCAAGTCAAATTCTAATAATTGAATGAATGATTTAAAGAAATAATTGAACAATATCCTTCCTACAGTCGGTCAGGTAAATAGGTGTAAATGATTTTGAAAACACTTTGGAATGAGTTAAACTCTAACCGTCTGATTTGGAAGTCATTGAGCGAGACCTACGTTCAACATACGTCTCAAAGCCGATATTATGATGCCGATAATGTTTTTTAGCGAGGAAGAATAATTTAGAACTAACTTGGGTGTCTTAAAGTACCGAGTGAACAGGTTGCTCATAGGTAGGCGTGCTCCATCATCGGCTACATCATCGCTTAACACGAGGCGAGATGCTGGTCAAACGTCAACCTATCAAGTATAAAAATCACTTTTGCCAGCGGCCTAGCCCTCGTTCCCCTTTGATAAAATGTAGCGTATGTTTTATTTCTAGGTCTCCGGCTCGAAATGCAGGAGTAGGAACGGGGTGGTATTTAGTCAATAAGACTTTGACACTCCCTCTCGCCTCACCCAGGCGGGAGAAGTCATTTGATGATTTCCACCCATTGTTCCAAATTTTATCTCGATCCCTTCAGCCGCTTTGACGTGAAGGAGTCAAAGTCAAAGCATTTATTAAACTGTCAAATACCAAGCGGTCACCGGTGACCGCAACCTATTGTTCTATAATTGTGTCTGCAAAACCGGTACTCGACGAGTTAAACCATAATTTGGTACTTTTGAAACGTCAACAAATACAGAATAAATATAAGTAGAAGTAATAGTCTGTCAGTCAGTCCGTGAGTGTAGCTAGGTGCTACTAGGTGCTCATTCCAAGATGTAGATTCGAATGGAGAAGAACGAGAAAGAAACTCAATTCATTACTCTATTAAAAAAAGTATGTTCTACAATGTTTCTGATACATATTCCAATACTGTACGTATGTGTGAGAACAATGCAAATGAGTAACAAATACATACATACATACATACCTTCACGCCTGTCTCCCATGGGGGTAGGCAGAGACTAAGGAACGCCAATTACTACAATTCTTACATACCTCTTTCGCTTCATTAACAGTCATCAATCTTTTCATGCATGCTCGTCGGTTCAGGGTACTTTTAATAACAAATATACAAAATTTTGCATTTATAATATCAAGTAGGATGGCTGAGTGGCAGTTTCATAAGTAAATATCGACCTCTAAAATTAATATCGAGGTTATTGAGAGAGATGTAATATAATTATTTAGAGCATGTAGAAACATATATAGGCTAGTACAAATGTATCATTTCGTCGGTGAAAATATTGTAAAAGCAGTGAAAAGTTATTTCGATTGTCTTGATGAATATCTAGGTTCCTTATACGAAAATATGATACCAATATTCATTCTTATTTACTTTACAATATTATATTGTAGTTAAGTGGTCATATTCAATGAAAATAATTACAAATTAACTAAAAATGGCGAGTTATTCACGTTAATATACTGAGAAAAGCTCTACTAGTTTCGAGCCACAGAGGGGTTCTTCCTTATGAGCAGCGTGCGCGGTCGCGGCGATATATATACGCGATACACACGTGAGTAACCCGCGATTCACAGTTAATTTAGTATGTCTCACGATAGTTATTATAAAAAAGTTTCAATTTGAGATCCAGTAATTCTGTTCATTTTAAATTCTCAATTTAGTTAAAACTTATGCCTACGCGTCTAAAGCTTTTACCAACCGGAATGTTAAGGAATCCCCTAAACGATATTTAATGTGACTAAGTGTTACCTAACAGTACAAGTAAGGGGTTAGTTTACTTGCTACATCACACTAAGTAACCTTTAGTTAGGAGATGGTTGATAAAATCAATTCTGTTTTATTATAACAAGATGTCTAATATGAATTGTTATGTATATATAATGGACATTATTCATATAATTATATCAGTATCCCAATGTTTTGTATTATGATTGTATTATTTACTAAGTGATTGATATTCTTATAAATAATTATTAAATAATATTATATTGTGATTAATTTATAATATGTTGTTGTGAATGTGTTTTTATACCCACGTTTTATGCAATATCTTATTAGAATATTGTATTAAAAACTTTTACATTTGTTAGAATTTGAATCTTTGTTTTACTAGGATACCATAAGCATACGACTAGGTCGCGCAACGAAGAAAATGTGTTCGTGGTATTTCTACCAGAGGGTCTAGTATAATTTCGATCGAAACGTTACCGCAATGATGTTCTAATACTCAATTATAAGTGGGCTTACTCTTGAATCCAATTCCGATCGATCGACATTAATATTGTGAAAGTTCGTGCTCGTTTTAACACTAGCGCCCATTGTATCTGTATTGCGTGGAATATTTAATGAACTAAGTAGTATTGAGTTTGGTTTTATATTCCGTACTCTGAATGCTATTTTAACAGCTACAATAAGGGTTGTATAGTTTTGACATTGAAATTATTGAGTTTTGGATTGCAATTGCATTGACATTGAGATTGGTTTCAAGAGTAAGCACCCTGTTCTGTTTGTTCGTTCTGTGATTACGAATTCTTGGTAAAATGACGATAACGAGATGGAACGATATTTAAGTACAAGTCAAACTTGAGTAGCCTATCAGTATTCGGGTGACAGGCCTCTGATTGGCCAATTCCAATTAACCAACTAATGACAAGGGTAAACGCGGTAATGTAACAAAGTTCCTGCCTCGTTGGCCGAGTGGTCACAAGCGCAACTGCCGGGCAAGGGGTCTCGGGTTCGATTCCCGGGTCGAGCAAAGTATTACTGGGTTTAAAAAAAAACTCAGTAGCACGGAGTCTGGAAATGTGCCCGGTATATGGCAATAGGCTCAACCCCTATTACATGGGAATCATGACATAAATAGTGAATAGTGGGTATTACATTGTAGAGGTACATACAGGTAACACCCTCGAGCGTCCTTATGAGCACCCGGTGGATCATAAGAAAAAATGCTCCAAATGTTAAGTGCCGTAATGTGCACCTCTGCCTATCCCTTAAAAGGGATCCCTATCTCGGGGATAAAAGCCGTGATGTTATATTATGTGTAACAAAGTTCCAAACGGCATCCAAATCAAACCTAATATTTGTTCTAGTGTCTCTTTGGATACTATGGTGGCGCGACCAATCGTACAACCACGGTGTCTTAGTGAAATAGGGCCCTTACATATGCCAATGTTGTACCTTATCCATGTAGAAAGGATTTATTTCGAGTAACACTGCCTTTAACAATGTATTTATTGCTTTTTATGTCCATTTAAATAATTACTTTAAGTACCTTTATGTTATAACATATAATGATTTGCTCATGTAAAGCAATAGTTGATAGAACTTCTTCATCTTCTTGTCTAGTTTGTACTAGACAGCAACTTACTTCCAATATTTTATATACCTGATACTGACACTAAAATTTCAAGGAGGTAGGATCTGTACAGGCGAAGGACTTTTGGTCCAACTGTCTTGACTCAACTGCGTTACTGAGTACTCTTACACATTTTGTATAGAGCTATATTTGTAGCTACGCACGCGTTTTCCCCACTCTGCTCGACTCCTATTGATGTTAGCGTTATGTTTTATAACAAGAAAAGAAGAAATAAAAAAAGAAAAAACATTTATTCGACAAATAGGCACACAAGTACATAGTATATAAAAATAAATGAAATAAAAATACAGATATTTATACAAAAATTATAAAATAAGAACAAAACAACAACAAACAATAACAAAACATGAACAATGCAACAAAAACAGATATTAAATATTTAAAAAAAGAATACAACGTTAAAATAATATTAATGTGCTCATTCCAAAAGGGCCTCCACCTCAGCATATAGTTGAGCGTACATGCTCAACGCTGATTTTCAGGTGGCACCCTGACAAGCATTTAGCCTTCCTTGATATATTTTTCAAATATAACTGATAGCTCTGGAGATTAGTGCGTTCAAACGAACAAACAAACTCTACAGCTTTATGTAGTAATATAAGATGTAAAATTCTATCGAAATCGATCGAAGGATCAGTTATTGAACCTAGCTATTAGTCCTTACTTTCTTGTTCGAATTCAAAATTATTTTTTTTAGCTAGTACATTTGTTGAAGAAGACTATATGCTATAAAATACTACGATCAATAGAGTCAAGCAGTGTGTGAAACCGCGTGAAGTATATAGTTTATAAAAGATCTATTTGGCAATAAAATAGTCTGCGGTGCAATTAAATCAAGTTCTTAGCGGCTGTTTTTTCACAATCCCTGAACTGATTTTTGTCCTCGGCGACTGAAATCCCTCGTCTCAGATCCTTAGGAATGCAATGCAATTCAAGTTGATATTATTTGTTCTATATGTTAGTGAAAATTTGATCAATCATGAATATTGCGTCTGGTGAAGGTACGTGGTGTACGGCAGGTGAAAGGATATATTGTATATAATCGTTACATCGTTCTATGTCTTAATGTTATTTACTAAATGTATTCATTCGGTCAGTACTCGGTTGTGTACGAAATATATGTGGTTCCAATTATATTTGTGTGTTTTATTTTGATTGAAGGATGTTCCTATATTAGTTTCTAGTTATATCCAGTACCAGTGTTCCTCCTGTGTGTCCTTGCATGTTTTCTCCAACCATTCTTAAACTTTAAAGAACCCTTACGCTCAGATAGGTGACACTTCTAACCTATAAGTGAACAAATGATTAGTTTAGATACTCATCACGCCAAGTAGCTGTTAGATAGGAGATGGTTATGGACGGTTGGTAAAAATGGCTATAACAAGGAACCATTGACACGCGTGCCATTGATGACACAGAACACAAAATTTAGGGCACAACAGTGATAACAAAACAACAACGCATTTGTGGTGTCTCTAGCATTGCAAGATGATTTTCCGAAATTCCCGATTTCTGAAAATTATCGTCAATATTTTTACTATATTGCTTGTTAACAGTGATGTAGTTTTAATTTTTTCAATTGGCAGAATTGTTATATTGTGTTAATTCTTCTAAATTGATGTGAAAAATCACACTGCAGGTAATATATTACTATCAGGCCTTTAACTGTTAACTTTGTTGCTACTGATTAATGGTAAAAAGATAAAAATTAGTTATTGGCACAGCTAAAACCTCAATACACATTTCTTCCAAATTAATTGGCATGAGAAAATCAAAATAATTTATTTCAATTATACAAGGAAGGCACTTTTGAACGTCAAAACAAAATATTGAAATATTAAAATAATGTCAGTCGGTCAGTCCTCTAGTGGAGCTATTTGCTCGTTCCGTGTAGATTCTTATGGAGAAGAACGAGCAAGAAACTCCATAGGTTAATCTTTTTCAATCAATTTCTCAATACATTTTTTTTGGTTAGGTACATTGTTTTGTTGGTTCAATTAAAATCAATGGGTAAAGTTTCGCCATCCCTGGGCTGTAGGGTACTGAATGCCCAGCGTAGAATGTGGATATCATGGCAAACTCTTACATGTAGAAGGCCACACATTCGAGCAGATGAAAAAAATTAAACACCGACAATATTTAAACAACAGTTTATATTTTAAAATAACGTTTATCTATCTACATTACATTTCAGTTAATTTACCCTATCTACTTTGGACGAGTTATTGAGGTCGGTACAGATCAGATACTGGTGACAATCCTTGTCTTAAGGTACATGTTTGAAACTAAGTAATGTCTACGTCGATACAACCAAAGTTACAATGTGTTGAATAATGAAGGGTCTAAGCTAACGCCTATATTGAAAGGCTATTCAGTTTTAAGTCGCGCTTAATAGGGTAGATGACTAATTTTAGATTATTTAAGCCTTTGACTGCCCGCTGCCGGCAGAAAACTGTTGAAGGTAAATCCTCAGCTAACGTAGGTCACCGGTGACCTACGCGGCGATTAACGTGTTAAAAACATTAGACACGTATTTTTTACTGCCTCGTTGGCCGAGTGGTCGCGAGTGCGACTGCCGGGCAAGGGGTCTCGGGTTCGATTCCCGGGTCGGGCAAAGTATTACTGGGTTTTTTAAAAAAAATCTCAGTAGTAGCACGGAGTCTTGAAATGTGCCCGGTATATGGCAATAGGCTCACCCCCTATTACATGGGACTCATAACATAAATAGTGAAATGTGGGTGTTACTTCTGTGTGCACCTCTGCCTACCCCTTCGGGGATAAAAGGCGTGATGTTATGTTATGTTACGTATTTTTTATTTTCTTTCAGAAAGAATACTTTCGAAGACATATTGATTTCAAATATCGCATGACGTCACTTTTGAGTACGATTTATACTCTAAAATGACATAGCTACCTCCCACTCCTAAACTTTGATTCGTTTTATATAAGTATTGTTTTCTTATACAACAAAATAAAAAAGATACGTGTTTAATATTTTTTCATTACCAAACTGGTGGACTAATTAGATTTTTAATTTTCATACCCTGTCATCATCCCTATTATATTTCACTACAAAGACTATGTAAAGTGACAGAGATAGCACTATATTTAACTAAAATTTGAAATTGATTTGCCTTTCAGTATTCAGGCCTATAGGCCTGAATACTCCCCACCCTCAGTCGAGTATGTAAGATTAGATTGATAAACGTAAATAGGGGAGAGCCATGCTTCGGCACGAATGGGCCAGCTCGACCAGTGATACCACGACCTCACAGAAAACCGAAGTGAAACAACGCTTGCGTTGTATTTCGTCGTGTGGATGAGGTTATCGAAAGCCCAATTAGCCCCCTCCCCCCCTCCCCGATCTTCCCAATCCCTAAATCCCAAATAATTCTCAAATCCCTAATGCCCAAAAGGCCGGTAACGCACTTGTAACGCCTCTAGTGTTCCAGGTGTCCATGGGCGAAGCCAATTGGTTACCATTAGGTAATCCGTCTGCTCGTTTACCAGTTTAGAAGCGAAAGAGGTATGCCAGAATCGTATCATTTCGATACTTGTTATAATCACGTAACGACATATGCCTTTGGTCCGATTTTTCCAACGCCAGTCAAGTTTTATCAGAGGAATAACTTTGAGTATAATTATGACAATTCTTCCATACCATAAACTGTCAAATGTCAATTTTATTCCACAGTTGAAGAACATATTATTTAATGGAGTTTCTTGCTCGTTCTTCTCCATAGGAATCTACACCTTGGAATGAGCAAATAGCTTCACTTTTAATAATTTTTTTTTGACGTTCAAAAGTGCCATTCTGGCCTAATTGAAATAAATGATTTTGACTTTGACTTTGAATGTTCTATCTCTCGATTGAAAAAACTGCCCTAATTACGGACTAGCGGCGATCGTCGCGCATATCGATCATATGCATTCATATTTTATCTAATATTTACTAGCATTTACACAATTCTATGAAATAATTAATTGAATTAAAATAAACAGGCATGATTTGGTATCACATTAAATTATTGTCATTTTGATAAAAATGTAATAGAATTACGTAAATCGTTCTTGTTGTATCAACATAGACATTACTTAGCTAGCTTGACAATGGCACTTATACAATAATATTCAAGTAATACATATTGTGTTCGCATCAAAACCAGAGGATATTAAAAGCTCAGATTTGGAAAGTTCATAAGTTTGTTGCGACTACACGTTACAGCAACCGTTGCTACGTCATTGAGAACATGAAATTAATATACGAATTACTGTATCAAGCGTTGCTGCAACGTGTTGCGTTCAGTGTGGCCGGAACATTAAATATGACGTACAATCAGTAAAATTTTAATTTCAGAAAACTATAGAATATTTTTATATACACTTTCATTTGAGCACCTATTTATTTTAGTAACTTTATTTACATTATTTACAGATCTGTTTACATTAATTGTACAGTCTTGTGATGTTGTGACGTAATCAGGAGCCACATAAAGACATCCACACTGATTTTATATAGATACTTTAGGTAACGTTAAGAGTAAAACTTATAATAACAATGGATATAATTCTAAAAATAAACAACAAAAAAATAAGTTTAAAAACAAAAATATTCCAAAATAAAACAAATAGGTATGTACGTAAATATATTTGATAGTACGTTTGAATACTTGCGATTTGTAAATAATTTTAAGATTACGATTTTATTGTCGAGTCCACTTAATATGCACGAATTCAGTGTGATATGGCCATGACAACACTACCTATTTGATTTCGCAGTGTTCCTACAATCGAATTAAGTAACTAATTGATGAACTTATTTCATAAAGTATTTTTAAATTAAGTTTAGGAACAACATTCCACAGGAACATTTTATTGAGTTCCATTTTTAATACATCGCTACGTGTATTATGTGGTCCTGGTAACAAATATAATAAATGTAGTCGAACTCTTAGTAAAAAGACGATTTTTACGAAGGTATCTTTCGCAATAAAAAAACAAATATAATTCGTTCGAATTTGCGCTAAATCACTAAATTGCCTATTCAGTCAAATCAATTTTTATTTTACTTTTTTTTCAGATTTTCGTTATGTTTGGATAAGATGCAATTATTCTTGTAAAAATAAGCTAAATTCCTATTTAATTTTATGATCCTCCATTGGCAGTGATGGTTACTTAGAACTAAAGCTGGATGTACCAGGCTCACATAAAGGAACAGATGTATGTAATTTGCTAAGGGAAACGTATTACTGTGGTACCGATCGCGTCGTCACTGCACGCGTGCGCGAGTGCGCTCTCGAACTCTTGTGGTAGGTATACCTGTAAAATAAGAAAGAACTCTTTAACATTCATATTCGCCTGATGTTCTTGCTTTTATATTCTTAATTTTTAGAGCAATGGGCAAGTATGCAAAATAGGAAATCTGATTCTAAGGATAGATAATTCTTATCTGTAGTACAAAATTGCCTGTCGACTGCCTCGTTGGCCGAATAGTCGCGAGTGCGACTGCCGCGCAAGGGGTCTCGAGTTCACTTTCCGGTTCGGGCAAAGTACTACGGAGTCTAAATTGTGCCCGGAATACGGCTCATCCCTACATGGGACTCATAACATAAATAGTGAATTGTGGGTGTTACATTGTACAGCGGCATTAAGTGCCGTAATGTGCACCTCTGCCTACCCCTTCGGGAATAAAAGGTGTGATGTTATGTTATGTTGTTAGAATAAAATTGACAGAATTTGATAGTTATTAGTGTTATGGAAGACATTGTCAATTATTCAAAATTATTCCTCTGGTTCCTTACCTAGCATTGGAAAAATAAGCCCTTAACAAAATAGTTTGGCTATTTTATCTTACCTTATCAAGTATGGGCGCCATGGTACCGCGTTCTACTAGCTTGGCGAGAGTTTCTAAGCCCTCTCTTAGTCTAAATCGATCTTCTAGCCAATCTGTATTGGAACCACAGCCTACCACCCACTGTAAACAAATAGACGAATAAAAAGTTTATCAAAATAGAATCACACTAATATTAGAGGTATAAATGTGGGTTTCTTTGTTCGGATGTTAATCCGTCAATTACGCTGAAATTAATGAACGAATTTTGATGAAATTTGGTACGGGCTGACAGGAATACACGGGCGAAGCCGCGGGTTAAAGCTACTATAATATAAAATTTAACATTTGTGCTTAACTCACCCTTAAGACTCTGAACGTGTAGAATGAAGTAGCGAATATTATGGCGAAAGGTGTCGGCAGTCGGTCGGTGATCAGCGGCCCCGGTCTCAGGTCGACGAAAGCTGTGCGCGATGCTTTTGCCCTGGTACCAAAATATTTGTTAGATACTAGACGTGTTTGGAAATATAATAAATAATGAATACTTTATTGATATCAATATATAGGATATATGGGACCGAATTGGGCTGATGCCGACACGGAGCCGCGGAGAACGTAAAAGGTTACCAGGGCTCCGGCTCGAAGAGCAGGAGTATGAACAGGGTGGTTTTTAGTCAGCCTCACATAGGAGGACAAGTCATTCGAAAATTTTCCCCTTATAAAAAAGGCGTGTTGTAGTGGTATAATGAGGTAGAATAATTTTGGGACCACCCCTACTCTTCCCGTGGGCGTCGTACGAGTCGTCTAACGGACTACATAATTTATTAACAGAAAATCGGCCCATCGACCTCATTGTTTTTTTAAATGCGTTTTCCAACTATACTCGGAATTTTAATTCGATTCCAGATTTGACAATTTCAGTGTTGCAACGTTATGACAAGTACTAAATAGTGACGTTGCGAAATTATTCGATATGGAAATGCAATATTTGTGGATCGATTCTTCTCGTTTATAATTTTACTCTCCTAAACTAAGTATATCAGGAAATTAAATATTTCTGAGACTTTTCTTTTATTATTGTGTGTGAAATAAATAAAAAAATGTAATCATGAAGGAACATGACAAATAAAACAGATAGATGTATTATGGTAATAAGTTATTTTATAAATTGTCGCCGTCATCGCTGTCGCTATCCTGTCACTTTCTGTAACATTTATTATAAAACACACACACTGATTGTTTGTCGATTTTTGTGTACATCACTACACTATTATATGTGGTATCATTATTTCACAAAATGACAGTAGCTATTGTCAAATCTGGAATCTAATTAATATTCTGACTATAGCTTGCCAATCGTGTAAATTATGGCTCTCTTGTCGAGGAGATCCATCCTGGTAGTGATCTCTCACGGTTACCATGGTGACGATTTTATCAATTTTGTGCTAAACAGACCCTTATGCTAGACATAATAAAGTTAAAATAAGTTCATACTTGAGTAATGCAGGTTTGTTGGCGAGTGCTATGGGCGGCACCTCTGCGGCGGCGCAGGCGAGCACTGCGTCCCACGGGCCGGTACGACGGGCGCGCGCCTCTAGGCTCGACCATGCTCCTGATTCCCTGTTACCTTCTATATCCACGAAGTCTGACGCGCCTGGAAACATCAACGTAATATTTTTATTTTTTCTGTAATAATAATAGGTAGTACTAATTATTCAGTTAGTTAGAAAATGAAAAATATTACATACGTATTTTGTTATTTTTTTGTACAAAGTTACTTAGATAAAATGGAATTAAGAGAGGTCGTTATGTCACAACGTGCTACAAAATGTAGTACGATGAGACGTCACAAGATATTTTAAATTGGTATATCGTCGAAAGTATTTCATTTTATGACGAAAGAAAAAATACGTGTCTAATGTTTCAATTAATCTACCAGACGGACATTAACTCGTCGAGTACCGGTTTTGTAGACACAATTATAGAACAATAGGTTGCGGTCACCGGTGACCGCTTGGTATTTGACAGTTTAAAAGACATTTTCTTTTTAAGGTGTAAATATTTGACTTTTAAATTATTTATATTTTAACTCTCATAATATCTATAAATATACATTAAAATAAAATTTAGGAAACTACCTCATTTTTCCACGTTTATCGTAGGAGGCTACTACAGAGCAGATACAGAAAAGGATTACCTTATAAACAACGATTCTTTAGAGGAGACTAGTAATAGACTCTGACAGGAACTGTGATGATGATGATTAGTATGAATTATTTATTTCCTGCGGTTTCGATTTACCTATCCTTTTCATCCTTTCATTACCACACCAAATCAAAACGAAATTACCAGGCAAGTAGTAATAATAAAGAGGTGTTATTACCTAGGTCCTTGAGCGTGAGCGCGGCGTGTCGAGGCGCTACGACGGTGACGTGAACTCCCCACGTACTCAGTAGCTGTACTAAAGCACAACCTTCACCACTGGCCGCTCCACATATTGCTACCCTGCAATGTTACAACAAACAGTTAATATTTATTTCTATACATTCAATAAATAAGCTAAAACTTCTAATAACATGTCAGTGTTAAAAAAAATACTGCAAGAGTCCGGCATTTCGGCAGAAACACGGAAACAATTTTTGAAAGAACAGGTACCTCTAAAGTTCGATCGAGTAAGGAAGGTGTACGTACCGTTTTCCTTTGGAGTTCTCAGGTGTGTATGCGATGTTCCGGAGAGCCATTAGAGCTTCACCCCCGGCCCAGGGCAAGGATGCCGCAGTATCGGCTGCGAGACCGCGGGGACGCTTGCTCACCCGGGTACTAGGAGAACAAACATTTATAAGAGCTTTGTTAATATAGGTACAGGTATATGCGACATTGAAACTTTGTAATCGAGTTGGCCATGGATGAAATTATGTAATGTTGTTTTTACAGTCAAACACAGTCAGACAGAAGTCATATTACATATTTTCATCTATTCAGGGCCGAGTTATCAATCATCAGTTATTTCTTAAACTTAGAGTAGAATAAACATTTCACAGTTTTTAGTATCGAAGATTTGTCGAACATTGAAAGTTATGCCTTAGTTTATTTTTATCGGGGTTATTATGACGTCCAAAAGAATGGTCAGAATGGTTCCATTGAGGGAAAGAAACAGAGCTAAACAATTCGTCTAGCGAGATCTCGTTCCCTAAGCGAAACCACTCTGGCTTTAAAACGTCATATTACTCCACATGGCGTTGTTAAAATCGGCCCTGGGGGTGTAAAATAAATAAAAAATGTAGGAAAAAATTTGTATTGAATATGTACTTTTCAGGGTACTTCTTTAAACTGTCAAATACCAAGCGGTCACCGGTGACCGCAACCTATTGTTCTATAATTGTGTCTGCAAAACCGGTACTCGACGAGTTAAAAAAAATAAGAAGTAAGGAATATTGGATAAAAATTAATAAACCTGCGAATAGTCAACAGCTCGGTGGCCGCGCCGCCACACCATTCCGAAACACATCCCCATACTTCGTCACCCATTTCTAAGTCCGTTACACCTTGACCTACGTCCAGCACCACACCTGGAAAACAAATATTTTTTTTTTCGAAATCTCACATTCACAGAAATTTCTATTTGTTGCATTGTTAAGTATGTTATTTAAGCAAACGAAATATAAGTAAAAAGAGAGAAGGCTATCGCCACACACATTTATTCGTCTTCAATTGTTTTACCAATTCGCGGGCTCCGCCACGCACATAGATAATCTATCACCATAGACTATACTATGACCATAGAGTATACCACAGATACACAACAGTTGTATAATGCTTTTCATTACATATACAACAAATACAAATTTCTTTATTATGTAATATTATTAGACTGCCTCATTGCCCGTGGGTGCTACATAGTACAGTGGCATTAAGTGCCGTAATATGCAGCTCTGCCTACCCCTTCGGGGATAAAAGGCGTGATATTATGTAGATTTTTTTTGTTATCATGATCTGAATGTCTTCTGAACAAGCCGTCCTCCTGAGAGTATGTTTGTGACAATCCCCACGCTTGCCAGGCTGTTTGGGGATTACAGTTATATCCCCGAAAAATTTTAAGGATAGTGGGCTCAATTTTAAGTGATATTTAGACAATTAAAATTAATTTAAACAAATCAAAACGCATCAAATTAGGTTCATTATACTGACTTCAGGGACCAGGCGCACATAACAATCCAGGAGCCTTACCTGCGAATCCTCTCCCGACAGTGACGTATCCCCGGTACAGTAGCGAGCGCAGTAGGTGAGCGCGGCCACGCAATGCCCCTCGGTCCACCGTACATATGCTGAATGCTTGCACCCGTACTAACACCTCGCCTGTTCCCGCACCTAGAATTTTTAAAAAGTAAACTAATTTCAAATAATACTTAGTCATTTTTGATCAGTTGTATAGAACCTGGCTCAAATGTGTTGCAGTGGCTAGAAATATCCAAGAAAGAAAAATAAAACGCTAATTTACCAGGAGCGACAGCATCTTCAACAAGTATGACGGACTGGTCGGCTTGTGAGTGCAGTGCGCGCGCATGAGGTCCGCCATGTTGTCTCCGCGATATCTTCAGTCCCAGCAACACGCCCGCGCTACCGCCCGCCACCACGCCGCAAGCGAATATTAGCATACTGCGACGCCATACTGGAAATAACGAACATTATTTATACATTTAGTGTCCGACCGAAATTTCGGTTTCGGTTTCGGTTTCGGCCGAGTTTCGGCCAAAAAACAAGTTTCGGCGGCAGTTTCGGTTTCGGCCAAAGTCGGCCGAAACTTTTGCCGAAACCGAAACTTATGTCGCAAGTTCACAAACGTTCACGCTCGCATGACTCTGTTTCCCACGATACTGTACGATTGTCAATATTTGACAAATAAAATATCACCGCCAACCTGTATAAAACTTTTTACTCAGGCCATACAAGAAAAAAAAAACTTTTTAACTTAGTCGTATAATTACTAATGGACAATTAGATATTATCTATAAAGGCATTAAAGGGAATCTCTGAAAATGCATAAAGTTGTGGGAAATTACATAAGTATTCAGTACAGAGAATAGAGGTATAATAAAATACCAATACTTTGTATTTAATGAAACAGTAACAATTACTGATTTGATTAGTGTTAACTGATAAACATTATGCTATGAGAACTTAATTTGAAAAAATAATAAAAATGTTATTAATATTTTTTTAATTATTATATTAAATAAATGATTACAACAAACTTAATACACTGTGTTTCCATTTCATGCCCTAATTAATGCAAAATAATAGGTAAAATGCACCAAATTTCAGTATCTTAAGAAATTTTATACTTGACTACCTAAGTTTCGGTTTCGGTTTCGGTTTCGGCCGAAACTGAAGCCACGGCCGAACATTCGGTTTCGGTTTCGGTTTCGGCCGGAAAACCAGTTTCGGTCGGACACTATATACATTATTCTATATTGCCTGCTATAAATATAATTATGCAACTTCGACTCGGAATTTTAATTCGATTCCAGATTTGACAATTTCAGGGTTTTTTTTTTTAAGGGGGGAAATCATCGAATGACTGCTCCCGCCTGGGTGAGGCGGGAGGGAGTGTCAGACTCTTACTGACTAAAAACCACCCCGATCCTTCTCCTGCACGTCGAGCCGGAGCCCCGGTTACCCGTTAGGTTCTCCGCGACTCCGAATCGGCATCGGCCCTATTGGGCCCCATCTGTGGTGGTCTGATGGCTCATTAAGGCGCGCGCGGAACGCTCGGCGCCGTACGCTCGGGTCTGTTTCTGGTCGGACGGGGAGCCACCCATACTCGCCATCCGCAGGCCCGCGCTTACGGTGGCCGGAGATCGTCTCGCGATCCCCGACGCCCGGTGTGTCCTTCGCGGTGGCTGGGTTGCGAGGAGGCAGCGCTTCGCTGCCTCACGCGTGCCGCCTCGTCCTTAGCTAGCATGACTGCTTCGCAAAAGGAGGAGACGGCATCCCAGTCCCCATCGCTCCGCATCATGGCCTGCACTAGGCCCGGACGCGAGAGGTCGCCATCGCCGATCACTTCCCTGAGGGCACGGCGGTGTTCAGCCCACGCAGGGCATTCCGCTACAGTGTGTTCCACCGTGTCCTCAGGGCGGAACAATTTCAGTGTTGCAACGTTATGTCAAGTACTAAATAGTGACGTTGCGAAATTATTCGATATGGAAATGCAATATTTCTGGGTCGATTCTTCTCGTTTATAATTTTATTCTCGTAAACTAAGTATATCAGGAAATTAAATATTTCTGAACCAATAATTTAGTTTTGATGATTAATTAACGTCTGAGACTTTTCTTTTATAATTGTGTGTGAAATAAATAAGAAAATGTAATCATGAAGAAACATGACAAATAAAACAGATAGATGTATTATGGTGACAAGTTATTTTATGAATTATCGCCGTCATCGCTGTCGCTATCCTGTCACTTTCTGTAACATTTATTATAAAACACACACACTGATTGTTTTTCGATTTTTGTGTTCATCACTATATGTGGTATCATTATATGTGGTATCATTATATGTGGTATCATTATTTCACAAAATGACAGTAGCTATTGTCAAATCTGGAATCTAATTAAAATTCTGACTATAGGCAAGACGCTGACGCGTGCGCTCCGCACGCTCAACCTCATAGCGAGTGAGATGAGACGGACTTATTTTACTGTTCTCTGAGTGAATTCACAAGCATTCCTTGTTCGATGATTGCTTATAACTAATTACAAACAAAGCATTCCTTGTTTGTAATTAGTTATAAGCAATAAGTCAGGATTAAATAGTTCGCATTTTTCGCATTGGGTCTTCCTGTAATGGTAAATGTAAGTAAATAATTAAATAAATAAAAAAATAATAAACAAATAAATAAAGTTCTGATTAGGAAAGTATTTTTTTGGCAATAAACAAGCCTGCGGATCGCCTAATGGTAAGCAATTGGCGCGGCCTATGGGGGTGACCACCACAAATGTGTTGCCGACCTTTTTGGGACTAGAGATTGGTGATAAGGAGTAAGCCTTCAGTAACCCCACGCACGTTGTTTAATGCCAGTTTTCGGTGAGGCCGTGATTTCAATGTCTCCTTTAACCCTTGGTATGCCGGAAAAAAGATATATGCGAGACATAATGCGTTTTCTATCGCATCTCATATACCGACAGATTAGAGGTTAAATAAACTGAATCTCTACTGAGCAAAGGCCTGCGTATACACTAATGATTTATATAAACACTAGCTTTTACCCGCGGCTTCGCACGCATCACAAAAGGATAAAAAGCCTATGTGTATGCCAATACACACAGTGCCATCTGTACCAATAATTTAATTTCACTCGAGAATACCAAATTTTTCCAGGATAAAAAGTACCCTATTATTTAATCCAGACTTTTAACTTTACGTCTGCAAAAATTCAAAGCAATCGGTTTTGTAGTTACGGCGTTAAATCGGAACAAACAAACTCACTTTCCAATTTATAATATTATAGTAAGGATACTAAAATGGATATTCATCATACCAACCTCTATCGTGCCACAAAGCCACTAGCTCTTCATAGAGTAGTACGGGCGAGAGTGGTGGAGCACCCTCACGTATGCGGCGCACTGCCTCCCGGGTCCAGGCGGCCGCGCGCTCGCGACCCTCCGCGATCAGCTCGTTGTGCCAAATGTCGTGAAATGCTTCACGGATCTAATATATTTAGAAAACACATTCGATTAGAAGTCCAATATATTATTTGTATATCCCTACACATACATAGATAGCATCTTTTGATTTTTAAGACTTTGACTGCCAATAAAATGTTGAAGGTAAATACTCCGCTAACGCCGGTCACCGGTGACCCCCATAGCGTTTAACGTGAAAATAAAAGGTATGTACTTACAGCTAAGTCTACATTGCACTTTCAATTAAACAGGATACAAACTGGCAATAGCTAAATTCCCTGCAGATAGATACCATGGAACTGCACCTTAGTATAATTTATCATAATTTTTAAACTCATACTATAATATATTTTTTATGGGACAAGCCCGCCACAAGCTCCCAAAACTACTGCAACTCCTGTAACAACCTCCTGCCAGGACTTACAGTAGATACAACCATGAAAACACCGGAACGCTGAAGTCTGGCGGGTCACAGAGACTGCCTTGGTTCCCGCAACGAAATGAATCAGAAGATATTATAAGAGAAGAAAAAAAACGATAGTTTCCACTTCAGTATAATAATATTATTAAAATTCCAAAATTTTGTACAATCCTCCATTGAGCACTGATATAACCAGCAATAAATCATAGCACACATAATACATCGCAGCAGTTCATCCTATCTCCTTATCTTATAGAATATAGATAACTGCGGTACTAGGTCGACATACCTTCTGTATAGCATCCACCGTGGTTTGCACAACATCTTGTACGCGCGATTTACCATTATCAGCTGCAGTTTTTGCCGCTACCTGTTGAAATATGGGTGAAATATTTTATAAATTGTATTATTATTACATCAGCTAACTTCATTTCTAAATAACAACACGATTTTGAACTAGTTAGGTTACATTTATTTAGGTATGCAATTGCAATTTAAGATTTTGTGAGAATTTATGAGGCTCCCACGTAGCGCTCCCGTTTTGAAGCGCTCCCGTTTTGTTCCTCCAAGCGCTCCCAAAAGGAGAGATTAAAAATATTAAAATTTATTTCCTCGAAGCTCTCCCATGATTAACTTTCGGATAGAGATGAGACTATACTAATTAAAATTATCGATAATAACTAGGTAATAAGTAGAACACATTGTTATAATATACAACTAGTCCACCAAATAGATAAATCTAATCTGCCGACATATGTACGTATTCATATTTTTTTAATGTTTAGAAAGCATATATGATTTCACTCCATTATGTTGCCCATTACTACTCCCCTTCCCGCACACCTCCACCAGAAATAAGGCAATGAGGTGTCTATCGTTTACGTCAATGGCAGAAATGACTCTCCTTGTCCAAGGCGGGGCGAAAAAGTCTTACTGACTAAAACCACATACTGACTAAAATCACCTGCTATGAGCGGGGACCCATTGTTACGTATTGCGCTCAACGGTAATGCTACTTATGCGATTGATAAAACGGTTAGAATAATTTTTACTAAAAATAACGACACTAACTTCTTAACTAAGAGTTAAAGAGTGTGTGTGTGATACACACACACATAAGTGAGTGAGTCCTACACACACACATAAGTACATCCCGTAACCCCACCTCCCAATTGTAACCTAGAGAGTCGCGTTTACCGAATTCACACGAACCCAGCCGAGCGTTACCCGAAATTGTGTTTACGTAAAATTGCGTTTTGTTGGTATCGCAAGTTGCGCGAATGTGTCACGGAAGCAATTTATCTATTTGGTGGACTATAGGATTTACAACAAAACTAAAAAAAAAATAATCACCAAAACCCGTGCGACGCCGGGACGGGCCGCTAGTTGTATATTATTACAATATGTCCTACTTACTAAGTTATTACGTAGTTAATATCGACAGTTTCAATTAGTATAGTCCCATCTCTATCCGAAAGTTAATCATGGGAGCACTTATTGTTCCCCGAAGCGCTCCTTTAGGGAGCGCTTGGAGGAACAAAACAGGAGCGCTTCAAAACGGGAGCGCTACGAGGAATACCTCGAATTTTTACGAAGATTTGTTTAATCTTATCAGAATAATCTTGTTTCAAAAATGTTAAGTCTCCAACATTACTTTTTACCGATTAGAAAATGAATTGGTTTTATAAAATTTATTTTAAGTAGGTATACCTATTTTAATCTACTGAATTTTCCACTTTAACGACTCATAAAAAAATTGAAGCATAGCTCTTCAATGTAGTGTGCAACGAAAATGAGTAATATAAATATGTTATACTGTTTCGAGGACTGTCATTCAATATGCAGTGTTCTTTAGACATACTCTAAAATAAAATTGATAACATGTTTTATAAATAGTTATATTTCATTCAGTATTGTTATTAAAATTTCATTACAAATTTATCAGTATTTAATGCATTTAATTTTAATATCCAAATACTGGCTACAGATTCATTATATCAAATGTGAAAAGTGTAATTATTAAAATAATTTCCTTTAAATGGGGCCTACAAATGCTTAACTATAGTTACATTATATTTATAATCATATATTTAATACAAATTAATTTATAAGGATAGGAATTCAAGGAATACTAGATGAAGCAACCTAGAATCATCAATATTTACTATTTTGTAACATGAAACACTAGTGTGAGTAATGTGTCCTAAATAACTAAAATAAATGAATTATGTAAGTCCATGGTCATTAGCAGTGAAACTAGGGCAATGACATTTCATTGTCATAACAAAAACAAACAAAATAAAGTTAAATCGTAATTTGTGAAAGATATTCGATGGGCCAGAACATTAACTAAAAAAATGACGTGAATAACCGACGCACTTTCGCGCGAAAGTACCAGGATGGCATAAGTTAGCAAGAGCCACTTACTTGTAATGCTTCGAGTTTTTCACCAGCTCTGTGCTTCAATTCATCCATGTCAGAGCGTCACGAGCCGATGGAGGGTCAGCGTTAGCCGCTTAAACTGTTAAATCACATCCAAAACCTTAACCTTTGGACACAATTCGGCCTAAATAATTGCAATCCCAAAATAGACCGAATGTCACAATAAACACTTACGTGAACGCATTTTATGAAAAAACTTAGTGGTATATTTAATTTAAAATACAGTTAACTTTACGAATTATGTTGCAAAATAGCTTGTAGTTACGTAAAATTAAAATTATTACCTTATCCAAACATAACCTCTATAAATTGTTTGACAATTTGCATTTTAAATTTTTTGACAGTTTGACATTATGATTACGATTCTGACATTTATTCAGGCTGACGTAGAGGCGCAGAGGTAGACTGCGTTCCATTTTACGCCGCATTCAACTTCTTGTTATCACAATAATCACTCAATATCATCGAAATAAAGCATCAATGAATAGACAAAAAACATCATCGAAATAATAGAAAAAAATAAGTAAAGTTATACTACATTATATTTTGCCCCAAAAAATGTGTTCGCTTTAGAGAAAATAATATTGTTCTACATAGCAGCACAGCCCAGCCCGCCGTCTTTTGTATGTACAAAGTGCAGAATGAGATCAAAAAGGTATCTATTGTTATATGTATACTTATCTTCTGTTTTTTTATCGATCGCCCTTGCTTGCTCGAACGGACTTCCAACACAGACAATAGTTTCATTATGCTTTCTAATACCCTTCTACTTTCATACACACTCTGCCTTGACAGTTACATAATCAGTAACTTGATTCAGTATCATCCTAAACCTAATGAAATGACTTTCAACTCAATGCCATGCATTCATTCAGTGACGTACATACTCAGAGTAGGATAATTTTTGGGATAAACACTAGAAATAGAGAAATAAATAACATGACATTACGCCTTCAACCCCCGAAGGAGTAGGCAGAGGTGCACTTCTTAACGGCACTTAATGCCACTGTACAATTTAACACCCACTTTTCACATCTACATACTTAAAGTAATGTGAATACATACATTTTGATATTTTGTAAATAAATCAAGTACACTGTGATCTCTGTAATCTACGTGTGTTGTGGCGTAATAAATGTTTTTTTCCTTCCTTGTTCATCTCACAATGAGCCTGCACATTAAATGTGGCTAATTAATGAGGGAATACAATTTATTGCTATTAAATTTTTCTAGGCTCCAGCTTATAAATGTGAATATTAAACGAATTTTAACGTCTACTGAAACTTGTTTTATTGGGGAAGCATTCGTAATTATTAATTACTGATGTATTAGGTTTGACAAAACACAAAAGTGACAAATTAAAGGTCAAAATAAATCATTTTACGGTTGTACCTATCTTAGTTTTATTTTAAAAAATAAATTATACATAATACTGTACTATAATTATTAAGGTATCAAATAATTTTATTTTATATCGACTGGGATAAGATTTTCTGTACTGTCAGCACTTTCCGGATGATCAGGTATGTCTCCAAGCACTTTGTCAATCCATAATCGACTGTATGCAACCTAGAAAAAAAAACGATTCAATTACTTACTTCTGCTTTATTATGAACTCCTAGTACAAATATATACCTGAGACTACTAGGTATATAAGAGCTCAATAAGTAGTAAATAAATACGCTCCCCCCCCCATTCATCTTAGAATTCATTCATTTTTGTGGGTAGATACCAGATTTACTTCGAAAAATCTGCTATCAAAACACCTAAGTAAATTATGAACATTTCTTTGTAAGTTACCTAGGCTTAAGTATTTATAATTCCTTTCAAGAACCCTACACTTTAGTTATATTGGTAACAGGATTCCTGAAAGTGGAAGACCCTAGGATTATAACGGTATACAATTTTTAATCTTGTCTTCAAACGAGTCATACTGAATTTTTGTCTAAATTAATTTCCAATCACCAGTTTTTATTTTTAATTACCTTAGCAAAAACTCCTGGTTTCGATTTGTAGGCGCACTCTTCAGTGCCGGAAAATAGTGCTATGCCGTAAAGTGTGCCTGCGCGATTCAGTCCACTAAAATGAACCGCTGGATCACCTGTGTCACCCTGGTACCAAAACATTGAGACAACTGTTTACAATTGCGTTTCGTCAAGGTCTTGAATATTTTGGTTATAATTTTTTTAAAGTTTGAACTAGCAAACAAGTAACGATGTAGGTAGAGATGTTCTGAAGCATGTAAAAGAGCATAATTATTACAAGATATTGGAAATTCGATTAAAAGGAAACCTGCTGCGACAGATATAACACTGAATATTTTGTGAAAAGTGGGTAATTATAAATTTAATACTAACGGCACATAACGCAACTCCCTTTATAACGCTCTCTAAGCACATATTGTCATGTTGTAAATGATAATCATTCCCATAAATCAAACGACATTCGCTTCGGGATATTTCTCGTACAATCATTCGTCGCAATTCTTGATTCTCTCCTTCTCGAATTTGTCCAGTCACCTGTAATTAAATGTAGATCATTAATTTTGAGTGCCTTAACTTCTATGTGTCTCTAATATCCTAGTACTCGTAGATTAGAAGTAACGTAATACTTGATCTTTACACGTGCGCATAAATTACATCGTAAAAGTTCATCGCACTATTAGAAATTGAAACTACGAAACTAGCTACTATTTTTCCAGGTCCCTTTCTATCTCATATATTTGAATGCAACGTGTGGTAGGTACGACAAAGATAGATAGATGAATAGACAGATAGCGGTTTTTCGTGGATAATGACGGCTTTTGCAACACTATACGCATCATGGCCTTGGCGGTGTGCCAGAGAGCCGCGATCTAACACTTTTCAATCATGGGAGCCTGGTACCCACGGAAGTAAATACCAGATTGATGCTCCCATTACCTATTTACCTACATTAAAGTGAATTTTTTTCTTCAATATTTATTCATCTCTGCATTTTCATTGTTATATAGGTAATGTAAGAAGCAATTAGCTAATAGACCAAAAATAGAAGTATATAAAGCCTAGGCTAGGATGTAATTAAAAGGACCAATTTTCTAGATATGTTCTTCTTCATGTTCATAAAAAGCTTGATATTACCACAGAACCATATCCAGTAACGACAGTTTCTCCGAACAGCGGTGGTAGATCAGCATCAGGGACTGCTAATGATACGACCTGCATTCTGCCGTTTTCAGTTATCGGCAGATTCACCTGTAATACCAGGAATCCATAGGTAAGTTGAAGGTAATAGTTGCTTCATACTTAGATTGGTAACTATACTCGGAATTTTAATTCGATTCCAGATTTGTCAATTTCAGTGTTGCAACGTTATGTCAAGTACTAAATAGTGACGTTGCGAAATTATTCGATATGGAAATGCAATATTTCTGGATCGATTCTTTTCGTTTATAATTTTACTCTACTAAACTAAATATATCAGGAAATTAAATATTTCTGAACCGATAATTTAGTTTTGACGATTAATTAACGATCTGAGACTTTTCTTTTATAATTGTGTGTGAAATAAATAAAAAAATGTAATCATGAAGGAACATGAGAAATAAAGCAGATAGATGTATTATGGGAATAAGTTATTTTATAAATTGTCGCCGTCATCGCTATCGCTATCCTGTCACTTTCTGTAACATTTTGCGGACTGAAAGAGACTGGGCCTCACGACACAGGGAATCCTAGTGTGGGGTCCAGAGCCATATAAATATGTAATGTGAAGCTTTTTGTCAATAAAAATATTTTTTATTTTATTTTATTTTTATTTTATTTATTATAAAACACACACACTGATTGTTTATCGATTTTTGTGTTCATCACTACACTATTATATGTGGTATCATTATTTCACAAAATGACAGTAGCTATTGTCAAATATGGAATCTAATTAAAATTCTGACTACTTAGTGAAGACTAATCTTGACAATTTATTTCCTTATCAACTCGGATCTACAGAATTAAAATTGAAGATTTCATTTTTTTAAATTATGTTTATTCAGTAAAATAAGTATATAAGCTCCTCAAATAAATAATGAGACCAACACATCATCAAAACCATCGTCATCTATGCGGTTTTGATTATTTCCTGCATCCTTCATTTCCTATTGTCTCGGTGATCGTATAGAGCGATGGTGTCAGGCAAAACGGCAGTAGGTTTGCCCCTGTTATATGGGACATGCCTTGCCTTGCCTTGCTTTCCCATTCGACTTTATTAAAAGACGTGACGTAGTATTGTCACTGATGACAGTTACGTTATATTTTACCTTGACCATGGCTAAGTTATGTTCAGGATAGTACTGATCCATCCTGTAGTCCGGGTGTCTCTTGATGTCAACTACTGACAATATTCTTCCGCCAAAGTCTCTAAATACTGATCCCATTCGAACTGATACTTCTTCTTTTGTGACGCTGTTGAGGAAGAATACTTAATTTGAGCCTATATTTAAGTACTAGAGGTATTATGTCGAATACGTTAGTTTCATAGTCAAAAAGTCGTTATACTGCTGTCCGCAAATTACTCAAATAGTACATACTTTGTAACTAAACAACCTCTTCATCATTTATGTTACCCTAAAACAAGTATTATTATTCCTTTCGATTTCTAAATTAATTTAATTAATTCTTTACTTTATGAAATGTATCAAAGGGTATCCTTATTGATAAAAAGTGTGGTTCTCTCCGACTTCATTTTAGCATTATACCCTCTTTTTACATGTTATTTACCCGACTGTTAATCAACAGAAATTCAAGGACGATGACAAAGACTTACTAGTCGAAACACTGTGCTGCGGTGAGTATCCACACCTTTCCAACAATCGCTCCACCGCACCAGTGTTTTCCATGTAGCCTGGAAAAATTATCAAAATAAATTACAAAAATCTTGTTATGAATAAATTCCATCAACATCACCAGCTTATGACACTCTCCTGAATTATGGACCTCCTCTACTTAGGTAAAGTACACTAATAAGCCGGTTTGCTATAATTATAATCACAATTCACATTGCAGGTTTTTTTTTTTTTAAGGGGGGAAAATCATCGAATGACTTCTCCCGCCTGGGCGAGGCGGGAGGGAGTGTCAGACTCTTACTGACTAAAAACCACCCCGTTCCTTCTCCTGCACGTCGAGCCGGAGCCCCGGTTACCCGTTAGGTTCTCCGCGACTCCGAATCGGCATCGACCGTATTGGGCCCCATCTGTGGTGGTCTGATGGCTCTTTGAGGCGCGCGCGGAACGCGACGCGCCGTACGCTCGGGTCTGTTTCTGGTCGGACGGGGAACCACCCATGCTCGCCGTCCGCAGGCCCGCGCTTACGGTGGCCGGAGATCGTCTCGCGATCCCCGACGCCCGGTGTGTCCTTCGCGATGGCTGGGTTGCGAGGAGGCAGCGCTTCGCTGCCTCACGCGTCCCGCCTCCTCCTTAGCTAGCATGACTGCTTCGCAAAAGGAGGAGACGGCATCCCAGTCCCCCTCGCTCCGCATCATGGCCTGCACTAGACCCGGACGCGAGAGGTCGCCATCGCCGATCACTTCCCTGAGGACACGGCGGTGCTCAGCCCACGAAGGGCATTCTCCCACCGTGTGTTCCACCGTGTCCTCAGGGCGGTCCTCGCAGTGATGACACCCGGGCGTTTCCTCCCGCCCCATCAGACACAGGTACCTCCCGAAACTTCCATGTCCGGTGAGGACCTGCGTCAGGCGGTAGGTGAGGACGCCGTAGCGTCTCTCAAGCCACTCCTCAAAGAGGGGACTTACCGCTGCGATGGCAGCGAGCCCAACATTGCATGTTAGAGGCTATAGTTAGGTTTAGCAAGTGACCGCCTGACCGGTCTGTACTCTGTACCATAGAATGTTTTTTGTTAATAATATCTCTGTGGTCTGTACTGTAGTCCATTCTCACTTTAGCTTTACCACAGGGCTTCAATTGAGTAATGAATATTTGGAAAATTGTCGTATTTCTTACCTTACAGATACCGTATAGGGATAGTCTTCTAGACAAACTAATCCAGTCTCAGTCGTTAGTCTTTTTCTCCTTACGTGAGTGAGATCTTCTTCCATTTTAGGCGGGAATTCGCATTCTAACTCTGTCTTTTTTGTGGTCATCATGGCTGAAGCAAAAGAAAGAACTCTTGTGAACTTCTAATCTCCTAGTACAAGTGAACTTTCATTGTCAAAGTAGAGTAGTAAAAAAATGTTGCGTGTGTAAACGACAAGAATTAATTATTTCTTTGACGGTAAGTAAAATTTGCATGATTACAAGATCAGTCGATTTCCAGATTTTAGTTTTATTAATTAGCAAATAGCAATGAAATTTCAACAGGTCCAGATGTTTTTGGAGTTTTTTTATGTGGACATCTTTAACAAATTTTGTGTATTGTGTAATCTATCTGCTCCTTTGCCTACTATTCCAAAAAAATGTACAATTGTACTTATTGCCTAATTCGTATGCGTAGAACCTAATGGCCCAAATTTAGATGAGCTTCTAAGGTCGAAGTAGGCATCTACCTATTTGAAATAGGTACCTACTGATCAGATTTTATTTGCCCTCCCTCCTACACAGAACCAACAAGTTTTTAGACTAGTAAAATTTATCTAAATTATTTTAACTAAGTAAATAAATTCGCACATGTCCATAAATAAACTTTCTTCTTACCGCTTTCCACAAATACATTACGGTTAAAATGATAAACTAAAACTAAAAAATATGTGAAATACTGAATGCACTCCATTGCTTGTAATAAATTGTACTAGGTTAGTTAGGTAGTGTTGGAAAAAGTTCACATTATCTATCCATTTTTTTAATGTTGAAAAGACGTCGAATATAGTGTAAAGTTCAGACGTAACTAACGTTTCTAGGTACTTTCACCTAATCATCAGTTTATGAACAGTTAGTTATTCAAACAATAATTGTGATTAAGTAACAACGCATTGTTTCCCTGCAACAATAGCGGAATTTTGTAAAACAAATTTTAAAAAATTACATCTCACTAGGAATTCATAATTTCTAATGAGCTATGACACAGCGTATTATGACGTATTTCTATTTTACACAGGGCTAGAAAGTACTTAATTGAGTTAAGTCAAAGATCTACGAATTTCATGTAAGATTTTCAAAATAAATCTGATTCCTCGCTCCTTCTATTTCAATGTCAGTTTTCTTTTGTAAAAATAAATCATTTATTAAAATAAGAAAATTCTGAAACACAAGGTACGATAATGTACCTACTTTACTGTAAACATTGCGCCTAACATCGAAACACTGAATGGAAGCAATGGCAATCATCACCTCTTAAAAATCGGAAGGTACATCATCATAATAACCCATCTACTATTGACGAAACAAAGATCCTATGACCATAAGCATGTCGCGGAGAACCTAACGGGTTACCGGGGCTCCGGCTCGACGTGCAGGAGAAGGAACGGGGTGGTTTTTAGTCAGTAAGAGTCTGACACTCCCTCCCGCCTCACTCAGGCGGGAGCAGTCATTCGATGATTTTCCCCGCTTAAAAAAAAAAACCTACCGTAAGCATGAGCCACTGCCCTGGAGGCCTATCCTACGCTTGGCAGGCGGGGCTTTGAGTATTGCTCTCTTTGAATTTTTGCTCCAATATCCTTTGATGAAATTATTAAGAAAGTTCGTGTATTCTCTCAAAAAAATTACCGTTTAACAAAAATCTTTATATTTTTTATAATGATAATATCTTCTACAACATGTGCGCCTGGTGATTCACTACGTAACTGACCTTTTTGATGGACACAGTGACACAGATTTTTTTTATTCTGATTGGTTGGTTCTTATCGTGCGTGACTGGTTATCTCTTAATCGAGAAAAAGATATGGTTTTCGACAGCTTTTTATCAATAAATGAACATAATGAATTATGTACTTTTTGCCAACTCTGGACATCAAAAAGTCTTTTGTCTGCAGCTGACACGGATCTATGAATTTGTCTGGTAGAAATTGAATGTACTACGTCTACCTAATCATTATAGAAATATACTTTTATGCTTAACCGAGGAATGAGACTATAAAAAACTAAATAATATTTAAGACGTAATGTTATTATATTATGAAGAAGAAGATTCGTCATACAAACGAAACAAAAAAGCTTTATCCAATTTGATGCTGTCGTTCTCGAGTTTTACGCTTACATATATTTGACAGACAAGATACGGTTATAAAAACATTGAAAACTGTTGTACAAATATAGTCCTATCTACAAGATTAATTGCTTTCATCGAACATTTTTATTTGTGTAATTGAATAGTCGATTGAACTCTTCTTCTATTTTTTACCATTGTATTTAACACCTGCATTTTGAACTTGAAAAACATGTTTTAAGTTCATTAGATACACCTCGGTGATGAACATTAGTTGGTCAAACTGCCATGAATCAGTTAATGTGTTCTTTGCTTATTTTCGTAATCGTTTTTATAATTAATTGCAATTCAAGAAGTTCAAGTAACAAAGAAAATAGTTATGAGTGCAGTCTAGAAGAAAATCATGGTGTTGAATGTGATAACGGTGATAACAATATAAATAATAAAGTGATTAGCAACATTAACCTTCCAAGTCCTCAAAAAGCTAAGGAAGACTCCTCGTCAGATCGAAGTGATATGAATTTAATTAAAGAAGAAATTAAGTTCGTCAGAGATAATAATGGATTAGAAGAAGATTCTACAGAAATTGGTAAATGAATATTTTTAGCTTACGAATACGCTGGCTGTGGGCTGGGCACGGTACATTAGCGTGCAGTGGGTGTTCGGTAATTCTATTGATAATGTCAAAATTAATTGATACAGAGTCGGCCTCCATCGAGAATGTAACTTGCGAATACCAGAATAGCAGCATGGAAGAAGAAGATGATAGAGAGAAGAGCACACTCGTTGATTATCCGTTCTCTGTTTCTATTCAGAAAAAAGGGGCGCATTACGTTTCTGGAGCCCTAATTGATAAAGGATTTATTTTGAGTGTAGCTGCAGAGTTTTATCAGTAAGTAATTCTACGCGTGGTTTGTATAGGTTCCAATAATTTATGATTGCCTACTTCTCGATTAAGGGCTCATTTTTCAATTATCGGAATTACTTTGAATATTTGACAATTCTATGGAAGCATACTAAAAACTGTCAAGTGCCAATTTTATTCTACAGTTAAGAGTTAACTGATGATTGAAAAAACGGTCCTAAGAAATGCAACTCACGGATGGGGCCCAATAGGGCTGATGCCGATTCGGGGTCGTGGAGAACCTAACTGATTGTCGGTTACCGGGGGGCTCCGACTCAAAGTGAAGGAGAAGGAACGGGGTGGTTTTTAGTCAAGAAGAGTCTGACACTCCCTCCCGCCTTACCCAAGCGGGAACAGTCATTAGATGATTTCCCCCCTTAAAAAAAAGCAATGCAACTGCCAGTGGCAAAAAATTGAGGTTTTTAGGTATTTAGGTCCTATGATTTTTCCCAATTTTTCCTTTACATGGTATGTAGTTAAGATTAAGATTTACGCATATTGTAAACATGTAGTACGAACAGATAATAATATTTTGCAATAACTCGGTTACATGATTGTTGCATTCTCATAATAATTCTTGTGACAGAAACTACAGAAGACTATTATTGTATGTGTGTGATTAATGATTTATGGAATGTGAGTTACCAACGCTGATTAATTTATTTGTTATATTTCATGTTTTACAGCGTCCGGGATTCCTTAAAATTATTTAGAGCGAGACTAGGATCCGTGGACTGCAAAAGAGGTGGTTCATTAGTCCCTATAAAAAAAATTGAAATCCATCCATACTACATCTATGGAAAACCAAGTTTTGATATCGCTCTGTTGAGGATGGCAGTGCCTGTAGAATATTCTGAGGTTTTAAGACCAATTATAATTTCGAATATTAAAGAGAAGGTGATAAGTGCCAAGTTTATGACAACATATTGGCCGAGGATAGTGGTAAGTTTTCAATAAGCCTTTCTGTTGCTATAGAGGTAGAAAGAGTAACTCATCAATGGATTGAAATAATATTTAAATCTATGTTCTAGGTAAAAGGAAAAACAATACCAGAAACAGCAAAAGAACGAATAAAACATAACAGCATGCGGGTATCAACTCAGAAGTTGATTCCATTAGATAAATGTAAAAATATTATGATTGATATGAAAGAATATATCAACGAATCCAGTATGTGTCTGAAGCCGGTAGTTACTCATCATAGTGTGTGCATGGTAAGTGCGGCGTCCCAAATTATGTGCATCCTATTTGTTCTGCGCGCCTAGTCTAGATGTTAGGCTGATACTAAGTTTCCGCGTTGTGTTTTTAATACTTTTCATTGTACAAAGTATTAATTTAATGATTTAAGTACCTCGAAATCTTGGAGTGCCATAGATAAAATGCATAAAATTGCTTTTTTCTATTGGTATTACCTAATACTTACCTACAGTTTAACGAAAAATAAAGGTCTTAAGTACCTACTAAACCTAAAAACCCTCTAATGCGACACCACACTCTGGTTCATATCGGCATTTTTTATATTTTCTTTATATGTAGTATTGTAGTGTACCTAGTAATAGAGTAGTTAATATCTTGTATTCACCACGATGAAAATGAAGAAACGTTACAAAGTTAAATTTTTATTCACAGCCCGATGCCGGGGCGCCAGTAATAGCCGAAGATGGCCTTTGGGGCATTACGTCCGGTTGGATATCGCCAACATGTCCGACAGTTGCTGCTCCAACAATATTTACGCGACTCTCTTCAACATCTGTGCGCTCCTGGTTGGACATTCAACTACTTAATATTTAGGTTAAGGTTAACCGCTATTCTTCCTCTGCTCTTATATCATTCCAAACATTTTGCAACAGGTTGATACAACATTTTGTAACAAGGGTAACATAACGAGGCGCGAGATAGACAATCAACCGACTACCTATATGTTATATTTATATACTAACTCTTATCACAATCTTCTTTTGTACATGCACTCCTAGTAGAGTGCACAGCTGATTTTTGTTTCATCAGTCCAACTTTACATTGCAATGTTAATTAAAGTTTATTTATTTAGTTACATTGTATTCAATATAAATTGTATGTTTGTAACTACGTTCTAGAGAATTTATTTACTTATTGCTTCCATCATACTCATTGTTCTCTATTCGATTAATTATTTTAGTTTATTTACATTTTGTACATACATAGACATATTGTTGTAAGTAGAAATAATAATTATAATTATAATCATAATCAATTTATATAGCCAATAAACCTGATATAGTGGTGATAGACCGACAAATACGCTGCACGATGATAATCGATGTCAGAAAGATAAACAAATAAAATATCTAGACTTAGCTCACGAAGTTGTCGACATGTGGAATGTGGATTCGGCTATCATTGTGCCGATAATCGTGTCGGCCAATGGGTTAATCCCTAAAAGCCTCGACATCCATCTCAGGAGGCCGGCGTTAGGTGGATGGATCAATGGCCTGATACAGAAGGTAGTTCTCCTAGAAACCTCACGTATCGTGAGGAGGTTTCTGTCTCTGGAGCCCGGTGGTTTCTATTTTTAAATATTATTTTTTTATTGTGTAATTACCTCTAGTATTTAAAAATGTAATTTATAGAGAATTTTAAATAAATATATGAAAATCATAATCATTTATTTATTTAACTCGTCGAGTACCGGTTTTGCAGACACAATTATAGAACAATAGGTTGCGGTCACCGGTGACCGCTTGGTATTTGACAGTTTAAGACATCAAAGGTCCACTGTGTTAGTAACAAAGTCAAAAATACGAAACATCTTTACAAATATGATGTTAGTAAATAAAGACAATTAGAAAATAATATGATGAAGTCATCATCATCAGCCTGTATTCGTCCACTGCTGGACATAGGCCTCTCCTATGATGAAGTATAATTTAATAAATTTTTTAACTGTTATGTATGTCTTTGTCTTTCTTCATCAGTGAACTTGGCATGAATAAATTGATAGGTACTAACTAACATAGTAACATGACCAAAACAAAAAACCTTCACTTTAGAACCCTCGCCCACAGGCGACTTTTTGTAGCGATGCAGTCACGATGCTGTCGCGCGTAGCATCGGTACTAACTGTGTGCCCTCGCCCATGGAACCAGATTCAGTTACGATACAAAACAAAAATAACTTGGATTAGTACAGATACAGATACAAGATGGACTCCGTTGAGGCAACGTTAATCACGCTGTCTTTGGTGCTGCTTTTACGAAAGCAGCTGAAGCGTAGGCAATAGAAGCAGCGTCAATATTGGATGTCGTCCGACGCGGTCGCGCGTTTGTATCGGTACAATCGCGTTGCAGTAGCACGTAGTAGCGCGTTTACATCGTTATTACAGCGCGTTGCAAATGCGACTAACACGCCAAAGTGCTTTCACATTAGGACGTTAGCAGCGCGACAGTAGCGCGGCAGAAGCGCATTCCTTCACATTAGAAGAACAGCAGCGCCTCTGCCGCGCCGCAGTTTAGTTCAATGTGGCGCACTTCATTTCTGAAATGCATAAATAATAATATTATATATAGCCCGCAGGGCACCTTGAGGCGCGGTGACGGGCATTAGCGACCCCGCGGGCTACCATCATCCCGAGTGCTCCAGGGAGAAGTCACCGTTCCTTCTTCTCCGGCTTGCCTTAATTGGCTGGCTGGAGTGAACGATGACAAGGAACAGGTCTCCCGCCTCTGGCTTGCCTTCATTGGCCGTCCAGAGTGGAGTCGCGAGAGCAGTGATCCTGCTCGGAGGGTAAGAAACTATTCGTAAGTCGCGAGTGGGCCAGGGATGCAGGAAGCTTCGGTTGGAGCAGATGATCTGAGTAGAAAGCGGTGTTGCTACCTCTATATCTAGCAACCATTCCCGGGGCCCGGTCGGTGAGTTGGCGAGTCTCCGCCTGCCATTTTTACGTGTAATAATTACATTGTTTCGGCAGGTGCCATAGTCATCCATAGTTCCCAATTTTCCAGTTCACAGCAACCCATCCATAGCCCTACCTTTTTTTTCCATTATCCACAATAGTTACGATACACTAACCGGGGACTGTCCTTGGGCGCATTTCCATAGTGCATACAGGGATAGTCGCCGGTTTGTGTGTCCATTACATTTAGATTAAAGTTGTCTAAAGGGCCTCTGCGCAGTTGGCTTCGGCCCCTCGTACGCCTCCCAAATGACCGGGACCTTATGGTCCCGTGAATGGTAAAGACATACATAATAATATATCATGCATATACATAGTGTAATAAAGTAGTGTATACGAACTGATAGCAAGATGGACCTGCGCATTATGAGCAAGATGGTTAGTAGTCGCCAAAAAGTCTGTATATATCATTTTGAAAATAATAAATAGTTTCATTTTGTGTCCCTAATCGATTTATTCTTGTATGTAGATTTTATAGGTTAGATAATTCAATCGATATTTTTACACGATTTTATCAGCAGTATTTATCTCACGCGTTAATGCGCCCCTGTCGCGCTGCTAAAGTCGCCTATAACGTGAAAGAGCTCTTAGAAGCGATGCTGTCGCGCATAATTGCTAAACGCGCGACTGCATCGCTACAAAAAGTCGCCTGTGGGCGAGGGCCCTTAGTTTTTTTAGAGTTTATTAATTCATGTCGAATACTGTGGTTACGTTACGTGTCTCTACAGTATGACACTATCACACTACATACATACATACACCTATAAAAGTATTTTAAATTAATTTTAGGTAGGTGCTTATTGTGAAATGGGTGGAAATAAATAAATAAATATGTTCAAACAATTTAAATAAATAAAACAAAACATCGAGTTACTAGAGCGCCATAACACAAAAAGAGTCATAAAATTTAAAATGTCGTTGACCTTAGCCTGAATTACTAGTAATAGTCAAATGACATTGTAAGATTGATCAATTAACCTGGAAGGGCAAGTTAAATATAATTATGCTAAATAGCAGTTAAATATAATATAATTAGGTATGTGAATATTCGTTCTATCTTTTGTGTTCATATTATAAATACATACTTAATATACGTGACATACGATTGGTAGGTATTTACGCTGAATGCTGATTAAGAAGTGGGCGTGGCCATTGTCATACTAACATCATACATAACATTATTTATTAATGTTAGTACTTATATGACGACGTACCGAACGCCTTGTGGTCATATTACCCTGGTATTTAGACGTGGAACATGATGTTGCGAATACAACCTGGGAAAATTTAAAGTCCTCTTACTATGAGATAGGTCCCTTAGAATACAATTTTTCACGTCGTCGATCGTAGCCAGAATGTTTGTTATATCTGTGGTCGTAGTCGTAGCGTTATTTTCATTATTTCTTCATGAGCCCATCAATGTTCGTCGCGTGTTTAAAAAAATATTAATGAATGAATGCGTAATTCAAGTCTTCGTTTAACCTCTATAGTTCTTATGATGTCTTGGTGAAAATAGGCAAAATTGACGTAACAGTTTTGTTATGATGACAATTACGACTGAGTCCGCTCCGCGACTGAGGCGACATTAAAGCACAATTTACTAAATAAGTGCATATTATTATGTTTTACGTAGATATTTATACAAAATATTAACACCTGTGTAATATTATTTATTATTAGAATAGAAATAAAATTAAAAATGTTCGCATCGTCTCTGAAGGAATCTATAAAGTCGTGAGGTAAATATTTATAGTGTAAAGAAAATTCAGTCCTACAGCATTGGGCAGTTCTGAGTTGTCTCACTATTCCACTGAAAGGCGCTTCCCGGTACCAAGAAAACATAAACCGTTAGGACATCGCTGCGAATTCATTGCGTGCCTCATTATACGAGAGAGAATATTATCACAACACGCCCGTTGTTGTTGGGGTCTTATTATGTTATCACTATTTTTTAAATAAATATTTTAATAAGATGTATTTACTATTTATCAGTTTTAAAACTTTTATGTAAGAACAAGTAGGCATTGAATAAATCATGTCAATGAAATTCAACAACATAATCACACACAAGATAAAAATGGCGTTGTGAAATATACAAATTTTACTAGATCAACAGATTTTTTTCTTATCAAAAGAGATTCTAATATTAATTACACAATAGAGGATAGGTACTTATACTTATTACCTGGCTACTCAAAGTCAATGGTAATGGTGTAGTATGAAATTAAATCTTTCCATTGTCTAGATTCTAGATAGAGGTACTCAAGTACCTTCCTATTTAAATAATGAGAAAACAGGTTGTTTTAAATATGTCTATTCTTGGCAAGGCAGGCTTGATAGCGAAGCTATTTGCAATTTATGTCAATAAATGCCTCAACACATAACTGCTATAAATAAGTAGGTATTGTACCTTTAACGTATTAAATTATATTACTTCATTTATTAGACTGATGCCTCTGGTTTATAATCATAATGTGTATCCCATAGTAACAACCTTTATTAACCTATTGCTATTAAGTAGATAGACAGATAATAAATAACACTTAGTATCTTCTTTAGGTAAAATACAATACAAAAACTACGTATATATTGCCTGAAATTAATGAAACACACAAAAATTAAAAAATCGATAGTACAAATGACGGTCTTATCACTAAAAATACAACCTTTGGATAGATAAGCAATAAGGGAGAACATGGAGTCCGCAGTGCACTGATATTTATACTTAAAATAAATAATTTATATATGAGAGCCATATGAATACAAGTACATACAAACGTGCATACATGAGTACATAAATAAATACCTACATGTACGTAAATAGAAATAAGAATAATAGGAACTTCTTAGCAGAGTTGATTATACAGAGCCAGATCCGAGCATACGCCGCGTCGTATTCCACGCGCGCCTCAAAGAGTCATCAGACCACCACAAATCCCTATTTGTCTGCCCCCCCCTGAAGGCTGATGCCTGACACGGAGCCGCGGAAGGCCTAACGGGTTACCGGGGCTCCGACTCGAAGAGCAGGATATAGGGCCGGGGTGGTTTTTAGTCCGTAAGAGTCTGACATTCCCTCTCTCGGTAAGGCAAGTCGGGAGAAGAAATTGGATGATTTCCACCCTCAAATAAATCCATGTTTTATTCCAACTTAACGCAATTGCAGCTCTTTACTGAAATCAAGATCAAGCCAGTTAAATATAGCGTTGTTCTTAAGCTTCGTTTATTAAACTTGAAGTACTTGTGAACACACGTAGTATACCATCGAGTACTTATTTGAATAAAGATTTAGTTTTATCTATTCTTTGATAAATTTAATATAAATAAAATGAGCAAGTATTGTAAGTAGCATTATGTGGTGTACCTACAGTTAGAAGCATTTGCTTAGATATTTATTTTAGTGAATTATGTTCTAGTGGAAGCCAGTATCGACACATCATCTGTTTTTAATATTTGTACAGGGAAATATAATTTATTCGGACCATTTTATGTGTTGGATTTCCGAAGTGAATGTAATCAAGTTTGAATATAAATAAGAAATACAATAAGATGAATCCGATTGTGGTACAGATAGCTGTAGCGCTTTTACGTGAGTTTAATTTAATATTTCTTATGTAAAATTTTTCGCAACGTGGTAGTACATTTTTAGCAGCTCTGTTAATTCATGAACATCGCATAGCTCCTGAATATGAGGATTTCAATTTCAATGATGCCAATGATGCGTGGGTCTACAAAACATAGATTTGATGTTGTTATGTTATCAAATAAGATAAAAATTTGTTGTATAGGTATTTTGGTTCAATATTTCGTACAATTTAATTACAGAACTGCTTAGATTTTTAGTATTTATGTTGAAGTAAATAGCGAATCACTCGTCTTGACGTCGCGTCTAAGCAGTGAGGTCACCGAACTGTATACCTTGACTTACCGCTTATACACAATTTATATGTAATACACATAAATAAGTACATATAAAGACGTGTAACTGATAAGAATGTAAATACACCGTTCATTTCACGTAGCCACTTGGATCATTTTGTAGAATTTTACTGAAATTTTCCCATAATGTTTGTATGTATGTACATGCTATGACAGCAGGATCTTGATGTGCATTGTTTTTAAATATCTTGTTTGTCTATAGAGTATATTGCTCTTTCAGATCGTGTAATGTATTCGTAGAACTACATAATTGGTAGCAAGTAGCCCAAATAAGTAAAGCATAAGAAGAAATTAAAAACCAATACTCTTTCGAAATAACATCATTCATACATCGTGAAATCTATTCCATTTCATCCTGCGGCAAATCAGCTTGCCATAAGGCGTACTTTCGATGTATAAAGTAAAAAATTAAATAAATTAAATATAAATAAATAAAATAAATAAAAACAAGAAATATTAAACAAAGTTTTTTTTTTCAATTTAAATATGTTTTCGTGGAAATACGCACATGAAACTAGATGTAAATTTGTAGGCACCATTCACATTGCACGTGTCACCCGTCAAGAGATACCTCATCAAGAATTACATGGCGTGATGTTTTGATACTATGAGTTTGTATGCGCTTTAGAAGTTGGCATTTTGGTGGTTTACCAGTTATTTTTTGTTTTAAACATTTTATTTCTTTGTAAAACTATTGTATTACCCAGACAGAACCACGCACGGCGTATAAATGATGTTATTTCGAAGGAGTACTGGGTCACTGGGTTTTAATTCTAATTTATCCTTATGCTTTATTTATTTGGGTAACCTATGTTATTGTATGAAAACAATAACCGGGTAAAAGTATAATAGCGTACATGTACTCTATAAAAAGGTAGTTCAGGGTAAAAACAATACATGTCAAGAACCTGAAAAGTATGTATTAAACCCTTGCAAAAAGTAATCTTATGTGGAGACTTTAATATAGATATCTTGAAAAGGAATAGAATTACGTTAGAATTTGAATGCTTTCTCAGGAGCTTCAACCTCAAATTAGAAATTAAACAGCCAACTCGATTTACCAGTAACACTTGTTTAGATAATTTTGCACATAACTTTAAACAAAATTGCCAACATGAAGTTAGGGACTTTGGACTATCTGACCACACAGCTCAAATGTTAAAAATAAAAGTAAAAAATACCAGTCAAATTAAAATATGGAGATCGTTAAGACGAGATATAACCCAAGAAAATCTTATTAAATTTCGAACACACCTCAAAAGCTTGACATTCATTGATGTATATAATACAGAAGATGCCAACGAAGCCTATGATAACTTTTTAGATAAATTCGTATTGTTACACGATCTCTGTTTCCCGTCTAAATTAATCACTATAAAATCTGAAAAAAAATTAAAATGGGTCTCCCGTGGGATACGATTATGCAGTAAAAAGCAACGGCAACTATTATGGCAACAACGACTTAAACCAACTTGTGAAAATAAAACGAAATTCAATGATTACTCAAAGAGATTTAAGAAAATAATCAAACTCACCCAAAAGGCCCAGAATAACCACCTAATAAATAACTCAAAAAACAAATCTAAAACCGCTTGGCAAATTATCAATAATAATAAAACCGTAAAAGAGCTAATTTCTCAAATAACAAAAGATGACAAATTAATATCAAACCCATTCCTAATAGCCGAATCATTTAACAACTTCTTCGTCAACCAGACTTCGAATAAAGTAACTAAAACTATGCAATGCGACCTGCTTCACATAGATAAAAATCCACATTCAATATTTATGGCTCCAGTTGTTCCTCAAGATATTATTCGCATAATAAAGAACCTGAAAAATAAAAAGAGCTTTGGTTTTGATGGCATTTCAACAATAGTCATAAAATTTGTTTCTGGTTGTATAGCCGCGCCGCTAGCTCATATTATAAATGTAAGCATATGTTCCGGTGTGTTTCCAGAAAATCTTAAAACCGTAATAGTCATCCCAGTATATAAAAAGAATGATAAAGATGAAATGGTAAACTATAGACCTATAGCCCGTATTTCCATATTTTCAAAGATAATAGAAAAAGTCATGTACGAATCTCTCTACAATTTCCTAACAAAACATCATATACTCTGTAGCGAGCAAAAGGGTTTTCGGAAAAATAAAAATATCAACATGGCCATTTTTGATTTCCTATATGAAGTAATGCCGAAAGTTGACTCAAAAATACCAGTATGTGCAATATATGCTGATATGTCGAAGGCTTTTGACTGTGTGGACCACGATATACTTCTAACCAAGCTTGATGCGTATGGTATTCGTGGCAATGCCCTTAATCTAATAAAAACGTACCTTAAAGGTCGGAGACAATGTACAGAGATATCTAGCCTGTGCCCAAAATCCAGAAGGGAAATCAAATCTTTATCCTCTTTCAAACAAATAAAATATGGTGTTCCACAAGGAAGCGTCCTCGGACCCTTACTATTCCTGCTATATATTAATGACCTGCCACGTAATATATCTAACCCTATGGTCTTATTTGCAGATGATAGCACATCAATTGTTTCATGTACCAATAAAGACTTATATGTTGCAGATATCAATAACTCAATCAATAGTTTAATAAAATGGCTTGACAATAATAACTTAGTAATTAATTTAGACAAAACTAAAATCATGCATTTTCACCAACGGACACCTACAATAGACATGGATATCAATTATAATGGCCAAATAATAGAAAAAGTGAAAAGTGCAAAATTCCTAGGAATTTTAATTGATAGCCAGTTAACTTGGAAACCGCAAGCAGAAGATATATGCAAACGATTAAGTACAGCCGCGTTTATGTTACACAACCTATCAAAAAAAGTCGATCTGCCAACGGTGTTATTAGCCTATCATGGTCTTGTAGTATCTATTCTAAGATTTGGGGTAGTATTTTGGGGAAATTGTAGTGAACGGGAAAGCATTTTTAAAGCCCAGAAACGATGTTTGAGAGCAATGTTTAGCCTTAAAGTAACTGACAGCTGCGTACCTATATTTAAGTCTCAGAAATTATTAACTTTTCCATGTCTTTATATCCTAGAACTAGCCATGTATGTAATAACAAACCGATGTTTGTTTACATCAGTATCTGCAACCAGACAGCGTAGTACAGCTTTAAGATCACAATATCAGAACCTATTATCCACAGGTGTGTTTAAAACTAGTCTACTAAAAAAATGTGTAATCTGTATGGCTCCTATTATTTACAATAAAATTCCTGACCAAATTAAAAACTTACCTGTTTTGAAATTTAAAAAATGTTTTACAGAATTACTTGTAGATAAATGTTATTACTCTGTGCAAGATTTTCTAAATGATACATCATAATTATTTCAATAACCTAATTGTTAGATTTATATTTGCATGCCAACAAGGCCGAATGTATAAGGTTCCGTCACAACATATTGTACCATCTTATTCTTATGTACCTACATTCTAGCAAATAAAGATATATTATTATTATTATTATTACTGATGTTATAGTACAGCCTGCAGCAGCCCACTTTTACGTAAGGGTTATGGGCTTCTTTTACGTAAGAGAATAACGCAAAGCGCACCGAGGTTTATAGGTTTTTCGTCATTATACGAAGTATCAGTGGCGTAACTACAGGGTGGAAAGTCAGCACAGTGCCACAGGGCCCAAGCCGGAAAGGGACCCATTTCAGAGATTTTCATTTGAACTTTAATTTATAAAAATTACTTTTTTATCATAGAAAGAGGGGCCCATAGATTGTATACAATTTTTTTTCTCTAGTTTCAGTACCAACCTTCATGTTAGCTATTGGAAACACATGGACATCTTATACACTACCCATTCTAGAAAGCGAAGACTCTCCAATAGGATATCCAATCACGAAGAGTGATAGCAATCTGATATCCTCAGTTATCATGCTGGGTTCCCTAACCTCTATAGTCATTGTTGGGTATATAAGCGACCGGATTGGTCGAAAACGGACAGAAATATTAAGTGGACTATGTTTTGTGGTGAGTTTAAAACCAACCGTGTATATGTGTACATGTATTAGAAAATAGAAGGAAAGTTCCTAGTACCTATAATACAGAGTAATAAGTCGACATCAACATGTGGATGGGAATTTTTGTTTATTTGAGAACACTAAAAATCCAACAACAACCCAACGAATAAAACCTACGGACATCATAACAAAACTTCGTTATGCAAAGAATGTTTATTACAGAAATCTCTTACAATTTCAGCTCGCCTGGTCAACAATTACAACTGCAAAGAATGTAACGCAACTTGTAATTGGTCGATACATTATAGGACTTGGAACGGGGTTACATTTTGTCACTGGTGTCGTTTACATTGGTGAAATGAGTCAAACATCCATCAGAGGAGCTCTTCTTACCATAATGTCGTTCATGTACAACTTAGGTACACTCGCTTCTTACACAGAAGGCTGGTTCTGTAGTTACGAAGTCGTCAACTACTTGAATTTAACTACAGCTGTTTCATTTATACTACTACTAATGTGTCTTAAAGAAACACCCGTTTATTTGTTAAGAATAGGAAAAGAAAAGGTAAGTTATTCGAAAATGTTTAAAATTGTAGCTGAAAAAAATAAGTACGTATATTGTCGAACATCAAATTTTAAGCTAAAGACTGTCAATTTGCCTAATCGTTCATAATTGTACCCATAACAGGTGTGATATTCATTAAGTGTATTTTTTGTAGGAAGCAATAAAATCTCTGAAATTTTATCGAGGTGCATCAAAGGTTACTCAAGAAGTTTTAGACGAAATTGTTTATCTGAAAAGTCAACTAATTAATGAAAATACCAATCAAATTGGTAAGCTCTTTCTAGATAACATAATCGAACCCTCGACCGTGATTTATAAATTTTACGTGGTTACATATTTATTATTCTTTCTTTCATTAGTTGTTTAGAAGTACTGTAGAAAGAGATGTGTATATTTGTGTTGGTCACTACTTATGGAGGGCGTGGTCATTACAAAACGTAGTAAATCTGTGAATGTTTTCTTGCGACTTGTATAGCATCACCGTCTGAATTCCTGGTAACTGTGGCCGGTATAAGCCGGTATCTGAACCATGTCAATGATTTATTTTGAAATTCACATTACATTACTAATCGATTACGTATCGATTTTCATTAATTATTTTCTAAATTCCAGAGATGAAAATGCCTCAATTAGAAAATGAAAAAGAAATGTTAAATGAAGAAAATAATCCTAAGATTGAAGGCATTACTAAATCAAATAGTGCTTGGACAACATTGCGTAAGTGGTTTTATGACTGTGATAATAAGTATTTACTTATGTAATTATGTGCAAACTTTTCACTTATCTTACAAAGAAACTATTTATCTTAATTCTGCCATTCTGTGACTTCTATCGGCAAGTGTTAAGTCAACAGCATGATAAGGATATTATTATGATGATTCCCTGACTGGAAGTCTGAGAATGGCTAATATACCTATGTACTACATAAGCGCGAGCGCGCAAAAGCAGTGATTATAATTTATTTTACTCTGCCTTTACTTTTCTCGCATCTTTAACTTTATGTTCTCCTGGTAATTACAGTCGATAGATTCGTCATTGATACAATGTTGGATTGAGTTTTGTCAGACGTCCTTACTCGTTCACTCTTTAGTCCGAATCCGCGATTAGTTTGCAAAATATACTCAAGCAATGAAGCAACTAATCACCTCTTGTGTTTCATTCAGTCCTAGTACATTGAAACTTTTTGCTTTCCACTTACGACACATTGTTGGGCGAATAGTTGTTGCACAACATTGTACCCGCCTTTTGCCTCGCCTCCCTCCATTTACAATGGTAGGTAGGTATACACGTACTAAACTCTTACAGCTCTTGTGGCTTATGACAGCCTAGTACAAAAGGAGCATTTGTTACAAAAGATTCAGTTTGATCATCCGTGCGGAGCCGGTGCCAAAGAATTTTAGCAACATGTTACCTGTCTAAAATTTTTAGTACGACTGCCATGTAAATTATCATTTAGGTTATTTGTATGAAAATATCATGTATTCCTTTAGTTACTACTATTTGTCATCGCGCTATCACATACCTAATTAGTTTAGCGTTTCGATTTGATAAGCGAATTTTTAACTAAATATTATGTATATCGGGCTCACTTTATAGCTATTATTGTTTGAGATAAATGCATCTAAAATAATTTAAATGTCCCGTTAAGCATTCGGCACTGCCTGGTCATCATTTTCATAATAGAAAAATGGATGAACCATTATATTGGTTGTCCATATTTATTGTCCTCGGTTGTCCTAGTACCTACTTGTAGGTAATTGCAGTAATAGGTACTTATTTAAATCGAATTTCATCAATAATTTCAGGAACATCGAACTCAGCAAGACGAGCCTTGGTAGTATTATTAGTTCAAATGAATTTGTGCGTGTTCATGGGTATGATCGCTGTGCAGGCGTTTGCTGGCCAATTCTTCCAGCAAGCAGCGCCAAGCTTTTCGCCACATCTCTGCTCTGTGATATTGGCCATAATTGTCACAATTACGAGTGGAGTCGCCGTATTTATAGTTGAAATTGTACCTAGACGGGTAAGATTAACGTCAAGATTATTAGAGGTAGACCCTTACGCGTCTATCTGCATGAACGGGATAAACTCAAAAAAAACTGCCAGACGGATTTTTGTTTGGTTTTTACGAATAGATAGTGACTATGCGAGCGAAACCCAGGCTACAAAAAGGGGTCTTGATCGCTCTGCTGCTAAGAGAGTCTCGAGTTTGATTCTCGGATCTGATAAAGTACCTAGGTATTGGACCTGACCTGACCTGAAAGTACCTTAATGGGCTTTTCAATTTTTCAAATGTTTCTCTAATACCAAAATTTGGATTGTCGTCCAGTATGACAATGTGTATACGCTACTTACTAATTGATAACAATTTTCTTTCTTCATTTTTATTACAAATCTTTTATTCTCCTAATTATGTAAGTCTGTACAAGTCCTTTTATTTTCCTAAATCTGTTTTCCCCAGGTTCTAATGATAAGTACATGTTTCCTGTCGGGCTGCTGTATGGCGTGCCTGTCCAGCATGCAGTACTTCACGTTGGCCCCGGAGTGGGGTATACCATTAGTTATGATACTCTACTGCATATTTTACCAGCTCGGCGCAGTAAACATTCCGTTCATACAAATTGCTGAATGCTTGCCACCGCAAGTGAGTATAATAATGTCTTTGATGATTTTTTATCATTATGGTATATCAACTACGCTAGACATCTACTATTGAACAAAAGCGTTCCCCTAGACCTTCAAGATAGTCGCGGAGAACCTAACGGGTAACCGGGGCTCCGGCTCGACGTGCAGGAGAAGGAACGGGGTGGTTTTTAGTCAGTAAGAGTCTGACACTCCCTCCCGCCTCACCCAGGCGGGGGCAGTCATTCGATGATTTTCCCCCCTTAAAAAAAAAAAAAAAAAAAAAAGACCTTCAAGATGGAGTCGCGGAGACCTAAGGGGTAACAGGGGCTCCGGCTCGACGTGCAGGAGACGGAACGGGGTGGTTTTCAGTCAGTAAGAGTCTGACACTCCCTCCCGCCTCACCCAGGCGGGAGTAGACATTCAATGATTTTTTCCCCCTTAAAAAAAAGAACTTCAAGATCGACTGGCTATTTGCATCCAGTGGTTCCCCGCGAGCTTTATTAGTTGTACGTCCTAATAATATTAGGTCGTAATTTTATTATAATTATGTCCTTATTTTTGGTCGGATGACCGCAAGTGCGATTGTCAAGAAACGAATTTTGGGTTAATTTTCCGCTTCAGTAAAAACATTGTCAGTAACACTTGGAAGCCCAGTTTTTTAAAACATCACTCACTCGGTCACTCCTCATAACACGAGATTCGCGAGTTTTCTTTATCTGAATTCTTTTTTTGCAGATGAACAGTTTCGGGACAGGCGCCGTGATGTGCTCATTGTTTATTGCAAACTTTATACTTCTGTTTATATTCAAACCTGCAGTGGACATCCTAGGATTATCTGGAGTTTTCCTAGCATTCGCATTTGTTAATTTCCTGACCGTATTTGTATCATATTTGATAATGAGAGAAACAAGAAGAGTGCCCTTCGAAACAGTACAAAGTACTTTTGAGCGCGGTTATTTGTATAGGCGGCAAAAAAGTTATTAAAATAAGTGAACATTCTGTGTATGTTTTATTTAAACGCAACTTTATCTTTCGTTTTATTTAATAGTTTAGTTGTAGTTAATTCTAAGTTGTAAATATTTATGTAGTTATTAATTTCATTTATATCTTTATTTAATGTGTCAATTAAAACACAACTCCAACATAACTAACCGAGACTACCGAGAGACACAAGTGCAACTATCTAGAAATTATGTCTCAGGTTCGATTCCTGCGTCGGTTAAAGTTTTATTCTAGCAGTTTTATTATCTAAGATTCAGTATTATCACAGAATTTAGTATGTGACACAGTCTTAAATAAGTTACAAAGTAATAAGTAATAACTATTCCAATATTAACTAAAAATCGCTGGTTACTCACGTGAATATACCGAGAAAAGCTCTACTTGTTTCAATATCAGTGCAATCACGTGATTAACCCACGATTTTTAGTTAATTTGTCTCACGATAGTTATTATTCCAATATTAATAAAAATATTTGATTTAATCGAAAAACTTGAGATATCCATAGACAAGTTTTGAGGACACTATGGTTCAATTACAAATGTCCCTCAAAGTATTTGACAGTTGACACCTGCTGATAAATAAAAGATATTAGACAAGCGGTGTTTCATTTGATAAAAATCTTGTTCTATTCGAATTGTAATGACTAAAAGCGTATAAGAATTGTACTCCATAGGTTACACCTAAAACCGTGAATTTATTTAGTGGTTGATAGCAAAATGGGTCTATTATCAGACCCTGATGTTGGTTCTGCGAAGTGGGTGAGGGTGCTGAAGAGAGTGCACAGTCCTGTCTGCTTCCTATGCTATGTTGGTGCCCTGGTATGGTTCGTCCTGCTAGGCCATAGAGAATTCAACAATGAGACTTATTTCTCCGAGAATGCTTTACTTCCTGGCTTGGTCACCAACGAATTTAATGCAGAGAAGTCTGCCAGTCAATATTACAACGAATTGCTGCTCGAATTAGAGGTAAGAAATAAATTTACTTTTTCTAATTTGTCGAGAAGCGTGAGTCACCACTACTACACTACTACTACTGGACTATAGCCTTTCTGTTCATGAGAAGGTTTGTAGTAATCTACACTTGGCATAGGCATGTTGGAGATCACAGCTTAAAAGGTTATATATGGTGGTATTATAACTTTATGAGTGGATGTTTTTGGGTTACTCACGTAACTGTCCAACGAGGGACTCGACGAATTTCGAACTACGGTTTGCAACTCGTAGAGTCCTAAATATTTATTATTTAGCATTCTGCGGCACACAATGCGGAGAGTGTCTAGTTTTTATCCGATGTGTATGTACATACATACATACACATAGGTAGACAGAGACTATGGAACCCCAATTGCTACGATTCCTACACATACCTCTTTACTCTCTTTCATGTCTATGTAGTATCCACTATATAGTAAATAATAATATTTCAGACAAAGTATGAAGAGATGGATGTAATGCCAGTGTCCTGGCTGGTGGGAATGATGTCACATATACATTTGGAGGTCTACACTCACAACTTTACTCTTCACTACCCATTGGGGAGAGGACAAGTGAGTTCTACTTTATACTATTCTATCAAAGAACATTTTTTGTCTATGTAGCTTCTGCCAGCGGCTTCACCTGCATTATTGTGGTATAAAAACAAGCCTATGTGTTATTCCAGACCAAACAGATAGACAGACCTGTTCCAAATTTCATCTTAATCCCTTTAGTCTTTTTGATGTGAAGGTGTTACAAACATACAAACTTTTTGCCTTTATAATAATGTATAATATTAGTAGGATAGTAGGATGTATAGTTCGGTGTTTGGCCGATATTCTGTATTGGTTTAAGTATGTGTCTTTCTAAAAGTTCTGCAATACTTTTATAACTTCTCCAGTGATGTAGATGGCATTGCTTGCCATCATGAGATTGATCTGACTGTTTACCACATTCCTTAACCTTTTAAGCGCTAAGTTAAATATCAATTGACATGCCTCTAACGCGCACCTAGAAATAGAAAAATATTTTAAAAAGTAGATCCAGTACTGAGCAGCTGTGTTAATAGAACGAAAATATCATACATGTTCTCTGTCGCAAAAATCACACGGGCGGTATGGACATGGAAACATTAAAAAGTTCACTTTTTATATTTTTATCAGGTTTTCAGAGGTACCAATGTGTATGGAATACTGCGAGCTCCACGTACTTCATCGCTCGAGGCTATAGTCGTGTCCGTTCCATACAGGAATGTGGGATCACATCAGAAGACCACTGCAGCTGGCATAGCACTTATGTTGGCTTTTGCCAAGTTTGCAAGGCGTAAGTACTTAACATAGTTTAATCACAGATCTTAATTCTTTTTTATCGAAAAGTTTAATTTATAGTTTTTAAACTGACTGGTTTCTCTTTCAGCACAAAAGTATTGGGCCAAAGACATAATTTTCCTAGTCACACAACATGATCAACTAGGAATGCAGGCGTGGCTGGAAGCTTACCACGGTTTGCACAATGAAAATGAGCCATTCCACGCAAGTCTTGGTAGTTTCTGGAAGCCTGGTACTCCTGCGTTTAATATGGAGAGTTTCTTCCCTAATATTCCATTGAGACGGAATCATAAAAAGGCTTTGAATCCAGGAACATTGAAAGGAAGGTCTGGATCCATTCAGGCTGCTATTCTTTTGGAGTTTAGCTCTCCACAGATAAGTAAGTAATAGTAAGATAATTATGCCTACTGGATTGTATGAGCTAGTGCTCGTTTGAAAAGACTATCACAGCGTCACATACAATAATGATAAAATAATGCAACATATTATGTTGTTATTTCCAGTTACTCTCTGCACACGATTTTCTTTGTTACGTATTGTAAGTAGAAGATTCTATGCAGTAATATCCATGAATTAAACATAGAAATTAATTCAAAGACCTAAATAATTAATTGTGGTTCAAAACCGAAGGATTATAATTAATTAAAAATCGCGGGTTACTCACATGAAGAACCCCTCTGTGGTTCGAAACTATTAGAGCTTTTCTCAGTATATTCACGTGAGTAGACGCGATATTTAGTTAATTTAGTATGTCTCACGATAGGATTTAATATGTACACTTAAGGGATGGTAAGAAACTCTGGCAGACTCTTAGTGCTGTATCATTTATTTCGCGATTGCCTCGGTGGCCGAGTGGTTGCAAGTGCGACTGCTGGGCAAGGGGTCCCGGGTTCGATTCCCGGGTCGGGTAAATTATTACTGGGTTTTAATAAAATTATCCGTAGTAGCAGGAATTGTGCCCGGTATAGACTCACCCCCTATTACATGGGACTCATAACATAAATAACTAGTAAAACGTGGGTGTCACATTGTAGAGTAGCATTAAGTGCCGTAATGTGCACCTCTGCCCGCCTCTTCGGGGATAAAAGGCGTGATATTATGTTATGTTATTTCAGGATATGTTGAGGTGAAGATAGAAGGTTTAAACGGGCAGCTGCCTAATTTAGATCTTGTGAACTTGGTTCATAAGCTGTGTCAGAAGTCAGGAATACATCACTCTTTTGCAAAAAGGTAATAGGGCAGATGCCTAATTTTTATTTTAATGTCCGACTGGTAGATTATTTTAAGTCATTAGACACGTATTTTTTTTTATTTTCTTACAGAAACGAATACTTTCGACGATATATTGATTTGAAATGTCGCGTGACGCCACTTCTGTGTACGTTTTATACGTAGAAATGACAATTTATCCCCTACTCCTAAACTTTGATTCGTTTTATCTAAGTATTGTTTTATTATACGACAAAATAAAAAATACGTGTCTAATATTTTTTCATTACCTATCTTACTGACTAATTATATTTTTAATTTTCATACTCTGTCGTCATCCCAATTATAGCATCATGTAGTTAAGTGGACAAAAGTCTATTGCAAATCCTACAAAATAATGAAATTACAATTTTTCTGATCGCTAGATGGCGGTAGTGTAGCTTGAGATTTTAAAACCTATTTTTTTTGTTTGAAATCGTTGCCTCACACTAGGATTTTCTCCAGTGTCGGGGGTGCGTTCACAAACATACAATTTCACATACACATTATACCCAGACCCGGAACAGCAATCTGTAAATCACACAAAGAGTTGTTCCGAGCGGGAATCGAACCCACAGTCAATGTTCAATGATTGCTTATTCCTTCTTTGTGCAGACACTAGCAAACAACTGATCAATAATCAAGAAAATTTTTATATTGATGGTAAATTTACACTCTTAGCGCCTGTTAGACCACCTTATATAAGAACCCGATAACTGTGACGGATACTTCATACCGGCTATCAAGACATTGTGGAATTCAGTCCTCTGAGGCCTTAGTACGAGTTTGATTTACGTTTAAAGTATTCGAAACGAGTACGCGTTCGGCACTCTGATTGGCCGGCGCCAATGAACCAACCAATCACAGCGCCGAACGCGTACTCGTTACTTTAAACGTAGAACAAATTCGTACTAAGGCCTCCAGACAATTTATTCTTATTTAGTATTATTATATTTAAAAATATATTTTTTATTGCTTTTTGCAGTTTGTATTAAATTAGTATCTTTACTGAACAATTGCATCTTTACTAGAAATTGTCTAATTGGTGCTGGCGAGTGGCGAAATCGATTCAACATATCTCGATAAATATTGATATCGAATCGATAAGTTTACCGAAAAATACTTACGACTTTAATAGAAATGAAGTTTGCAAAAATAAAATATTTTCGTGCACTTCATTATTCTGATAAAGTATAGTACAATTACCTTAAATAGAATATAATAATTTATTTGAATGTACTCGACTTACAATATCTTTTTTTTAATAAAATAAATAAATAACGTACAATACTTTATTATAAAGTACGGGTGGCAACCCTATTAGTAACTCATTGCTTGAAAATGCATTATGTTTCGCAGTTACTCTTGGATTCGCGGCCGCGACAGTATGGACGAATGGAAGAGCGGTTTCTGGACCATGTTCGAGATGGTGCTAGGCCAGATTGACGGGGTATGTCAGTTTGTGAAGTTATCTATTAGTTATTAGTTGTTTGGTATATAACAGCGATATACCTACATTTAAACCGTTATGATAAGTAGACGTGACAAACAATGTCACACCCACTTTTAGGGGCGGGACTGCTTGCCATCCACCGCCGCGGATAACTTCAGACTCAGTAATATTACTGAGACTCGTTGGCCGAGTGGTCGCAAGTGCGACTCTGCCCGGCAAGAGGTCTTGGATTCGATTACCGGGTCAGGCAAAGTATTACTGGGACTCATAACATAAATCGTGAAAAGTGGGTGTTACATTGTAGTGGCATTATGTGCCATAATGTGCACCGCTGCCAATCCCTTCGGGGATAAAAGGCGTGATGTTATGTTACGTAGTATTACTGAGAATTTTGAAAAGCCGTAAAAAGCACAGAAATGTATTTTAACTTTGTGTTATAACAATCATGACATACCTATAATCAATTATGTTTAAGTTCACTGCTTGGCCACGCGATACTCGTGGTCTCTGTAAGCCCCTAGCGTAGCAAAACTGGTCGAGCTAATTTTATTTCTAACCGAGAAGACTTTATTCAGCAACAAACAATTATCTAAAATAATACGTAATTTATAAATATATCATTCCAGGTGCCAGACGGCAACCACGGCCTCTTCCACCGCTTCGGCATCGAGGCGGTGACGCTGGAAGGTCGAGACGAGTTAGACCCGGGCGGCAAAGTGCCCCGTGTCAACACATTGTCTTTATGTAACTTCTACAAGCTGGGCATAGCACTGGAAAGTATTCTGCGGTCTTTAAACAATCTGCTGGAACGTTTCCATCAGAGTTACTTCTTTTATATACTGGCTTCTACTCATCGATTTATTTCTATTGGTAAGTCTTATAACTAAGTATGTTTTCTTTTTAGAATCTTGTCGCTCGCTCTAGGTTGTTCTTCGGTGTCGTTGGTGCGTTTACAAACGTACATTTTCACATATATATCACACTAGCTTTTACCCGCGGCTTCGCTCGCGTCAGAAAAGGATAAAAAGTAGCCTATGAGACATATACCAATACACACAGCGCCATCTATACCAATACTTTTGTTTTCCCTCGGAAATATCAAATTTTTCCGGGATAAAAAGTACCCTATTATTTAATCCAGACTTCTAACTTTACGTCTGCAAAAATTCTAAGCAATCGGTTTAGTAGTTACGGCGTGAAAGCGGAACAAACAAACAAACAAACTCACTTTCCAATTTATAATATTATATAGATATAGATATAGAGGTATATACAGTGTGTTAAGTTAAACGAGGGACTTATTGAGGGAGGGTATTCAGTATTCGATTCTCGTCCCGAATATGTAAAAAACCTATAACCAAAATTTTTGAGGTAATTGTCTAATAAAATACATCATCATGAACACTGAGCACGCAACAAGTGAACTTGTAAACAGAAACAGTACTTACATAAAGTAAGTCGCGTTGCAAAACATGCGCCGATCTTGCCAAAAAGAATAGAGCGCGCTTAAGCCCGCTAAGTATGGTTCTGTCTGTTATTTATTAGTGTTTTCGTTTCGTTTATATGTTTGTTAGGTTCATGTGAGTATACACTATTATGGGTTTGAATATGTCCCTCGTTTAACCTAACATACTGTATATATATATTAGTAAAGATTCAGACCATGAACAATAATCATTAAGTTTTAAGTCTATTTTAAGTGTTGGAGAGCCATGCTTCGGCACGAATGGGCCGGCTCGATCGGAGTGATTTATTTATTTGTAACTAGCTTCTGTCCGCGACTTCGTACGCGGAATCCCATTTTTCCCCGTTCCCGTTCGTGATTTTCGGTAAAAAGTAAAAAAAAAGTATTGAATAAAAAGTATCCTATGTCCGTTTCCTGGTTCTATGCTACCACCCCGCCAATTTTCATCCAGATCGATTAAGTTGTTCTTGAGTTATAAATAGTGTAACTAACACGACTTTCTTTTATATATGTAGATTTGAACAAGTAGACACTAGGTCTTATATCTAAGTACTTCCATAGTAATAAATTTTAAATGTACAACATTTTAAGGTGTCACAACATGCCCAGTAGCCTAACGATGACACTTTTATCAGTATTTGTGACAATTAAAAAAATAAACTAAAAACTAAGAAATATGTACTTAAAATTAAAAACATAAAATAAAAAATCTAAGTCATATTAAAAATCAAAAACCTACGCATTATGGTCACCCAACAATCTCACTACAGCCTTTTTAAAATTCGATAGCTTGTCAGCAAAAGTGATACCACAGCCTAGCAGAGAACAGACGTGAAACAACGCGAACGTTGTGTTTCGTCGTGTAAGTGAAGTGACCAGAGGCCGAACTACCAAATCTACAACCCCTCCCCAATCTAACAAACTCCCTTAATCTCTAAAATTTCACACATCACATTCAGACCAGGCACAATAATCAATACCGATCGTGTAAATAATTGTGTAGTGCGGGAATTGAAACCGAAATGTACAATCGATAAAATGGGCGGTCGGCCATCATTAGGCTATATTTGCATCACTCGGCGCGAGCGATCGAAGGGAAACGCCCGGTGAAAAACGAGTTTGCAACAGGATTTTCAAAAGTGTACTTATACCGTAAATTTTGCCGATAGTACGAGTACTTACCTTTTTTACAAATGACGGTAAAAATTTTATCGAGTTCAGAACAAATAATAAAATACCTATACAATATGCATCTACTCAACGCCATACTTTTTAAATGTAACATAATAAAATAATTACATTCTTTACTTTCCAGGTCAATACATGCCCTCACTATGTCTCCTATGCGTAGCTATGCTCATAAGAGCACTATCATTATGGGTGACTACCCTACAACAAGATGGCGACTACAATGACAAACAAACAAAGAAAGTAACTCCAAAGTCAAGCAAACACAAGCTAGAGAAAGCTAAAGATTCTGACTCGGAGGAACCAGGCGAGCAGGAAACGCAGGAGGTTAGGAAAGTTAAAACTCCTGAGAAAAAGAAAGCGAAGATCAATATGAGTGTTCTGAATATAGGCGTTAATTATCTCCTAGTACATCTTATTGGATACGGTGTAATGAATACACCATTTATTTTGTCTTATTATGGTAAGTTTTCGTTTTAATTTACATGAAATATAACGATAACTAAAGAGTGGATTATGAAGTATAAAAAAATAAATATAACTGCGTTTAAAAGACCGACTTTAACAAAATGAAATGCGGAAAGTAACTATTTTTAGTACTGTTAGGTTACTCTCCCACTGATTGGCTAGAAGTCGGTGCCTCTTCCTTTTTTGAACTCGGTAAAATATGTCGATTTCACCAAAAATTGTTGAAAGTAAAATAAATAGTTGAAAAACAGGCCTAAATAAATCCTCATTGTGTATATTTCTTTATTCTTGAGCGCAACTGCAAAAATCACTCTTTCTAACATAGATTTCATTATTTATACCAAAAAAAATTTACACTTTAAGTTCTGAATAAAGATTTATTATTATTTACTTAGTAATCTAAAGTTTCACACACACACACACACACACACACGCATACACAAAGTTTCCCAAGGTTCACGGAGCCGCGGAGAACGTAAAAGTAAAAGGTTACCAGTGCTCCGACTCGAAATGCAGGAGTAGAAACGGGGTGGTTTTTAATCAGTAAGAGTCTAATATCGAAATAGAGTGTCAGACTCTTACTGACTAAAAACCACCCCTACTCCTGCACTTCGAGATTCTCAAGCCATTCGATGATTTTCACCCTTAAAAAAATCCAATATGAAACTTCATACACTTAATATTCATAACTAGCTTCTGCCCGCGACTTTGTACGCGGAATTCCGTTTTCTCCCGTTCCCATAAGATTTTCATGATTTTTTTTCTATCATAAGAACCTTCTCCTGACAATAACAAATACAACTAAAAAAAATCACCCAAATCAGTCCAGCCATTCTCAAGTTATGGTGTGACAACGAGAAAAAAACCCGTTTATACTATATACTAGCGGACCCAACAGACGTAGTCCTGCATATCCACTTGAATGTATAAACAAAATTTCATTCAAATTAGTTCAGCCGTTTAGGATAATCAGCCTAGCGCCATCTGGCGGGCTGATTTGTGAATCTAAACCATTCCCAGATCCCCTTGAACACACACAAAAAATTTCATCAAAATCGGTCCAGTCCTTTGAGAGAAGTTCAGTGACATACACACTCACAGAAGAATTATATGTATAAAGATATAGATTTATTTTCTATCATTCCAGGTTCACTCTACTACAACAAACCACCAGAAGTGTCGGTCTACTTCGGAATAATTAGCATAGCAGTACTCCTTATCTTCATAACGCCGTTCCTCCCATACATGTTGCGCAAGGGCCCTATAACTTACGAGGAGTTATCTCTAGTCAACATCCTAGTACTGACGGAGCTATCCACTGTTTGTCTAAGTGTTGCTATGCAGAATTTTTCGCTCGGATTCGCTATTGCAGTTATTTATACGCCTTTGGCTTTGATGACTAGTGTCTACGTCAAAGGGTCTGGGAAGGCACGGTGAGTTATTTGTCATTTTATTTATTTACATTACTTTCCTAGTCTTATGGTTTTTCTTCGGTAAGTCCCCTCTTTGAGGAGTGGCTTGAGAGACGCTACGGCGTCCTCACCTACCGCCTGACGCAGGTCCTCACCGGACATGGAAGTTTCGGGAGGTACCTGTGTCTGATGGGGCGGGAGGAAACGCCCGGGTGTCATCACTGCGAGGACCGCCCTGAGGACACGGTGGAACACACGGTGGGAGAATGCCCTTCGTGGGCTGAGCACCGCCGTGTCCTCAGGGAAGTGATCGGCGATGGCGACCTCTCGCGTCCGGGCCTAGTGCAGGCCATGATGCGGAGCGAGGGGGACTGGGATGCCGTCTCCTCCTTTTGCGAAGCAGTCATGCTAGCTAAGGAGGAGGCGGGACGCGTGAGGCAGCGAAGCGCTGCCTCCTCGCAACCCAGCCATCGCGAAGGACACACCGGGCGTCGGGGATCGCGAGACGATCTCCGGCCACCGTAAGCGCGGGCCTGCGGACGGCGAGCATGGGTGGCTCCCCGTCCGACCAGAAACAGACCCGAGCGTACGGCGCGTCGCGTTCCGCGCGCGCCTCAAAGAGCCATCAGACCACCACAGATGGGGCCCAATACGGCCGATGCCGATTCGGAGTCGCGGAGAACCTAACGGGTAACCGGGGCTCCGGCTCGACGTGCAGGAGAAGGAACGGGGTGGTTTTTAGTCAGTAAGAGTCTGACACTCCCTCCCGCCTCACCCAGGCGGGAGAAGTCATTCGATGATTTTCCCCCCTTAAAAAAAAAAAAAAAAAAAATGGTTTTTCTTAAATCTCAGTAGTAGCATAGTCATTGAGCCCGGTATATGGCAATAGACTCACTCCCTATTACAGGGGACTCATAACATAGGTAAATAGTAGGTGTTACATTACGTGCCTTAATACGCACTTCTGACTACCCCTTCGGGTATATAGGCGTGGTGTTGTTATCTTTGTATTAGTCTTATGTTATAACAGTAAAAAAAAAATCGGTTTTAGATTTGATTTCCGGAGAGGGCGTGTTATATGTTTCTCTTTTTGAACAAAAAATAAAACGTCTTACACCTATCTTCCATTGGGATGGTTGAAGAAATTGATGAGATTGTTTTCATTGTGGAATTGTGATAAGTCCATCGTAAAACATAATCTATACATGTAATAAAATCGTAGAAAAGTCAAAACTACATTTATTATAATGCGTTATGAATAAACATTGAATATTTTTAAAAAATAATACTTGGGGCGTGATCTACCTCTACAATCGATATCGAAGCCAAAAATATGGTTTTTAGAATTTTTGTCTGTTTGTCTGTATGTATGTCCGGGATGATCTCCAAAAGTACTGCATGGATTTACTTCAAATTTTGCATGAATATTACTAACAGGTCGGGTCAACATATAGGCTACATATTATAATGTTATCAACTACGGGGGAGGAGCTGTGAATCACAATTCCACGCGAATGAAGTCACTGGTAACAGCTAGTGAATTGAGTAAAATAATTATACCGATTACTCACTTAATAATGAAACTTTTTGGAGAACTGACTTCACAACACTTCACGACAAACTTGACTTTACGGTTGCGCGGTGACTGGGCAACTGGCTGCCACGTAACGTGTCGCGGGTTCTATTCCTCCACGGAACAACTCTGTGTGATCCACAGATTGTTGTCCCGGGTCTGAGTGTCATGTGTATGTGAACTTGTATGTTTGTAAATACACCTACGACACAAGAGACAATCATAGTGTGGGGTAACGGTTTTTTTTTATTATTGTACAACGCTCGACTTATTTCAAGTCAAACTAGGGCTTATAATCATGATCTATTCATGCGTTCTACAACTAGAAACTATTAACAACAATCAGTATAAGATCACCATGTCCATGGCATTGCAGGGCCTGTGTCCAGGTGGTGACGCGGCTGGGCTGCGTGGCGCTGCACCCGCTGGCGGTGGTGGTGGCCTGCATGGTGGCGTACAGCCGCCGGCTGGTGGCCGACGACAGCTGGCTGGCCACGCTCGGCCGGGGCTCCGACGCCGCCATGCAGGCCATCATGTTCTCTGTTGCAGATTCTATGGTTAGTATCCATTGGTTTGCTTATGATTCTTTGGATAATAGTCATTTACTAATTACTATCATTTTTTTTATGGGATAAGCTGTTAAACAATTCAACGGATCACCTGATGGTAAGCAATCTGCGTCGCCCATGGATACCGGAAACACCAAAGGCGTTACAAATACGTTACCGGCTTGTTGAGAATTTGAGAACTGTGGGGGAATCGGAGATTGGAGAAAAAGAGGAGTTAATTGGACCTCCGGTAACCTTATTCACACGATGAAACACAACGCAAGCGTTGTTTCACGTCGGTTTTCTGCTCGGCCATAATCGGTCGAGCCGGCCTATTCGTGCCGAAACATGACTCTCCCATACTTAAAAAAACACGGCTGCCGCGCGTTCTATTCCCGTACGGAGCAACTCTTTGTGTGATCCATAAATTGTTGTTTCGGGTCTGGGTGTCATGTGTATGTGAACTTGTATATTTGTAAACGCACCCACGACACAAGACAAAATCCTACTGCGAGACAACGTGTTTTTTTTTAAATAATGCTTTGAAATGTAGGTACTTACACTTTGTACCTCAATTATAAATAATCGAAATATTTTTGTTTATTTACAGTTGTACGGGAACTGGCTGTTCAATCTGACGACCTCAGTGATCCTGCCGATATGGCTGATATTCTGGCAGATCCTGAACATAAAGGTGGATGCTCCGTAGACGCCAAAGGACACCATTTAGTACTAATTTAGTATATTTTATTATTTCTGTGTGAATCCCTTAGAATGTGTGATGAGCTCTGTTTCATAAAGACACTGCCAACAAAATGTCGCGTAAACTACAAAATGTATACAATATAATCGTTTCCTTTTATTTTCATGTCCGTCTGATAGATTAATTTAAAACATTAGACACGTATTTTTTCTTTTTTTTTATGGAATAGGAGGAAAACGAGCTGACGGATCACCTGATGGTAAGCGATCAGCGCCGCCCATGGACACTCGGAACACCAGAGGAGTCATAGGTGCGTTGCTGGCCTTTTAAAAAGGAATATACTTGAAGGTTTGAAGGTCGTATCGGATCAGGAATATCGCCTAATAAATTATTTTCTTATAATATTAAGTAGTTATTGAAGAAAAGAGCGTATTTCTTTTTAAAAGGCCGGCATCGCACCTGCGACTCTTCTGGGTTCCATGGGCGGCGGTGATTGCTTACCATCGGGTGATTCGTCTGCTTGTTTGCCTCCTAATCCATAAAAAAATACGTTCGATGAAATATTGATGTAAAATATCGCGAGACGTCACTCCTAGTTACATGGCTAGCTACGTCATTTCTAAGTAGCTAGTACGCTAACGCGACTGCTCGTATGGCTATGGTATCCTAATGAAATAAGGGTCAAAGGTTTGAAATGCCTTTGAAAGTCAGACTTAATAATGAACTATAGACTGTATGAGTTTAGGGATTATTACGAACAAATAGTGCAAAAGTATTTTTTTATATCAAACAAGTCAAATAACACAATATTATGAAGGTATTTTTTTATTAAATAAGTTTTTTATAATACATAGTTATTTTTGTGTTTTTAATTTCAATTCTTAATATTATGTTTCGACAGCTTTAGAGCGAGAGTTATTTTAATTTTATTGCCGAGGAGATTAATGTTTTAAGTTATTTTGTTCATCTATGCATTGCTGTCATTTATTTTTGTGACATCGTAGGTATATTGAGTAGTCAAAACTGAACAACAAATAAAGATTTGGGTTGTACTGCTAATGGTTTCTATATCGAAATCGAATTGTTGCGTTTATAATATGAAGGTACTGTTACACATCATACTAACTTCAAGCACGAAAGCATGCTTCAATTGGCTAGTTTCCTAGGTTTAAAATAAATTGTTTCAACGTTTCAATGCAACAAATAATTAAAATAATTAAAAAAAACTGCGTTTCAAAAACCGACTTCAAAAACTAGTCAAACGAAAAGTAAAAACTAAAAGGAAATATAACTATTATTAGTCATACGTAGATACTTATAGCTTACACACCCACTGATAGGTGAGAAGTCGGTGCCATAAGTTTTAAACAAAATCCTCCTCCTTTCTTGAAGTCGGTTAAAAATAATCATACTTTATTTAATTTTATACTCATCTATTGATTTGATAATTTACCTACTTTTGGATTTTTTCTCGCTAATTTTAAGGGAATAAGACAGTATGGTATTTGACGCTGAAATATGATGACGTCATAAGTTGCGATCCAATACAAAATTCATAGAAAAGTATCGTTTTTGTTGACATTTCAATAAAAGTATTGAATTTAACTACCTGTCAACTACCGTATTGAGTACTCGTCACTTAGTAGCATGTGTCGGAGTGGTACTCGAAATGAGCAGGCTCATTTCGAGTATGCTTGCGAATCGACAGGCGCTAGGCGTTCGATTTTTGAAAATGTTTGAGCATGTTCAAGAACGCCTTTTAGGGCAGATTTCTCCAACGCCAGATAAATTTTAACTGACGACTTCGAATATTTGGCAATTGGGTACTAACCAACTAGTCAAATTCAATACTTTTTTCGAACTGTCAAAAAGGATAATTTTCTATGAATTTTGTACGAGATTGCGTATTGTGACGTCTCGTTTTTTTAGCGTCAAACGGTATACTTATTTCTTAAAAATTTGCTAGAAAAATACTAAAATTAAGTTGGTCATAAAATGAATGAATGAAAGTGCGATTATTTTTTAATATTTCTTTAGGTTGAACAGTCGAAGTAATTTATTTTCGATCAAGGAAAGTACCCAATTTTTCCATACTAAAACTGTCAAATGTCAATTTTATTCTCAGTTATGAATTAACTGATGATTGAAAAATCGGCCCTTAGCGTGTTATTTTAGAGGATGTTTTACTGTACCTTTACATTACTCATACTACCAGTAGTTTTTGCTCTTACTACATTCGCATGGAATATTTTGTCGTTTACTGTACACACCAGAAATTAAAACATTAATGTTAAACCGAAAATGTTTATTTATGTATTTATTTATATTTCTTTAGCAATGAACAAGTTGTGTCATTGTGCATCCCTCACAGATGTGGTTGTTTAATTTAAAATACATTCGCAATAAATAATATTACTATATAACAATATTTATTGTTTTTTTATGAGTAATATATAGTAATAAGTACCTAAATAATAGTATGTCCATAACTCTTCTAACGTGCTGCTTCGTTGGCCGAGTGGTTGCAAGTGCACCTGCCGGGCAAGGGGTCTCGGGTTCGATTCCCGGGTCCGGCAAAGTATTACTGGGGTTTAAAAAATTCTCACTAGTAGCACGGAGTCTGACATTGTGCCCGGTATATGGCAATAGGCTCACCCCCTATTACATGGGACTCATAACATAAATAGTGAAAAGTGGGTGTTACATTATACAGTGGCACAATGAGCACCTTTGCCTACCCTTTCGGGGATAAAAGGCGTGATGTTATGTTATTTTATGAGTAAGAGCTCAGACTGGCAGAAAATGCCTACGGTATTAGGGCTCTGGCTGCCAATAGAAAACTTAAAAGTTAAGTACATCCTTCAGTAACGCCAGTCTTGGTGACCCCCACCCATGGCGTTTAACGTCCACCTATGTACTTGTCTACGTGTATCAAACATTTTTTAAATAAATAAATGTTGCAGAGGCAAAATTTAAATTAGTGTTTATGGTTTTTCGAAAACTTTTCAGTACGAAGTCAGGAATTGTGCCTCATATACAGATACACGAATACCCGCTGTAATAGACTTACCGATAAAATGGGTGTTACATAGTATATCGTACGTAAGTAAACTTTTAAGTAAGTGGTATTAAAGAATATTGTGAAAGCGTAGGTCAGAGGGAGAATAAACCTAGAGAGCGCTTTAGGCAAGCACCTTATAGGCGTCCCTATTTATTTAGCGCCGCTGCATGTAAGGATCCGCGCGTCCGACGCGTCCTGCGGTGTAATTGCGCTTCGGTGAAATCTAGCGCCCTTTTTTTTGAGGTAGAAAATTAAACAATGACTTCTCCCACCTTGGATAAGGCGAGAGAGAGTCTCTCTTACTTTTTATAATAACTATCGTGAGACATACTAAATTACCTAAAACTCGCAGTCGCGGCGGTCATTAGTCTGCTTGCCATCGCCGCGACCGCGCACGCTGCTTATGAGGAAGAACCCCGCTGTGGTTCGAAACTAGTAGAGCTTTTCTCAGTACATTCACGTGAGTAACCCGTGATTTTTGGGTAATTTAGTTTTTCTTACTAACTAAAACCCACCCGGTTTCTACTTCTGCACTTCGAGCTGGAAACCCGGCAACCCGTTAAGTCTTCCGCGGCTCCGTATCAGCATAAGCTCTATTGGCCCCTATCTGTGCGCATGCGCAATACGACGGGCCGCACGCTCTGGAACCTGGCGCCCTGGCATATGCCTAGTTTGCCTAAGAGATAATACGTTCCTGCCCTGGTGTAGGTGATGCAAATACGAGTCAATATACTAATAGTAAGAGTCGGCAGTAGTAAATAAAGACAGCTAAAAACTTCAAAACAATCGCCGTTTAATGTCCGCAATATAATTTGGCGGATTGATAGAATAGCTTTCTGCAGTATAAAAATAGTTTGCGATCTTACGCAATGAAGTAGGTACCTACATATCTTCAACGTGCTATAAAAATAGATGAAGTTTATAATCTAGTACGAACAGACAGTATTCGTTTATAACAATAGTATTAAAGGACTGACGTAAAAATAGTTGGTTATTCCTATCAAAGTGGTTAAAAGTTGGTACGAACGAGTCTAAGGTCATTGTCCTGTGGATTGAATTCGAAAATAAACGTTACCCTTAAAAAGTGCGGAAGTGTTCCAAATAAATCAGAATATTGTATTGAAGACTGATGTTATAAGACAACATTAGGAGATTTCATGTGTGTGTGTTGCGTGCTGCTGAATCGACAGGTATGTTATGATTCAAACTTCTGAGCATCGATATTGATGTTTTTTAACGTTGCTACAAACTAGGATGTTCTTTTGTATCTGAAGTGCGTTTACAAACAAAGAAGTTCATATACACATGAGACCTGGAACAACAATTTGTGAATCACACAAAGAGATGGTCCGTGTGGGACATATAACCCCTACCAGTAGCACGACAGCCAGTTGCCCAGCCACCGCATCAACGTTGCAGTTGCAGTTAAAGTGTTTCTTTAAATCAAAGTCAAAGCATTTACATCAATTAATCATTGATTAGGCACTTTTGAAGTCAAGCTCCGCGCTTGGCCTAAGAGTCTCCGGCCAGAGGTAGCTCGCCACCCGACCAGAACCAGACCCGAGCGTACGGCGCGATGAGTTCCGCGCGCGCCTCAAAGAGCCATCAGACCACCACGGATGGGGCCCAATAGGCCCAATACCTAATAGCTGCTCCACTGCCAATCGATAAGTAGATACCTATCTAAAGGAAGTTAAAAGATAGATGGAGCGACTTTCTATTCGATTGCATTTTACACGTTATGTTAACATGTCTATGGTATGGGTTACATTCATACCTAAGTTATTATTCTGCCATCGGCTAGCAAGTTAAAATCCGTACCTATACCCTTTTTGACCCAACACTATCCATTTGATCCATCATAAGTTGCAATATTGTAAAAAAAAAATCCACGAAAAGAGCAAAATCCTTTAAATATGGATAATAGAAATCACACATCTGGTTACCAGGCGCTCAGATCCCTAAGTAACTATTTATTTAAGTACAAAAAAGAGCCATAAAATCTATTATGAAAGCTCGGGGAGGTGATCGGTACGAAAACATGTGAAAAAAGGCTTTGTTAGCAATCGTTGCGGTTCAGTAGTGTTGTGAGGTTCTCCGAGAACAGATCGTCCATTGACTTCTTACTGAGATGGTCTATATATGTAGGCTGTAGTAGAGTTCGATTGTATTAGAGGATAGCAACTACTTCGAGGACTTTTTTCAATAAACAGTAAGTGATCTTATTCATATAAAACTGTTAGTATAATGTAACTTTTTACATTATAATACATATCTGGCAGCGCTACTAATTTTGAATAAAAAATGTCATGTTCAGAAGTCAAACTCGCAATCGTTCGACTATTGAGGCATTCAAATTTAAACAAATAAATAAAATTGGTGTTTGTAATATTAAACATAACATAACATCAGGCCTTTTATGTCCGAAGGGGTAGGCACTTAGGCAGAGGTGCACATTATGCCACTGTACAATGTAACACCCACTTTTCAATATTTGTATTACGAGTCCCATGTAATAGGGGGTGAGCCTATTGCCATATACCGGGCACAATTCCAGAGCCCGTGCTACTACTGAGAATTCTTTAAAAACCAGAGTAATAATATTAAAATAGCCGCTTTTTGTTACATGCATATGAATATAAATACGATACACATGCCAAAATAACATTATTTACAATTTTTGTTTGTCGGTCTGTCTATTTGTACATCTCTTTTTTGTTTGTATTAAGCCATTAATATCTGGAATGGCTGGACCGATTTTGCAAGATTTTTATTGACAGGTAGCTGATGTACTAAGAAGTAACATAGGCTACTTTTATTTCGTAAAACTGAAACAAAAAAGAGTTACCTATGTTTTAAAATGTATGTTCTACGCGGACGAAGTCGCAGGCAAGAGATAATTGAGAATAAAAAGAAAAAAAAACGCATTAAAATATAATAAGTACCTACGCAGATAGATACCACTTAGACAGTTTTAATAAATCACAATGATTTTTGTACGAATAAATTAATGCATTAACAATTCAGATTTGCGTCACCTTCTGAATGCATAAGATAGTTGTTTTAACGCGAAAAAAACGACCGAATACCTAATCTTATTTTTATTAAAACAGGCTCTGTTAGCGTTTTTGTATAAACTTTTCCTCTAAGCTCTGTAATTCTGTATCAAATGCAATAAAAATAATTTGGCAATAAATAATTAGGTACTGTCACGAGTTCACTCGCCCTTGGGTTGGTTCATTCTGGTTTTTTGCTTGTCCACAGTAGGTACCAGACCGTATGGAATACACTCAAAATAGCAAGGAATTTAAAATTATACCCGGTATATGGCAATAGGCTCACCCCCTATTTATTCCATGGAATTCTGAACCGAACTAGTAAAAATTAGTTACATTACAATTCTGTTTTACCCTTTGTATATTAAATAGCGTGACGTTATTATGTAGTTTCCAGTGATACGTAAGCTAGGTACTAGGACATCAGTACATAAGTGGAGTACATAAATAAAATCTACGATTCCTATGGAAAAATATACACACGAATGAATTAGAGCCTCGCTATAAACATACATATTAGCATGATTTATATAGAGGTATTGATGCGTAAATAAACTAACATTATATATTTATTACGAACATAAAAACGTGTTTTACGGCATTTGTTTTATTGCTTGTGGTTGCACGAGAGAACATCGGACTTTAATTAGTTGACCGCTTAATTTTAACTATGATCACCCCTAATACGTCAGTAGTAAAGTATGTATAGATGTATACATAATAAATTAGCAGAAAAAGTAGTGCATTATACAAGGTGTTGTTTTAAAGCCGTGTCATTTTCTAGGAGGTAACTCTGATATCGATTCTGAGTCCGAATCAATAAAAAATTTGTAGGTAAATATTTTTAAATTTTCCGAAATTACGGAAATCCGTAAGTGCGAACTACACGCCGCCGTCTTGTAACTAGCTTTATAACGCGGCTTAACACACACAAACTCAAACACGTAATTAATATTTTTCCTAATTCCATAAAACTCCAATAAGAAACAAACATTGGTGTCGCTTATTCTGAAATACTGTCGAACTTAAACGATTTATTATAGCCGTATTTTTAACTATTGGCCCGAAATTTTCTCTTACATTGAACCTTTATGACTTCTGTGACATGCCACCGAGAAATGACACGGTTTCAAAACTACACCTTGTATAAATTATTCAAGTCCTATTTGCAAGAGGCCTAGATCTCATTTGTACTCAATACCTAATCAATTGGTTAGTTGTTTTATTTCGTATTATATTTAGTAAAGTATTGTAGGTATATATTATTTAAAGTGTCAATTAGGTAGGTCGCATCGCAGCTTCATTCCGTTGAGTGATGTGTTACTGGTGACACGACCGGCATGAATTCGAAGGGATAGCTGAAATAGTTCAACACTGGTATGTCTATTGATTTGTATTTGGTATCGATGTATTGTGGGTATTTTCCGTTTGTTATGTTAGCCTAGTGATTAATGGCTCAAATTACCTAGTGATTAATAGTGATTAATGGCTGAAATTAAAAAATAATTTCAATCCGAAATCTTTATTTTTAATGTGAAAAAAAAAAATATTACGATCGATTTTTTAGACATTAGTTGTATGGACCTACTGAGAAAAAGGCATCGGTTCTGATATTGGATATGAAAATCAGTTATTAATTTCGCCTGTATATGAAAAGTGAAATAAATCATTTTTGTTGGTATTATAAATTAACTAGCGACCCGCCCCGGCTTTGCACAGATGCAATATGCATGAATTATACACAGACGCCTTCCTTAAAAATCACTCTATCTATTAAAAAAAACCGCATCAAAATCCGTTGCGTATTTTTAACACTAGAAAGACCAAGGCAGTCAAATTGACCGCAAGGCAATTTCATTGTTAAATATTTTGCAAACTATGTTTTAGTTCCTTTTAATATTTTATGACTTTTCCTAATTTGCTATTCTTAGGCTTAATCTATATTTATAAAAAAATAAGTATATGTTCTATTTGAGTTTCGATTACAAATACCTACTAAGACCGCGCACCGTCAATGTGACGGCATACATATAAAGACAGCGATAAGAATAGTGAACAACGATCTCTTCAAACTAAAGTGGGTACTTTTACTTTTTACACGCCAGTGAAGAGGGACGTCGTAGCTAGGGCCAAAACGTAACCTCTGACAACTTTTTCGCATCATTAAATTCGGCTAAAACACTATTGGTCGAAGACTAGTTTTGTTCGAACAATGCGGTCTGCAAGACGAGAAATACCACTGATTTGTAGAGGTATTCATACTACAAGATATAAAACCTTCATAATGAAAACCGTTACCGTTACAACCCTTACTGTCTATCAAGGAAAACCAGGAACACATGTTATTATTTTGAGTACTCTGCACCTCAACATAAATATAGGTACCTACTGACAAAAAAAGTTGCCTGAAACAATTGAATTTTACAATAGGTACAACAAAATTTAGTGTAGACATCAGCGATCAAATGGCACGCAAGTACACCGTAAGAGCTGGATGTCGGGGATGGCCTGTCATGTATTTTACAATATACTTGATTTAGTAGCTATAAACACGTGGATTCTTTATCAAAAAGTTACTAGGAATAAAAAATTCTCGTCATGATTTCACCATTCAACTACTGAGCGTACTACGTGAAGAGTATGTAATAAAAATCCACTTCAACTATGACACAGCATCAAGAAACTAATTCTAAAACAAGTGTACCATCTACTAAAAATAATAAGAGATGTCAAATCAACAGTAATTGTAAAAAAAACAAAACATGCGAAAACTGCATTATCTGTAAAAAAAACCTGTTTGTGGAAAATGTAGGTAGAAAACAGTTTAAAAAACTATTAGGTACTTGCTACAAATGTTACTCAATTTAATGCATTTTTTACTATTAGTTAAAAAATACATTTATATTATTTTTATTTTATTTTAATGCAAAATATGCAATAATTTCATAAGTATTCTGACTTAATCTCTAGTACCGTCAAATTGACCGCTGCGGTCTTTGAAGGTATAGCTAGAAGCCTGGCCCTTCTAGTGTTAAAGATCTAAGCATACATAGGGACAGACAGACGGCGGATAGCGACTTTGTTTTACACTATGTAGTGATTTGGTGGTTTCGAGATTTTCAAACTTAAGATAGAGTATTTTGTTTAGGTAATAGAAAATTTAGCTAGGGCATTGTGTATTTTTTTTTAATAACTAAGTTACTAGTTAGGTCTAGGTATAATTAAGGAATTTAATTAATTTAGGTACCAACTTATAAATTATAATACGCTTTACGTTTTCCACGACGAGTAATAAAAATTTGAAGTATAATTTTTTTCTGAGCTTATAGTTATCTGTATACTATCTGAGGCTTTAGTACGAGTTTGTTTTACGCTTAAAGTAATCGTAACGAGTACGCGTTCGGCGCTCTGATTGGTTGCTTCATTGGCGCCGGCCAATCAGATTGCCGAACGCGTACTCGTTTCGAATACTTTAAAAGTAAATTAAACTCGTACTAAGGACTCTGTACTTCTTGAAGAAACTGTATTTGTATGCCTTACTTATGTCTTAAAAAAGATAAACTAAATAAGAAAGATAACATAACATCACGCCTTTTATGCACATTACAGCACTTAATGCCACTGTACAATGTAACACTCACTTTTCACTATTTACGTTATGAGTCCCATGTAATAGGGGGTGAACTTATTGTCATATACTGGGCACAATTCCAGACTCAGAGCACTGAGTCTTAGGGATTACTTAGGGGTACTTGCTAGTACTGAGAAATTTTAAAAACCCTAATACTTTGCTCGACCCGGGAATCAAACCCAAGACCCCTTTACCAGCTGTCGCATTTGCGACCACTCCTCCAACGAGGCAGTAAATAAGAAACAGTAACATAAAAAACATATTCAATTCAGAAACAAAAAAACATTGTCATACCCTTTTTCATCCCCACTTCACAGTAATAATGTCGCGGAGAACCTAACGGGTAACCGGGGCTCCGGCTCGACGTGCAGGAGAAGGAACGGGGTGGTTTTTAGTCAGTAAGAGTCTGACACTCCCTCCCGCCTCACCCAGGCGGGAGGAGTCATTCGATGATTTTCCCTCCTTAAAAAAAAAAACTTCACAGTAATAGAGGTACAGTATGTGTTGAATTGTGTTGGTTTGTCATTCTTTCACGTCTAAAAAGCAATGAATGCAAGGATTGACATGATTATTATTATGTGTAAAATTATAGATAGGTATTTGGAAACAACTACTGCACATAGACCATCAGTATAATATGTTAAGCTACTAACGAATGGAGTTTCTTGCTCGTTATTCTCCATTCGAATCTACATTTTGGAATGAGCACCTAGCTTCACCTAGCTTCACTGACGGACTGACTGACAGACTATTATTTATTTTGTATTTATTGACGTTTCAAAAGTACTGCTTTGACTTTACTATTAGGAATATTATATAACAAAATATAAATAAATATGTACGTTTTTTTTCAATAAAATGTAAATAAGACCCAGACCTCACCTAGAATATAGACTGGTGACTAAGCTAGACATTCAATTATAAAAATTTGCTAACCAAATATAAATATTGATAGTCGTAATGGCGAATCAAATAATTAATAATACATAGGTACGTTACCTACTTACTTCCTACTAATAATTATTACATGCATAATATCAAATTATTTATTTTTCACTTTAATGATTGATGACACTTTTTCGCTAACTCGACCGCGGGACGATCTCCGGCCACCGTAAGCACGGGCCTGAGGACGGCGAGCATGGTTAGCTCGCCGCCCGATCAGAACCAGACCCGAGCGTACGGCGCGTCGCGTTTCGCGAACGCCTCATAGAGCCATCAGACCACCACGGATGAGGTCCAATAGCCAAGTGCCGAAGGCCGAGGGCCGTGGAAGACTTAACGGGTTGCCGGAGCTCCGGCTAGAAGTGCAGTAGGAACGGGGTAGTTTTTAGTCAGTAAGAGTCTGACACTCGCTCTCGCCTCACCCTCGGAGGGAGAAGTCAATTGATGATTTTCCCCCTTAAAAAAACTCTACAATTCCCTCGGGTGTCTAATAAAACTCAATCTTAAACGCCCTATGTGTAGTTCCATAGGTTTCGTTTTTTATATTTCGTTTGACCACTCTCTCTCGCCTGGTGATAAGCGATGAGGAGGGCTACGATGGAGCACGTATGCCCATAAGCAACCTGTTCACTCGGGCCTTGAAGTATACCCTTCAGGAAACACAGACTCTGGCAAAGAATTTCACTCCTTAGCAGTTCGTACAAGGAAACTTGAAGCTAAGTGCTTCGTGCGAATGGGATATCCACGGTGGAGCGTTGGTTTTAGATGCTCTTATATTTAAACTGTCGTGAGACATACTAAATTAATTATTATGTTTTCGGCGTACTGACGTAACGACTGCTAGTATCAGCGCGACAGTCGCCGCGTCGCGTGTCGCGGAAAGCTGCTCATGAATATGAGCCTCTAGCATGGCTTGAAACTAGTCGAGTTGCTCGTCAAATGGTTACGTGTGTAAGCCGAAAATATAATAATTCGTTTTGGATGTTGTTAATTTATTAGTTTAGTTATTACCTTTGTTATCGTGTGGCCGCTATCACTAGTAACTATGTCAGGCTATAAAAGTCAAATTCGATTCCAGCACCAACATTTTAACTTTAGATATATGTAAGTGTTTCATTATCATCACTGTTGAACATAGGGTCCCTCTTTAAAGTCTTAACATGGGCTTTGCCATAATGCCCACACACACAATTGCTTGATTATTATTTTTTTTGAGGGGTGGAAAATCATCCCATGCCTGGGCGGTGGCTGGGCAACTAGCTGCCGCGCAACGTGTAGCGGGTTCGATTCACGCACGGAGCTACTCTTTGTGTGATCGATAAATTGTTGTTTCGCTTCTGGGTGTGATTGTGTGTGTGAGAACTTGTATGTTTGTAAACACACCCACGACACTGGAGAAATAACGTAGAGTGAGGCAACGTTTAAAAAAATAAAAGAATTGATTTTATTTTTAAATATTAATAAGTTGAAATGTTTATACCTAGTTATACTTTATGGTCGGTACTGGTTACATCTACAAAATGTTAATTTCTGTCAATGGAGCTTATATTTACTTTGTTTGAGGCATTGCTGCGTAAATCATCAACGACTTGAATAATGAGTGATTTCAGCTGCAGCGTCATCACATACCAAGAAGTCATGGGGGTCACACTTCAAATCATCGGCACGACTATAAGTAGGTATCTTGTATAATACAAAATTACTTAATATGCTATGTAGTATAACATAATTTATTCCCAGTTTTATTCATTTATTAGTTTTTTTCGATGAATTAGGATATAGTGATTTTGGTTAAATCATTAATCTTAGTTATTCGTGAGAGACCCATGCTTCAGCACTCCATCGAGTGATACCATGGCCTCACAGAAAACCAAAGTGAAACAACGCTCTTGGGTCTTGTACCTCTAATTATTATTGGTGTAATTCGCGATGTAAAAGAATTTACTTCCTAAACCCTCGCCCTCAAAAGACCGTCAACCCACTTCTAACTCCTTTATTATTACCATTTATTTCAATCAATTACATAGATCATTAATTACACATCTAAAAGATAGCTTTAGTGTTGTGGGTGTGAAACTGGGAATCAGAAATTAAGTTTTAATTTTTTTTTAATTCCAGTATGCCTGTCCTGTGCCAACATGGGTATATTGATGGCGTGGCCATCTTCCACCATTCTACTCTTCAAATCAGAAAACACAACTCTTCATAGGCCTATGAGACCAGCAGAAGTGTCACTCCTTGGCAGTCTACCTTCCATAGGATGCCTGATAGCCAACCCTATTGCAGGGTTGGTCCTTGACAGGTTGGGTAGAAAGAAATCTGTCACATTATCCTCTCTAATTTTCGTGGTGAGTACCAGAGGAGCATAAGTGATGAGTAATGCGCGTTAGACTTTTAAAAATTAATTTAATAAACTTATGACAAGACTACTAGGTTAAAGTTAAGAATGATTTTGAGTTGACAAAAAGGATAATCTCAATCTCAAGGTTTTAAGTTCGATTCCTGGGTCAGATTAATATCAGTCTTTTCATAATTTCTTGAGTAATAATTCTCATGGAACTACTTAATGAAACTTTCTTATTATAATTTTCAGATCGCATGGTCAATAATAGCGCTATCAAGTCAAGTAGAAGTGGTACTAACCGCGATGTTTATAGGAGGTCTCGGATTCGCAGTGTTCCTGGAATCTACTATTTATATTAGCGAGATATGCCAGGACTCCATAAGAGGTATGTGTTTACAAACAATAAAATAGTTCTTTGAACTCCTTAGTGCTACTGTCGACCTGGTTACTGGTTATATGAGAGAGAAAAAGTGCTGACTCACCACAGTTTGGAGTGCCCCATTTTGTGTAGATACGATGTTTCAATTCGATTTCCAAGATAAGAAAAGTATTATTTGATTTTTGCTTAGTTCAATCGTAGAGTTCGGCCACAGAAATATAAAATCTTAATAATTATATCTATGAGTTGGGTTGTGTGCTTAGTTTTTCTAAACGATTTACATTGAGTAGGCATTTTTTATGCAAATTAGAAGATAGCTTGTGCAATACATGATGTAAAAATCATCTTATTCTTAGTTTATAGGAGTAAAAATACTGTACGGCCTACTTAGTTATATTTAGTTATTTTAGCAAAATATGTTTTTTGCTACGGCCTAAAATAAAAGGCCTCTAAGCAGAGATCAATTAGTCATATTTATTCAAGTACGTACGAATAAGGTTTTAGTAAATGTCAAGCAAGTAGCGCCATCAAAGGCACATGACAAGAGTGTGACGTTATTACTGAAAAATAATAAATAAATCATCATCATGCCTTTTATCCCCGAAGGGGCAGGCAGAGCTTAATTCCACTGTACAACGTAACACCGACTTTTGACTATTTATGTTATGAGACCAATATAATAGGGGGTGAGCTTATTGCCATATACCGGACACAATTCCAAATACCGTACTACGACTAACTTTATTTAAAAACCCAGCTATATCTTTGCCACACCCGGAAATCGAATCCCACGCCCATTGCCTCATCATCTTGTGGACGGGACCCAGGTCAACAAATGGAAGACCTCCCCCCTAACGCGAACACTCGCAGACCCAAAAGAAAGTTCGACCAGGATTTTCGAGAAGACATTACGTCGTTTAAAACAGAGATGGTGGAGCTTTTGAACCAATGGAAAAGCTCCCAAGACACCAAATACGACCAAATTCTGTCATCTCTTAAGAGGCTCACTGATGAAAATAAAGAACTTACACAATCACTTAAATTTATATCAGCTCAATACGACGATATGAATTCTAAAATGAATTCTCTCCTAAAAGAACGTCAGTTGGACCAGGAGCACATACAAAAGTTGGAGGCCACAACTCAGAAGCAGTCTATAATAATTGAGAAAATGGAATTTGGCCGAAAGTCTGCTGCCGTCGAGATTCGTAACATACCTAAGCTGAGTACTAAGGAAACTAAGCACGATCTTATCAGCCTGGTCGAGAAAATTAACAATCCTCTTAAGACTGAAATTCATAAAAGTGACATTAGAGATATTTTCAGAGTTAATACCAAAAGCGAGACAAGTGGACCTATTATGGTGGAGTTCAATAGTTGCTTGACTAAGGAGCACCTTTTAGAATCGGTAAAGAAATTCAACAAGGAGCACAGGACGGGCAAGCTGAACACTTCTCATATATTACCTCAATCGGAACCATTACCAGTATATGTCACCGAGGCTTTAACGTCGGCTACTAGGGAGCTATTCCACACCTGTCGCATGTTTGCCAAAGATAATGGCTATGCGTACTGCTGGACCACACACGGACGAATCTACCTCCGCAAAAATGAAGGAGCTCCGCACATAAGAATAGACAGTGAAAGTGGCCTGGGAAAACTTAGTGATATAAAATGACTGATCTGGTGTTTTTGCACACTAATTGTTAAGCACTTGATTCAATACTCCCTAACCTTATACATCACTCACACATCTATAAACAATTATATCATACACACACACCCAACACTAATTTACAACCAAACACAGTACACTACAATACAACTATACAAGCACATAACATATTACCATCAAAGCACTAAACTTTATTTGACGACTTCTGTCGTTTGTGGTATTCTTCCCGCAATTACCTATTGCCCGATTCTTGCAATATCAATTATATTTAAATGGCTAATATTATAAATAACGTCATCTCTGACCTAGATAAGCTACATATAGCTAAATCCGTCTTATGCTCACCAGAACAATGCCGCAATTACTTAAACGCGTATTCCAAAAAGCTCACTATTCTTCATTTAAATATCCGTAGCCTAAATAGGAATTTTAACGAGTTCCTATTACTTTTGTCTCGAATAAGAGTAGATTGTGACATTATTATATTATCAGAATGCTGGCTAAGTAAACTCACTAAAATACCACAAATAGATAATTACAACGCACACTTAACGTCAAACACTCATAACCAAAACGACGGTTTGGTCATCTACACAAACAAGGATTTAGGTTGCACCATACATGAGCCTATGATATTATACACAAACTGCTTAATCTGTGAAGTAGGGACTGAGATGGCTATTGTAGCAATATATCGCTCTCCATCCTATAAAACAAAAGAACAATTTGAAGGCTTCCTAAATAGTCTTGATGTTACTTTAACAAAACTTAAATCGTTTAAAAATATTGCACTCATTGGCGATGTAAACATAGATATAAAACCCACAAATGAGGATGATCGAGCAAGTGAATACCTAACACTGAATGCATCTCATGGGTTATTGCCAGCACACCAATTGCCCACAAGAGTAAACAATTGTCTTGACCATATAATCTTAAAATCCAATAACTCAGCATCTGCTCTTGTTCTAAATAATTCCATTACCGACCACTCCCCAACCGTTCTGGCCATTGATAGGGCTAAAATAATAAATAAACCTCCGCCCAACATACAACGACTAAATTACCCCGACATTTTAAAAGAAATTGAAAATAGTAACTTCGTTCCCCTAATGACTCTTAAAGACCCGAATGCTGCGGCAAATGATCTGATTTCAATTATTCAGGATGCAATTAGCAAACACTCTCAACTGGTAACAGTTCCTAGAAGGAAGCGAAGCATGATGCCCTGGATTACTCCAGGGCTTCTTCGATGCATTAAACACCGTGACAAACTTCACATGGCAGTTAACAAAACACCTAACAATGAAATCATAAAACTAAGTTACAAGCGCTATCGTAATCACTGCAACTCAATTTTGCGTAAGGTCAAGGAAACATATGAAAAAAGTGAACTAAACAATGCAAATCAAAACCCAAAAGCACTCTGGAAGAAAATTAGGCAACTGACAAACTCTAATGCATTAAACAATCCACCCACAGAATTACTAAAAGTAAAACCTAACCCTCAGATGTCCGTTGATTACGTATGTAAATTCTTCGCAGATATAGGCAAAAACTTAGCTAACAAAATTATGCCATCCCAATCGACTGTGTCATCGAGTGCCAATGCTCATTCGACTTCGGCAAAAATACCAAGTAACTCACTTGTTTTGCTGGGTTTCGACGAATCCGAGGTAAGAACTGCAATAGCGAATTTACGTCAAGATTCGGCAACTGGTTGGGACGGTATTCCTCCGAGGTTACTACAATACTGTTCCCACATTCTCACAGGTCCTATAACATATATATTTAACCTATCCATCTCTGCGGGCATCTTCCCAGAAGCTTTCAAAATGGCTATTGTCCACCCCATATATAAGGGCGGCGACAGAGACTGTGCAAATAACTACCGACCTATATCAGTACTTTCGGCAATCTCAAAATTATTTGAAAAACTTATTAATAATTGTCTTGTGAAGTTTCTAAATAAGAATAACACAATTGCCCCAAATCAATACGGGTTCAAAAGGGGTGTTTCAACAGAAGACGCAGTTCTCGATCTAACAGAACTCGTTATCAATAAACTAGATAATAGATTTAAATGTTTGGGTTTATTTCCAGACCTAAAGAAAGCGTTTGACACGGTCTCTGTCCCTACCCTACTGCGCAAGCTGGAGAACGCTGGCATACGTGGCTTATCCCTGGACCTGTTCAGAAGTTACCTTACTAACCGGAAGATGTGCGTGAAAGTTGATGAATATGTCAGCAGAGAGGAGAGTACAAACTTTGGTGTCCCCCAGGGTAGTGTTTTGGGCCCCACTCTCTTTCAGCTTTATATAAATGAGCTCTGTGTCCTACCTCTCTCGGATGCCTCGATTTTCACATACGCCGATGACACAGCGGTGATTGTTTATGGGGATGATTGGGATCGGGTCAGGGGCACAGCCGAACGCTGTCTCAGAACCATAACAGGGTGGCTAAAATTAAACTATCTCACGCTCAATGTGGATAAGACCAATTTTATACCTTTTAATACTCATCCTAGGACATCAGCACCCACAACTTTTACCATTACTGCACATTCATCCAACAATTGTGAATCCCAGTGCGCGTGTCTATCTCTTAAAAGGGCAAACAGTGTTAAATACTTAGGTGTGACAATTGATGACAGACTTAACTGGTATTCTCACCTAAATCAGTTATCATCTAGGGTCAGAAGACTGATTTATATTTTTAGATGCCTTAGGCGCATTGCCGACCGGACAATACTCCAAATGGTGTATAAAGCAATATGCCAGTCTGTCCTTACGTACTGCATAACAGTTTGGGGGGGAGCATCCAAATCCAGGTTCTTAGTACTTGAGCGTGCGCAAAGGGCTGTCCTTAAGGTAATGCTCCAAAAACCCAGGAAATATTCGACCTCTCAAGTATACAAGGACACTAAAGTATTGACTGTGCGACAGCTCTTTGTGCAACAATTAATTTTGAAAACTCATGGCAAATTGCTCCCTCCGTCTCCCCGCAAAAAGCGACGTAGAACTAAAGTCCTTCCCATAGCTGAATCACACCACACCGCTTCTGCTGCAAAACAGCACTACATCTTGGGACCAATACTGTATAAAAAAGCCAATCTCAAACTAAATGTATTGGAACTAAACAGACATAAAGTAAAAACCAAAACACAGGAGTGGCTGCAGAGCCTGGATTATGAAACAACAGAAAGCCTACTAAAATGGGACTCTTAGCAAAGCACACTCATCCACACTCTGACTACCACAACTACATGCAAACTTGCTCGATTACATACACACAGAAAATTTTTACTCACCTACATGTACACACCTATCACACAATCACGCACATACACACACACACACACACACACACACCCTCACTCACTCACACATACAAATATACTGTATACTTACATACATAACAATTACACGCATACATACTCAAATCAATACTTTACTCCTTTTATTATCCCTTTTTTTGTTATTCATAATGTCACTAATTGTTATTAAGCCTTCTGTTCTGAAACCACTATTCGTACCAGAAATGTAACGGGAAGGTACTGCCTCCTGAGATACAGGCAACGCCTAGTTCAGGAGACAGAGCTTGATGTATTGAAATGTTGGTATATGAATAAAGAATTATTATTATTATTATTATTGCCTGGCATCACACGGCCAACGAGTCAGGCTGAAAAATAATAATCTCACAATAATCTCCTGTGGTTTCCAGGCACAATGACATCAGGGCCCATGCAGTTCTATGGGTTCGGGATCCTAGTCTCCTACTTTCTGGGCGGATGTCTGAGCTACCACCACATGGTGTACGCCTGTCTCTCACTGTCTGTTGTTGGAGTGCTACTGCTGTCCGTGCTCAAGGAATCCCCATTGACACTTATGGCTAAGGATCGTGAAGAGGTGAATGATTAGAAATGTTCTTTTAAGTGTAATAGATTCATGGTTCAGGGCGAATGGATCGGTTCTACTGGCCTCACAGCTCACCTCACTAAAATGACACCACAGCCTCTCAGTACACAATTGAAAAGTGCAGCATTATGACCAGAACCAGACTCGAGCGGACGGTACGTTGCGTTCCGCGCACGCCTCAAAAAGCCATCAGACCACCACGAATGGGGACCAATAGGGCTGATGCCGATACGGAGCCGCGGAGAACGTATAAGGTTACCGGGGTTGCGGTTCGAAGTGCAGGAGTAGGAACGGGGTGGTTTTTAGTCAGTAAGAGTCTGACACTCCTTTTTTTATTTTTTTGAGGGGGGAGAATCATTCAATCACTTAACCCGCCCGGGTAAAGCGGGATGGAGTGTCAGACTCTTACTGACTAAAATCCACCGCGTTCCTACTCCTGCACTTCAAGCCGGAGCCCATGCAACCCGTTAAGTCTTTCGCGGCTCCGTATCGGCATCAGCCCTGTTGGGCTGGGGCCCAACAGGGCTGAGACCAGAACCAGGCCCGCTCGGGCCTGGTTCTGGTCGGGCGGCGAGTCACCCGTGCTCGCCATCCGCAGGCCCGTGCTTACGGTGGCCGGAGAAGGCTGACACTGACTGAAGTTTCTACGTAAGATGCGGTTTTAAGTGTGGGAGAGCCATGGTTGGGCACGAATGGGCCGGCTCGACCCGAGTGATACCACGGCCTCACAAAAGACCGACGTGAAACAATGCTTGTGTTGTGTTTCATTGTGTGAGGTGGAGTGAGGTTACCGGAGGCCCAATCCCCCCCCCTCTCAATCTTTTCTATCCCTGAATCCCTAACAATCTTTTAATTCCTAATCCCCAAAAGGCTGGTAACGCACTTGTAACGCCTCTAGTGTTCCGGGTGTCCATGCGCAACGCCAATTGCTTACCATCAGGTGATCCATCTGCTCGTTTACAGGCTTATCCCATAAAAGCGCATGCGCGAGATTCGGTCGTGAGGTCATCTGCCAGCGCTCCCGGTTTTAATTTCATAAAATTGGTAATTTTGGACAATATTGTGCTAAAAATGTGTTTGATGTGGATTATCATTGTTATTACATATATGGATAGTGTGGGACAGTGTTAATACAGTGATTTATTGGATATTTGGACCAAAGTTTGCACAATTAACAGTGATTAACCGTCGTATGGCGCGAAATTTTGAGCCGTGCATCTAGCTCGCTCACTCTCACCAAAAGGGACTCTTGCTAGCCTGTTCGCACAGTGAACTTGCAATTCAAAATGTTGTGTCTACTTTGCAAGAAAAGAATTGCACTAGGCGAATCACTTAGATGTACAGGGTGCAAGAAAGGATTTCATTATAGCTGTGTAAATATTACTTCTGCTGTGTTTATGGAGCAAAAAACTGAATTGGAAGCTAAATTCAAATGTGATTCATGCTTGAATATGACTAACCGTGTACGAGTAACCGATGAGACCCCAGTACGCGGTGTCATTACCGAAGCTAGTATACGGTACGAAGAAGAGAATATGCCCAGTATTGTTGATATGGTAAAGGAAGTTATAACGGAGAGATTCAAGATCTTTGAAGAAAAGATTATAACTGAATTTAAAAGATCTGTAACATCATTGGCTCTCGAAAACAGCAAATTGAGAGAGGAGTTGAGAGTGGCCAATGATAAATGTATTTACTTAACAGAAGAGATTAAGGTTCTAAAAATAAAAACTGGAAAGTCTCTAAATTTGGTGAACAGTGATAAACTAGGACCAAATAATGTACCAAAACCAACCGTATGCTGGGCCCTACTTTACGCAGCATGCAGACCGCGCGCGCGCGTCTTTGCCGCGCGCGGACCGCGCGCCGCTGCCGCCGCCGCTGCCGCTACCACCGTCGCTGTCACCGCCGCTGCTGTCACCGCAGGGGCCACCTATTGTTAGCTACGCGACTATGGCACGAAGTACGGCGATTACAGGAAACAGTGATAGTACAAACCACAAATGGATAGAAGTGACAAATACGGAAAGAAATAATCCAATAAAACGAGGCGGCAACAAGTCAACTTTATTGTTGAAGGCTGTGGAGCGTAAAAAATTTCTTCATGTATGGAGGTTGGATAAAAGTACTACTGAGGAGAGCTTGAGTGAATACATAAAGAATGTTCTAGGAAATAACATAGAATTAAAAATACAGAAAATAATACCCAGGATCGAAAGAGACTACGCTTCATTTGAAATAGGATTATCAGAGGAAAACTATGAGAAACTATCTCATCCAGATATATGGCCAGTTAACGTTGAATTCAGCGAATGGATTTGGTTTCGTCGCCCACCCGCCTCAGAAAAAGAACCTCAATCAGCGTAGTCGAAGAATCGACATTTTATACCAAAATGTTCGTGGGCTAAGGACGAAGACAACTAAGTTCCTTTCTTTGTTACAATCGTCGAGTTCGGATTTATTTGCAATAACTGAGACGGGGTGTAATGTGTCAATACATAATGCGGAAATAACTTTACCAAATTATCAGATGTTGCGATGTGATCGAGCGGACGGCCGCAAGCAAGGCGGTGTACTTTTAGCGGCCACACCGCGCTTCGAGTTACGGCAGGTACCGATACCCAGTGATATCAATATTGACAATTATAACTTTGAAATACTTTGTGCTACCATACATCTAAAGAGTAGATTTTTATTCGCGTGTTGTGTAATCTATATTCCACCAAACTGTGAAGAGTCTGAATATATGTTACTATTTAACTTATTAGAGCAAATTTGTATTTATAGATATAAGAGTAATGTAGTTATACTTGGAGATTTTAATATGTTTTCGTGCAATAACAATGTTAAAAATTATTTTGAATATTTTGTTGCCTTTTGTGAACTCGTTCAGTGCAATAATGTACCTACTTGTAGTGAAAAATTATTTTGAATATTTTGTTGCCTTTTGTGAACTCGTTCAGTGCAATAATGTACCTACTTGTAGTGGTAGACAGTTGGATTTAGTATTGAGCGGGCGCAGCGGTACAGAGGTGTGTGCGGCGGAGGAGGGGTTGCAGCCTGTGGACACGTATCACCCGCCGCTCGCGGTCGCCGTAGACGTCGCCACGCAAGCGCAGTCTTCGCCGATTCTCCATTCGGCTGCGGCCGACTTGGCGCATGCGCAGGACTCACAACACCTTAACCCATATAGACGTTGGAACTTTCACAAGGTAGACTTCAATTATTTATATTATTTGATAGGTAGAATACACTGGGAAGAAATGTATAGTATGCAAGTTCCTGAAGAGGTTTTAAATTTCTTCTATACAAAGATGAACGAAGTCTTTGATACCTGCGCACCTATTAAAAAACAGAATAATCGTAACGATAGATATAATTACCCTGTATGGTATACATCGGATATTATTAGGGATATTAAAACAAAGTATTTACTACACAAAAAATATAAGGCCAGTATAAATTCCAGTGATTATGAGCAGTTCTCTCGGTACAGAGCGAAGATTAAGATGGAAACAGAGCTAGCCCACAATCGGTATAGGGACCGCGTACAGAACCATCTGGCCAATGACCCTAAAGCTTTTTGGAACTATATACGACTGAAAAGGGGAAACTCAGGTCAAAACACGATATTAAAAAATGGACAGGTGCTATCGGGGGGAGAATGCGCGGAGGAGTATGCCCGATACTTTCAAACTGTATATAACACAGAGCCGGCTACACTGAGCGCAGAAGCGGCGAGTTGCACCGCATCGTCAGGTGGCGCGTGGGCGCATCTCGGCACGCTGGAGCGGGCGGCGGTGAGTCGTGCGCTCGCTCGTCTACCACCTAAGCGATCAGTGGGGCCGGATGGTATACCGCCTTTCATACTCAGGGATTGTCGCATGGTTTTAGTCGAACCATTACTACATTTATTTAACATCTTTATTGCAGCTGGGAGGTTTCCTGACCCATGGAAACTTTCTCGAGTCGTACCCGTACCGAAAGGTGGTGGAGGTACAAATGCCAGCGACTATAGGCCTGTGGCAGTCCTATGTGCTCCAGCTAAGGTTTTCGAGTCAAAGATCCATAACCATCTATATTCTCAGGTAAGCGCCCACCTGACTGATGCTCAGCATGGCTTTCGCCCCGGTCGGGGAACAACGGGCAACTTAATGCAGTTGATGACGCAAGTGGTGCCTGCAGTTGATGCTGGTCGGCAGGTGGACGTAGCTTACCTAGATTTCAAAAAAGCATTTGATACAGTTGATCACGATGTCCTCCTTAGGAAACTTGCTGGAATAGGCTTTACACTACACACTCTGCAATTCTTTTCAATATACTTTAGACATAGGCGCCAATACGTGGACTGTGGCGGGTACTATTCTGAGCCGTATTACACGAGGTCCGGGGTGAGCCAGGGCAGTAACTTAGGTCCTTTACTGTTTAATTTAATGATAAATGACCTACCAAGAATAATAAAAGGGTCGATATGCCTACTTTTTGCCGATGACCTAAAACTTATACACGAAATAAGGGATAACGAGGACCATGTTCGTTTACAACACGATATTGACAGAGTCATTGAGTGGAGCCGGGAATTCAAGTTGTATTTCAACGTTGCTAAATGCTCAGTTCTGTCATTCACTCGTGCAAGCAGTCCCCGTTACCACCGATACTGCATGGAAGGTGAACTGTTACATCGCGTTACGGAGGTGAAAGATTTAGGATTCCATTTTGTATCAGAGTTACACTTCAGGAAACACATTATGGATGTCTGCAAGAAGGCATACCGTAATCTAGGTTTTATTTTACGTCAGGCAAACGAGTTCAATAACAACGCAGTTTTAAGGGCGCTCTATGAAGCTTTAGTTAAAAGTCACTTGGAGTGTAACTCTGGTATCTGGAGTCCACATGAGGACAAATATAAGTTCATGATAGAACGTATCCAAAATAAGTTTGCCAGATTCATGTATTCAAAATCGTACGGTATATACCCTGGATACCCAATACCATATCCAACTTTGTTTGTACTGGGTATGGTAGGATACTACAAACTGGAGGTGAGGCGTGAAGTAGCTCTAGCTACTTATATATTTAAGGTGTTGCGAGGTATAACGCACCAACCTGCCATACTGGAGGAATTACGGCTGTGTGTTCCGGACGAGTACGTGCGGCGAAGGCGGCGGCCGCGACTGCTGGTGGTACCGTGCGCACGCACGAACCTCTTGCAGAAGGCACCAATGACGCGAGCGTTGCGCATATTGAATGCAATAGCGGACAGTACGGATATATTCTCGTGTACACTCAACGAGTTCACAAAGGTAGCATATGAGGCTGTTGTAAATAATAACTTAAGTTCCTAAGATTTGTACTTATGTGATTCTATTTATATAATTTAGGTTGTTAGTACCTAGGTACATAGATTTAAAAAAATATAAGAACATATTTGTTATTACTAAAGTTATTTACGTTTATTAGGGATAGTTTTATGAAAATGTATTAGCCTGTAAGTTTAATTAATGTTCTATGTGCTTATATTCTTTTGTTTTTCTTTGTCTAAATTATTTTACGGTTATTAGGGGATATTGTGTAATAAGTTTACTTATAATGTGTACCTGCATTTATTGTATTAGGTGTGCCTGTGGTGATAAATGTAATGTTTAAATATAAATAAATAAATAAATAAATAAAAAAGATGCAAGCATCCGTGTTTCATCCGTCAATTGACGAAAGCATGCGTATGCCATGCGGTTACGTGGACAGTAGCCCTTAGTATGTAATACATTATCTATTTATTTGTTTATTTACAGGACGCTGCCAAGTCGATAGCGTTTTATAGAAGGGAAAAGACTACATCGAAAGAAGTTCTACAAGAAATAGACAAACTGCGGCGGATCTTCAACGTCAACGGAGATGGTAATCGTATTATATGTATATTATACATTCTAATCTTAAAAGGATAGGCAGAGATGTACCATATACGTGGAACATAGTAGATTCTCTCTCTTGATGCTAGTGGTCCGCAGCTCCGGAGTAATAGAAGGCCTAATGATACGAGCCGAAAGCAAAACGACCCAACTGAACATTGTCCAAATTAGGAATTGGGTCGACCATTCGACTAACAATGTTATTTTAATGACTTATTTATATTTACAGATGTCCAGGGTTTGACAACGACTGATGAAAGCCTGGCTCCTTTGCCAAAGACTAAGAAGGTGTCTTGTTGGCAATTTTTCAGTAAGTATCTATCTATTGTAGAGATAAAATTGAAGTGTCTGTTTGTAATATTAAAATAACCGTTTTTACTTCTATTGTCACAACTTAGTAAGGTTCATTATTTATTTTTCTATAATTTTCAGAAAATTCACCGTCTACTCGACGCGAGTTTTACATAATAATGGCCTTGAAAGTAGCGTATATTATGCAAGGACTACCAGTAGTGCAGGTTTACGCAGAGCCTATGTTTGCTGAAGCAGTGCCTCGTGACGTCATCTCACCGAATCTATGCAGTGTGCTCATGGGAGTCGTCATGATTGTCGCTGGCAGTATATCTGCGTTTCTGACTGATATTCTTGGGAGACGGGTAAGTGAACTTCTACTTCTTGAGTGTATGAAGTCCTGGTACCTATATTATTTCCGTCTAGATGTGGACATGGTGCTTTATCATTTACTTTCTCTCTTTCTGGTTATTGTTACATTGCTCTCACCTGATTGAACTTGTTTAACATGGAATCCAGAATTGGAAAACCACTGTTAAACTGATTGAGAAAGAGTCAAAGATATGGAGTTTCTTGCTCATTCTTCTTTACAAGAATCAGAGAATCAGAATCTCCGGCTAAGGTTTAGGGACTTAATTTTTATTTACTTTCTAAAGCGTCTTCTTGGTCTATTCGAAATAAATCATTTCATAGTTTTTTTGATTGAATAAGCCGGTAAACGAGCACGTGGATGGTAAGCAATCGGCGCCACCCATGGACACCCGAAACACTAGGCGTTATAAATGCGTTACCGGCCTTTTAGGGATTAGAAATTTGAGGATGATTTTGAGAATTCAGGGGTTGGGGATATTGGGGAAGGGGTAATAGATTACATTTTATATATAGCCTGAATTAACAAAAAATATAAGTTACTCATGTAAACCGTTGTGGTGACGCTGCTCATGAGGAAGAGTCCATCTGTGACTCGAAACTAGTAGAGCTTTTCTCGGTATATTCATGTGAGTAACTAGTAATTTTTTAGTTAATGTAATAAGTGTCACGATAGTTATTATAAAACATAATGTAGCCTGCTTTTTTATGAATTTTATACATCCTTATTGTATTGTACTCGGGACTTGCGTCCTTTGAGATTTTACTAAATCGCACGGTACGGTATGGTGCGTAAGATGATGACAGAAATAACGAATTAATATGGAAATATAATTGCTTAATGACATAAACATAGGAGTGAGTCATTCGCTTAATTTGATTTCATTAGTATTAATTAATTCAAGTAATGAATAAAAACGTAGTAAACAAAACATCTTTTTTGTAGCCGCTGATTATTTACTCATCGATAGCTGCTGGTTTCTGCTGCGTGGTACTAGGAACGCAGATCCTGACGGCGTGGGGGCCTACGTGGATTATTCCCATGTTTATATACGTGTACACGATGTTCTATACATTTGGGGCGGGAACCGTGCCTGTAGTTATTTTGGCTGAAGTGTTTTTACCTGAGGTAAGACGTGCATAATACTTAATATTATCTAAGGTTTAGTTCCCTATGAGGTCTTGCTTCAGCCTCCTCCTCTGTGGCCTCCACTTTCTATTTAACCAACAATTATTATCTTCATTTATTTCCAGGTAAAAAGCATCATGTCAATGCTAGCAGTGGAGTGGTCGTGGACAATGTGCTTCTTTGTCCAATTTATATTCAACCTCCTCATAAGTTCTGTGGGCCTGGTACCTGTCTTTTACTTCTTCGCTTTTATGTGCTTCTCTACTGCAATCTTCTTCTTTTACTTCTTGCCAGAGACTAAAGGACTGTCAGTTTATGCCATTCAGGAATTATTTTCTAAGAAATGGATACGTTAATTAGATATTACTTTGTTAATAAGAATGTAATATAGACATGTACATAATTTATTTTGGGTTTCATTCTTGTCCAAAAGATGTGGTTCTGCGGTATAATATAGTTCATCACACCAATATATTAAATGTGAAAGTTTCTTTATTTGGATGTTTGTCCATCATTCACGCTGAAACTACTGAGCGGATTTTGATGAATTTTGGTATGTAGGTAGGGTATAGGCTGGTTTAGGTGATACTTTTATCCTGATGTCCCATGGGGTAAAACAGGAATCATATTCTCTGCGGATGAAATCGCGAGTAACAGCTAGGGCGCAATAAGTTGTGGCATATTAAATATCCGTACAAAATAAATTTTAGCATGATCGAGTGATTTCAAGTTTGCATAATTATGATAAGTATTTAAGGTTTTAGATATTATTATACATGCAAGTAAATGCACATAATATGTTGGTATGCCGCTCGCTTTTTTTTCAGCGCCTTTGCAAACATCAGCGCAATAAAACGTTTAGGTAAACGTGCTATAGCTCTTGCAGCAGTTGTTCTAATTAAATCCTACCGATTTTATGTACTCTCTAAAGATACTTATACTATTATAAGAAGGGTTAATTGTGTAAAAAGATCATCATCAACAGCCTATAAGTGCCCATGCTGCTGAGCAAACCCTCTTCTCACACGGAGAAGGTTTTGAGCATTAATCACCACGCTTGCTCAATGCGGGTTGGCAATTTGAAACTTATAATTAGAAATTATAAGTCCAGGTTTCCTCACGATGTTTTTCCTTCACCGTTTCTAAATAATCTAAATAATCTTAGAAAGTACATATAACTCGGAAAGAGTCACATTGGTACTTGCCGTTGGTAGGTTTCGAACCCTCACCCTGTATCCTCATGCATGAGAGGCGGGCGTCACGACGATGTAAAAAGACGCTGAAACACATTAAAAACTTCAATGTCAGGCAATCACTTTTTACCATTTGACCAGTGTTTAACTTTAAACTGTCAAACACCAAGCGGTCACCGGTGACCGCAACCTATTGTTCTATAATTGTGTCTGCAAAACCGGTACTCGACGAGTTAAAATCCACTATTGAAATGTTATAAATATTTATGAAAGCGAAGTAACACGCCGCAGCTGATCCAGGATAAATATTCAACATTATGATTCGCTCTCATTTCACAGCAGTCACACTGTATAAAATATCTTGTCCAACAAAACGTTGGTTGGTTATTTGCCGGTCGTTGACCCGACTTGCAATGAGGTCAAGGTTCCTTCCATCAGACTACGCAATCGAACGTTATTGTATGATTTGATACAAGATTTGAACTTGCATAGTTTATCTGTTTAATAAGGTATGTGTTCTATTGGTTGAATTTGTACAATAGCATCTATACAGATAAGTGAAACTGTAGTGTTTGTTTGTAATATTAATAACCGCTTTTATTTTATTAATACTACACGCGTATAAATATAGAGGTATATCATACTAGCAGCCCGTCCCGGCTTCGCACGGGGTAGACAATTATTTATTTTTGGAAATTTGGATTGTTGTAGTAACATAACTACAATTAATAGTTGGGCAGATTTTTTTTTTTTATTATACTTTATAGGTCGACGTTTGACCACCATCTCGCCTGATGGTAAGCGATGATGTGGCCGACGATGGAGCACGCCTACCTCTGAGCAACCTGTTCACTCGGGACTTGAAGACACCCAAGTCATATTTGACGGGAAACACAGCCTCTGGCAAGGAATTCCATTCCTTAGCGGTTCGCATGAAGAAGCTTGATGGGAAACGCTTTGTTCGAATGGGTGGAATGTCCACCATATAAGGGTGGCGTCCCGCCGTTCGTCTGGTGGTACGGTGGTGAAATGGACTAGGGGGAATAAGTTTGTGAAATTCCCACGCACACTCACCGAAATGTATCCGATAGAAGACCGAAAGGCTTGCGATTTTGCGCCTGTGTTCGAGGCTTTGTAGCCGAGCCTCCACAAGCGAATCGTCATTGATGAGCCTCTTGGCACGCCTCTCGATGGATTCGAGGGCTTCTAACTGGTATTTCGCTGAGCCATCCCAAAGATGGGAGCAGTACTCCATACAAGACCGAACTTGTGTTTGGTAAAGAGTGAGCAACTGCTCCGGCGTGAAGTACCGTCTCACCCTCGACAGGACACTCAACTTTCTACCAGCCAGTTGCGCCTTTGTCTCGATATACGAGCCAAAATTGAGAGTGGGCGTCAGAGTTACGCCGAGAAGCTCGAGAAGGTCACCTATCGGAACGGACACACCCCGGAAAGCAGGAGTCAGTGGGAACCGACTCCGTTTAGCGGAAAACAGACACGCCTGGGTTTTGCTGGCATTGAACCTGACCAGATTGGCGTCACCCCAATCGGAGACCGCCTGCAAGGACAGGTTCAGACGATTTACCATAGATTCTCTCAGAGACTGGATTTGAGTTGCACTGGTTCGCGCATCGGACACATACCTCTCAACAACGGTGCTGTCATCTGCGTACCCAAAGATAACGGGCTGGAGCAGGTCATTAATGTGCAACAGAAAAAGTGTTGCTGAGAGTACTGACCCCTGAGGAACGCCGGCATTAATACCAAGTGGATTTGATGAGCAGCCGTCAATGACCAAACGGATGGATCGATCCCTCAAGAAGTCTGTTATACATCTGCACAAACCAGTGGGGAGTCCATATGCGGGAAGCTTGCCAACAAGACTATCGTGCCAGACCCTGTCGAAGGCCTTCGAGACATCGAGCGATACGGCTAACGCTTCCCCGTGTTTCTCAATGGCCTCGCTCCAGATGTGGGTGGCATATGCAAGAAGGTCCCCAGTAGATCGGTTTCGGCGAAATCCGTATTGCTGATCACTAAGGAGATCGTTACCTTCAAGGTATGCCAGGAGCCTGTTATTCAGTACACGTTCGACGTGACCGAGATAGGTCTATAGTTGTTAGGGTCGGCACGACTACCTTTTTTAGGCACAGGTTGTACGTTGGCCGTCGGCGCAGCTGGGGTCTGCGCCGGTGGGGGCACCGAGGGCCTCCCGGGAGGAGGCGCTCGTGCCTTTGCCGGCGGTTGGGGGCCGCGGCCAGTCTGACCAGTGGAGGTCGGAGGCTTGGCCGCAGCAGCCGCGTATGAGCCCGAGGTCGTGGGCGGGGAGGCCCGGCTCAATGCGAGCGGGGGGCGCAAGAGCCTACCCTCCAGCACGTCAAAACGTCGCTGGAAGGCAGCCATCTCCGCCCGCAGCAGTCCGACTACGTCGGCCTCCGCCGGGGGCTGGGGGCGACTGCCGCGAGCAGCGGCGAGTTCGGCCCTGGCCGTCCGCAGCTCGGCCTCCAGAGCCGCATTAGAGGCCGCCGAGCGCGCCAGCTCCCGCCGCATCTCGGCCAGCTCGGAGCGCACTTTTTCTGCAGTGGGCACCGCACACTGCTCCAAGGCCGCCTCCGTTGTGGTGGCCACCGCCGCCCTGAGGAGGGAGAGCCTAACCGGCTGGGATTTCACAATGGCCAGTTTTTGGAGCTCCCCCGTGATGGCCTGTTGGAGGCCCCCGGAGCCGCTCTCGCTCTCAGAGCCGCGCTCGCCCTCCGACATCTCCACGCCGGACATCTCTGCTGCAGAGGACTCTGAGCGGGCAGCGCTCGAAAGGGCCCTGCCCTCCGCAGCCAGTTGTCCGGCTGGCTCCGCGCAGGCAGCGGTCCCCGCTTTCCGGCGACCTCTGCCCTTGCCGCCCCTACCCCGCGCCGCCGTGGGGACTTTAGGGGGAGGCGCCTCCTGCGCGCCGGAGGACGGGGACAAAGTGTCCTCCTCCAGCCTGGGACTAAACGTCCCCGTCGCGCGGCGGCGTGAGCCTTTCGAGCTCACGCTCAACCGCTCCGCTAGTGACGTGTCGGACTCGGAGTCCGACCCCGTCTGAACTGATGCCCGTGTGTGGGGCTCGCTGGACAACTCCACCGTCTCCCCACAGGCGCCAGAGCCCCTTGGGCTCTCTCCTACCGCCTCAGCAGGCGAGCCAAGCTCACCCGCACTCTCCTCCTCTGAATGTGGTTTTATTTTGATTTTTCTACATAAAGTTCCCACGAGTATGGGGGAAATATTCGGTCCACCCAGGCAGTGGCCCCTGTACCTGGGTAAGTGAAAATTTGTTTCCCAACTAGAGGCTCCACTGGTCCCCTAGCTGGGGGTGCGCTCACGACTGACACTACTCCTCAGCCATGCATACTCTGGCCGCGCACCAGAACTTAGTATTGGAGGAATTTTTTATAGAGGTTATCTTCCTCGCGGTCCGGGCGACCAAGCCAAGACCCTCGTCCCGTTCAGAGTCACAAAACATGACCGTGATCTCCTTACGGATTACGATATCGACAGCTGCAATCGGGAACAGCTTGTGTCCCGATGCTGCTCGCTGGCAGGGTGAGTGCACAACGAGCACCGCCCTTGCCTCTCCGCCACGCTCTCTGCTAAGTTCAGAGAGACAGGCGGAGAAAAGCCCCACGGAAGCGCGGGCTATGAGCCTTCGCACACAGCCCGCCGCCTCCAGAACCCTATCGGGTTCGCCCGCCTGTTAGGGAGACTGTCGCCCGCACCCAGGGTGCCCAGGGTGCACCACGGGGAGGTCTTCTGGCACCGCACCCCGAGGCCGTGGTATAACTCCGGTCCATTCATGCCGAAGCATGGCTCTCCCACACTTATATATTTGTATAGTCACTCTGTATGGTAAATTGTAGTATTATTTTCATTTGTTTTATTACAAGCTTAATAGGCGTATAAGGTCGAGATTTGCACAGCACAAGCGTACAAGGATAACATTAGTTTTTGAAGGTTTAGCAGGCGACAACAGATGTACGAGATTGTGTGTCGAGAATAACAATGAGTGAATAAAGTTACATAGGTGTTAATGATTTTTTTCATACAGATGTACCCGCATCACCAAAGGAGTTATAGGTCGCGGTTAAGTATTTCAAGATTGGGTATTTAGGTATTGGGGAAATGGGTACATTGGCGAGGAATTGGACCTCCTATAACTTCACTCACACGACGAAACGCAACGCTCTGGTTGTTTCGTCACACAAGTTTTCTGTGAGCCCGTGGTATCACAGCGGTCGAGCCGACCCAGTCGTGCTGGAACATCGTTCTCCCACATTTATACTTGCTCCGTTCTCCACAGATAAGACATTAACTTCCTCATTTTAGACACTAATGTGGCAGACAAATAAAACCGCACATGATTTTAATCTGCCTCGTTGGCTGAGTGGTCGCGAGTGCGACTACCGGGCAAGGGGTCTCGGGTTCGATTCCCGGGTCGGGCAAAGTATTACTGGGTTTTTAAAAAAATTCTCAGTAATAGCACGGAGTCTGGAAATGTGCCCGGTATATGGCAATAGGCTCACCCCCTATTACATGGGACTCATAACAAAAATAGTGAAAAGTGGGGGTTACTTCTGTGTGCACCTCTGCCTACCCTTTCGGGGATAAAAGGCGTGATGTTATGTGTTATGTGATTTTAATCTTTAAAGTATAGTATCATATCTTAAAATAAGTCAGCACCCACCTATTTAGGATTCACAAAACTAAGTCGACACATTGATTGATTAGGAATTTACGATCACATTGTACGAACGAACATCCCGATAGACCCATTGTATATCTCAACAGAATATGAATGAGATTTGCGCTTATGTAACAAATTCGCCACTACACGCAATGGTACTAACGACCTTTATTCGTCTACAACAGATAATATTTTAATGACACACTTCGTTAAAAACGTCGTATGCGACACAAGCAGGATAGTAGATTGTTTATTTTTATAGCGGTGTTCCCTGTCCGCGTTGCTGTAGTGTTGTGACGTAGTGAAACGATAACTGTTTTTGAATAACTGGTATTTATATCAGTTGTATGATGAACGTAATATTGTCACTACTGTTATTATTAAACGTAACCTGTATACGTGTTTATAGTTAAAATAGTTTAAATAAATGCTTCGACTTTATCTGAAGTCAAAGGTGCTTGTTTACTTAGAGTCCCAGAGGAACCTGTGACCTGTGATCACCATGGTATGGATTCAGTGAAGTAAGAATCTTACATTTCTCAGTCTTAGTCCCTAAAAGCTAGATATCTTCTGAATGTGTCTCTCTGTAACTAAAAAGACACGAAACGATTTTTTTTTGTTTGGTCACTATCTCGTGGTACGATGGAGCACGTCTACCTATAAGCAAACCTATTCACTTGGGCCTTAAAGACACACAGGTCTACCCATCAGAAAATGTAGACTCTGACAAAAAAACACTCCTTAGAAATTCGCTCAAGGAAGTATGAAGTAAAGCGAAAACCATAATTTTATATCAATTAGACAATAGGTAAAGGGATTGACTACTGAAGTCGCTTTTACTAATGAAGTAATCAGTTTAAAGATTACAATTTGTAATGAGTAGAAATCTAATCTTATATGTTGGTGTAGCGATTAGATATTTGTACTTTACAAATAAGAACTAATTATGCTAAACTAGGGCGCCTAGGTACTATCTCTGTGTTATCTTATAGTAAAATAACATCACACCTGTTAATCAAGGGTATAACCTGGGTGTCTTCAAGGACCGAGTGAATAGGATTGCTTATGGGCAGACGTGCTCCATCATAGGCCGCATCATCGGTTACCACCAGGGGAGGTACTGGACAATTGCTAACCCAAAACGTATAAAAATATCCCAAAAGTTAAAAGAATCATTACTATTCTATAGATTGTTTGTTAGTTACATTGTAATGAAGGCGAGTTGTAGTAATGACTAGTGGCTAGTGATGTAGCCGTCTAGCCACTAGCCACCATTTCAGAGTCTGTAAAATACACATATAGTCTTCGTTTTTTTGTGCCATATAAACCATATACCATATACCCGTCTACCGATAAACGAGCAGACGGATCACCTAATGGTAGGCAATCGGTGTCGCCCATGGGCACCTGGAACACCAAGGCATTACAAGTACGTTACCACCCTTTTGAAAATTGGCAATTTGAGGATTGTGGAGGTTTCGGGGATTGGGGAGACTGGGCAAGGGGGTATATGCCCTCCGGTAACCGCACTCACACGATGAAACACGACGCAAGCGTTGTTTCACTTCGTTCTTCTATGGCCGTGGTATAACGTCGGTCGAGCCGACCCATTCGTGCCACGTCCACGTGCCACACAACTTCGTTACACACTATTCACTTTAAAAATTAAATAGAATAATAGTAACTGGAAGAACAAAAGGGTCACCCCTTATTACATGGGATGGGACTCATAACATTAATAGTGAAAAGTGGATGTTGATGGCCATAATGGGCACCTCTGCCTGCCCCTGCGGGGATAAAAGGCGCGGTGCTATGTTATGTAATAGAAACCGAATTTAAAAAATATACTTGACTAGCTACTTCCACGCGATTTCACGCGCTCTGCTCAGCTCCTATTCGTCGTGATGTTTTATAGCCTATAGCCATCCTCGATAAATGCGCTATCCAACACAAAAGAATTATTCAAATCAGACTTGTAGTTACGGAGATTAGCGCGTTCAAACAAGCAAACAAAAAACAAACTCTTCCGCTTTATACCTCTATAATAGTATAAGATATAAGATAATAATACAATCCGACAAACACAATTCATCACACACTAAGTCACATCACAATAATGAAACAACTACTAGTCAGGACATCGGATAACTAGTTTTAACACGTTGCGTTGGATTGTGGCACAGCAATGTTATGCAAGTTGTATCAGTTGACGGCCAGTCTCGTTTAGAGAGCAAAGCGCGCTGCCCGTGGTCTTGTGTGCTAGTGATTACGTTATCAGTCCGTTCAAAATTGTTTAGGTAAGTAAAATAACAATATCGTGTTTTTTTTCATAACTAAAATTTAGTTATTGTTTTAATTATTTGTGTGTTATTTTGGGATATATTTTATTAAGTCTGTATCTGGTGTCGTGTGATGTTGATAACTAGAGGAATATTAGTTTTATTGTATCAAATATTAGTTTTAAATATTAATGTCGTTATAGTGAATCGATTGAGCTCGTGTTGTTTTTGTGTGAATACAATACAATACAATAATGTAATAAAATATTTGTGTACGGATTATAATTTATTTGGATTTTTATTCTATGAATAACATTTTCAAATTTTATTAATAGTATTACTATAGATTTTAATCAAAAAGTAAAATTATGCAAAGAAACTAAGAAACACATATGTATGCATGTATGTATATGTAAATGTATAATTCATAATTATATTATAGAGGTACATACATTAATTCCCACATACATTATTAAAATATAAATTAAATTCTTTAATAACACGTAACAGTGACATTCATTCGTGACTTTGTTATAAATATTCGCGATAAGTCGTTAATTTTGATAGTTCTTTATTTTTTTTTACATATTAATGAACAAAACTTTGTACTTGATTATTATCTTTTTCGGCTAACCTACGTAATTATTCGACAATTCCGCGACCCGCGACGCGGCGACTGTCGCGCTGCTACTGCTCATTAATATGAGCTTCTACATGGATTGAAATTAGTTGAGTTCCTCGTTAAATAAGTACTTGAGTAAGCTGAAAAACATAATAATTAATTTAGTATATCTCACGTTATAACACAAACTTTGTACTAATATAAAAGGGTAAGTTAGCTGAAGGTAAAGGATCAAATAATAAAGTTACACGTTGTACCACTCACCATGATCTCGTTTACTATGATCTTTCCGCACGTTCAACGGTCAGTTTATGCTGGTTTTGTATAGTTTGACGTGTACTATAAGATAAATGGCAATTTCCTGAGCACTAAGGACCGATTTACTTTGACGACGACGGTCAGTAGTCGCTACAGTTAAACGGTTCACTCGGACCCGTATTCTTCGGCTTCCTTCTACGTCATCACTTTTTGATGAGGAGGATATGTGTTCAAAGTGCAACTCTAGGTACGTGTCGTTCGATCCTGTTACTGGAGGCCATTTACTTGGACCGTTTTATCTACATCTACAATAATAGTATAAAGAGGAAATATTTGATTTTTTGTTTGTTTGTTTGAATGGAATCTCCTCCGAAACTACGGGGCCGATTTGAAAAGTTATTTTACCGTTGGATTCCTACCTGATGATGAATATAGGCCATAATTAATAAGAGAGAAAATAGGGAGCCGTTTGAAAATTTATATAATGTAACCCGATGTGTGAAAACACAACCAACTTGTCATATTTGATTTAAATAAGTCTCTCACATACCGTAAGTAAACAAACTGAAGGCATTTTTACTGTAACATGAAGTAAGGAACAAGTTACCTTTAAGTATGCACTAACTTGCATATTTTTATCTTTATAGTTTCATGGTCTAGTCGATCTAAATCCATGCAATAAAAAGAGAACTTATTGTTAAACAGAACTCATTGTGTATTGAGTTATTAATCAGATTTTAAGCAGCACTATACTCAATAGTGACTTCGTCCGAAAAGTGGATCTTCGAGTAAAGACATTCAATTGTATAACTTGATTCCCGCTAGTCCTTTCCATTATCGTACAAAAAGACAATTAGCAAAGCGCCACCGCTTCATGGAGCGCTTCGTTTCAAGCTTGCTTGTGCGTACTGCTAAGGAGTGGAATTCTTTGCTAGAGTCTGTGTTTCATCTCGTCTGTCTTCAAGGCCCGAGTGAATAGGTTGCTTATAGGTACATACGTGCTCCATCGTAGACAGCATCATCGCTTACAAACGTCAACCCATCACATATAAAAAATGGACAAATTCATGTCAAAGATAGAGAAAATTTCTTCTGTAATGTCAAAATATTTTTCTGTCATCGTAAACAAATGTTTTAGTAAATGATTAATAATCTCTTAATCAGTTGTGTTTACCGGCTTATCCCATAAAAAAACAAGAACAAAATTAGTATTATAAGTAAAAATGTAAATAACTTATCACAACTTAGTGACTGTGAATTATCAATAAATGTACTCAAAGGTTTTTGCACTCTCCGAACGCTGATATCTTAATTCTTTCCTCGTATTCAGTTGCCGATAAATAAACTAAATATTGTAAAAGCGTTAGTCTCAGGAAATCAAAGATAAACAGTCTTTTTGAACTTTTATAATAGACCATAGGCTTTAATATATCATATTTTATAATCTTTATTGTATAAGTAGGGCATTTTCCTAAGAGAAAATCGTCAACCCCATCATAGGATATAAACCTATTCATGTCAATGTTCGAGGAGATTCCTCTTCTAATTTCAAACACCCATAGTGCTATGAAAGCCGTATTGACTCCATTAGTCCAAACACGTTTTTGCTAGGCTGTAAAGTGCGAGCGAGTACTAGTTTAATGACTTTTAAAGTCTGGCACTCCCTATTCCTCATCGGAGGTGGGTGAAGACATTGGACCCCCCTTAAAAACTCTAAAAAACGAACCTTGTTATTTAAACAGAGGTAACAGTATATTAGTAGTCGTCGGTCGTTATCATAATGAAAGTGGGATCTCGTGTGATAACTGATAAGATAGTTGGAAATAATATACATATTTACAATATCATATATTATCACTTGTCAATTGAGTACTGAAGCGATATCGGGATATTGCAAATTCCTCTTTTTAATAAACACAAAAGTAATTACTACAGACGCTAGCTAATTATATGATAAGTTAGCTCTTGATAACTTTGTTGTTTTTCTTATGATTACAATGTTAATGTCAATATTTTTTGTGTAGTTTTTATAATAACTATCGTCTGACATACTAAATTAACTAAAAATGCGGGTTACTCACGTGAATATACTGAGAAAAGCTCTACTAGTTTCGCAAAGTCGCCGCGACCGCGCACGCAGCGTGCGCATGAGGAAGAACCCCTCTGTTGTTCGAAACTAGTAGAGCTTTTCTCAGTATATTCACGTGAGTAACCCGCGATTTTAGTTAATTTCTTTTGTGTTCATTGTTAAAAGTACCTTCTAGTTGATTTGTGTTGAATGTAGTGTTAACAGAAAATGTAATAGTAGTATTGATTTGTAAATCAATACATGTAATAAAACTGTCGAAGTGTAAATTCTGTACATTGAACATAACAAAAAAATACATAGTATTTTTTGTCTGTCTGTCTGTCTGTATGTTCACGCATCAAGCATAAACTACCAGTCCGATTACTATGAAACTTTGTATTTTTTTTATGGATGAAACGAGCAGACGGTAATCCGTCTGCTCACTCGTTGATTACCATCAGGTGATCCTGATGGTAAGCGATCAGCGCCGCCCATGGATACCCGCAACACCAGAGGAGTCACAGGTGCGTTGCCGGCCTTTTAAAAAGGAGTACGCTATTTTCTTGAAGGTTTGAAGGTCGTATCGGTTCGGAAAAACCGCCGACGACAGATCATTCCACAGTTTGTATGATTATACTTTAATATCCTGGGCACAACACTGGGTACTTTTTATCTCGAAAATTTATATGCACGAACAACTTCTAGACAAAGTTAGATACTGTACCAAACGCAAATATAAGTTTGTCGAATGTTAGGTTGCCCGCAGTGAACTTTACGCTGTAACTGTAGGGCCCATGGTTGAAATTACCTTGAACCGATATTATAAATGAGAAAATATGTGAGTTTTTGTGTATGTTTGTCACTCAGTCGCATCAAAACTGCTAAAGGTATCGGGATGAAATTTGGAACAGGGGTAGATAATGGTTTAGAGGCGAAGACGCTGGCAGGCGCTAGTATTTTTTGATCTGATTGATGATCTGAAGCAACGCTTGCGTTGTGTTTCGTCGTGTGAGTCCTCACTCACACGACGAAACCGGAGGCCCAATTACCCTCCCCTTCCCCAATCTCCCCAAAATCTGAATCCTCAACGATCCTCAAACTCCTAGTTCCCCAAAAGGCCGGTAACGCACTTGTAACGCCTCTGGTGTTCCAGGTGTACATGGGCGACGCCGATTGCTTACCATCAGGTGATCCATCTGCTCCTTTACCGGCTTATGCCATAAAAAACTATAGTTATTATTATGTATAGTTAATATTCTATTATTACTTTTTGAGCATTGATAATTTGGTAAATAATGAAGTACCTATATTGACATTGTAAGGATCACATTTTACTGTTTCTATAGAGCGATGCTACACAATTTAATAAACGTTTTTAATTTTATATTTCTTGAAAGTTCGGATCAAATCGGGTGGTCAGTATTAATTTTCTAACAGTTGTTTTTATTCCAGCCAAACAATTATGCACAAAGACAAATGAATGTACCAGGATGACAGAAAAGACAGGCGTACGTTTTGAAGAGGCGGAGAAGAAGAAGGGAGTTATTCTGACATCAATAGCAGTGTCGTGTGCGGCATTGGGATGGTTAACGCGCGGTTGCCCAACTGTAATGGGCGCTGTAGCCCTATTGGGCACGTATTTTTTAACTGGAGATAGATACCAGTGGATCTACATTTGGAAGCAGACGCATTACAGGGATTTTCTGTGAGTATCGCTATGTTTTATCTTTGTCATTTTTATGATGTCCTGGTATTAAGAGTGCGAAAGTGTTTGTATTTTTTTTTCTTATTTAGGACTTTTGTTGAAACTAGAAATGATATATTTTTTTTTATAGATATAAATTAGATGGTTTTTCGAAATGTTTGTTTTAAAAATCGAAAGCAGATCAATTTACCTTTAAAGTTTCAATTGTATAACTTTTATACATTAGACTTTATCGATCAATATCTAAAATACCCCGATTTCGTTAATAAATCATTCATTCACTAATGATCATGCAAATAAATTACTTAAACTGTCAAACACCAAGCGGTCACCGGTGACCGCAACCTATTGTTCTATAATTGTGTCTGCTAAACCGGTACTCGACGAGTTAAATAGTAAAAATAATCTTATGTCCAAATACTCAAATCGCTCATGTATAGTACGCGCTTAAGTATAGTTCTATCCACTACAAATTCTTTGTTAAATGACAGAGATGGCACGATATATGTAGAGGTATAAGTACAACTTAAAAAGTAGCCTTTCAGTATTCGGGCGTTAAGTGTGTAAAGCCAACGTTTAATGCTACGTGCCCAGCCCTTAATGTATCAGCCATCATTTTACAATTAAGTTCCGGCGAAATACTACAATCGTAGTTCGTAGTGCGTAGTTCGTAGCGCGTCGTTCGTAGCGCGTCGTTCATAGCGCGTAGCAGCGTTCTCCCGCTTTTAATCTTATACGCACGCAAACTGAACTCGGCTACAGGCGCACGGAAATAGTTTACAAACTAAACAGTCTGCACCTTAGTCGAAATACACGCCTCGTTTTACAACTCGTCATAATATTATGGGCTTGAACTTAAAATATGTAGATTTCATATCTTTATATATATAATTTGACTGCACGGTTGGTGTGGTGGCTGGGCAACCGGCTGCCGTGCAACGTGTCGCGGGTTCGATTCCCGCACGGGACAACACTTTGTGTGATCCACAAATTGTTGTTTCGGGTCTGGGTGTCATTGTGTATGTGAACTTGTATGTTTGTAAACGCACCCACGACACAGGAGAAAATCCTAGTGTGGGGCAACGTTTTTTTTAAAAAAAAAAAAATTCTTCTGTGAGTGTGTATGTCACTGAACTTCTCTCAAACGACTGGACCGATTTTGATGAAACTTTTTGTGTGTGTTCAAGGGGATCTGGGAATGGTTAATATTCACAAATTAGCCCGGCATATAGCGCTGCAGTCGATGTTTAGGTTATTTATCAGCACAGCAGCTGAACTAATTTGAATGAATTTTTGTTTATACATTCAAGTGGATATGCAGGACTACGTCTGTTGGGTCCGCTAGGCTTTTCTGTAAAAAAAGGCTTTTGTAGTTACAAAATAGCTATGCATTTGATGTAGAGTTTGTTGGAGAACTTACTTGGGGTATTGCGCAGAGGTAGATAGTCTGTAATAGCAGATGGGATACCGTTTATCCTATGAACGTGGGGGAAGTCGGTGACAAAAACTAGCAGAGTCTATTTACTTATCTTATATCGAACTTGGCGACATCATTTCATTCAGCTGCGGTTAGTTCCACCACTGTTTCTCAGACCACATTGTAATACAAGGTTTCTCATTTCATACACATTTCTATACTAACCTACTCCTGCTGATATTATATATGAATGTTTGTGAGGATACCTATGTGTGGGTGTTTTTTTAATCTTTTCTGCAAAAGAAACTGGATGTGTCTAGTTGAAATTTGGCGCAGAAGCGTGTCTTTGCATTGTTCTCACACATACGTGTAGAACATACTTTTTTAAAAAGAGTAACGAATGGAGTTTCTTGCTCGTTCTTCTCCATTCGAATCTACATTTTGGAATGAGCACCTAGCTTCACTGACGGACTGACTGACAGACTATTATTTATTTTGTATTTGTTGACGTTTCAAAAGTACCAAATTATGGGTTAATTTAAATAAATGCTTTGACTTTGAAGTAGATGTACAGTCGGGAATACTACAAAGGTTCTATTTTAAATACTTTCTTTTAACGCTCTTGAACGGCCATTGAGTTATAATTTCTTATGAACCAACCAACTTCTGCTTGCGGTTTCGCCTCGACAATAATCTATCCCTGTTCCAAATTTCATCTTCATTCCTTTACCCGTTTTGACATGATTAGTCTGTAGGATCGTAAATACGACACAAATTACAAATTCTGATTAGATACTTGATAGTTACTCTTTAACAAAGCATAACATCACCAGACTTAGCAGAAAATTTGTGACAGCAGCTCACAGATTGAGATCTGGACACATGCCACTTAATAATTTTGGATTTTTAATGAGAAAAAATAATTCACCGAATTGTGAGGAGTGTGGTACAGTAGAAGATATTACGCACCTATTGAGGGAATGTGTCAGATTTCAGTCTGCAAGAGAAGTATTGTTTAGAGAGCTCGAGACAAATAAGTATAATGTTGGAATGTTCCATCATACTTTGTCAACACCTAACTCTAAGGACGCGTATAATTTAATTAAGTTTGTTTTATTGCGTTTTAGTGTATAGTTTACTAACTGTAGTTATATAATTCATTAGATTTATAAGATTATAAGGTCCGATGGGACTGACATGTACATTTGTATAAAAGTCCCTAAATAAAATAAAGAAAAAAAAAAACATAACGTCACGACTTTTATCCCCGAAGAGGTAGCCAGAGGTGCACATTACGGCAGTTAATGCCACTGTACAATTTAACACCTACTTGTCACTATATATGAGTCCCATGTAATAGGGGGGCGAGCCTATAGTATAGTTACTCTCAAAATAGGTTATATGCATTGTTATTAACAAATAAATGAAATATCATTACATAAATATTTACAACTTAAAATTAACTACAACTATTAAATACAATAGTTGTGTGGTGTTAATAAATAAGTTATGTAATGCAAACTGTGTTTTAGTAATAAACTTATACACAAATATAAAATTTCAAATATTAACAACATTTTATTAACAATCACATCCGATTGGATGAGAGTGAAAGTCGATCTGAAATTGTGGATGGTATGGACTAATAACATAAATTAATTAGTGAATTATAGACGTATTATGTGTTCATTATGCACCTTATATTCCCGGTATGTAGAGAACAATAATGTCATATTTCAAGTCCCTAGTGTTCTTATTAATGTTGAATATAATTAAGTGTAGTCTCTTTTGACCGATGAGAGCCTGGTATATTCTCATATATTATGCTTAAATTAAAAACTGTTTTTCGTGTTCAGTCATAAATCGTAATTATTTTTTAGGAGATCTAGCTGTTTATACTGAAGCAGCTCGTATGGCTACATATAGAGGTAGAAAGAACATGTATCTTAATTTAAGAAATAATATTTTCAAAAATTATTATGCACACAATGAAGTACTAAACACACATAACGTAATTATGTCTGGGAAGACAATGTTATTTTATTTAATTTTTATATTTATGCTGACCCCGCAAACTTAGCACCGACAAAAATTTTTTTTCTAACCTTTTAAACCTTCCCTGGACTTCCACGAACATCTTAATACTAAAATTGCCAAATCAGTTCAGTCGTTCTCGAGTTCTAGCGAGACTAACGAGCGGAATTTGATTTTTGTTTATACCTCTATATATTGTACACCTTATAAAAAATACAGGACAACATAAAATTACAATACATCTAAACCGTAGGAGAAAGTTAATTTTCATTGAATTGAAATGCGCAACAGACTGACGATTTTCAGTCGTAGTGGAATAGGACCTTTCAAGGAGCCATCAGACCAACACAGATGGGGCCCAATAGGGCTGATGCCGATACGGAGCCGCGGAGAAACTAACGGGTTACCGGGGCTCGAAGTGCAGGAGAAGGAACGGGGTGGTTTTTAGTCAGTAAGAGTCTGACACTCCGTCCAGCCTCACCCGGGCGGGAAAAGTCATTGGATAATTTTCCCCCCTGAAAAAAAAGTGGAATAGGACTATAGGTATAGATTTAAAAACATAGACGTCGTGACCTTGACAACAATCTGTAGGTTGTCAGTGACTTTCAGACTAATTAACCAAGTCATAAAACATTATTATTAATTTTCGAATACATAATTATTTAATTACTTAATGCAATTTCAAAAAATTTTGTCTAAATTAATGAATCTTTTACACGTAACAACAATTATATTGTGGGAATCTATTGTGCATCGTTCTATCATTAATTTTACAATTACTTTGATCAATGTTATTATGACGTTCATTTTAATATTTAAAATTTATTTTTTTATTATTTAAAGTAGTAAAGATTATTAGTGGATGGAAAAGATATTTATAATGTCGCATTTTTTTATGGCAAGTCCTGAAACACTTTCGACTTTAAACTGTTGAAAATTGTTGAAAATCATCCCCTAAATTTATTCATACAAAAGTAGTCTCTAATCATTAGGAAATAAGGTCTATAACGTAGTGGTCACCGGTGACCGCTTGGGGATATATGGATTATGGATTGAAGTATTAAATAAAAATAATATCAGTAACAAGAAACAAATGATATACATTATATTAAACATTATAGAATAGCCCCCAATTCCGTCCATGCATGTTGTTACACACGTTATCAAACAGTGCAAAGGTTAGCCCGGTGTCGCGTGTCTTCGATGCTCTGTCAACTCATTGTCCCCTGGTACATATAAACTGATCGAAGTCCATCCATTCTTTCACATTCCCCTAAACAATAGATGGGTTTTGTTGCAGAATTTACAATCTAGTGAGTAAAGTGCAATGTAAACAGGCGCATTTTATAAATATTTGTACAGAATCAGATATTTAAATGAATAATGTGGAATGTAATTGTTATTTAGTTATTGAATTCGAATATTGATTGTTAAAACAAATATGTGTAACTACTATAAATAAACAATTCTTATAAATTCAAAACTACCGGCTTCGTCTGGGTGCTATTACCCGATGTTTTCGATGAATGTATCGAATCTTTGTTTTATATAAACTTGGTCCTAACGATTTTCATTTTATTTTTGTTAATATAAGCTATCGCAACGGTTAAAAAAACAATTACAGTGACTGATGGTACCTAATAAATTGAAAAAGAAATCGATATGTTATGAGCGTACTTACATATACCTCTATTGTGATGAACCATTTTTATTATTAAACTGTCAAACACCAAGCGGTCACCGGTGACCGCAACCTATTGTTCTATAATTGTGTCTACAAAACCGGTACTCGACGAGTTAAAGAGAAATTAAACATTCATTAAAATTAAATCATAGCGTCACACGTGCTATTGCTATCCATATAGTTAGTACTATCATTTACTAAGAATAGACCAAAGTGTTATCTATAAACATGTACACAATTTGTCGAGGTAAAAAATGAAAATACTTCAGTATAATGAAATGCAGTCAAAAGTTCAATAATTGATATCGAGATATTTAATTGATAAATTGATTAAAGTTCCTTGTATCAGTAGATATGGCAAGAGGACGTAGGTATGTAGATTAATTTTTTAAAATTATATAATTAATGGTTGTCAAAACATAAGTAAAAATTAATAGGGAAATGTGTTGTTAAGTGCAAAACTTAAGAATGGACTTTTTACCTTTTTCGTCAAGGTATATGGCAACCGATACGAGAACTAAAACCAAGTTACAAAACATGAGTCGAGGCAAATGTAGAAAAATGTTTACACAATATTACTCGGTTCAAGAATTTAAATCAAACTTTGAAAACGGAGACAATGCCCTTTATTAATTGCACCTAGTAAGGTGCAATTACTTATTTGCACCACACACCCAAATGGTGGATTTAGTTGTCATACTTTATTTACCAAAAATGTATTTTTTTTTGGGGTATAAGCTAGTAAATGAGTCGCGGAGAACCTAACGGGTAACCGGGGCTCCGGCTCGACGTGCACGAGAAGGAACGGGGTGGTTTTTAGTCAGTAAGAGTCTGACACTCCCTCCCGCCTCAACCAGGTGGGAGCAGTCATTCGATGATTTTCCCCCCTCAAAAAAAAAAGCAAGTAAATGAGCATTAATCACCTGATGGTAAGTAATCGGCATCTGCCATTGATACCAGAGGCGTTACAAGTGCGTCACCGGCCTTTTGGGGATTAGGAATTTGAGTATTTCTGGGGATTTTGAGATTGAGGAGGGGGGGGGGGCAATTGGACCTCCGGTAACCTTCACAAGACGAACCACAACGCAAGCGTTGTTTCACGACGGTTTTCTGTGAGGTCGTGGTATCAGTCCGGTCGAGCCGGCCCATTCGTGCTGAAGCATGGCTCTTCCACACTAAAAGAGCTGGCGGCTTTCAGTGATCAAATACCCGTATCCATATAGTTTAATTACACTTGATTTTGGTCTTCAAATTAAAAGTACCCTTAACCGACGAGCATTCATAAAAAGATTGATGACGCGAAAGAGGTATGTAGGAATCGTAGCCATTGGCGTTCCCTAGTCTCTGCCTACCCCCATGGAAGACAGGCATGGAGTTATATTATATATGTATACATGTATGTATTTGGTCTTCAAAATAATATAAATCTGTCATTTTTCAAAGACAGGTGCAGTAAGTTCAGTCCAGCAGTTTAATGAATGTTAATGAATCACATTGAACTTTGTTGAGGCATCGCGTGTTGGTCTTACTGATAAGGAGCAACATGCACTCGTCTAACTCGTTTGGAGATGCAGTCTGTCATATTTGCTTGAGTACAATAAATATTGTAGTATTAGAAAACAGGTGGAAACTTATGTTTTAAGAAGAAAAATACAGCAGCAATCTTTAAGAAAAATGTAATTAGAACGACTAGATAATTGTAACAAAGTTATTTGACCAAATTAACAAACTAACAAAGAAATATGAATTGCCAGGACAAGCGTATTGCCGCATGGCCGGTCTGATGAATCTCGAACAAAAAGGGGCAGGTTATGCACTCGAGACAACTTTTATACCGAACAAAATTTTCTTCTACTTTCAAAGATTCTTAACAGTAGATATATTTGCAGCAAAGCATTTAAATAAAATTTAATTTGTAAAGTGTATAGTTAAGTTGACATACTCAATTTGCGTTAGTAAATTATTAAATATTTTTAATAATAAAATATTTTTAATTTTTTATTTATCTTTAATAAGATTGAGTTTAACTGAACGACTGTTGGGTAAGAAAGATATCCAATTGTGCATCATTATTTTGCGCGTTGTCAAGTCAATTTCCGTAGGGAATAAACAATACATAGAGAATCTCTGTGTAAATAGTGATTTTTCTTAATAATGTAAATAAAGATTACAAAGAATGAAACCGAAAAAATATCAGGATTATAAGTATATTTACTATACTGCTGATGTTAATTAATAGCAGTTAATTGCGATAAGAGGGTAACCCTGTTGACAAAATAAGGTTCACGGTAAAGAACCGAATAAGAATTAGTTTCTATAAAAATCTTACTACATCTAATCTTAAAGATTGATTGATGACTGTTGATGAAGCGAAAGAGGTATGTAGGAATGGTAGGAATTGGCGTTCCATAGTCTCTGCTTACCCCCATGCGGGACAGGCGTGAAAGTATGTATGTAATCATACTACAGTATATTTGTCTCTATCTTCTCAAAATTACCAGACTAGCATAAGCTGTAGCGAGTAATGCGAAACACCGGACGCAGTTGATAGCTCTCCATTGTACGGCCACAAGGTGTCTGCAGCAATTGCCCGTTGCGTTGGACCTTGGCCTCTCCTGATCTCCTAGTACATAAACTGTTTACAAGGGGGACTCGTTCAGTTAACATTCCAATGCGAAATGGCTTTTTATCAGTTTATCTCTTCTTTTATTTTGCTGTTTTAAACGCATTAATGCCCGAAATAATAATATTGAAATTTTTGTTTAAAATGGATATTTGTTCACATATTAAATACGTTAAGCAAAAAATGAAAATCTAAATAGATACCTATTAGAATACTATTATATCATGTAAACCATAGTAAATTATGTGTGCGTTAAGCTTAAAAATATTGACTAAGATTCAATCCTCAAAACGGAGAATTTAAATGCTAATTATAAATCTCATTATTAGAGGTACATGTAACTTTATTAAAGACATATTAAGTATTCAGGTTTTACTTCCAAACTATCGAACATTATACTTACAAACTATCGAAGGACCAAATACAAGGGTAACGCTTACTTTTGACAACTTTCTTTTTGTGTTTTGTTTACAAAATAACTGACACCTCGTGCTATAGAGGTAGAAGCTGCAAATTGCTTTTTGTCTTTAAAAAATTAACACAATCTGTATTTTTCGTTTTCATCAACTAGTGTATTGTTAAAAAATGCCTTTAAAAGCACGAGGAAAATTCAAAAAATGCTCAAAAAATTTAAAAACGGTACCTACATGAACATGTGTTGATGTACAGTTTGGCGATGCAACATAACAAATAACTCTCAATTTAAGGTAAGCCAGAAGCTCACTATTAGACCAGGAGAGCAGCAAGATGTAGGATTTATAGGATCTATAGTACGAAGTGTCTCACCCAGGCGGGAGAAGTCATTCGATGATTTTCCCCCCTTAAAAAAAAAAAAAAAAAAAAAAAAAAAAAAAAAAAAAAATAGTACGAAGTGTCAGTCCACTGTAGTTGCTCTCAATGATTGGATGATTGGCCAGCTCGAACATACGAGAACTCGTCATCGAAGTGTTATGTAATTTTATGATTTCCTGGTAGATTGCATGTGGGAATATTACTGGTGAGGCTTACTAAAAGGGAGAATTAAAATCGAGTCGATTTTAAATTTAGTAGTAGTAATTTAGTTATCTGGTGAAGCAATGTTTGCGTCGTGTTTCGTTACCAGAGGCCCAATTACCATCTCCCGTTCCCCAATCTCTCCAATCCCTGAATCTCCAACAATTCTCAAACTCCTAATCCCCAAAAGTCCGGTAACACATTTCTGACGTTCCAGGTGTCCATTGGCGACGCCGATTGATTACCAACAGACGATCCATAAGTCCATTTACCCGCTTATCCCATAAAAAATACACGAAAATAAACAAAACTGTTGAGATATAATGATGATTATTTTCCTCTATATCTTGTTATCATTATGTAATAAATTAAAAACGTGACTTCATAATATCATTAGATAGTATTTAATCAGATGTTTGCTACACTTGATTAGTACGATAAAATAACTAAACTAATACTTTCGTATTACAGTACCTACATGATAAGATTATAGGCATTATTTAAATTCTCTGTAAATACCTATGTTTGAAAATAATTAGAAACAAGGGTAAGAGAAAGTGAAACCTATGAAACATGGAATCCAACGGACCAATATGTCCCAAAAGTTCGACCACCTTAGACCTACTTAGAGAATGGGTAGCAGTAATAATTTTCGGAGGCCCGATTCCCTACCTCCCCAATCTCCAAATCCCCAATCCTCAAATCACTAACCCTTAGAAGGTCGGTAACGCACTTGTCCCTCTGGTGTTTCGGGTATCCATGGGCAGTGCCAATTGCTTACCACCAGGTGATCCGTCTGTTGGTTTAATCAGGACGCAATTGGCCTGATGATGAACCAAACCAAAGTGCTACAGAGTTTTATTATGTTTTCGGCTTACTCACGTAACTATTTGACGAGGAACTCGACTACTTTCAAGCCATTCTAGAGGCTTATATTCATGAGCAGCATTCCGCGACCGTCCGTCGACTATCGTGCTACTACTGGCTGCTTTAGTCAGCTGCGGTGCGGGCCTAACGCGCCCTCTGTCGTGATTCACGCGCACTTTCCTCCATTAGTAGTTGCGCGCGCGACACCAGTGGCCGCGTAGATATTGTATTCAAATCCCGGGTCGACGCAAAACCAGTGTTACATACCGCCCTCACTATGTCACTCTCCAGACCCTGCAGCATTGTAGTCTGACTCATGCATACATGACTTTATATTTTCTATTCCAGAGGTCTGCGTGTCCTTCTATACACAATATTCAGGATATGGATGTGGGAGCGTCAAGGCAAGACGGTGGTCACGAGGTGGGCCGATGTGGCTCGCATGAGCCCGAACAAAAAGGCCTTTGTCATGGACAATAGGGCTCTCACGTTCCGCGAGGTAAGCAACATATCTTACAGAAGTAGTATATATATATGTGAAGGACAAAGGCAGAAGCTAGTAAATGAATTTGAATGAAATTTTGCTAATAGAAGAATCGTAAACTGCATTATAAGTTTTAAGTGAAATCTTAAATCTTAATTGGCGGTCCTCTGCCATTGTCCCTACAAAGGAACACCAATTAGCGGATATTCTTCTGGCATACATAACATTAACTCGTCGAGTATCGTCATTATAGACACAATTATAGAATAATAGGTTGCGGTCACCGGTGACCGCTTGGTGTTTGGCAGTTTAACACATACATAATATCACGCCTTTTATCCCCGAAGGGGTAGGCAGAAGGGGTAGCAGTCATTCGAGGATTTTCCCCCCTTAAAAAAAGGCAGAGGTGTACATTATATCACTGTACCACAGATCACTTAATAGTTACTGCGTAAGTTAATGTAACATCCACTTTTCACTATTTATGTTATGAGTCCCGTGTAATGGGGGGTGAGCCTATTGCCATATACCAGGCACAATTTCAGACTCCGTGCTACTACTGAGAATTTTTAAAAACCCAGTAATACTTCGCCTGACCAGGGAGTCGAATCCAAGACCCTTTGCCCGGCAGTCGCACTTGCGACCACTCAGCCAGTGAGGCAGTCTTCTGGCATACTTTTCTTTAATTTTTTTATTGAATGAGGGTACTTTATGAGTAAACAAAAGGCATCATTTAATTTTTGTATAGATATTCGTATCGAAGGACCAATAAAAAAATCTTATGAATAATTATATTAACTCGTTGAGTACCGTCATTATAGACACAATTAAATAACAATAGGTTGCGGTCACCGGTGTCATCGCGGTGTTTGACAGTTTAATCCCCATAAACTCATTTATCTTTTTTGTCTGCTTCATTGGCCGAGCTCAGTTCCCAGGTCGGGAAAAGTATTACTGGGTGTTACTCCTTTCAAAGACTCCGTAGTCTGGAAATGTGCCCGGTATATGGTAATGACTCACCCCCTATTACACAGGACTTATAACATATATAGTGAAAAGTGGGTATTACATTGTAGTGGCATTAAGTGCCGTAATGTGCACCTCTGCCTACCCTTACAGGGATAAAAGGTGTGATGTTATGTATTCAATTATCTTTCAGGGTGATGAATTCAGTAACCGCATATCCTGGTATTTCAAGCGCGCAGGATATAAGCCTGGTGAAGTAATCGCCTTGTTGATGGAGACGCAGCCGGAGTATGTGTTCCTATGGCTCGGTCTGGCCAAGATCAGGGTGACCACTGCACTGATCAACACCAACTTGAAGGGCAGTCAACTGATACACTGCCTCAGGATAGCTGGCTGCAAAGCTGTTATTTTCGGAGATGAGATGTCGGAATGTAAGTGATTCTTAATTATTTGAAAAAACTGTTTATTCCTAAGTTCTAATTATAAAAAATAGATAATAGAGGTATGTATGTCTCACGTCCTTAGTGAGTAGTTTTCATGCAAAAATAACTCAGTCTTGTTTTATGAAGAGTTCAGTAACACTTTATCTTTTGATTTGTTGATTATCTTATCTTGTTTTGTATGAAGCTACCAAATAGTGACTTGGCGATTTTCTGTAACTGTAATAAAATTATTTCGTTGTATTCGTAAACTACTTACTAGTAGCTGTGGATTTTACATTTTTATCTATTTATTGGAGGACATGGAGTACTAAGGGGAGGCCTTTGTCCAGCAGTGGACGTCTTCCGGCTGCTGCTACTGATGATGATTATCTATTTGTATTCGTTTTAAGTCTTGTATATAAACAAACATTCATCGGAACCCTGTTCCCTGTACTGTTCACAAAACAGTAGACTACTAAACTCTGTTAACCCATTTATCATTAAACTTTAAACATTGCATTTTTCCACATTCCAGCTGTGAAAGAGATCCAATCAGAGATTCCAGACATCCCACTCTTCCAATACAACTCCCCCGATAGAGAGAAGGCCGCTTTCGTCCAGGGTACAGCACATTTGTCCGTCGAGCTGAAGGAAATGTCCACAGAGCCTGTCACTGAGACTGAGCAGGCGAAACCAAGGGACACGCTCTTGTATATTTATACTAGTGGGACTACTGGATTCCCTAAGGCAGCTATTATTACAAATATTAGGTGTGTACACAACCTTTCAAAGTAACTTTCTAAGAAAAGACGTTGAGTAATTAAAATCACAGTTATTTTCAAATATAAAATCAAATAAAAGTCTTTAATCGGTGAGGATGGACGAAAATCATGATGACTCAGTTAAGGAAATCTTTCTTGTTCGTAAGAAAATTTTATATGTTTTTCGGGATTTTCCACTTGAAAACTATATAGATGGTAATTTGTAGTCGGGTGTTCGAATGTGTCCCAATTTGGAAACTTTTCTTGAGTAATGTGGAATTTTTGCAATGCAGTCTATTAACATATTTTTGAAGTTTTGGTAATGAATATAAAAGCTCCAATGTGAACAAGAGTACTAAAAATCTTATTTGCCTAAAATAAATTCAATTTTCTCGTTTTGTCCTCAGATACATGTTGATTCCACTAGGAGTGCAGAGCTCAGCGCAGCTCACTCCATCCGATGTGATATACGACCCACTACCTCTTCACCACACGGCAGGCGGAGTACTAGGCGCAGGTCTTGCTATAGTTTCAGGGTGTACAGTTGTGCTTAGGAAGAAGTTCTCTGCTTCCAATTATTGGAGTGATGCTGCTAAATATGGATGCACGGTAAGTGACAATCAGATACTTTTTTATAGAGGTAAAGTATACCATTGTGTATTTGGCATAACTTTAAGACGACCAGATCTCAAACATCTAACTGCACGGTGACTGGGCAACTGGTTGCCGAGCGACATGTAGCGGGTTCCATTCCCGCACGGAACAACTCTTTGTGTGATTCACAAATTGTTGTTTCGATTCTGGGTGTCATGTGTGAACTTGTATGTTTGTAAGCGCACCAACGACACACGAGAATATCTGAATGTGGGGTATACATTTTTTTTAATTGGTTCTAATTGTATAAAAAAATCATTTTGGAAATCTTAGCTTAAAATCGATTATGCTATTGGGTTTTCAGAGAAAATAATTCTGAAAATGCGAATTAAATGGTTTTCCAATAAATAGTGATAGAACTACCTTTTTCTTCTTCAGGCCACTCAGTACATTGGTGAGATCTGCCGCTACCTCCTCGCAGTGCCTCCTGGTCCTAACGACCGCGCTCACAAAGTCAACGTTATCTTCGGCAATGGACTAAGGCCGCAGATATGGGAAGAGTTTGTTAAAAGATTTGGCATCAAAAGGGTCATGGAGTTCTATGGTGCTACTGAGGGAAACAGCAATCTTGGTGAGTTGTAAAGCTGAGTGTTAATATGTCCTGTTGTGGTCGGGTAACTTGTTAGTCTAATTTGATTTTCTTTTATATTTTCAGTAAATCTTGACTCAAAAGTGGGAGCCATTGGTTTCTTGAGTAGGATATTCTCAACGATTTATCCTCTTACTTTAGTCAAGTGAGTATTTGCTGCCATACATGACACAAAAATCTATAACTTATCACAAATTGAAAGTTTTAATTTAATTATATGTATGGTTCAAGAATAACTTACAGTCAAAATCTTGATTTTCAGATGTGACGAGATTACTGGTGAAATCCTGCGAGACAGTAATGGCAGATGTATTACTTGCGGTCCTCATGAACCAGGTACATTTTCAACAATCATTCATATCCCAATAAAATGAACCTAAACCGCTTAATAATAAAACCTATTTTTCCAGGTCTTCTGTTAGGTAAAATTGATGCGAAAAAAGCAATTCTGACATTTGCGGGGTATGCTGACAAAACCGCTTCAGAAAAGAAGATGGTACGCAATGTGAGAAATGAAGGTGACTGCTATTTCAATACAGGCGATGTTCTTGTAATGGATCATTATGGGTATTTCTACTTCAAGGACCGAACTGGAGATACATTCAGGTGAGCACCTTGAGTTTTATTTTACCCTAGTACCGACATTACCAGAAACGGGGAGTAAAAAAAAAAGAAAATCTTCAGCATAATAATTAAAACTTGTTGAAGACATTACTAATATCTTTCGAAATTATTAATCCTTTTATTCCAGGTGGCGAGGTGAAAATGTATCAACTGCAGAAGTAGAAGGTGTCATCAGTTCATTGGTTGGACTGAAAGATGCTGTAGTTTATGGAGTCAAGGTAAGAGACTAGACACATTCACCTTTATGATTAATAGACTAAAGTGCAGTTTTAGTAAATATATTTTTCATTGCAACAGGTACCTAACACAGAAGGAAAAGCTGGAATGGCAGCTATCGCTGATCCAGAGAAAACTTTGGACCTGGCCACACTAGCCAAAGGTCTTCGTTCCTCACTGCCAGTATTCGCTCGACCTCTTTTCATCAGGACCTTGCCAGAATCACCACTTACTGCCACTTTTAAGCTCAAGAAGAAAGAGCTGATGGAACAAGGTTTTGATGTAGAAATTGTAAGCGATCCGATGTATTTTATGGATCAAAAGACCGGAGAATATGTTCCTTTAACTCAGAAGCTGTTTGATGATATCATGCAGGGTTTAGTGAGACTGTGATTATGAATGCCAAATGTTGGAAGGTGTCTAGAAAATGTCGGGTTGCCATCAAATGGACTGTACTGCAGCAATCGTACGCAGTTTTTTCACTGTTAGTCAATTTCGTGGCAATCTTCTGTACTCTTTTAAGAATGAGTGTGTCTATATATTGGTTTTATAAGTTATAAGCAGACTGCTTTACTAATTATTAGTTTTTCCTACAAAATCATTACTGTATAAATTATGTTATTGAAATTATTTCAACTATGATTCGTTATGTGTAAATTATGCTGATTATAATAGGTAGTTCTTATCATCGAATAACACGGGGCTAGCGACGGATATGGTTAATTTATAAAATTGGGGTCAGCAGAGGACGTTGTAAATAGGGATAACAACTAACCAGCGCATTTTTGGAATTTGTATTAATTTGGGAGCAGGAAGTCTGTTTCCTATCAGTCAATAAGTTTTTTTGTGATTCATGTTTTATTGGTGACAAAGGCTGTGTAAAAATATGTTTGAAGTACTAGGACATCATAGACGGTGAGTACTAAGAGTTTTGGTAGAAAGAAAAATGTATGCACGATTATCGCAAACAAAAGTAGATGATTAGGTTTCCTTCTACTTGTACCTACTATATTTGTAAGAATACAAAACAAAATCATAGATGTAATTTTATATCAAAATCAGTTTTTGAGGCAAAGTTAAACATATCAAGTATATTTTATACAATTTACAATGAATGTTGAACTAAAATATTGTGGTAATTAGGGAGATTTTTGTCTAACGAAGAATCTCAATGTAAGCACTAGGTAATTTACATGCATTTGTAAAGATAATAATGGAAAATTAAAATGTATATGTCTATTAACAATTATTGTTTTATTTCTTGGAAATTATTAAGTATGAGAGTTCTCGTTTATAATATGTTTAAAGTGTAATATAGATATTTTGACTGTCCATGTGCAGTTCAGTCAGTGTCAAGCATTGAAATATAAAAAAAAACTGAACAAAATATAAACTAAATTAAAATATTTTTCATTTCTTTTCAAATATAATTAAAGTAAAAGTTTGTAGCTAGAATACTAGAAATTAAAAAATCAATAAATGAGAAAAATAGGAATCATGAGGATGAGTCCCTCTTTGACCCGAAACTAATAGAGTTTTCTCAATATACTCATACACGTGAGTAAACCGTTGCTTTTAGTTAATGATATTTGACTAATTATATTTATGAAATAAATAGTTGTGTAGAGGTATAATACACACATAGGTACACAAATAATGAATTAACAAACATAATACACATTTAAAGCCATTTAATTAATTCATCCATACAAAATGTAATACATAATATTAACATTCAATTCCACAAATATGTTTATATCTCCGTAAAATTTGGCTAAAAATTATCTTCCGTCTATATTTAATGTATTGAGAGGTACATAATTAGTATATAGCGTGAATTTTACATTACTAATTTTCCGAAACTAAATAATTTGAACCTATTTACCATAATACATTTTAATTTGATGGATTAAAAAATGATAATAATTGTGAAAAAAATAACTCGAAATCGACTTCGGACCAATGGTAATGAATAGGGACGATGCCAAAATATTAAAATTAAAAATGTATGACCGACGTTAGCGCAGAATTTGCCCTCAACAGTTTTGTATTGGCAGTCAAAGTGTTTCAATATATTTACCGGTAGGAAATTAAAAAAATTAGTCATCGTCCCTACCATGTAAATATGTGGGCGGATGCGTTTGGGCTGGTCATGTCGTCGTTGCCCTCGCATAGCATATTAGCAACCAGCTTGCAGCATGCGTCATCGTATGATGCGTACAACATAATGTAAATTCAAATCAATGTTTATATTAAAATTATATTCTAACTAGCTACTTCCGTGCGGTTTCACACGCTCTGCTCAGCTCCTATTGGTCCTAGCGTGATGGTTTATAGCCTATAGCCATCCTCGATAAATGCACTATACGACACATAAATAATTATTCAAATCAGACTTGTAGTTACGGAGATTAACGCGTTCAAACAAACAAACAAAAAATAAACTATTTCGCTTTATACAATAGTATAAGATATAAGATAGACAGTCCCACTGAGATCAAACCGTTCTACCTCGGGAAAGCAGTCACTTAAAATACACGCTGTATACAAATATACATAATGTTTGTACACACTTGGTGCGAATTGAACAGTATGACATAGTTGGGCACACTGAACATAGTACCTACTTACATACTGGCAATTATATTTAAAAAGTATAACTAGTTATCCAGGTATATTTGTAAAGGTACTAAAACTGAATTTTATTTTGGAGTTGGATGTTGCACGCTTTGAATAATTATTTGTATTATAACTTTCGTGAGACATACAATATAAAAGATAATAATATATTTAATATTATTACGTTTTCGGCTTACTCATGTAATTATTTGACGAGGAACTCGACTAGTTTCAAGCCATACTAGGGGCTCATATTCACGAGCGGCATTTCGCGACAGTCGCCGCGTAGCGGGTCGCGAAATCCGAAAACATAATAATATTATTGAATAATTGTTGTACTCTGCATTTTTTATGTTATCTTTAATAATTGATACAACCATAAAAAAATATCCCTGAGGAACAGTTATAAGTTATTATAAAGAACTATTGAACGTACTATTGAAACATATTCATCTTGCCCAACTAAAATAAACACACGTACAAATGTTTCGTCCACGAATATCATTTCATTGTGTAATTCATCTATAGAACTATATTTACTTTTATGCAACTATTTCCAATAAAATCTTTGGTATATAATTATATTTCTCAACTTCTATGTATTATTACAAGGCGAAAGATTTGGTGGAACATATTAGGTACATACTTTATTTTAGTAAAAGTGACATCTAGGTAGTATCACTGTAATATAAAAATATTATTTCTTTCTCGAGATTCCACAAAAAATGCGATAGAATGTGATATAATTTAGCATATAAACAAGCTAAATGAAAATGATTAAATAAAAGATGTAATACTATCGTTTAATCAATTACTTGATGACTTATTCCACTAAACTGAATTAGCATTGGTCGAAATTGTAATTAATTGTTGGTTTTACTTGGGCTATTGCATATCTGCTCACTAGTTGGTACCTTTCATTCTTCGTCCAATAGAGAATAGGGTAGTTTCCTAAATTTTATTTTAATGTCCGTCTGGTATATTAATTTAAAACTTTAGACACGTATTTTTTCTTTTCTCACCAAATTAAATACTTTCGACTATATATTAATTTGAAATATCGTGTGACGTCACAGCGTGTCACATTTTGTAGCACGTTATGACGTAACGACCTCCCACTCCTAAACTTAGCGCCATTTTATCTAAGTATTGCAACTTAATACGAGAAAATAAAAAAATACGCGTCTAATATTTTTCATTACGTAACTGACGGACTAAGTAGATTTTTAATTTTGATACCCTGGAAACTACCCAAATTCAATATTTGACAGCTGCTGTGCTCGTGAGCAACAAAACGATAGCCTCCATTGACTAACAATGCCATGCCCCAATTTAATAATAGATTAAACTGACTTGGTTGACTGCTCGGTCAGTCCGATGGCTGGGTAACCGGCTGCCGCGCAACGTGTCGCGGGTTCGATTCCCGCACGGAAACACTCTTTGTATGATCTACAAATTCTTGTTTCGGGTCTCAGTGTCGTGTGTATGTGAACTTGTATGTTTGTAAACGTACACACGACACAGGAGAAAATCCTAGTGTGGGGATATGATTATAAAACTTGGTATAATGAAGGGAACTCTACAAATCGTTCGGTAAGTAATAATATACAAATATCACAAAGTGACTAATAGAAAAATATTATCACACTTATTTATACAATATTGACATTGTGTGAGCAACATCTACTTGGTACAACACGGCTTCTGCTATAAAATACAGTAATTCTCATTATTACAACAATTTCATCAATATTTATCTATTTTAATGAAATAATAATAATCGGCATAATTAAGACTCATTTGAATTATGACCCACAATTAGAGTGAAATTTATTTAAACATGTTTCTCCTTAATATTGTTGGTCTTCGTTATTTCAAACGAATTAGTGTCAAAGTGGGTCATGATTGAAATTTGTCAATTGTACTTTACAGACACATTGCCATTTATGTAGAACACATAATATACTTAACTATATTGTTGGCAGTACGATCAAGTACTTAAAAGTGTACACATAAATATTCATTAATGGTCATAATAAGAACAATCGAACTAAATTATGATTGCGTAGAAACTAGTCCAATAGTTATGTGAATAAGCCATTTCACGGGAATCTTTTGATAGAGTCCCAATTTGAATTACACCTAAAATGTATTAATTAATTACAGATGATCTATTCTCATTATGACCACACGAAACCTACTTACATTCAATATTTGTGCATTCATTACACTAAGTCCAATACTTAAATAACTATCACAAACATTTCACATTAATTAATTTTTTTGGGGCTGACCTTATAAGAAAACAGTGATTTATTTTGTTAAAAAATAAGAAACTAATCTGTCGAGTATTGTGTTATTTATCGAAAGAATGAGGTTATGGAAGTGATACAATGATTGTACTTTTGCTCTTTGAAGAAAATTCATAAACTAAAAAACGTGTGATTTTGTTCTATAGTTAACAGAAAAAATAGACATATATAGGGCAGATAATAATGAATATTTATCATCTTACACCACAGACCGTACCATTGTAAAACATTGTCATTAATTTCTAGCTTCGGAACACTCTTACCTCGATATGTTTGTCAATCGCCATTAACATAATTGAGCGACTTCCATTTGGCAAACTCCCGCCCTACCAGGGCATCATGAACTCATAGCAGCTTATAATGATGAGAAGAACACTGTAAACACTTTTGGAATCCTCTGTCATCGTTGATCGCGGTTCTTTCTCTTTCGGTTAATCACCAGTAATGGTCCATCAAGGGCTTCGTCGATTTGTTCTTGGGCTTTTCCTTTCGTCTCAGGAATAATGAAGAATATATACAAGGATCCCAGGAGTGTAATGGAGGCGCATATGTAGTAAGTGCCGTGAAGGCCTACAGAGACGGCGATGGTGCCGTAGTACCGAAGAATGAAGAAACTGCTAAGCCACATCCATGATATTAGGAGACTGGATGCTAGGCTTCTTACCTATAAATTAAAATAAACGTAAGTACCTATTATACTTAGATAGTATTAATAAGTAGTACAGCCCACGCAAAACAAACGAGTACTCACATTGATGGTAAACAATTCAGATATAAGTACATAAGGCACGGATCCCAATCCTATATTGTACAAAAACAGCACCACTGACATCAAAGCTACAGGGGCCCATAAATTTTCTTCTTGCTTCTCCACATCTTCTACCACATTAGTCAAATTCTGAACTTTCCATTCTCCAGGAACACTACCATTCTCAAGTACCACTCTAAACCTAGAACTATCGTTCGTAGAGGTATAATTCTTCCATTCTGGAATTGTATTAACTTGTGTGAAGTTTTCTGTCAATTGTAGGCCCTTCTCCTTGATATTGTGCGTTCGTTTGTAAGGCCACAAGCGGTGAGAGTACCAGGAGTACAGACGTATGTTGGGGTCACAGTACGCTCCTAGTATTGCGAGGCAACAGGTTATTCCTGAACATGACCAGAGTAGCAGCATCTATAAGTATAAATAAAACGTGATTAAAGTTTAATTCACTGATTGATTGCCATATTGTCACGAGGTAATAAAACAGCCTTTTTTACCTTTCTACCAAGTTTGTCTACAGAGACAGTAGCAACCGCGGCTCCAAGGACCAGTGCAGTACCGCATAGTATGGAGCCAGCTTCTGATGGTTCGAACAATGAGCGAGGCGCAGTTCTGGAAATAGCGAAAATGAAATGAAAATCTAGTATTCATTATTCTTAACTAAAGATACATAAATTCTGAGACCACGACCTTACTAAGTATATCTTACCCATTATACATAGTAATGTTGTAAGCTGTAACGTTAAGATGGGGCACACTATGCGTGGAGTGTCGCAGTACTGCCGCTGCAAAACTGTTGACTGCTCCGGCGCCACTGCCTGCACCGGCACTCAGTAGTACCAGGCATGAGAATAGTGCACGACGCGTACGTCGGTGTCGAACTGAAATTACATAGATCAAGATACTTATTAGTTGGAATAATCAGACAGAGAGAGGATATATGACCTATGGACCAGGAAAAATATGAGGATTTTCAATTGCAGAAAAATTTTACTAGGAACATAAAGATTCTATAAGATAAGATTCGATGTGTAACAATATTTGATGAAACGTAAAGATGTACGTACATTTATGCTCGATTTTTCATCAATATAGTTGTAATAGGTACTCTTAAATAGTCACAGGGTTTGTCAACTTACATAGCTCCCTACAAGCCGACTGCTCTCTTTTCTTCTCAGAATTAGAGTCCAGGCCACTGCTTCTCTTTAGCATCGGCTGGAAGGTGTCCGAGTCCTGCCTACGTATGGGATCCCGTCTCCCGTAGCAGTCTGAAGTCCTGATCTTGACTTCTTGCTGTTCTATCACATCTGTCAGATCTTCTCGGAAGTCAGAACCATCGAACCAGCAGATTATTTTTGCTGCATCCTGTATCAACGAAAAACTTGTTAAGTAAAGAAAATATATCTTGTAAGGAAGCGGAGATACATTTTTTTTTCGATTTTCGGTTGTCCAAAATTGTCATTACCTGTATCCTCCCGACGCTAATGAGGAACGAAGGTGTCTCTGGCAACCAGATCAGTGATACCAGGAGTACACAAGGTGGTATCGCCATTGATAGCGATAGTGCATGTGCTGACAGTACACCGCCGGCTGCGTACGCAAATAGAATGCCGCAACTGAAATGTGATAGCAAAAATTGTGATCACCCGTGGCTTCTGGTTTCTTAGTATTTTACTTTTTAGTTTCAAAATAATAAACTTAATACGTTCTTTTACTTACAAGTTAGCTTTCTTTAAAGTAAAGATTTAGAGCTGTTATTAATAGGTTGGTTACCTGCATGCTAATGAAGGCATCGCGGCCAATCCCCTTGTTCTTGGAGCGATTTCGGCACAATACAGTGGTGCCAATGCGAGTGCACCTGCACCTCCTGCACCGGCTGCTACCCTGGCAGCCCACACTCCTCGGGGACCACACCATGCTGCTAAGGACCAGCTTATCTGGAAAGAGCAAAGGGCCTATATTCATTTTGTTTGCATGAACAATAATGAAGTATTGATAATTTTACAGTTAAATTACATAAAGTAAAATTAAATTAACTTACAATAAAACTAACGCAAATACAAAAAGCCCCAGCTTTGCGTCCTCTCGCATCAGCTAGCACCGCGAAAAATGGTGCAGCTGGTAACGCGACCAGGCAAGGTAGCGCGGCTAACCAGGCACCTCCTGTTAAAGCCTCGCTCCCTAGTACTCCTGACACCCACCCTGTACTGCATCCGTGGGTAAAACAGGACAGGTTATCTGGAAAGACAAAGACAGAATTAATCAAATTAACCAAGATTAATATTTTTTAGTGGTCTGTTTATTGAATTTATCTTTGTTACATAATTTAATTGACACATATTTTCGTCTTACTCACGTAACGACTGCCAGTAGGAGCGCGACAGTCGCCGCTTCGTTAACGAATAATATGAGCCTCTAGCTTGGCTTTTGGTGTCAAAGTTTTGACACCATTTTATTATTTTGAAACAGTTCAGGGTAAGTAGACGTTGAAGAAAACTTAATCAGAATACGGTAGTTGACAGGTAGTCAAATTCAATACTTTTATTGAAATGTCAAAAACGATACTTTTCTATGAATTTTGTATTGGATCGCAACTTATGACGTCATCATATTTCTGCGTCAAATAGCATACTTATTTCTTTAAAATTAGCGAGAAAAATCTAAAAGTAGGTTAATTGTCAAATCAATGGATGAGAGTATGATCATTTTTTAATTATATATTGTATTGAAACGTTGAAACAATTTATTTTAAACCTAGGAAACTAGCCGCATGTCATATTTTTGCTTGGTTCCTTGTGTAATGTTACTTATACAGATGCAAAAGACAGAATGCCATTTGTTATTATTGAAAGGAATTCATAAGATGTCTTACAACAACAAACGAAGTATCTAAACAGCATTTTAAATAATAAATCAAAACAATTCAAACAGAACTACAATTAGAATTGCAAAACCATATTAAAATTCAGCAACATAGGTAGTAGTAGGTACTAGGAAAACAGAAATGCAAAAAGCTGTATTTATGGGCTGTTTACTCGTACATTATCATTCGGATATTTGGGGCAGCTGTTTGTGGATTCGGACGGCGGCGGGTCGCCTGCTGTTTTTGCAGTACATTTGTGACAGTGTTTAGACAATGGAAATGTAGATTAAAATATGCAAAATGTAGCTATATTATGTTTCTGCTTTGTGACTGACAGTTGTTTCCGTATTATTTGAAGCGGAGTAATTGGGCTACTTGGTCGTTCATTGGTCAATCTGTTTCAAGAGGGACCGCTAAGTTACACTGATTCGGTAACTGGATAAAGCCTAAGATTTCAAAGCTTTTCTACGTAATCTTATGCAGCTACATCTACAGCCTATAAATGCCCACTGCTGAGCAAAGCCTCTTCTCGCACGGAATAGGTTTGAGCATTAATCACCACGCTTGCTTAATGTTGATTGGCGATTTCAAACTTACAGTTAGAAATTATAAGCACAGGTTACCTCACGATGTTTTCCTTCATCGTTTATCAGTGGTGTCTAAATAATCTTAGAAAGTACATGTAACTCGGAAAAAGTCACATTGGTACTTGCTGTTGGTAGGTTTCGAAACCGAACCTTCATGCATGAGAAGCAGACGTCTTCAACCTCCGGGCCACCACGACACATGGCATATAGACACATTATGCAGCTAGCTTAAACAATATTTTACGCAATGTATAATGAGAGGCCATATAAATGAGCGCCTACTTTAATTAAATAATATTCATAGACAGTGACAGGACTCACAACACCTCTAAATAGTAATTCACACGTGAGTACTAGGCCACAGAGATTGCCTATTAAATTCATACGCCTTTGGTCTCATAACGGTTTGGTGGGTGTTGTTGCCATATTGTGATACACATACGTAGTACGCATGCCAATGTTCAGCTGATACTTTTTTTTTTTAATGGGATAAGCTCGCCATAACCTCCCGAAACCGCTGCAACTCCTGTAAGCCAGGATCTACGTGATGCGTAGATACAACCATGAAAACACCAGAACACTGAAGTCCGGCGCGTCCCAGGGACATGAGTAACTGCCTTGGTTCCCGCAACGAAGTGAATCAGAAGATATTATAAGAGGAGAAGAAGAAAAAAAATCAGCAGATACTTATATTAGAACTACTAATCGCGATGCTGCCTCGCTGGTCGAGTGCCGGGCAAGAGGTCTCGCGTTCGATTCCCGGGTCTGGCAAAGTATTACTGGGTTTTTAAAAAATTCTCAGTAGCACGGAGTCTAGAATTGTGCCCGGTATATGGCAATACGCTCACCCCCTAGTTCATGGGTCTCATAACATAGATAGTGAAAAGTGGGTGTTACATTGTACATAATGTGCACCTCTGCCTACCCCTTCGAGAATAAAAGGCGTTATGTTATGTTATGTTAATCGCGATGCGATTGTGTTGTTTACAAAACTATCATGAAGTGTCGAGTAGAATTTCCGTATGTGGAAAAGTTTGGGCAGTGTTTTTGAGTTACAGCATAGGTACGTTACCAACCCGCATTGACCAAGCGTGGTGATTGATACTCAAACTTTTCCGTGGGAGAAGAGGCTTTGCTCAGCAGTGCGCATTTATAGGCTGTTGATGATGATGATGATGATGATGATGATGATGATGATGATGATAATGATGATAATGATTATGATGATTATGATGATTATGATGATTATGATGATTATGATGATGATGATAATGATGATAGGTACGAGAATTGTAAAGCGCATTATATCAGCCATAAGGTACTGCTTATGGCACGGGCCCCGAGACAAAAAGACACTCCACCTCACCATCCTCAGGAGGCCCCGAAAGACCGATAACTCCTACGACGGAAACACATCCGCTACAAGTTGCGCGGCAACCGGCGCACGGAGCAAAATATTTGTATGCTCCACAAATTATTGTGTCTGGTCTGAGTTACATGTGTGTGTGAACTTGCATGTTTGTAAACGAACCGACGATACAGGAGAAAATCCTTCTCCAACGTAAAAAATATAGAAAGAAAGAAAAACCATTTATTTTGCTACGAAACACAACAAGAATTTAGAAACACCGAAAAAAAGCCCATGGTGCGTCGCAGCGCAAAATGCTGGAGCTCAGCTTAATACCGTAGACCGGGCACAGAGGCTCGAGCCCACAGCGCTGATTTTCAGCACCAGCCCGTTATAATATAATATAGAGCTATAAAAAAACCATGCTAAAAGGGCTCCGAATTATTGTGTGCCCAAGAACCTTAGCGTAGTCTAAGACAGCCCTGGCCATGACACGTCTACTGCTGAAAGCTGAAAGCTTCCTCAACGACTTGTTAAGGGACCGGTTGAAAGTGACCATTAAGTTTACATTCCTCTGCGACCTTACATACTATGCTTCATATCTATGTTTTATTTCGGGAAATGCTCGTGTTGCTATACTTCATAGAACTTGCACAACCTTATTCCCCCTAGTCCGTTTTACCATCGTACTACTAGACGAAGGCTTGGCGCCACCCTTATATGGTGGACATTCCACCTATTCGCACGAAGCGTTTTCAAGCTTCCGTGTGTAAACCAATGGCATTCCTTGCTGGAATCTGTGTCTCCCGACAAATGTCTCTGGTGTCTTCAACTCTCGAGTGAACTGGCTGCTCATAGGTAGGCGTGCTCCATCGTTGGCCACATTGTCGCTTACCACCAGATATGGTGGATAAAATTCAGCCCATCAAATATAAAAAGAAAGTTTGCATCCAGCGCGAGAGCCTTTCTGCGACCTTACTTCCTATACTGTATAAATATCATCTATTTCATTTATTCAATAATTTATGTACACACAAACAGCACAGAGGATAACACATTTATAAAATGAGAGTATATAGGTGTACGAGTATCTATGTTTCATTTCGGGAAATCCTCGTGTTGCTATGCTTCATAAAACTCTAGAATTTTTTTTAAAATAATACAATTTGCGCTCGTAAAGTGCCTTCAAATTACTTCCAAGTCACGGAGCTGCTTATACAAAGATGGTTCTTATGTTCCCGATTACCGATCTGCCAAGATGACCGCGACGTGATCCGAATTGTTCATTAGCTAGCTGTTCGTAACATTGAACACTAGTTTGTTTTTTATATACTATGGTATCTGTAATGTTTAAAAAGTATTGTTGCAATACATAATTATTGTGTCGTTAATGTCTATTCTTACAATAGGTTTCATTATGCCGTCCGATTATCTTGTAATCTTAAGTTGTTAAAGCAATAAAAAATGTAAATAACAAAAATTGGTCCTTTGATTCATAGCACTTAAATCCTCTTCATCAGCCCTCGCAGGTAGTTAAAAAAAAGTGGAGTAAATATTGCTACGCCGTAGCACGGCTACGAGAATTATGATCTCGTAGCACGTACATAATTCCATTCACATAAAAGAGACATGCTTCGTTTAAAGTAAATTGAATATTAAGGCTACCTACACATGGGCAAGGTATACCAACCACATTAGTAAGACGTGGCTACACTAATTGAATTTTGCATAGCGTATGCTCTTGTTACTGTCTGTGTTCCTGGTATTATTTTCCGTTTAAGTTAACCTCAAAAGCTTGTAGCAAAGAAAATAGTTTACTGTGGGATTTGTGTTTTCATAATATTAAGTATCTTTAAGTAAAAAACATGAATCGATTTAAAGTAAAGTTGATGGTACAAGTAGTCTTTGGAGTTATGTCACCGTTTATTAAAGTTTAAAATACCTAATACTAGCAGCCCGTCCCGGAGGCTTTGCACGGGGTAAACAATTATTTATTTTTGGAAATTTGGATTATTGTAGTTTCATAACTACAATAGTTGGACATATGCTACCGCGGAGTTTTTTGTAGACATTATGATGTTCTTCAATATGGTTGTATACACGGCCACACATCAATCTATACAAATCCAGTTTATCTTGGTGTCGCGTCGCATCATCTTTCTGCATATTTAACGTTCAGTTTATACTGGTTATGTAAAGCTCGATGTGTAGCCGTGTGTACATTATTATGTTCTATCGCTAATAGTTTCGGCAGCGCATTCAACGAAAGACATTTTAAGACTCATTTTTCTACACCTTCGGTTACATTGTTCAAATTTTATAAAGGATCCCTAATTTTTTTAAAATGAAATGTATCCTATGTCAAATTGGAAGAATGTAGCATTCTATTGGTGAAAGAATTTTTTAAATCGGCCCAGTATTTTTTGAGCCTATTCATTACAAACATACAAAAATAGGTACCTACAAATCTTTCCTCTTTATAATATTAGTATAGATACATTAGAGAATTAATAATAATAATAATCAGATTCACGTGGGGGGCGGACACGCGATTTATAAGTTACTGGCGCGGCTAACATGGCAATGGAAACCCATTATAAACATGGAGACTAGATCGAAAAGTAAACGTATAGGGCCGCTTCCCGGGGGCGATCGCCGGGGCACACCTGGAGCTGACGCTGGGTGTTTCAGCATGCGATCCGTCAGTGGTGCGGAGTTGAGCAGGCGGGCTCTCACCAGAAAAGAGGTTACAGCCGAACCAGAATACTCTGTCAGTCTTAATGACGATGTCACTAATCACCCAATAGAACCATATAGTCCTAGCACCGTTTCGTATACCCCTTCATTGCAATCGTTGCCTTCGTCAACTAGTTCATCGCCATCAACAGTTAGAGTTAGGGATCCACCCATTCCAGTCTTGGATGTTGCGCAGGAAAAAGGTATTAACCATACCTTTTTACCCGCGTCCACCAAGGCCGGTAAACCAAGAGTGCGCATGTCTTGGAGCAAAGATGTTAATATATTCATCATGCGCACTTATTATTATATCACAAAATTAGAAACCGATATGACAACATATAGGAAACGATTGCACGAACTATTCTCACGTCAATACCCACAAATTACAGTCTCCGAACAGCGCGTATCAGATCAAATGAGAACAATAGTAAGAAACAAGAGACTCTCACAAGATACATTAGATCACTTGAAGGAAGAAGTGCGTAAAACTTTAGAAAAAGAAGAAGAAGAAGTAAATGAGAATTTCAATAGCATAAACACGTCAGAAGTCCCTAACAATAGTCACATCCAATCCCCTTTATCATCCCAAACCAGAGGTCAATCAATAAACTCTGAAGACATCTCATTCATCACATCTAGCATCATCCCAAATTCACAATCATCAGTCACAAACTTATCACAACATGCTTCCACCCAAACAAACTTCTCTCACAAATCTTTACCACCATTAACACTTACCACATATCCTAGAGAAACAACAGAGGTTGACACGATTACACAGGAATTAATTAACCAATTGGAAACTACGCTTATACAATACACAGGCACAGATCCTACAGCACGTCCTAAGCTGCCAAAACTGAGAGAGAATAAAAAGTTGTATGAACTGGTGGATATTTTTAATAAACAAATTTTGAACCAATTTTATTCTATAGACTCTGATCTAATATGTATACACACACTCATTTATTGCAGCGCCTACGTGATCTGTAAAAATTTAGGATACAAAATAAAAACTTATAAACGAAACACTAAATATCATAAAACCCTTAAACCATCTTGGCAAATAAGACTAGAACTAGATATAAAAAAATTAAGAGCAAGTATCGGTAGACTAACACAATATATAAACAACAATAGATCTAGAAAGATAGTAAAAGCGGTAGAGAAAATATTTAGACAAACTAAAGTACACACTATTCATGAACCAGATAATGTCCGGCCAGAAGAATACACACTAAAGCAGAAATTAACTCTAAAGTCACAAAGATTAAAAAGATACTTAAAAGCGCTGCAACGAAAAGAAGATAACAAACTTTTTACTACTAATGAAAGGAATTTTTACAGAGCATGTAGAGATAACGGAATACCAAATGATAACAATAATATAATCCCTGAAGCAAATGATCTAAAAATCTTCTGGGCTAATATATGGGAAAAAAGAAGTGATCATACGGATACTGCGCATTGGATTGATGAAGAGCAAAATAGAATGATTGAAATAGATGAGATGGAATTCACTGATATTACTCCAGAGGATGTGACAATAGTCACAGCAAGAATGAAAAATTGGAAAGCAGCAGGCATAGACAACATTCACAATTTTTGGTTTAAAAAATTTATCACACTACATCACGTCATTGCTAAAAACGTTACAGAACTAATTAGAGGTGAACAACCAATACCCAAATTTATCACAAAAGGCGTTACTTATATGCTTCCTAAAAGCAATAATACTTCAGATCCTTCACAATACCGTCCCATTACATGTTTACCTACAATCTATAAACTAATTACTTCCCTCATCACACGTGATATAAATAGCCATCTTCACCGATACAATGTGCTGTCAGAAGAACAGAAAGGTTGTAGGCAAAATCATAGAGGTTGTAAGGAGCAGCTTATAATAGACTCCACCATTTTAAAGACAGCTCATTCTCATAAAAAAGATTTAAGTATAACATACATAGATTATAAAAAAGCATTCGATAGCGTCCCTCACTCTTGGTTAATAAAAATCATACAAATATATAAAATAAATCCTATTATCATCGACTTCCTGAGAAATGCTATGGCTGATTGGCGAACGAGTCTGCCTTTCTAATGGTGCAAACTCAATCACCACAGAGGAAATTCACATCAGAAATGGTATTTTTCAGGGAGACTCTCTCAGCCCTCTATGGTTTTGCCTTGCCTTGAACCCATTATCACATCTTCTTAACAATACAACTAACGGGTTTAAATTAAATTCAGATACATCCATTACTCATCTAATGTATATGGATGATATTAAACTATTCGCAAACTCCAAAAAAGGTTTACAGTCATTAATAGAATTAACTACCAAGTTCAGTGCAGATATAAACATGTCATTTGGGTTAGACAAGTGCCGCATATTACATATTTGTAAAGGCAAAGTAATGAATACGCTTAATAGTACAGACGAACCCAATACATTCGAATCTATGGGACCGACAGATAGTTATAAATATCTTGGTATTCACCAGTCCAATACCATTGACCATATTAAAATTAAAAAACATTTGTCTTTAGAGTTCTCAAAACGATTGAATTTACTATGCAAAAAACAACCTCAATCAAAAAACCTCTTCAAAGCAATCAACACATTTGCAATACCCGTCTTAACATTTTCATTCGGCGTAATTAAATGGACACGTACAGATATCCGAAGCTTAGAAATTAAAATCAGAACCACGTTAACAAAATACAGCTACCTCCATCCTAAATCTGCCATCGAGAGAATTTCGGTAAAGAGAGAAAAAGGAGGAAGAGGACTCATAGATTTGAATGTATTATGGGAAGGACAAATTCAAAATCTCCGGAATTTCTTCTATTCTAAAGTTACAACTAGTCACATCCATTCAGCCATAATTGATCTCGACAAAAACTGTACTCCATTAAACTTATCCAACAAGAACATTAATTATAAAACCCCACAAAACCATATCACTGACAAGCTAAATAGATGGCGCTCCAAAGAACTGCACGGGAGGCATCTACATGATCTGGAGCAGTCACATGTAGACATAGACGCCTCAAATAAATGGCTAAAATTAGGTTCCTTATTCCCAGAGACCGAAGGCTTCATGATTGCCATTCAAGACCAGGTCATAAACACTAAAAATTACAAAAAGCATATTCTTAAGGACCCAGCAGTACAAAATGATAAATGTAGGAAATGTCACCGTGCAGCTGAAACTATCCAGCACATCACAAGTGCATGCCCCAACCTAGCTCAAACTGATTACACCCACAGACACAATCAAGTCACCCGCATTATCCATCAGAAATTAGCTATAAAATATAATCTTTTACCGCCAAAAATTGTACCGTATTACCAATATGTACCTGTGCCGGTGCTGGAGAATCGGAACCACAAGATATATTACGACCGAGCAATACTAACTGACAAAACTATACACGACAATAGACTAGATATTACAATGATTGACAAACAAAACAAACACGCATATATTATAGACATTGCAATTCCAAACACACACAACCTGCAAAAGACAATAACTGAAAAGATACATAAATACACAGATTTGAAAGAAGAAATTATGAGAATATGGAAGATGAACCGGGTATACATTGTGCCTCTGGTTCTCTCTAGCACTGGCATGATACCTAAACACCTACACCATTACCTGCAACAAATAGATCTGCCTACAAACACATACATGACCATGCAAAAAGCTACCATATTAAATACGTGTAGAATAGTTCGCAAATTTTTACAGGAAGATTCAAATAGCGAACCAAATCCCCAAGATTAAATGAAACTCACTTGGCTCAGGCCCGTGATTTCATTAAATAACCGGTATTTTTATAATGCCGAGAAAAACTTAATTTCGCTGATAATAATAATAATAATATTCTTTATTGTACACCACATAAACACATAGGACAAACAACAATTAATATAGTGCACAATGGGCGGTCTTATCGCACAAGGCGATCTTTTACAGACAACCTTTGGATGGAGCTGTAATAGGAGTCAGATATGGGTCGTCAAGTGTACAAGTTAAAGACTTTAAAAAGAAAATAATAATAATACCGTGTAAACCGTAATATGTATAAATAAATTATATATGTATATATATATATAAATATATGTATGTATATGCCTACATAAAAGTTATAAAAATAAGAATATATAAAATAGAACATAATACATAATGGTGTGTAAGTGTGCGTGTGTGCGTTTATGCATGTATGTGTACGTGTGTTACCATGTTAAGTAGGAGACAAGAAAAAACTATAAAGTTAGATAAAATTCTTTAACTAGTTTTTTAAATTGTGATATGGTTTGAGCTCGCCTCACTGCAATCGGTAGAGCATTCCACAACCGTGCTGCTTGTACTGTATAGGACTTGTCGAAAAATGTAGTGGAATGCAAACAGACGTTTAATTTCAAGCTCTCCGATGATCTTAAAAACTTCGTATATGAGTTGCCAAGGTACGTAAAACGCTCTTTTAGATAAAAAGGGGTAGTGGGATTAAAGAGTACATTGTATAGAAGTGAAAGAATGTGAGTATTCCGGCGAAGGCGAATAGGCAGCCATTTGAGCTTATTGCGGAACTCGGAGACATGGTCATATTTGCGCAATCCAAATATAAACCTGATAGAAAGATTTTGAAGGCGCTCAAGCTTGTCTAATTGTTCTTGGGTGAGATCAAGATAGCTGGCATCAGCATAGTCGAGGATTGGTAGAAGTAGGGATTGTGCTAATGCAATTTTAGTAGTAGTGGGCAAGAAATTTCGAAGACGCCTCAAGGATCCCGCCGAGGCAAACATTCTGCGACTGACCTCCTGCATCTGTTTAGACCAGGAGAGAGTACTGTCAATGTAAATCCCCAAGTTCTTGACTTCGTAGGAAAAAGGAATTTTTGTGTTAAGCAGAGATACTTGGGGAAGAGTAGACCAGTCTATTCTGGAGACAGCCCTTGAACTGCCGACAACCGTCACCTGTGTTTTGGATGGGTTAATACGCAGGCCATATTTCATGCTCCAATCGCTAATTCGTGCCATGTCGCGGTTAACTAGAGCAACAGCATCTGGTAATTCATGAAGTGAAGCTTGCGTGTAGATCTGCAGATCATCGGCATAGAGGTGGAAGGAAGAAGAGAGTTCTTTAGAGATAGAGTTGATAAATAGGGCGAAGAGTAAAGGGGATAGAACACCACCCTGTGGCACACCAGCAGCAGTACAACACCAAGAAGAATAACGATCGTCATAGTGAATACGCTGCCGGCGACCAAATAGGTAACTACGAAACCAGTCAATAGCCGATACTGATACGTTAAGAGAGCTGAGCACGCCAAGCAAAACGTCGAAGTCAACTGTATTAAAAGCGTTACTGAAATCGAGTAGGATAAGTACCGTCAACTTCCCCGACTCCATGCCCGACCTAATGTCATCAGTAATATTTACGAGCGCCGTGGTAGTGCTGTGCCCCGGGCGAAAACCAGATTGGTAGGGACTAAGGAGGCTGTGCCTGGTAAGAAAAGAACTAAATTGATGATGGACAAGTTTTTCTAGGATTTTAGACAGGAATGGAAGAATGGAAATAGGACGAAAATCGGAAAAAGAAGCAGGATTTGGTTTCTTGGGAAGAGGTATTACATGAGCTTCTTTCCAAATTTGAGGGAAGGCTCTGTTGGAGACCGAGGAATTTAGGACAAAAAGGATGACAGGGGTAATTTGATCGAGGATAGGAATAATCATTTTGCGGCTAACACAGTCACCACCAACGGCATTCGATGTCGTCGACAGAATGCTCCTCCTAACGTCACATGCGGCAAATTGACTGAAGTCGAAAGGAGAAAAATTTGGTAACGGAAGTAGAGAGAGAGAGTTTAAAGTAGCAGTTTTAGTGGCCATATCTAAAGTGGGTGAGGAGGAGAAGTGAGAATTAAGAAAATTTAAATCTAGATCTTTAGGCAAAGAGTTTTGGGTTTGTTTTCCAATACCTAATGATTTAAGGAACTTCCACACTTTAGCCGGATCACTATTTTCAACAGATTTATGAATGTGTTGGCGTTTGGCATTCCTGCACACCTTGTTGCACTGGTTTCTTATTCTAATATATTTTACCCTATTGCTGTCACTAGGCTGGATTTTAAATTTAATATTTTGCATGAATTTTTATATTATTTTGTTATGCATAAATATTACTATACTTACAAACAGCAGCAGACACAATACGCCGCACGGTGCCCCGCCATCGTTTGGACGAGGTTCTCTCTATGCGGTTCCTGCAACAAAACACAGATTACACTCGTTTGTATGCTAACTAATCCACGCTTTTATGCAGTCCTGGTATCAGGAAGTCGTTGTACAAGAGAAAATATTATTTATACCCGCCTAAAGGAAGCCAGCCGGGTTACAATAGGAGTTTAAAGAATTTTGAAATTTTGCTTTGAACTTTGGAACCTTTGGACCTCCTATTAGGGTGTCGTATTTTGTAAGATTATGTAATTATGCCTCTGAAAAATATAAGGAAAGTTTAACATTATTGGGATCATTACTTTTTAATATCAATTTGTTTTTGTTAGAAACAGTAAATTTGTTTATAAAATCAGTGACAATCAATCAATGAGACTTACAGCGCCCTTTAATTTTTTATCACAGTTTGGTGTAATAAAATAATTTCCGTATACCTCTATATTTTGTACACAGACAAAATTATTTTACCCAAAATAGTTTCAATTAAAAACTGCTCACATTCACTGCACTGATTTAGAAGACGAGAATTCCAAAATTTCGTTGCGAGAATGTGCAAATCATTCGTGCGACAAAGGTTCCCCGGTCATTAGCCTTTCATTAGCAACCCGACGGCCATTTTCCACGTGAGTCAGCGCAATTGACTTCTATAAGGGAATTTAATAGGAACAATGACGACGTCAGAAATTCGGAGACAATTGGTAATTGTTTTTGCAAGGATTTTGATAGAATTATCCCAGTGTGGCGAATTATTGACGTCTACTTTTCAGGGTTAGATCGTTCTTATTTACGTAACTGTTTGACGAGAAACTCGACTAGTTTCAAGCCGTGATAGAGGCTTATATTCATGAGCAGCATTCCGCGACCCGCGACATGGCGATTTGGGAGTATTGATTCAAAGTAGGTTAGTGTACAATAACGTAGATTTTGATAATGTCCGATTTGTTTTGTAGACATATTTTGTTATATTCTCAATTTTATGAAACACTTATTACATGGGGAAAAAATATAAAACCATATGCATGTATTGTGACGATATCAGCAAAGAGGCTGGTAGTGGTTGGATGCGTAGAGAGGCCTATGTCCAGCAGTGGACGAGAACAGGCTGTTAATGATGATGATGATGCATGAATCAATTAATAAATTACCAGGGCAACAGAGATAGTAGAAGCTAGCCTTAGCTGTTAAATTCCTCGTATCATATCATACTCTTTATGAAAGTAAGTGACGAACTAACCATTCATTGTGTACTCAGCTTTTAGCGCACAAGTGGCCACACTCCAGTAACAGCGTCCGGTGGCCATGTCTCTTCTTGTTTATCACTATCTATCTACAGCTAAGTGTTCTAGCTTCCAGTCTACTAACAACTTTAACTCTATAAAGGTGCGGTCTCCACTAGCTACGAGTTTTGTTTAACACAGTTTATTACTCTAGAGATAGGTATTCTTGCCTCTTCGTGTAATGATTGCAAGCGCATTTATGAGACGTTTCAAGTAACTCCTCGATTATGCTGGCAATCTGTTTTTAACTGTGACTAGGAGCCTAGTAAACGGAGTAAATAATATGTATAAGTTAGAAATAAGGTTAACTTGTCGAAATGTTGTTTTACTTGAATTTTCTTTTTTTATCCAGCCATTATCGTCCAACTGCAGTCCGTCTACTTAATTCTACGTTTCTTCTATTCATTTTAGTCAGAGCTGGATTAAATTATATTATGTAGAGACTTGAGAGAACCATTATGATTGAAGAGACGATCAACTACCTCTATAAGGATTGGGGTAGAGATAAAACGAATCAAAACTATTACTACACACTTTCAACAATAATATTTATTGTTCTAGGACATGCTTGGCACCATGTTGGTTAGGCTCGATACTCAAATGTAGTCAGTAGTTACTCAGGCTTTAGTGGGTCATTTCATACTTTCATTATAATGTAGACAATCTAGTTTCCTTATGGCGTCGAGCATTTCTTTCTTTATTGAAACAAAGAGTTTCCTTTTCTTATATAGAAGCACTATTTTTATAGATTGTCAGTATGTATAGGTATATAAGCACCGTGTTGGACTATAAGATTCTTTTTTATAAGTTTTGTAATGTTTATAATGCGTCAAGCGTGTCTTTGCATTGTTCTTACATATACATATAGTATTGGAATACCTCTATGTATCAGAGACATTGTAGAACATACTTTATTAAAAATAATGGAGGTTTTTGCTCTTTCTTCTCCATTCGAATCTACATCTTGGAATGAACACCTAGCTTCACTGACGGACTGACTGACAGACTATTATTTATTCTGTATTTGTTGACGTTGCAAAAGTACCAAATTCTGGTTTAATTGATATATATGCTTTGACTTTGACAGTGTAGCATCCCAGACCATAAGAAAATCTTTGAGACAATGAAACGTAAAGCCATATTGTCTTACACAATTTTCTTCAGCAACCATATTTAATGTACCCTTCTCACTCCCGTAGAACAGCACTCTAAGTTCGAATGAAAAAGGGAAAAAGCATCCGAAGTGACCTTGAAACTTTATTACTGTAACTTGGGACCTTCACTAATGTTATAGATTGGAACTTTTTCTCCGCCGTCTGCACGAATTGATCGCGACACGGTGTCGAGGCGAAGCGGGAGAATCGTATTTGACTTGTATTGAAAATATACAGGAATTTAATCTTATTTGGCGTAACCCTGACTGCTGTAAGAAAACAGAATCCTTTTGAAAATTGTTTAGTATTTTATTAACAAGGAATAAAAGTGTATATTAAATACTGACTCGTTGGGCGAGTTCAATTCGATCGAAGGTTTGATTCCCGGGTCGGGCAAACTATTACTGGGTTTAAAATCTCAGGAGTAGCACGGGGTCTGGAATTGTGCCCGGTATATGTCAATGCAATAGGCTCACCCCGTGTTACATGGGACTCATAACATAAAAAGTGAAAAGTGGATGTTACATTGTACAGACACATTAAGTACTGTAATGTGCACCTCTACCTACCCGTTTGGGGATAAAAGGCGTGATGTTGTTATGTGTAAAAAAGTTTTATTGTTTTGTAATTATAATCCTTTGAAATTGTTATAGAATCTACACAGCATTTCAAAATACTCCCTAACTTTGAGAGAACGTCTTTCATGTTTCCATTATTTCAAAGAAAATGTAAAATATTTGAAGGATCGTCTCAGTACTTATGATTAGACATTCCGCCTTTAAAGTGAAGTGATTGTTGAAATCACTTTAACGTTTTATATTGCTTGAGCGCTTGAAATGTACTTAGCCGGAGAGGAACGCCTGTGCAAAGTTAATTCGGGTGGTCGATGAAATATGAATGAGATACATTATTACTTAGACAGTTTATGGTATTTTAAATAGAGATAGGTATATGTGTGCTTAGATTGTCGAGAAAATGGGGTCGATATTTAAGTTGGTGGTCGATACCTAAGTAGATAAGCAAAAAGAGTAACCCATGGAGTTTGTTGCTCGTTCTTCTTCATACGAAACTACACTTTGGCATGTGCAAACAACAACGACAGACTGACACTTGTTATTTTGTTCGGCGTCCAATAATGCCTTATAATTGAGGTATGTAGGTCTTATTAGAATAAATTATTTGACCTTGACTTACTTACTGTTTAAACCTTTAATGACCTTTGTACAGATACACTCTACCATCTTATATCTTATCTATACTAATATTATAAAGCTGAAGTTTGTTTTTTTATTTGTTTGTTTGAACGCGCTAATCTCCAAAACTTCTGGTCCGATTTAAAAAAATCTTTCTGTGTTGGATAGTCCATTTATCGAGGAAGGCTATAGGCTATAAAATATCACGCTACTATTGATAGGCGCCGAGCAGAACGAGTGAAACCGCGCGGAAGTAGCAAGTATTATATAATGCGGAAGAGTTTGTTTTTTGTTTGTTTGTTTGAACGCGCTAATCTCCGTAACTACAAATCTGATTTGAATAATTCTTTTTGTGTTGGATAGCGCATTTATCGAGGATGGCTATAGGCTATAAAACATCACGCTATGACCAATAGGAGCTGAGCAGAGCGTCTGAAACCGCGCAGAAGTAGCTGGTAAAATAATATGTTTCGATTACTTACTTCTTCTTTTTTTTAACCGAATTCAAGCCCCTCTTTTTTAAAATCATACATAACATACATAACATCACGCCTTTTATCCCCGAAGGGGTAGGCAGAGGTGCACATTCTACCACAGTACAATGTAACACCCACTTTTCACTAGTTGTTATGAGTCCCATGTAATAGGGGGTGAGCCTATTGCCATATACCGGGCACATTTCCAGACTCCGTGCTACTACTGAGAATTTTAAAAAACCCAGTAATACTTTGCCCGACCCGGGAATCGAACCCGAGACCCCTTGCCCGGCAGTCGCACTTGCGACTACTCGGCCAACGAGGCAGTTTTTTGAAATCATTTAATTATTATACTAATCCCTTTTCTAAAAACTGCATCAAAATCGGTTCGATAAATCGCTAGATAATCGCGCACAAATAAACATACATACAGGTTAAACCGACAACCTTCTTTTTTTGAAGTCGTTTAAAATTGGTTTGATCTCACTACCTTACTGAATTCCATGAATATTCTCTTAGCAAAACTTTGCTCTCTCTTGTTGCTCTAGTAAGACTTTAAATTTAAAACATAAGACTAACTTTTTTAATTGTAAATTCGACCTACATTATACATTTTAGTTCACGTTTTTCATAATGTTCGTAAAATACGTATTTCTTTAGTTAAAACTGGCTTGTTTCTCTACAATGTCTAGACTGCAACACAGTCTAAAAGAGGGTATAAGGTCAAATCTAAATTTAAGTCAGTTGCAAGCACCAGGGGTGCAGCATTAGTGAAGGGGTCAAGTGTATAAATAGTTGATGTCGATAGGGATGACGTTTTATTTACGTATCAGATGTGTGTGCAGATATCGATTGCATGTTTATTGTTTTAATGAGTATTCGGGCATATGGTAAATGACTTCAGTTACATTTCAAGCCTCAATTTAAACTTAGAATAAAGGGTAGGTAGAAGAGAATATGAAGTCAAAATGTAGTTATGTATTATTTTTCACTGTAAGTCGACCCTAACATGACCAAACGCTACAAAGGCATCAAAAATAATCACAATGTCAGAAAATATAAATAAAATAAATAAATCGCAATCTACTTTCCAAAGTATAACTTTTCAATAAACATCGAGTTCGGAAACAAAGAATCACATTATCTGTGGTCTGTATTTCCCACGGGACATGGATATCGACATCGATGTCGATAAAGTCTCATATCTAATGCAGGCACTTCGGACGAAATTTTCGTTGTTACATGCCATTTGTGGTACTTTCGGAACGTCAGCTGTTTGGTAGATAAGCTTTCGTGTTTTATGATACCCTGGTAGTAGCTTTTACGGTGCTAAGCCATAGCAATTGATTGACATGCAGTTTGCTAAGGTAAAATACTTGAGCTTGATTTGATTCTTTTCTTAGGTTTCTTCTACCTACGTCAGGTAAATAATAATATAATAATAATAAAGCCTCATTTTATTCCTTAACAATGAAGTATGCCAGTCTTTTGGGCACCCTACCTCACGATAATGATGAGGAAAATTTTTTTTTTGATGCCTTATTATAGCTTATTTATTTATTATTACTTTTTTTAAGGTGTAAATATTTTAGTTCATAGTTATTTATATTTTAAGTTGTATATATTTTCATTTAGTTATAGTTAATATTAATTGTATATATAAAACATTTTCAAATGAAATTATTACTTAACAATTGATTTACATGTTTTTTTACAGTATCGAATTTTATATAAATTTGTAGTAACAATTAAAGATTTTTAATATAAAATTTAGAGAAAAATATACAACACAAAATTTATAAATAAGTGATTGATTTTCATGCATATAAAAATATATATTTATATTTATTAAGGACCTCCCTACAGAGTAAAGGCCTCCTCCATTTTTCTCCATTGATCTCTGTCTAAAGCCTTTTCTAACCAGTCATTTCCCACTGTGTTCAGTATTTCTTCGAGCCACCTCTCCCTTGGTCTACCTCTCTTTCTCTTTCCTGACGGCCCCTTCCAAGTAGTTATCCGTTTCGTCCATTTTTGCAGTGTTATTATTATGTTATTATGTATTTCTCACATATACGTTTGTCATTTTATGTTTCAACTTTATATGTAGCGTACTCCGCTCCATGGCTCTTTGCGTGGTTTGTATCTTGTTAATACGTCAGATAGGCAATTAGTAATCAATTTACCTCGAGAGAGTTGTAAACTGTTGAATTCATGACACACGCACAAATTTGAGCGCCGAGAAGAAATTTAAATAAAAATCTTTTTGCACTTTTATGCAAAAAAAAATCCTTATTTAAAGTTCACATAATTCATTTATATGTATACTACGTTTAAAAAACCGGAAGTCGGTTAATTGATATACTAAAACCTTCTTCTAAGTGCAACAAACACTTTTCTGAAAACCGCATCAAAATCCGTTCAGTCAATCGTGAGATAATTGAACACATACATACATACGAAGAACGAACTGAGAACATTTTTCTTTTTTTCAAGTCTGTTAAAAACTTTAATCGATTCTAGTATGAAAAACTGTTAGAGTAAAATATTCTAAGGCATCAATGAGGTCATTTTAAATATTAAGGTACTAGGGCCACATTAAGAACTGGAAGTAAATGCACAAGTAGGTATCATCATGGTTTTCCTTACGAGCATCACTATCAGATTGACTAGCGGAATAGGCAAACTTCTAAATATGTTATCGCGTGTTGCATTTATGCATGAGTGTCTGGTACTTCTATGCTGAATGTATTTATTTTAAACTGTACTTGGCGTGAATGTGTTTATAATCTGTTGTTTTATACAAAGACTAGCTTCTGGAAGCGGCTTCAAATAAAATTATCGGTTATTTCAGAACATTATCTTCCCCTATGTCAAATTTCATTCCAATCCCTTCAAAACAAACATATAAAGTTTCTCATTTATAATATTAATGAGATTATCCCATAAGAATATTTTTCATTAGGCTTATTGGCTAAAAATACTGGTCGTCTCAATATAATTTAAGAATAAACAAGGACGATTTCTAATATATCATAATTTATCATCGTCTGAACCCTTTAATAATTAAACTTATTTATTAACAAACTATGGTTTAATTAAAATAAATGCTTTGACTTTGACTTTGACTAAAATATCGATATATGAACAGATTCACATAACAATCATCAATAATCCAATGTGTAACTACCTCTACATATAATTCCGTCAAAAGTTTCATTCAAATTCAGAAGACCAGGACATAATGACTTATCAAGAGATTGGCTAAACTTATAACTGATCGAGGAAATAGTAGCCAGTTGTGAAAACAAGGTGAACTTAGGGTGTGGTTAATATTGTAGGGCAAAGTTAGATGAGGGACGCAGAAAACCGCAACATTGAAGTCCGGCGCGTCCCAGGGACACGATTAACTGTCTGGGTTCCCGCAACGAAGTGAATCAGAAGATATTATAAGAGAAGAAGAAAAAAGTATAGTTTCCACTTCCCTCGGTGAATTACTGCAGGAGAGGATGTCTTGTTTGTCAACTACATGTGTATACGTTTTCATATATAAAGTTGATTAATTATTATCAATCATGACCCTACAAGTAGCCACTTCTGAGCGAAGGCCTCTTCTCACACAGAGCAGGTTTGAGCATTGTCTTGTTTATTTAAAGCATTATATCAGTCGAATGAAGCGGATTGAAAATTCCTTTAAATCGCGTCCTCAAACGAGTACGGACGGACATACTGCCAGAGATTTATCACCGTGGGTGACAGAAAGAGGTCCGTGTGACAAAGAGTGCTTCATTCTCGTGCCCGTCCGGTATGAGGTTCCTTCGAATTGCTGATATTAATATAACTGAGGACCTTGTCTTTATTTTGCTACCGGCAAAGATCTTTGTATCACAAACGATTATTAAGAAAAATAAAAATTTCTGATACTAATTTGAAGATATTAGTTACATAGAAACGTTTGAATCACATTCGATAAGAACAGATGAGAAGAAAATGCCTTATAACATCAGCTCTTATTCATCGAAAGTCATTATAATGATGAGACTGCAATAGCATTTTAGCTCGTTTAAGAAATGTGCCTGATTTAGTTGCAATAGAAGCTCATTATCACACTGTTTGTCTGGCAAATTTTTATAACGATAGGACAGAAAGGAAAAGGGGTCGCTCAGCATGTGAAAACACTAACAGTTTTATTAATTATCTTATATCTTTGACCACGAAACAGAATGTCAATTTTCTGTCAATGAAACAAAAGAGGGATTTTCAGGAGATCAAAAAAAAATTGCAGCAATCACATTTTTTTGATGAAATTGTACATAATGATAAAAAAAAATTTCGAATTTGAGGTTTTTTCAATTTTTTGCATTTTCTAAGAATATTTCCTACAGTAATGTATATTTTTCTTTACACCATCAGAAAGTAGATATTTCAACGAACAAAAACCCCCAAACTTTTTGAAATAAGCAGATATTTTGACGTCAGAATTTTCGTTTGAAAATTAGGGTGCTTTTTTGATTTTAAATTAAAATGAAGCGAAAAAAAATTTTAATCAAATAAATTACAGTGTATTTGGGACATAATAAGGTAAGTTTTTACCAAAATTCGTAGAAAAAAAAAATTTTTGAAAAAGATATAAATAAAAAACCAAAACGTTGGTTTTTTGAATTTTTCACCTAAATTTTGAGGTTATGTGAAAAATCTGCAAATACAAAAGTTGTAGATCTTTTTATTGCCATTTAACTTTTTTCCATAGGACTTGTAGTTTTGCCGGAAATCAAGATAAACCATTTTTAACCCTTAAAAACTCCCCCCCTCCCACTTCCCGAACTCGGATCGACCGTAATTTATTTTTCCTTTCATTTTGATCATATTCCCCTCCTTTTCTAATGGGTTTCATCCTACTGTAATTTTTTTGGTTTCATAAATTATCTACCCTGGTCTATTAATGATTCGTGCAATTATTTCGTCTGTATTTATATTTTTTGAACTGCGAAAAAACAAATAATAACACACTGGTGGCCTTATTCCTTAATTGCAATCTTATAATTAGGAATTATAAGCTCAGATTCCCTCACGATGCTTCGATACACCGTCAGTGGTGTCTAAATAATCTTAGAAAGTACATAATTTATGATTTTTATAATACCTATCGTGAGACTTACTAAATTAACTAAAAATCGCGGGTTACTAACATGAAAATATTGAAAATCGCTCTACTAGTTTCGAACCACAGAGGAGTTCTTCCTCATGAGTAGCGTGTGCAGTCGCGGCGAAGTCGCGCAGCCTACTTCAGCGACTGCGCACATCGCTGGTTTTTAGTTAATTTACATATTATGCGACTGGTCTTCACCCAGTTGTACAGTCTCTGTTTTGTGTCTTTAGGCTTAATTCGTGTACTCCAGTGGAAACGTAGACCCACGCCGACTGCGGTCAGCTATGTACCGCCTGTTCGAGCAAGTCACGCATGTATCAATGACGTCAACGTCAATATAAGCGTAGCGTGTCCGTAGGTTGCAGTGGACACAACCACTTACATTTTCTTCCAAAGCGAAGCTTAACACACGTATAGCTTCTCCGTGCACCACGGTGGGCGCGGGCCTGTGGTATGAATGATGACCTCAATCCTGCTCTAATCCCGGTTAAATCCTATTCCATTATGAACGGTTCAATGGATGTAGTGTTGATTGCGGATCAGGAAATAGATACAATAACAGAGTGCTATGGGATTCTGATACTGATTTTTAAAAAATATTATTTTCGATTATTGTGGAAACATATATACGTTGTTTTTATAGAGGCTGATATTTCTTGAAATTCTCAGCTCGCTTCTTTCTCGGCTGAAAATTCTCAGTAGTAGCACGGAGTCTGGAAATGTGGCCGGTATATGGCAATAGGCTCACCCCCTATTAGAGGTACATGGGACTCGTAACATAAATAATGAAAAGTGGGTGTTACATTGTACAGTGGTATAATGTGCACCTCTGCCTACCCCTTCGAGGATAAAAGGCGTGATGTTATGTTATGTTATATTTCTTGAGTATATTTAAAAAATACATCTTTATGTACTCTACAATCGTATATTCATTAGCGTGTATAAAACATGACACACACACATATCATCACTTCATCAGCCACGGCTATATCTGGCCTTTCCTCACACGGATAAGGTTTTAGTATTAATCACCACGCTTGCTCAATGCGTGTTGGCGATTACAAACTTATAATAAGAAATTATAAGCCGAGGTTTCCTCACGATGTTTTTACTTCACCGTTTGTCAGTGGTGTCTAAATAATCTTAGAAAGTACATATAACTCGGAAAATGTCACATTGATACTTGCCGTTGGTAGGTTTCGAAACCGCAAACTCATGCATGAGAAGAGGGGTCTTAAACCTCCGGGCCTTCATGACGATATGACATATTATGTTTAATATGTCATACAAATAATGTGGGTTTGCAAAACTATTTTTTTTCTGACTTTAACTGAAAAAGATAAATCGAGACTGCATTTGAATAACACTGAATCTGAAGCAATTATTGCATCGCATCTCTCCAATAATAATTAAACGAGTTTCTATATATAGAGGTACATATAAAACAAGAACAATACTAATTATTTGAAATTCAGATTTTAATAAAATATTCATATTTATACTTGAATTATTTTTATCACTTGAGATTAAGCGCAGCTGTGCCTCAAAACTTTTGGCTACATCTCTGGAGCCGGCTTGAAAGTACTTTACGGTTTGCCCATACTATGAATACAGACCTAAAAACTAATTATGTATAAATACCTAGGATAAACTGTTCGTCGAATGTGCGGAGAGATCACACAAGTTTCTGAGCATGGGAGAGGAGAGCCATGCTTTAACATGAAGGCGTCAGCCGGGTCGATCGGAGTGATACCACGGCCTCACAGGAAACCGACGTGAAACAACGCTTACGTTGTGTTTCGTCGTATGAGTGAGGTTACCGGAGGCCCAATTACCCCCTCCCTAGTCTCCCGAATACCCGAATCCTTCACAATCCTCAAATTCCCAATTCCCAAAAGGTCGGTAACGCACTTGTAACGCCTCGGTGTTTCGGGTGTCACGTCAGGTGATCCGTCTGCTCGTTTACCGGCTTATGTTATAAAAAAAATATTCGGATTTTTTAATCACGATAAAACGACACAATTACTTACAATATTAAAAAATATATAAAAATTGAATCGTTCACAAAACAAACACGAGCAGATAATTACCTGTGCAGTGTGCACGCCATGTTGCGCTGTTTTAACAATTAGTTTTTAAGTATGGTTTTATTATCTCTTTGATCAAGTCGCAAGGGTCCGCAAGAGGCAACTGATCACAAGAAAGTCTGTCTCAATAGTTATTTTACAACTAACTAGCTGTTGCCCACGACTTTGTCCGCGTAGATTATAAATTTTAGGACACAACTCTATTTTTATTAAATTTTCCAAAATAGTACATTAGTACATCAGCTAAATGCCAATGAAAGTCCCGTTAACATCGGTCCAGCTATTCCAGAGAGATTACATTACATTTTTTATATTAATACCATACTTACATACATAATTAATAATTTTAATACCAAAATATTATAAAAAGTAAAAAGTATGGAGTAGTAGTAAAAAGCGGTTATTTTTCTATCTATACTAATATTATAAAGAGGAAAGATTTGTACTTATTTTTGTATGTTTGTAATGTATAGGCCCAAAAAGTACTGGACCGATTTAAACAATTCTTTCACCAATAGAATGCTACATTCTTCCAATTTGACATAGGCTACATTTCATTTTGAAAAAAAAATAGGGATCCTTGGTAAAATTTGAACAATGTGACCGAAGGTGTAGAAAAATGACTCTTAAAATGTCTTTCGTCGAATTCGCTGCCGAAACTATTAGCGATAGAACAAAATAATGTACAACAATATTGAAGAACATCATAATGTCTACAAAAAGCTCCGCGGTACCATATGTCCAACTATTGTAGTTATGTCACTACAACAATCCAAATTTCCAAAAATAAATAATTGTCTACCCCGTGCGAAATCGGGACGGGCTGCTAGTATATTATAAACAAAAAATCCAATATTATTTATCTATATAAGATTTCCTCTTCTATCCGAAACTATAACAGTACACTTGCAGTTTATTGTTATTTTTTAACGTGTGGAAATCCTCATGGGTACCGTTTGTCTAGACGGTGTACGTCACATACCTAGTAGGCTATGTCGGACTATACTCACACACTCTACCCCTGGAAGCAATGAGAGGGTCACTGGGTAAGTACATCCAAGTGGATGTACGAAGTCACCATTAAAAAACGATTCGCTTCACGATTTTACATGTCATCCTTGCGCAGGGACCATGGTTATCTTATGTGTATTATTCCAGTTTTAGTATGCTGCTAAAATAAGTACTCTTTCATACATCTATATGTATACAAGGTGTTATTTTAATGTCGCGTCATTTTCTAGGAGGTAACTCGGCTATCGATTCTGAGTCCGAATCAATAAAAAAAATTGTAGGTAAATATTTTTCATTTTTATTTATTTATTTATTTATTTATTTATGTACACACATTCAACACAGAGGACAACACATATATAAAAACAGAGTACATAGGCCCCACATATTCCAACTGGAATCTCTTCCTGTGGGCCTGTGGCAGGAAAAGATATAATAATACTGAGGCACATAGTGTGTTACACAAACAATAAAAAATAAAAAATAGTAATAATAATAACGAAGAAACCGATAGAAATAACAATAATAAACAATAAAACAGACTAACACAAGGCTATTATATAAAAAGAAATAAAAAAAAATAACCTTTATACCTACATGCATATATATATATATATATATAAATATAAACAAAAAGATCTATATTTCAGGAGGAAAGATAATGTTCTCTCACTTGTCTCTTAAAGATAGAGATTGACTTGGCATCCCGAATGTTCGGCGGGAGTGAGTTCCATAGTCTCACTGCATGAACGGAGAAGGAGTAGGAGTAGAAGTTAGTATTATGGGGCACAATTTTAAGATAGGATTTAAGATGAGAACGAGTAAGGACTTCAGGAGGACGCACCAAGGAGAAACGGTCTCGGAGATAAGTAGGATAGGCTGGGTTGAACAGGATGTTATAGAGGAGACATAATATGCGAGTGTTCCGGCGAAGACGGATTGGGAGCCACTTGAGCCTGTTACGAAATTCAGAAATATGATCGAACTTCCTAAGACCAAAGACGAAACGGATACATACATTTTGTAAACGCTCAAGTTTATTTAATAGCTCCTCTGTGGCGTCCAAATAGCAAGCATCCGCATAGTCAATGAGAGGCAAGATCAGCGCCTGGACGAGGTGAATCTTAGTCGTCATCGGAAGCAGGGTCTGGAGGCGCCTCAGCGAGTGGATGGAGAAATGAACTTTCCGACTAACCTCGTTCACCTGAAAAGCCCACGACAGGTTCGAGTCGATATGCACCCCCAAGTTTTTTGCAGTATCAGTGAATGGAATGTGTGTGCCATTCAAACGTAACGGACCAAGGCCAGACACGTCGAGAGCGTTTCGATAATATCTGCTACCGATGATCATGGCCTGAGACTTGAGAGGGTTGATTTGCAGGCCAAAAGACCTAGCCCACTCGGCAACGCCATCCAAGTCACGATTCATGGCATCGATAGCAGAATGGGCCTCGGACAAGCCAAAGTGGCGATATAGCTGCAAATCGTCCGCATATAGATGGAAATTGGATGAAATGACCCTGGCAACGGTATTAATAAAGATGGAGAAAAGAACAGGAGAAAGGACGCCACCTTGGGGTACCCCAGCAGCAAGGTCACACCAATCAGAAAAAGTTTCTTCAAGGCGGACCCTCTGACGGCGACCCCGAAGATAAGACTCAAACCAGGCCAGAGAGGAAGAAGAGAAATTGTTGGCCTTCAGGACCCCTAGCAGGATGTCAAAGTCCATGGAGTTAAAGGCAGAACTGAAGTCCAACAACACAAGAACAGTGAGAGATTGGTTGTCCATAGCCCGGCGAATGTCATCGGTCACTTTGAGTAAAGCTGTGACCGTGCTGTGACCAGGGCGAAATCCCGATTGAAAGGGAGAAATGAGGCAGTTTGACGTCAGGAAGGAAGTCAACTGCTTATGAACAATATGTTCCATGACCTTGGAGAGAAAAGGCAGTATGGAAATAGGTCTGTAATGTGAAAGGGTAGAAGGGTTATTTGTTTTTGGTAACGGAATAACATGGGCAGTTTTCCAAGCAGAAGGAAAAGAGCAAGAGAATAAAGAAAAGTTGAAAATGTGAGTGAGAATAGGGAGAAGAGAGAAGAGAACTTTCTGTAAATTACGAAGATCCGTAAATGTGAACTACACGCCGTCGTCTTGTAAATAGCTTTATAACGCGGCTCAACACACACAAACTCAAACACGTAATTGATATTATTCCTAATTCCATAAAACTCTAATAAGAAACATTGCTGTCGCTTATTCTGTCGATTCATTATAGCCGTATTTTTAACTATTGGCTCGAAACTTTTTCTTACATTGAACCTTTATGACTTCTGTGACATGCCCCCGAGAAATGACACGGCTTCAAAACTACACCTTGTATAAAAATGAATCCCTTTTTCCCTTGGTCACGACATCACGCGTGAATGACTGGATCGATTTCACTAATTATTTTTTTGTTGTTTTTTTTAGTCAGGAGTAGGTTCATAAGACAGAAAAAAGTCTTGATAATCCTACGTGAAATGGGATTGCGCGTACGTAGTCGCAGGCAGAAGCTAGTACATAAATAATTCTGCATTTAATACGCATGAAGTAAAAATATAATAAACATCAAATCATTACATTCAAGTCCCCTCCACAATTATGTGTATGAATACAAACGTGGTTACAACACTCCAATTATATTTTAATCCAATTTTCTTCGCACATCCGTCATTTTACGCAGGCATTACCATGTATACAGCATGAGTCCCTTAGGACGACACGCGTTTAGAATCCAATTATATATAATTAAAATATGTGTGTGGTAATCCTGTAATGGAGACAGAATATGAATTTTTGGGACATGTACCGGTGGAAATGTATAGTAATTGCTGGGTTGAGAGGCTTCGGGGTGAAGAGGGGTTTCATTATTGGGCTTGGGTTTTTCTGTTATGATTGGTTTGGTGCTATTTGTGTAAAGTGAAGTGTAACCTGTATTATAATTCGTACTTTTATTTCACCGTGAAAAAGTTTGATATTTTTCGTTGTTCTGGTTTGTCGTTGTTTGGGTAAAATATCCTAGTGTAAACGTACGAGTACCTATTATTGTCCTTTTTTCTAATTTCTTGATATAAACACGGAGTTTAGGATTATGGCCGTATATGAGAAACGCTTCACCCTGTATTACATGGGACTCTAGTGAAAAGTCGGTAATACATTGTGCAACTCTGCCTTTACTTTGGTTTAAAAAAATCTGACGTTTAGGTACACATGCTAATTCCTAGCACAAAAGCATGCTTCAATTGAGTACTTGTCACTTAGTAGCATGTCTCGGAATGTTGTTCAAAATTAGCATGCGCATTTCAGGTATGCTTGCGAATCAACAGACATTCTTGAGTATTCTTTTACCCGCTTGGCTCGCGTCCAAAAAGGATAAAAAGTAGCCTATGTGACATATACTAATACACACAGCGCCATCTATACAAATACTTTTGTTTTCCCTCGGGAATATCAAATTTTTCCCGGGATAAAAAGTACCCTATTATTTAATCCAGACCTCTAACTTTACGTCTGCAAAAATTCAAAGTAATCGGTTTAGTAGTTACGGCGTGAAAGCGGAACAAACAAACTCACTTTCCAATTTACCTATAATATTATATAGTAAGGATATTCCACAATATGTGTACCTAACAGTACCTTTAAGCAATATAAATAGGGCACTTAATTATCATATTTGGTATAAAACCTAAGTCTTTTTGTATAGAGAAAAGTCTCAAAAGTATGTGATTCTACAACAATATAGCCATTACCTCTATGAGGTAATTTCTCAGTGTGCGGGTGTAAAAGTAGGTATATTTTTTTTTCTTATTCTTATTTTTTCTTATTTTTAAAACGTTGCCCCACACTAGGATTTTCTCCTGTGTCGTGGGTGCGTTTACAAACATACAAGTTCACATACACATTGACACCCAGACCCGAAACAACAATTTGTGGATCACACAAAGTGTTGTCTCGTGCGGGAATCGAACCCGCGACACGTTGCACGGCAGCCAGTTGCCCAGCCACCGCACCAACCGTGCAGTCAATATTGGTATTGATTTGCGTGATGCGTATCTAGGTAAACCAAGAACTCACTACATAGTACGCAACGTGAATGGTTCGAATGTGGGTTGTAGTCGTAGTATAAATTCATTTCGGTATTGCTAATATATTAATATATATTGTTTTTATGGGATAAGCCAGTAAACGAGTAGACGGATCACCAGGGGCGTCATCCGGCCTTATGGGGATTAAGAATTTGAGAATGATTGGTGATTCGGGGATTGGTAGGGGGGGGGTGTAATTGGGCCTCCGGTAACCTCATCCACACGACGAAACACAACGCAAGCGTCAGTTTCCTGTGAGGCCGTGGTATCACTCCGATCGATTAGTGCCGAAGCATTGGCTCTCTCACACTCAATAATAGGTATCCTACACTGGCCTTATTTTTTGTTCTATTTGTAATTAATTTAGATAAGATGATGTTGAATATGATGGTCTTGAGTTGCATTAATTGTCAAAAACTGTATTTCTGAATTAATGTGACCATCTATAGAAGAGGGTAAAGGAGGAAAACTCATTTTAAGAGGTATCCCATACACTTGTAGCTTCTCTGTTATTGTGGGTGTCCAATGTCCATGGGCGGCGTTGATTGCTTACCATCGAGAGATCTGCCTGCCCCAAAATATAGAAAAGTGTGTCAGCTCCTTAGGGAATAAAAAGCATATTACGATGTCTCGTTTTATTTATTTTAATACATAATACTAATGCTTTTTTTTTAAAAGTGTAACGAATGGAGTTTCTTGCTCGTGCTTCTCCACTTAAATCGAAAATTTGGAACGAGCGCTTAGCTTCACTGACGGACTGACTGACAGACTATTATTTATTTCATATTTGTTGACGTTTCAAAAGTACCAAATTATGGTTTAATTGAAATAAATGCTTTTGAGTTTGAGTTTCAGTTTTGATAAACTACGTTTAAAAAACCGACTTCATTCCCTTCCTTTTTTGAAGTCGGTTAACTGATATACTAAAACCTTTTCCTAGGTGTAACAAACCCGTTTCTGAAAACTGCATAAAAATTAGTCAAACTAAGAATCTGTTATTTGTTTCTTTTTGAAATCGTTAGAAATATATTCCTACAAAGTATTCAATAGGAATTATATAGTAGTATAATATGTAGTAGGTAGTATTTAATTCCTTAGAACTGTACAGAAATCAATGAAAAGTTAATGATAACATTCTATTTAAACTTAAACGTTTCATTCAACTAACCTAGTTCTTTCGTTAAATTCTTACCGTGTGTAAGTGGGTGACCACTAATTGGTAATTTAACAGCTGGTCGACGGTTAAACTCAATAAATATTGTAAGGCACGCAACTGTAATGTTGGCTTATAGTTTAAAACGACTTGGGAGTTAACGCATTCGCACGAAACTCACGTAAATGTGAATCGTAGATGTAGTTTTACTTTTCGGTAGGTTTTGCTTCAGTTTCTAGAAGTCAGAACTGTTTTTTTAACAAATCATCACCATCATCGTCAACAGCCTATAAATGCCCACTGCTGAGCAAAGCCTCTTCTGACATGGAGAAGGTTTGAGCATTATTCACCACGCTTGCTCAATCGCGATTAAAACTTATCAATAGAAATTATAAGTCAAAGTTTCACGATGTTTTTCCTTCATCGTTTGTCAGTTGTGTCTAGATAATCTTAGAAAGTACTTATAACTCGGAAAAAGTCACATTGGTACTTGCCGTTGCTTGGTAGGTTTCGAACCCTCATGCATCAGAAGCAGGCGTCTTGAACCTGGGCCACCACGATAACAACAACAATATTTCAACAAATGGTGTACTGTAATGAGGCATGTACTACAAGTATTAAGATGAAGATGTAGCCAGCTGAAGATCGGAAATAGCGATGGTTTAGTGTCCTTGGAGGATCTTGCAGTGATCGGAAAACTGTGTTGAATCTGAAGCTCAATCTCTTTGACTGGATTTTTGTGATACATTGTCCTCGCACAATCATATAATATAATAATATGGAGTTTCTTTCTCGCAATGAGCAAATAGCTTCATTTTTTTTGTTGACATTCGAAAGTGCTTTTCTTGTCTAATAGAAATAAATTATTGTGATGTTGACTTTGAATCATCAAACGGTAAAAACCTAAAAAAAAATAAAAAACATTCTTCCATACACGAAACGAAAAAAAAAAGAATTTCCGGCTAAAAATGGAACATCGCGCGTAGTTCAGACAACACAGACCAATATTGTATATCATGAAGTCATGTATCGTTCGGCTGTCGAACATTCGCGAAAAACACTACACTATCCATTCCCCACAGACTTGATAACTGTCACCGTCACCCTATTTATTTAGAAAGGAGTAAATTGATCCAGGGTAATAAATTCGGGGTAAACGTTAGGTAAAATCCCGATTTACGAAGATTTATGTCTACTCTTCGGAGGATTGGCTGAATGTGCTCTTTCGTTTCATGCTAGCCTGGTAATTGGGGGTAATTATTTTTCTTTTTTCTTTATTTGTTTAAGTAGAATAAAAATAGGTAAAATAACTTTTTAAGTTAAACGGTTTTATGTTAAACATCAATGTTTAAGATAAATGTACTAAAAACCAAAGAATAATAAAATAGATACAGTCGTGGGAATTATAAACATATGCATAGACTAGACTAAAATAAATCCGTGGGGCACGTCAATTGTCTACAATCGTTGATTAAAATGTTTGTTTTGTAATGTTACACTATAGAGGTAGATTGCTAAAACTAGCTGACCCAGCAAACTTCGTACCGCCTAAAAGTTTTTTCTCACCTTTTAAACCTTCCCTAGACTTCCACACACCTATCAAGACCAAAATTAGCCAAATCAGTTCAGCCGTTCTCGAGTTTTAGCGAGAGTAACGAACAGAAATTCATTTTTATTTATATAGATATATAGATAGATAGATAGATAGATAGATAGATACTTAGATAGATAAAGATAAATATGTGTTGGACGGATTACCGATAAGTTTTACAAGCATGTAAAAGCTATAGTACGTATAATGTTGAGACTAAAATTAACTTCCAAATTCATCAATTTCCAAAGAAATAATGCTAGAAGAAATTCAAATAAAAATGTAGACCCGAGTGGTGGTCTGATATATTTTAATGACGCCGGCCATTTGAGTTGTGAGCTCGCGTGCAAGATGCATGCATGTACGCGACGCCTGCACTAGTGTATGTACATTGTACAATATTTGAAGTACATGCATGCACGTAAGGGTAGGTAAGTAAGCTGGGTAGGCAATGTATTAAGGTTTATTTTGAGATATGACCTGAGAGACTACTTCGTTGGCCGAGTGGTCGCAAGTGCGACTGCCGAACAAGGGGTCTTGGGTTTGATTCCCGGGCCGGGCAAAATCTATGTTCAATCTATGTTGTAGCACGGAGTCTAGAAATGTGTGAGATATTATGTTACGTAACATTTTGAGAAATTCTTCACTGAAAATGGAATAAACTGGAAAGATTGAAGAAATTTTTATTAAACCTCCTCTATTCTTTTACTAAATTCATATTTTTTAGTTTTTATTATTATTGGGAATTTTGTATCCATTAAAAAAGATCAGCTGAAAATAAAAAAAACATAACAGGGTCAATATTTTATTCATATACGAAATCGTAGGAGAAAACCAGTATATATATATACATTAAAAGAAATGAGTTTATTGCAATAATTTTCCATATTACTGATGTATCTACCTCTAGTATGTAGGGCATCGTATAGTTATAGGCCGCCGTCCGCCTGGGATCCTACCACCTGCATCACACGATACCTACACATTATGAATGCCTATAATATATCCAAGAGGAATTATTACCACATTACTCCTTCATTTACTGCTTGCCTAGTCATTTGTAAGGCGATCTTTCATTTGCTGTTTCGTCTGTTTATACTCTGGAAATGTCCAAACCAAAAACTGCGAGTACGGAGTAACCTACGGACAAGCAGATTATTTTTTGAAATTTCAAAATTCTCAATGCTGCCTGCAAAGCATGACTGGGGAAAATCTTTCTTTGATCAACAATGGACGTTGTTCAGCTGATCACGGTGGTATGTTAGAACTGAGTGCTAACTTTAATATGCTTCAGTCATAAATATTTTCGGATTTCGTTTTGGTTAACTAAAAATCGGGTTACTCACGTGAATATACTGAGAAAAGCTCTACTGGTTTCGAACCACAGAGGGGTTGAGCAGCGGTCGCGGTCGCGGCGATGTCACGCAGCCTACTGTTTTGATGATGAGATGAGATGTATTTTCGTTTTGGTTTTAAGAGCTGAATTTAAAATATGGATTTAGTGTCTTTTGTTGGCTTATAACATGATATATTAACGAAACATGAAGCAATTTTATTCTGTTAATCTAATTGAGGAACGTACTTGCATTCATCATCGTATCACGAAAGACGTTGTTAAACAGTATTTTTACGTTAAACAAAAAGAGACACTGCAATATTTACTGTATACGACTACGATGTATTTCTATCCTATTCAAGTATAAGAGTGAAATGACCCATTCTTGGTTATAAAACTTTTAAGACTCTGGCTACTGAAAAGAAACTTAAGTTTTACTCTCTTTCCATTCCATTACCCTTAATTTACCGTTTTACGTTTAAGGATAAAATTGTAAGGATACCCCCATCGCTAGCGGACAAGCAAACGACACTCTATTTGTAGGTCACTAGGATTGAATAAATACATAATAGAAACGTTTAACAAGCGATCGATACGAACATCGAACTTTTTAAAGGGACGGAAATACCTCTTCGTCCGGATGTTCCCCTGGTACTTCGAAGCAGGAAACGTGATTAAGCAAGATTGTTCAATGTATATATAAATAACTCGCGACTTATGCCCCGGTTCTACCCAGATACTTCTGTCCGATCTTCCACGTATTTTTTCTTTCAAAGGAACTTTTTACTGTAACACAATAATAAAGAAGTCGAAAGCGACAATATGGCAATAAGACAATATAATTTTGATAAAATTCTTACTTTTTCGAATGTAATTTATTGCAAGTAAATTTATTTTGCAAATAGGCTACAGAATAGCCATTCTTCACGTAAATTGTTAAATAAGAAAAGAAATCTAGATGATGCCGATTGGTATGCTGAAACATTCATAAACGACAAGACCTATTTAAATTTTCAGATGACACTCCTACAAAGATTTACTAGCATCCAAATAATCTAATCTAGTAAATTAAATTCCCCTCTAAAATAGGATTTCCTCAGTTTAAACAATGTAAACAAAACAAAAGCGTGTTTCAAAGACAAGAGGGGTTACAATTAAGAACTCTATTACATTAGGGATTAGGGCACCATGGGCGTACAACTAGTCGCGCAACCGTGGTAGCGACAGAAAGACACCAAAACAAACATTAGGGTTGATATGGTTGCCGAGAACTAGTTGTGCAACCAAGTCATCATAATTTTTATTTTATGGGATAATCCGGTAAGCGAGGAAACGGATCACCTGATGGTAAGCAATCCGCGTCGCCCATGGACACCTGGAATACCAGAGGCGTTACAAGTGCGTTACCGGCCTTTTGGAATTAGGAATTTGAGGGTTGTTGGAGATTCAGGGATTGGGGAAAGGGGGGAAGGTAATTGGGCATCCGGTAACCTCACTAACACGACGAAACACAACACAACGTTTTTACGTCGGTCTTCTGTGAGGCCGTGGTATCACGGCATAGCATGGCTCTCCCACACTTAAATTAATTAGACACCCTTGTCTGCGTTATTTAATTTAGTATCATCAGGGCTCTTAGTACACGTAGACCAGCTTTTCGAAGGACATTGAAAACACCTCGAATTTTCCAGTTGTTTACTCAAAGTCTTACTTTTAATATATCTCGAAGGGGTGATCTGACGGTAATAAAATGTTACAGACGATAAAATACAATGCAATGTGACGTATGTATCATTTTAGTGACGTCATAAAACGTTATGACGCTGCCAAAATGGAGTTTAAATCCAGCCATGAACAAGATGGTCACTGTTGAGTAAACTGTGTATGTTTGTATTGGGAGAAATATACAGAAATGGGTACTACAATTTGTAGTTCAGACTAAAAATCCTTTTTTAATACATACATATGCTTGATAAGTTGACGTTTGGCTACCATCTCGCTGGGCCTTACTTTAGGACCTATTTTTTTTCTGGATACAAGTATTAATACATAAGCTTTATTGTACACCGAGCAAGCAATTATACAAATTCGGAAATTATAAAGAGTAAGGAGGATATTTTAATAATTAGTCATTTATGCAGCATAAAAGGTGTATGTAGCAAAAATTTAGTTACTTTTAAAATTAAAGAAAGTGTTTTAAAGTTATTGAGAGTTCGAGAAAATGAAAATAGGCCAGTACCTCCGGTTCTTTGCAGACCGTTCTCAAGTGTAACAGACTCCAATCTGAAACATCTTGTATCTCCATAATAATAATTAAATTGAACCTTCCTCCGCTGCACCCTCTCACACATAATAAGCATGAGCTCTTCGGTCCAATTTCCGGTAAAGCGCCATCATGTTTTTTCCATTACGGCTTCCAACTCCCCGAGACATAATAATAATTGGGAACGCTTCATGTAAATTGTCTCATGCTGAAAACGTGATTTATTGTTTTCGTAAATTGGATTGTTACGTCTAACCTCGGCGTGGTGATAAAGTCGCGATGTTATGGTCGCTACCATTAAGTTTAGTATAGTATAGTATAGTATAGTTATAACATTTTTATTAAAATAAATAAAATGAGAGCTTTTCATTCTCTAAGGAGCTAAAACATTTTTCAGTTCTTCGAATCACTTGATGGTAAGCTATCAGCTCCTCCCATCGACATTGGACACCCAAATTAACAGAGATGGCCCCGGTGGTAAATGTCGTGGTGGCCCTGAGGTTTATGACGCCCGCTTCTCATGCATGAGAGTGAAATCTAAATATACCAACGGCAAGTACTAATGTGACTTTTTCCGAGTTATAAGTACTTTCTAAGATTATCTAGACAACACTGACAAACGATGAAGGAAAACATCGTGAGGAAACCTGGACTTATAATTTCTAATTATAAGTTTACAATTATTAACCTGCACTGAGCAAGCGTGGTGATTAATGCTCAAACTTTTTCCGTGTGATAAGAGTCCTTTGGTTAGTAGTGGCCACTTATAGGCAGTTGATGATGATGATGATGAATTACAGAGAAGTTATAAGTGTCTGTCAACCTTTAAAAAAGGAGTTCATCTTTACACTCTCTCTTGATGGTTACATCGATTCGGAAGTACAACTTGTAACAGTTAGTGTACTGCAAAAAAAATATTTATTTCTGGCCATAGTCGTCCCACTGCACCGCAAAGGCTACCCTCCATCCACTCATCTCTTCTTAAAGCTTTCTGTAGCCAATCCTTTTCATAGGCTTCAAGTTCATCCGCCATCTTCTTCTGGGCCTACCGCGACGTCTATTGACTATGAGTGGGCTCCTCTTAGTAGTGAGTTTTGCCCAGCGGTCGTCTGACATGCGGCAGACAGGACCAACCAGTTCCACTTTTAAGTTTGTTTGTTTAAAAAATTAGCTCAATGTAAAACGATTTAGTGTATGTACTAACTGTTGTACTCCAAGACATTGAATGACAACGTAAACTATTCCTTAGCAACGATTTTGTACCGAAAACAAGTGTGAAAGACTGAGTTAAGTAACCAATTAACGTTTGAGCACGGCGGTAAAACTGATTTTAGAAAGCAAGAAAATCATTTACTCAGCTGCTTAATACTCCGGCCTCTTACCAAACTTATAAGACAGTGACATTAAAAAGTAATGAAAGATATAGCACTAGCAGTTAGCCAGCACTATGAACATAAAAGGTTATAGACAGTGGTCGTGTAATTACATTGGTCATGAAGAAGAATCCGTATAATCACTCTCTGGTCGACAGAAACTCGTTAAAATGTCTTAAAACCGACTGCGACATAAATCAGAGAAAGAAAATGGAAAACCAAGTATGGCCGTTAATTTGACGTTTCAAAGCCGCCATTTTGAAAATCCTTGACAGACGAGAACTTTAATTGCACATTAGATTTTGCCTAAGCTTCGTCTGCGTGTTTTGAATAAAATTTCGGTTACATTATTCAGATTTAGGTAAATGAGTTAGTTGTGAAAGATTGTAAAATGTAACACCTGGCTTTTCATATCCGACAGAATGTACATATCTTCTTGCATAACTTTATGCCTGTTATGTTATCTTTATTTTCAGTAAACTTAGGTTCTTCCAGACCACAGCAATTATTTTCAAAATATAATACGATAAGGGATTAATATACATAAAAGAATACAAAGCCTGACTTTAAAATAAAGTTCCATTTGAATCACAATTTGTATTTTATTGTAACGACAGCCCTCTGTGTACGTTCTGTACGCTCTATTACAAGTTTACTTGGTAATGTCTCCGAGTTATTTCTCTATTGCGTCACATAACGGTACATTTAATTTTATTATTCTTTACAATTCTGTAGCCCTGATATGTTCCAGTGTTTTGGATACAACTCAAACGATTCAAAGGGATCTTCGGCGCAATAATCAAAGAAAAACATTATCTATTCGATTTAGTTCAGGAGCACACTACCTCTAGTTGCTGACAAGGTTTTTAAAAAGTTTTTTCTTTGTAGGATTATTTTACTTATATTGAGTTTGATGTGGATTTCCATATTATGGAGTATTGGCTCCTTTGTTGGTAGTTTATTGAGCTTTAATATTAAATACCTTAATATTAAATTAGATTAATAGAAGTCATTTGTGTCAGCTTGGAGTTGTCATGCTCACTCAAAGGTCTCATTGGCGGTGGCGCGTGCAGTGGATCGCTCGATTCCCTACAATATGGTTGAGTTGGGCGGTGCTGGTGTACGTGTCATTTTCGTGAACGGGCGCCGTCAACTGGGACTGGTCAGCTCCAGACTGTATTATTGTTCTTAAGGTTATTTTCTTTCTTGATCACTTTGACTGGATTTTGGTGTTACATTGTTCTCGCACAATCCAAACAGCAAAACTATGTAACTAGTAAATTGTATTGTGAACCTGATTGAAAAAGAGTAACCTCTGGAGTTTCTTGCTCGTTCTTCTCCATAGGAATCTACACCTTGGAATGAGCAAATAGCTTCACTTTTAATATTAATTTTATTTTGACGTTCAAAAGTGCCATTCTGGCCTAATTGAAATAAATTATTTTGACTTTGACTTTGACTTTGACTTTGACTTTTCCATACAAAATAAAACATTGAGTATCTTACATATTGTTCAGTGTTCTAAAGTAAACGACCGTGACAGTAAGTTCAAAAGTTGAGTCATAAATAAATATGAGAATTAAATATGTCAAGTTTTATGCCAGTAAACACAATTTGTACCAATGTTTTCTTTCAATTCTCAGAATATCGCTACTTCGTCCACATTTTTGCGAACTACTTTCAATTCGCTTGCCAATTCTCAATCCAATCGAACTTATCGTTATCGAAGCTGCTCATACATCAGACGGACCACGTACCAGGCCATCATGAATTCGAGGTGTTTGCAATATATACTCTGCATGAGCAAGTGACGGAAAATGTTCAACATTCTATATCCGTTGCCTCGCAGACGGAAATCATTTTGCGTTGGGAGGGAAAATCCAATTGACGGTGGGTTCCCTATTTAATAAAGTGTTAGCTAAGGTTTCTATTTAATTTAAGCTGAATTTGGAGGGTCGCGGTGTAGGCGGGAGAGGAAGGATCGATACGCTTTTCACTATTGTGTCAAAATTGTAGTAACTTGTTGTAGTAATTCTGTTCTTGTAGGTTGCAATAACTTATATTGCCTTTGTTGGTATTAGAACAAGAGACGTTTAATTAAATTTCTAAATGATGCAAAGATTGTAGTAATACATTTGAGTACATCAAATTCTTTTTCTTTCTTTGTCAGCAAACTAAGTTTAAAATAATTATTTCTTTCTTAAAAGGTATCCTTTTGGATAATAACAGACGTCGATTTTAAACTATAATTTTCTTCTGTTTAAATTACCTACAACGTAAGCGAAAAATGTAGTCCCGTAAACTCTTTTAAAAATGCCTAATCTAACAATTTTTAACTTCGACTTGTCTTAAGTGTAACTTAATTTATTGTCAGCTAATTGCCAAACCCAATTAGCTAGTTTGGCAGTTTTCCATTTTAAAAAGTAGCGATATCTTAGCGTCGGTAGCATTTATTGTAACCTTAATTTATTGCTTTAGTAATAGAAGTCGTTGGTATATTTATTTTATGAAAAGTTTAGTTCCTTAGCTTTATGTGATCCTAGTCCTGTGGAGGACAGGGCAAAACAAAATGTAGGTATGATATTAATAAATATCCAAAATAAGAAATAAAAAAACCTTACATACAAGAAATTAAATATAATTTCTTTGGTTTTTAATTTAAGGAAGAATTATTGCACGATTATTCTACATTTAATAAATTGTATATCTATGATACTTTTTATTACATCGCTTTTATTACTGTTAAGTAAAAGTATAAATTATCTTACAAATTTTTCCTTTCGTCGACATGGATTTTTCCTAAAAATAATATTTGTCCTATCCTACTTCAGTACAAGGAAAATTCTGTTTACCCTGAATAATGTTACGTGAATATTTTTTCCATTGTATTTTTATACGTTGTGAAGTTAAAGGATGGCGAAGGAAGAAATCCTTAAGCTCTATACAAGGACGTTGAATAAAAGACGGACACAGTCTCTTCAAACAACGACTGTGGCACTTGGCTACTATAGACTTAAACGCAAAACATACACACATTGGCACGAACGATATCTGTCATTTTCTTAAGTCTGCTAACGTGGTAACCCATTACACGCACACACATTAAATTCGCAACGGCATTGTGCCCGGTATTACGCAATAGGCTCAGCACATTACATAGGACTGATAAGATAAATAGTAAAAAGTGGGTGTTACAGTGTACAGTGGCAATAAGTGTCGTTAACGGGTAACCGGGGCTCCGGCTCCACGTGCAGTAGAAGGAACGGGGTGGTTTTTAGTCAGTAAGAGTCTGACACTCCCTCCCGCCTCACCCAGGCTGGAGCAGTAATTCGATGATTTTCCCCCCTTAAAATAATATAATATGTACACCTCTGCCTACCCCTTTGGGGACAAAAGGCGTGATGTTTTGTTATGATGTATAAAACTTAGGTACATTTTGTTAGAAATAATGGAACCCAATCCAATTAGTTATGAACTTTGTTGGCTGGTGGCGCCCCTAACGCTTTTCATTGCCCCTTGTCAAGCCGGCAACCATACTGATTGTAGTAAAATCACGCTTAATAAATTATCACGTTTAATTATAAAATACTTGCATTATTTCCTACTAATCATATACACCTTTTTTCCGCATAGTAACAGCAACTAAGAAATATAAATAGCATCTTTTGTAAGCTTAAGTATAAAGATAATTATTTTAAAATTACGACTTAGTAACAGCAACTAAGAAATATAAATAGCATCTTTTGTAAGCTTAAGTATAAAGATAATTATTTTAAAATTACGTTTAAAAAGAACGACTTATTAATATACTAAAACATTCTCCTGAATGTATGTAGTTAGTAATTATACCTAAGCAAAACACGTGAATGTAGCAAACAGACTAAACTTTATTCCATCTTTAAAAATATACGTAGACAAATATATTTTTTATATACCATAAACAAACATTAAAATGTAAGTTTCTACGTTTCAACAAAGATGGTATAACAAGTAGCAAAACGCAAATAAATAGTTTTATTATTTTGATACATCATTACAACAGTAATTAACAAACACTTTTCTAAAGCCGCATTAAAATCGATTCAGTCAATTGTGAGATACTCGCGCACAAACATTCATACAAGTCTAACTGAGAGCGTCCTTCTTATTTTGAAGTCGGTTAAATAAACACATTTACCCTTCTATAATAGATATATAGCCGCTAGCTACTTCTGCGCGGTTACACAGGCTCTGCTCAGCTCCTATTAGTCGTAGCGTGATGTTTTATAGCCTATAGCCATCCTCGATAAATGCGCTATCCAATACAAAAAGAATTATTCAAATCAGACTTGTAGTTACGGAGATTAGCGCGTTTAAACAAACAAACAAAAAAACAAACTCTTCATAGTTTAGGATCATACACGGTAATGGCTTTGTTTGTACATTTGTATTTCTCGAAACATTTGCTCGTTTTATGATGTTCACCTTTATCTTTCAGCAATAAAAAGTTTTTTATCAAAGATTCGCGAATACAATACATCTATACAGATAAATAAAATTGGGGTGTATGTTTGTAATATTAAAATAACCGCTTTTTACTCCACGCATATGAATATACATACGGTAGGTACGGTACACATACATTTACTAAAATTTTAGTCTGTCTGTCTGTCTGTTATCCAGTACAAACACACAGACTGTTTGTACTGGCTAATCTCTGGAATGGCTGGACCGATTTCGCAAGATTTTTTTTTGTTTAATGGTTGAAAATCATCGAATGTCTGCTCCCGCCTGGGTGAGGCGGAAGGCAGTGCCAGACTCTTACTATGATGACTATTACTGACTAAAAACCACCCCGTTCCTTCTCCTGCACGTCGAGCCAGAGCCCCGGTAACCCGTTAGGTTCTCCGCGACTATTGGAAGGTATAGGCTACTTTTATTTTGGAAAGTTGAAACAAAAAAGCAGTAATATTATAAAATTCAAATTCAAGTCGCAGGCAACAGCTGGTGCTGACAACATTCTACACATTATAGTAAAGAGGAACGGTTTTACTGTTTGTTTGTATCGATTAGGCTTTGAAACTACTGGAACTACCTGAAAATTCTTTCATTATTGAAAATCTTGCTTTTCAGAAAGTAGCATTTTTTTGAAGGAAAAAGTCATCCAATGACCTCTTCCGATGAGGCGAGAGGGAGTGTCAGACTCTTACTGACTAAAAACCAAACCGTTCCTACTTCTGCTTTTCGGAAGTGGAAACTATCGTTTTTTTCTTCACCTCTTATAATATCTTCTGATTTACTTTATTGCGGGAACCAAGACATTTATTCATGTCCCTGGTACGCGCCGGACTTCAGGGTTTTCATGGTTGTATAGTTGTAGATCCTGGCTTACAGGAGTTGTAGCGGTTTTGGGAGGTTGTGACAAAAGACAAAAGCCCCGGAAGTGAAGCCCCATGCAATAAGCTAGTCAAATACTACTATATTCTATCTCAGGTTAGCAATTTTTCTTGTCACAACTTTGAGATTGGAATGTTGCCCGCGACGTTATGACGTCATGTCCTGCCATTTCCGTACTAATGTCGTTAATCCGGAACCGTATCTGTTCGTCATTTCCTGTGGCTTAGAGTATAGACCTTATTAGAATTACCGGTTTTAGAGGAACAGTAATTTATTATTCTGTTTTATTGAACAACTAGGATTTTATGTAGATTTTCGAACTTAAGTACCTTATAATCAAGTTAAAAACTTAAAAACTGCTGGGTTTGAATTTTGCGAGCAAGGAAATCCATTGAACCATGAATTTTCTTGCTCTTTGAGGTGATTTTGTAGTTAAGATTCTTATGAAGAATCATGAATTAAATTCCGATGAATGTAAACTTTAGAACGAACATTAACTAAGCTTTACTGCATCTCTCCCTTATTTATCGAATTAGTAACAACCAAATTATATTGAGATATTTTATAACGTATTTTTTTTAAGGGGGGAAAAATCATCGAATGGCTGCTCCCGCCTGGGTGAGGCGGGAGGGAGTGTCAGACTCTTACTAACTAAAAACCACCCCGTTCCTACTCCTGCTCTGTTATATTCGATGTCGTCGTCTGTCGAGCCGGAGCCCCGGTAACCCGTTAGGTTCTCCGCGATTAAAGTATAAAGATATTTTAGTGTACATAACCCACAGTTTATTTAGTTAAGAGCGCTAATTTTCAGAAGTACAGCTTCTAATTTGTGTTGCTACATACTAGGAGCCGAGGAATGAAAGAAGTACGCGCGCGGGAGTCGCTTGTTAAAGTTACCAATAATATCCGACATAAAAAACAAACAACTTACTCCGTTCCCCTTACTGTAAATTGGTCCCAGTACAGTCAGTAAGTAAATACAACAATACTGAACCGGTTTAAGTACAGATGGTCTTATATATCAGCTATTGCTGTGAGGGTCGGCTTAGAAGGTTGTGTGTTCTTTTATTCATGTTGTGAGCACATATTGACAGAGGTCTACCTTCTGACCTTGAGCCGAGCCTTTGTGTAAACTGTTTTATCAATTCTGTACTTGAAATGATGAGAGATTTTGTGGTTGGAGCGGTCGGTTGGTGTTTGAGAGACTGAAAGTATAGAAAATGGTATTAAATTCTTGAGTCGAATAAAGTTTAAGAAGAATTCGTACTTAATTTTTTATAAAACGTAATCATAACTTCGTATTAGTAAAGAATAGGCAATGCCAGACTCCGCCCTATCGTATCAAAATGGTACCTACATCCAAAAAATCCTATAAAAATTTGACTAACTCGAGAATTGAACCCTTTCAACTTTTTTGGGGGGTATAATCATCCAATGACTTCTCCCGCCTTGATTTAGGCGGGAGGGTGTGTCAAACTCTTACTGACTAAAACCACCCCGTTCCTACTCTTACTGTTTGAGCCGGATCACCGGTAACACGTTAGGCCTTCCGCAGCTCCGTTTCGGGCATCAGTCCTACTGGGGGGCTTCTGTAGTGGTCTGTGTCAGCCTGAGAATTTAACCCTTCATTGACAGTTACGCTTGTAATATCTTAACTAATGACCCAATTTGTACAGACTACAGTTATGTTGTTTGTACACCAACTGGATTTTGTGCACAATCAGGACCTCTACACATTTTTTCAACGTCAACTAATTGAAAAACTTTGCTTGACAATAATTCATTGAGCCCCGATGAAATGTTCAATATTTAACGAAAGAAATATTTTGTTCTGCGAAACTTTTCTTAATAAACTTTCAACCGTGAAGCAATTTGTTCAATACAGAATGTGATTCCATTTCATACATTTGATAGTGACTGAGTTGCAGACTGCCTCGTTGGCCGAGTGGGCGCAAGTGCGACTGCCGGGCAAGGGGTCTCGGGTTCGATTCCCGGGTCGGGCAAAGTATTACTGGGTTTTAAAAAAATCTCAGTAGTAGCACGGAGTCTGGAAATGTGCCCAGTATATGGCAATAGGCTCACCCCACACAGTGGGGTGTAGGTGAAAAGTGGGTGTTACTTCTGTGTGCACCTCTGCCTACCCCTTCGGGGATAAAAGGCGTGATGTTACGATGTTACGATGAGTTGCAGAGCTGTTTGTGTGCTTTGACTTTGACTTTGAAATAATTGACATTTCACTCTAAGATGTCCGACCTGTCAGTCTAGCTTAGAGTATGGAAAAGTGTCTTATGTAGAGCAGGCTTGTAGGGGATTTGTTATAGAGTGTGGATCATGGTGAGGTTCTACTAGCGATAGCTATAGTACATTCATCTACCGCACTACTAAAGACAATCAATTAACAATTATCAGGTAATTCTGAACTGTAGAATAAAATTTGAAATTGACAGTTTTATTATAGAAGAATTGTCAAATATTCAAAGTTATTCCTCAGTTTTGATATGCGTATATCAAATAAAATAATAAATACGATTCAGATATAAAAACTCTTCTGTAAATATTGCAAAACGGCTAAAAATTATAGTATGTCTTTGACTTCTCCCGACCCACCTTGATTTATAATAATCAAAGTCAAAGTCAAAATATTTATTTCAATTCAACCATAATTTGGTGCTTTTGAAACGTCAAAAATAATATATCTTTATCTTTATTTCAGACGTAAGTCCATACATTTCTACATAAAAAAGTTATATTTTAAATTGTATTTAGAAAATATGTTATGTTTAAAATGTTAGCAGTAATACATTATTCAAAATTACTTACACAAGTATTAAGTACATCCTGTATTTAGTTCACAGCGTAAAAAAAATGAACAGGAAAACGATGTTTTTATTTCTGAATCTTGTTTGTAACAGATTTTAATTGATTGGAAGTACCCGAAGTGGAATGACAATATTTTTAATTGTATGAACAAAGGTTTCTTTGTGAGTCTAGTTGAAGAAAACGATTAAATCTGTTTAACAAAGAATTCAATTTAATTGTTTCTTTAAGAAAAAGGACAAGAACATTTTTTGAAGTTTTGATTTTGTGTGAGTTTGCATAAAGAGATCCAATACAGATTTAAAGTTTGGATATAATTTACCTAAACAAATAGTTTAATTAATACATTACATACATCAACAACCTATAAGTTCCCATTGCTAAGAAAAGCCTCTTCTCACACAGTTTGAGCATTAATCACCACGCTTACTCAATGCGGGTTGGCGATTTCAAACTTATAATTAGAAAATATACGCCCGGGATTCCTCACGATGTTTTCCTTCACCGTTTGTCAGTAGTGTCTGAATAATCTTAGAAAATACATGTAAGTGGAAAAAAGTCATATTGGTACTTGCCGTTTTATATTTATAGATTTTGAATCCGGCTCCTCATACCTACACAAGAAGCGAGCGTCTTAAACCTCCGGGCCAATTCGACATTTAATTAATATACCTCTAGTATATATTTTACGTATATAAGACTTATATTGTAGTTTAGCTGCGGTTTAATTTATTATACAGTTAATCAGTAATGCGCGGTTAATACATTTTCCTTAAGGATGTTTAATACTTAATTGCAAATTAAGTATTAAACATCCACATGAGACTCCTTATTCGAACGTATCTACCTCTATGTATAGCTACATAATACCTAATGTGTGTAGTTATGTATAGGTTTACTTAATTACTTGCCACAGAGAACAACTAAAGTTTGATTAGTTTGTGAAACCAATCAATTAGAGCCATGCGCAACACTTAAATTGATACTTAAAAGTTAGGCGTTGCCTAATTAATTGAGAACATATACGTTTATTACGTCATGGAAAACGGTAAAATTGGCAGTTCTTCGAAAACATTCCATCTTTTTCCATATAAATAATAAGGAAAAGAAAGTTATTTGGATCTCTTCCACAAGTTCCATATCATAACGTAATATCAGCCACCTACAAATCTTTGAGAAAAGTACAATTTATCAACGTTATGTAGCAGGTGAGGCGAATTAATCAATATGTAGTATATATTTGAATGTAATTTGGCAGCCAACATTAGTGAGTTACTTGTTTGTATATTATGGTTTCCTAGTACCGAGGTGTTTAAACATCAGCTGTTAGTTTAATATTACTTTAATAGTTTGTCTGTCGCAAGTTTATAAACTAATTTCAACTATGTTAGCCCGGCTTTATAAGGATCATGTTTTGCTTATTCACACCATTTTAAATAAAAACAATAGTGTGGAGCTACAAAATCTACATCTACATGATAACTCTTCTTCTTTAGCCTTTTTCTACCCTTAGGGTGTAGGCCTCCTTCAGTGTCTGCCATCTCTTTCGGTCTTGAGCAATTTCTATCCATTTCGTTTGATGTCATCGTACCAACGCATCTGGGGTCTTCCTTGTGGGCGTTTTTCGCCCCACGGTCTCCACTCTATCACGGCTTTGCACCACGAACCCTGTTTGCGTGCAACGTGACCAGCCCACTCCCACTTAAGTTTCGCGATATCGCGAAACATGATAACTATATGCTCAAAAAGAAGAAGGTTCTGTCGATGTCTTTTTTAATTTTACTCAAAATCACGAACGGGAATGGGAAAAATGGAATCGCGTGTACGAAGTCGCGAGCTGAAGCTAGTATCTGTATAAAATATCTGTTCCGATAAATTCACTTCACATAAACATAACGCAAGCGTTACTTTAGATTCTGACAGGTCATGGTACGGTCAAACCATAGATAACTAATGGGTCAAGCCGTCCCATTCAAGCCGGTACATGACTCTCCCGTATTAAAAAGCGATAATAGTGGAAGGAGTTGCAAAGTTTCAAAATTAAAAACATTATAATTTTTTTTTTTAGAAGAAGGTCACGTTACTGTAGTTTATAGATTCCGAATTAGGGTATGCTAACATCAACCTAGTCGTTGTTTTATCGATTTATTGTAGGACTAACCTTTGCCCACGGTTTCGATCTCGTTAACCCCATTTCATGTGTGATGTTTTTCAAAATGAGTTGATCTTTGATCATTAATCAGTTTGCTTTACCTGGTGGACATAGGATCTTCTAATGGGTTACAGCTGACTTAATTATCGTTTTAAAAAAAGGTCACCATTAAGTATTAATGTAACTTCTAATGCGAATAGTGTGAAGAAGTATCTACATGACAGAAAAAGGAGTTTATATGAGTTTATTGCGTTGACCATTACGATAGCAACAAAAGACACCTAAAAGCTTATCCCAACAAACAAACAAACAAACAAACTTTCTCATTTATTATATTAGTTAGGAAATCACTAGCCGAGGCAGTGTAATTATCTTTGATTACGGCCTCGTGTGGCGGACTGATTCCAGCGAATTACAGTGTACATGTACCAGGATAGCATAAGATACAGTCGATTACCGCGAATGCTCCTGGTTTAATCCCGCCGCGGCGGTATCTTTATCTGAAAAAGGATTTGTGCCATCATCCTACTCAATTATGTATAAGCAGAGGTTTAGGATGCATTATTTAGCTGTTTGTGGAGGTAAGAGCATTATGTTATTAACTTTTCAGGGTTTCATATTGCAAATTACTGGTTTTAGTGTCCTAGGACTGGATCTGATCATAGTTATCTATACTAAGGGTTGAGTCTAACCTGCAGCTTTATAAGAATGAATAAGCATTTATCTGGACATTGTCATAAGTCGACAGTATATAATTTTGTCACTACCTCTGATCTTCTACGGTAACAGCTGACTAGGGGACACTGCTGACTGACACGGCACTGTAGTTAACTGGGCAGCAGAAGTCTCTGATAAACCTGAACTCTTTGATTGTGAACAAACCCGCCTCCGCAGGCAGAAGGTTACGGTACACCCTCTCAAATGTCAAGAAGCACGATCTCCAATACGCCAACCAAATGCAGAAACAATTACATAAAACCTTTTATGCGGAGAAGATCAATAGTTCAGCAATTTACTGGCAAAGTCTGTTACTGTGTGACTTATAACGAAGCTATATACATACACAAAACCATAATTATTAGCCTTTACTACAATTTATTATAACCATAAAACCACTTCAAAGTGATGGAAATATCATAAGTTTGTAGAAAATCATCGGGAAGCGGTCAAGTTTGAGAGGTTCCGAAGTAATGAAGCCATTCTTGTATTATTTACAAAGTTATTGAGTACTGAACTTTCTCAATATGAACTTGGAAAGGCAATAGAACTTGCTACGACTGTGTAGTGTTGTGATAGCTTGAAAAATTGTTTTATTACTGCTACAGATAGTTACGGATAGCTGCAGTTGCAGAGGCTGTTCCGTTTGTGCATTGTAGTTGAAATTAGGCTTTGGGTCGAATTGGTCATGTATGAAATATAGTCAAGTTACTATGGAAGGTATTTATGGCCAGTTTTGGACTCCGAAAAGCTGATGATGACGTCCGGCAAGCAAATAATCGTTACGTTACGTTGTCATGACTTTAGAAAGAAACTTACGTTTTTAAAGAAAGTAACTAAGTCACTTTGTTATAGAACAACGCACCATGGAATAATTTTATATCCAGCAGTGGACTTCAAAAATTTGATTATGATAATGATGAATCGGCAAGTACTTAATTAAAAACTTATTGTCAAACAATAAAAAACCGTTTTAAAACACGATCAACTTTTAAAGAAAAGCGTTTGTGTTTAGTTCTTAGTCTAGCTCCTATTATTGGGTTTTTCGTTTCCACGAATCCGACAATGACTTCACCCTCTACTAATCTACTACATGGAACTTGATGGAACTAATAAAGTAATTAACAATGTGGGTAGCTACACTTACTAAATGGACAACTGAACGTGTATTTGGACCTCTTCCTACGTTTTTAGAGAAGACATAAGGTACTTAGAGTTCAAACAATATAATGCTATTAACCGACAAGAATAATAACGAGACTATGTACCTAAACATGTACATGCATGAGAATCGGGCGTCTTAGACACCACGACTACTTACACCTTATACATTCGCGGAGAACCTAACGGGTAACCGGGGCTCCGGCTCGACGTGCAAAAAAGCAACATAAAATGTTTTTTTTAAGGGGGGAAAATCATCGAATGACTACTCCCGCCTGGGTGAGGCGGGAGGGAGTGTCAGACTCTTACTGACTAAAAACCACCCCGTTCCTTCTCCTGCACTTCGAGCCGGAGCCCCGGTAACCCGGTAGGTTCTCCGCGACATTTTATCTTGCTTAGAAGGAACTTATTCTAAGGTTGAATTTGTCTAAAAAAACTGGTTTACAGACGTACCTATCTGACGGTAGTATTTTTGTATTCCAGAGGAATTGGGAACATTCAAAAATCGTGTTAATTAACTAAAATCGCGGGTTACTCACGTGAATATACTGGGAAAAGCTCTACTAGTTTCGAACCACAGAGGGGTTCTTCCTTATGAGCAGCGTGCGCGGTCGCGGCGACGTCGTAACGAAACGAAACTTTTCTCAGTATATTCACGTAAAAGTAAAAGATGTTGAACCAAAAAAATTTTAATTAGACCAGAAAGGCACTTTTGAACGTCAACAAAAAGTTTAAAAGTGAAGCTATTTGCTCATTCCAACTTCCAAGGTATACCTAATACCTAGTTATTCTGTTAATGTTCGTTTTTAGTTAGCCAGAGTTCAATCAACCGTGTCTTCTAGTCTATAAACGGCTCAAACTAATATTGATTGTTACATTTATAGATAAACCTTTACTGAGAAATAGTTACATCACTCCGGTCAATGTTTAAAAGTTATAAAAAATTGTGATAATATAATAGTGGTCGTTTTCAGCAACCATTCTTGAACCAAATATACAATATCACGCCTTTTATCCCCGAAGGGAGCCAGAGGTGACATTACATCACTTAATGTCACTGTACAATGTAACACCCACTTTTCACTATTTATGTTATGAGTTCCATGTAATAGGGTGTGAGCCTATTGCCATATACCGGGCACACTCTAGACTCCGCGCTCCTATTGACATATTTAAAAAAACCCAGTAGTTCTTTGCCCGACCCGGGAATCGAACCCGAGACCCCTTGCCCGGCAGTCGCACTTGCGACTAACGAAGCCAACCAGTCTTAAGTCTGCTTGTCTTAAACCATCTCTTGGCTATAAATTAGTTAACGTAGCGTACCACCTTAATTAACCCTTTATTTGTACTGTTACGAGTAGTAGGTGACGTTTAGGTATAGAGTGATTTAACCAAAATGTCATTAACTTATCTTAACTTAAAACTTAGGAGAACTTCGTGAAAATGGACATGATAAACTTATATTTAAATAGTTTCTTAGAAAATGCATTTAAAGTGGGTGGAATTACAGGCCATAACTGAGATCTGTAGTACCTATATACATATTTAGTTGTATCAAAATCCGTCTAACATTACTTAACACATACATACCAAGGTATTACTTACAAAATATTCATATCAAACCTTTACAGAATCAGAATCAAATACGTCGATATTTTCGATAGATCTCATAAATTATCCACACAGGTACTATATTTATCGCACCGTGACACGGAGTAGATATCTCACAGAGACTAAACTTCGCACGTACGCACGTGTGTACCTGAGTTAACTGAGTAAATGGCAGCGCTTTGTTGTGGGTTTCCCTTCTCATATGTGTTTACGCAATGTAAATATTACGCGCTTAATTCGTATGAAAAAAGGGGTCTTAGGTAAATAATGTTTGTGTCTAGTTACGGTGGAATGTGGTTATAGTACGTGAACATAAATAATAGTCTAGTGTTGAAGTTGAGGTTAGTATTGTACTTTATATTTTTTTAATGAAATATGTTCATTTTGTCAACTATTATGTACATTTTTTTTTATATTTCTCCTAATTCTATCTGGCTTTCTGACATTCAGCATATACTTATGGTGGTCTGAGTAAGTGGCATGGGAGATATATGCCCAGCGACATACTCTCATAATTTATTGTTTAGAGTAGGTCCTGTGGTACTCGTCATTTTAGTCTGCGAACTCCTGGGAATATATTTCCATCCATAAGATATTGCACGAGTATGTTTGGGTGTTTTTTTAATCTTTCCTTGTAACTTTTTGCTTTAATTTTTATTTCCTCCTTCACAGTTTTGATGCCAAGTTCGCGGTGAAGTCTCTCATTGGTGACATACCATGGTGCATCTACTATCATTCTCAATATTTTTGACTGAAATCTTTGCAGAATTTCCAGGTTTGAATTGGCCGCTGAACCCTACAGCTCCATACCATATCACCATACAGGCTTTATGATGCACTTATACAATAGAATTTTATTCTCCACTGAGAGTTGACTTTTCCTATTCATTAGCCAGTACATCTTGCGAACTTGTTGTCCCATCGCTAATCGTTTGGTAAGGATATGGTTTCTCCATGTCAAACGTCGGTCCAAATACATTTCAAGGTATTTCGCTTTATCAGATTGTTGTATCTGGAGATCATTTAGTGTCACTGGCGGGCAGGTTTGTCGCCGGGTCGTAAATGTGACTTGTACCGATCTAGACTCGTTTGCTCTAATTCTCCAGTCTTTCAACCAGGCAGATACCTTGATTATGTACATAAGAACAAAATGTTAAGAATAACCTTTTAAAAAAAAGTATGTTTATGGTAAGCGGTCGTTATTAACTACAATAAGAATACTACTATTGTTACTACTATTGTACGCCCTATGGGCAGGACACAGCTGAGCTCAACCAAATTATGATAACAACTGTATTATGTATCTACCTGTGATCTACAATGAATAAATGAATTTGAATTTGAATTTGAATGAATTAGATTAGGAAATCTGTTTCCCAATTCGTTACTACCAGAAGACCTAGGTTTTAATTTAATGTCTAAGTCTGCGTGGCTTAAAATTAAATAATAAATGAACCGATATTGATGTCTATTAATTATAATTATTTGCAAGAATTTCATAAATATCTTATTGAATCGTGCCTGGCATTTTATTTCACGGTAAAAAGTACCAATATCTAAGTCGACATACATACATAATTTTTCCGGGTACAAACCGTCTAATACTTTACACAAGCGCTGTCCTAAAATTGTTGACCAACGAACGAGACAAAAAGCTTAGTCAACAGTTTAGTCTCTGTGCTATATTTACTAATGTCCCCTGTCTCCTTTATTACGTACGTGCGTTGGAAATATTTAATAACATAATTGATGCGACCGTGTGTGTATGCGGTGTGCGTGATAGATCGCATTACAATGTATGATTCCACTTATTCAGGTACTGTTTATTTCGTATCAAACATATTGATATTGGTAATTAGACGTTACTTAATTATAGATGAATACGAAATAGAAAAATTGAAATGAAAATTTTAAAAATTATTATTAAACAGAACATAATATTATAATCACGCCTTTTATTCCCGTAGGGGTAGGCAGAGGTGCACATTACGACACTTAATGCCATTATACAATATAATACCCACTTTTCACTATTTATGCTATGGGTCCCATGTAATAGAGATAGGGTCGTTCTATAATTAACTCATCAAGTACCGTCATTATAGACACAATTATAGAACAATAGGTTGCGGTCACCGGTGACCGCTTGGTGTTTGACAGTTTAAGTTCACATTATGTAACAGCGTCATAATTAATTGGTTTCTAATTAATTTGACATCAAACGCATTTGATACTTTAATCATAACCCCTTATTGTTAGCCGACTGAATGAAAACCCCTCCCTACCCTGGCCTCCTCTCTCCCCAGGCCTTCCCGTCCGAGGCCTTGGCCTTTGTCAAGAGGCACATTGTGCCTGAGATGAGAATATTACTCGATACATTGTTTTTTTTTTCAGCTTCAGCCTGAAACTGTGTGTTTTCAGTGCGGATTGTGGTGTGTTTGATGAAAATTATCAATGTTTTTGCTGTTGTGGTTGTATTCGGTTAACGGTTGTGTCACTGTGTTTTGGTTATGAAAGATGGGGATGCTGATTTTAATCTGAGTTTTATCTGCCGTATACAGTTTTTTCTTAAAGTAAGTTCTGTGGTGTTCTCACAGTTTTCTCTTTGCCATGTATGTGTATGTATAAACTTATAAAATGGGATCTTATATCTAAACAATGTTCAACCGATTTTTGTATACACGTTTAATTTGCATGACCATAAATGCTAAAAAGTTTTGTGTTCAAAAAGTTTCTAAATTCCATTTCTTCTGCTTCGGCACGAATGGACCGGCTCGACCGGAGTGATACCACTGCCTCACACAAAACCGACGTGAAGCAACGCTTGCGTTGTGTTTCGTCGTGTGAGTGAGGTTACCGGAGGCCCAATTACCCTCCCCTTCCCCAATCTCCCCAATTCCTGAATCCCCAACGATCCTCAAAATCCTAATCCCCAAAAGGCCGGCAACGCACTTGTAACGCCTCTGGTGTTCCAGGTGTCCATGGGCGACGCCGATTGCTTACCATCAGGTGATCCGACAGCTCGTTTACCGGCTTATGCCATAAAAAAAATCTAGTTAAGATTAAAATCGATGTCAGATAAAGTAATGCATCTAAAAGCCAAGTTTCTACTAAATAATAATCATTTGATCCACTCAACTCTTTTTAATATTGAAATCAACATCAATGTTTGAGCAGTAGTCCGACAGGTATCACCTTGTTTGTTTCCAAAGTATCGATAAGAAATCCCATTCTATTCATGATTCTTTAATTGTATTCATTATTCCATAAAGAGGATGTATCATCAACAAGCACCTACATTAATATAAATCGATATACGAGTACGATAAAACACCTCCCACATCATAAATTCCGAGTAAATAAACAGCAATCGATTCGGGATTCCATTTAATCGACGGTTCGCCGTTGAGTAAAAATTGGGATGAGGCGATAAGTATGCGGGGACACGTAACATATTGCGCTTTGGTTTGCATAGGTACTTAATTGTTAATGTAATGGCGGACGCATAATCTACATGGATGAGGTAGAATTGGAAACGAACAATGACTGCATGGTTGCTGCGGCGGGTGCACCGCAACCGGCTGCCGCACGACGGTGTAGGGCGTCGATTCCCTCACGGAGCAACTCTTTGTGTGATCCACAAATTATTGTTTCGGGTCTGGGTATCATTGTGTATGTGAACTTGTACGAACAGCTTTAACGCACCCACGCCACAGGAGAAAATCCTAGTGTGGATCAACGTTTAAAAAAATAAAAGAAGAGAATGACGACTTTAAACGATGTCTTTTATATTATAATCTCTGAATATTTTTTTTAACATTAGTCGATTAAATAAAGTAAACACTATTACGTTTTGAAATACGAAAAAAATATATGTGTATGTACACTTTAAAATACACTAAGACTTATAGAGATAATGAAATAACTGAAATACAAAGAAAAGGAAACAAAAAAACAAGAAATATATGTCCGAATCGGTAGGTTAAGAGGGCAGCAGCTCTATATCGCTTTATAGCAAGAATTAATAACTGGTTTTAATGAAAAATCTGTAGATTTTACTAGGTCGATTAGATTATAGGAAAAATTAAATTGAGCTAATATCGGCAAATGCAACGTTGGATATCCACCTACAAGATGGGTAACAGACCCGATTAAGGTCGTTGGGAGCCGCTGTATGCAGGTCGATTCCAACCGACCGACCTAGGACTCATTGGTGGAGGCATATGTAATGATCACAGCTTTTTTAATATTTCTGTGGTAATGATGATAAATATCAAAAAAGAGTTCAACTAGGTTATTCTGTAACTTAAAAGAAGTTAACTTAAGAAGGGCCAAATTAAAAGTACCCTTATCCGACGAGTATGCATGAAAAGATTGATGACTGTTGATGAAGGGAAAGAGGTATATTGGAATCGTAGTAATTGGCGTTCTATGAATCTCTGCCTACCTCCATGGGAGACAGGCGTGAAGTTATGTATGTATTGTATGCATTCTGTAAGTTTTGTTAACGAAATGAGCTAACGTTATATAATAGGCTTTTTTTTAATAATTAAAAATCATCGAATGACTGCTCCCGCCCGGGTGAGGCGGGAGGGAGTGTCAGACTCTTACTGACTAAAAGCTACCCCGTTCCTTCTCCTGCACGTCGAACCGGAGCCCCGGTAACCCGTTGGGTTCTCCGCGACTATATAATAGCCTACGATTTGTTCGCGTTAAGCATGCAGTGAATCATCAGTGCAACTGTAAGATAAAGGTGTATTCACAGTGGTGTGAAATTTAAACAAAGAATATTTTAAAAGATTAAGCTTAATGAATTTATAAAAAGTCGCTTAAATGTTTAAAATCAGTTTAGGGAACGAGGCTAGGCTGACGGACAATGATGCCTTAGTTACTGCATTCTTAACGCGAAAACTACAGCCGGATATCACGGATCTTCAATCGTCAGTTAAAATGTCCACACACAAACATCGATCGAGCACATACAGGATGAACGCTATTCACACCATTTCATCCGATGGTCATCCGAGATAAACGGAAACAATTCAGGCGCAGAATAGCATAACCAACGGTTTAATTAGCTTGCTTTTCGATAGATGATTGATAACAGACTGTGTCGTGGTCAAGTGTATTATCGCAAGGTGGAGTACCTATGGCATCGATTACGTCATCGTTATTGCAGAATTAATGTTTCAATTTGCGTGGGAAAGCAATGCTTCGGCATGAATGGGCCGGCTCGAATGGAGTGATACCACGGCCTCACTGAAAACTGACGTGAAGCAACGCTTGCGTTGTGTTTCGTCGTTTGAGTGAAGTTACTGGAGGCCTAATTACTCCCCTCCCCAATCTCTCCAATACCTGAATCCCTGAATGCCCACCAATCCTCAAACTCCTAATCCCCAAAAGGTAGGTAACGCACTTTATTTTTTTATTTTTTGTAACGTCTCTGGTGTTCCAGGTTCCAGGTGTCTATGGGCGCTGCCGATTGCTTACCATCAGGTGATCTGTCTGCTCGTTTACCAGGTTATCCCATAAAAAACTCCATTGGGGAGTAAACCGCTTGTTCTTCATTAGTTTCTACGTATTTTATCATTTAGATATACGCAAGAATATAGTTTCTTGCGTATATTTAAATGATAAAATTCTCATTGCGTTCTGAAAATCATACTAAAATTACTCGTCAAAGGCCACTTTTTTCCTACGGTAACACGGGTGCTGGCAGAAGCTAGCATAAATATATAAACAAATGATTATCGAATCAAGTTCTGATAATAATTAATTACCTTTCGTTACTGTAATATATAATTAAATTGTCAAAGTGTGAGGCCTGTTCAGTAGTCGAATGAAACCGAGTATGTACCTTAATTAAGTAATCATGAACGTTGAATCTCAATTAAGTTACACTAGGTATTATTAATTTGACTGATTGAGGTGAAATCCTGAGAATGTAATGTAATTTTATAGCTGACATTAGTTTGTTCATGTTATTTCACCAAGTTTTAAAGTTGTGTATTAAAAATAATAGTTATGTCATCGTTTTTTTTCAGAATTAGTGATTCAATTGACTGCACGGTTAGTGCGGTGGCTGGGCAACCGTTACGATACGTCATGTCATGACTTTAGAAAGAAACTTACGTTTTTAAAGAAAGTAAGTCACAAATTTTTTATAGAACAACGCACCATGGAATAATTTTATATCCAGCAGTAGACTTCAAAAATTTGATTATGATAATGATGAATCGGCAAGTACTTAATTAAAAACTTATTGTCAAAGAATAAAAAACGGCTGCCGTGCAACGTGTCGCGGGTTCGATTCCCGCACGGGACAACACTTTGTGTGATCCACGAGGTGTTGTTTCGGGTCTGGGTGTTATTATGTATGTGAACTTGTATGTTTGTAAACGCACCCACGACACAGGAGATAATCCTAGTGTGGGGCAACGTTTTTTTTTTAAATTAAACAGCAATTGTCGGCAGTACACTAGTTACTTTATTATGCCTCTGGTGTAGCGGGTACAACTGGACTATAATGACTACTTTATATCTTGTGACCCGTTGTAAGTTTTGTTGCTACTGGTTTCTACCGATAGCGGTTAGGTATACAAAAACTTAAAAATATACTTTTTATTGAACCTGGTATCACTTCAACAACCGCGCAGATAACGACCTGAACGCAGCTTACAAAGAAGTCAGATCAAAGAAAAAAACGTAAAACGAAGTCGTACTAACTACGACTTCGTTTTACGTTTATACATAGAAATCGAAATGTTACCGCGTTTAGCCCTCTAATTGATTAGTTTATTGGAGCAGGCCAATCAGAGCGTTGTACGTCATCAACGTGTCGATCACGTTAAACGTAGAGTCTAAGCCCTCAGGAACAAGACATCCTTTCAGTACATAAATATACCTCTACATACGTCACATTTTGCCCTCACCCGCAAAGATCTTTTGAAAATATCACTCTGTACCATTCATCCGAAGAAATCCTATTAAGAAGGGCACACCGCACATCATGGCACCCTCACGTAGGTTTTATGTAGCGCGCAATAAAATACCGGTTCTGCTAAAATAACTTACAACTGTGAAATGTTACTAGGAGAGCAGGAAACAGAAGGTTAAGAGAACTAGTCGGTTGAAGCTTTGTTAGGAGACCAATTATGCATTTTTTTTAGTCTATTCAACTATTATGGTAATTGGTAATTATATATGCAAGTGTTGCAAGCTTACATAGGCCACGGTAACCGCTTGTCATCAGATGAGCCGTGTACTTTTTTGTCATCGTCGTGGCAAAAAAATATCCAATCCTTGGGTTTGTTTGTTTGAGCGAACTAACCTCTGAAAGTACTGGGTCGATTTGAAAATTTTTATTTGTTTTGTATAGTTCTTTCGTCGAGGAAGGCTATATAGGCTATAAAACATCACGCTACCACTAATGGGAGCCGAGCAGAGTGTGTGGAACATTGCGTGGGTAGCTATTATTACCATAGCACACGCTATATATATTTGCTATATCGATGCCTTTAAAAATATTCATTTTCTGAACTTGTAGCCACACTATGTAACTTAAAAAAAGGGCACTATTTTCCCATGATGCATAGCAATGCTGGTCAGACTAGCTATTACACACATAAAGCGTCAAAATCAACTTTAAATAACTCTTACTAAAGTCTAGTTTCACAATTCTAGTTTTCAACATTCTTGTATCACTTACAAAATGCTCGTACGAGCTGTAAGCTGCCAGTATCACATGCGATGTGACGTCACTCAGAGCGGGCGTTCGAGTGCACTTACTGAATGTGAACAGTCGTCGAGAGCCGCGCTCACCACGGCAAGCCGAGCCATATTCGCATTTATAACATCATTTTTTAATTTTTTTACAGTGAATATCTGGTCTAAACGGTAGTAAAGATGTTTTTGAGATGTGTTGTTAAAAGGAAATGATATAAAGACATACATAATATCACGCCATCTTATCCCCAAAGAGGTAGGTAGAGGTGCACATTACGGCAGTTTGTACCACTGTACAATGTAACACCCACTTTTTACCATTTATGTTATGAGTCCCATGTAATAGGGGGTGAGCCTATTGCCATATACCGGGCACATTGTAGGCATAATGATTAATTTAAAGTTTATCATAAAATTATTTATTTAGTCAAAACATGATTTTTTTGGAACTGTAAGTTACAATTTTTCACAATCCAAACGGAGTGAACCTTCTGCTCTCTAATGCATAGCGGTAATGAAGCTTTTAGTGCGGCGTAGTAATGTGGGGTAGGTGTGTAACTACTTATATTTACGTGCAGTCCCTTTCTGCTCTGTAGTCCTAGTACCCTGTCTGCCCACCCACTGCCACTATCAAAGGATTAGTTAGGTATAACATCTGATTTCAACGTGCGTACCTACTATTTCATTTTTATTGAGTTTAATTTTGAATAGTGTGGATTATTGCTATTAGTACCTACGTCTTTAACAAGATGTATAATAGGGTAGTAGACAGTGTCTGAAAATTAAAAATGTAATTAGTCCGTCAGTTAGATAAATCTGTACTAATATTATCAAGCTGAAGAGTTTATTTTTTTATTTGTTTGTTTGATCGCGCTAATCTTCGGAACTACAAGTCTGATTTGAATAATTATTTTTGTGTTGGATTTTTTTTTTTTTTTTTTTAAGGGGGGAAAATCATCGAATGACTGCCCCCGCCTGGGTGAGGCGGGAGGGAGTGTCAGACTCTTACTGACTAAAAACCACCCCGTTCCTTCTCCTGCACGTCGAGCCGGAGCCCCGGTTACCCGTTAGGTTCTCTGGATAGCGCCTTTATAGAGAAAGGCTATAAGGCTATAAAACGTCGCGCTACGACCAATAGGAGCTGAGCAGAGCGTGTGAAACCGCACGAAAGTAGCTAGTGAAAAAATATTAGACACATATTTTTTTATTTTGTCGTATAAGAAAACAATATTGAATGGTGAGAAATTAGAGTTTGTAAAAGAGACAACTTTCCTGGGAATTACTGTAGACGACAAATTGCAATGGGGTTCTCACATTACATCATTAGCGGGACGATTGAGCTCTGCAGCTTATGCTGTCTGGAAGATACGACAGTTAACTGACATTGACACGGCAAGACTTCAGTTACTTTCATAGCAGTAGGTCGTATGGCATTTTGCTGTGGGGACACGCTGCTGACATTGAATCTATTTTTATCTTACAAAAGCGCGCCGTCAGAGCTATCTACAATCTAGGTCGTCGCGAATCTCTCAGAGAAAGGTTTAGGGAGATCAACATTATGACCGTTCCATGTCAATTTATCTATGAAAACATCATGTATGTTAGGAAAAACCTACAGTTATTTGGTAAAGTGTCTGACAGACACCACTATCAAACTAGACATAGGAATAGATTAAGTCAGCCAATTTCGAGATTAGCGAAAGTAAGTAAATCGTTCATGGGATTCTGTGTTAAATGTTATAATAAGATACCAGGCGATGTACAACAACTAAATGAATCCAAATTTAAATTATGTATAAAGAAAACTTTATGTAGACAAGCATATTACAAACTCAATGAATATATAGAGGATAAAAATGCTTGGATGCAGGCTAGTCCGGCTCCACAGGATAACTAAAAACACTGTTGTTTTAATGAAATCGTAAATAATACAGCCATATTGCTAAGTTGTATCTTTTTTTAACTTATATAACCAATGTAAATGTGAGAGCCCTGTAATTAACTTAATATTAAATTAGATTAGTAGAATTCATTTGTGTCAGCTTGGAGTTGTCATGCTCACTCAAAGGTCTCATTGGCGGTGGCGCGTGCAGTGGATCGCTCGATTCCCTACAATATGGTTGAGTTGGGCGGTGCTGGTGTACGTGTCATGTTCGTGAACGGGCGCCGTCAACTGGGACTGGTCAGCTCCAGACTGTATTATTGTTCTTAAGGTTATTTTCTTTCTTGATCACTTTGACTGGATTTTGGTGTTACATTGTTCTCGCACAATCCAAACAGCAAAACTATGTAACTAGTAAATTGTATTGTGAACTTGATTGATAAAGAGTAACCTATGGAGTTTCTTGCTCGTTCTTCTCCATAGGAATCTACACCTTGGAATGAGCGAATAGCTTCACTTTTAATATTAATTTTATTTTGACGTTCAAAAGTGCCATTCTGGCCTAATTGAAATAAATGATTTTGACTTTGACTTTGACTTTGAATACTTAAATAAAACGAAGTCAAGTTTAGGAGTGGGAGGTCGTTACATCATGCTACCCTAGAGGTATAAAATGTAGAAAATCGTGACGTCACACGATATTTCAAATCAGTCGAAAGTATTTAATTTTATAAGATAAGAAATATGTAATAGCGTGTAATGTTTTAAATTAATGTACCTACTGAAATTTAGGATACTACCCTATTAATATTTTGATGCAGTTATACAGAGTCATATTATTTTTTTGCATCAGAAAAGAGGAAAGACAGAGTTGTCAATACCTATTTTCGACACATTGATTGATTTCCCATGGGAATGAGCCTTTTGTCAGGGGTGAGATTCCATCTATTGTTCTGATAATAACAGAAATCAAACACGGGATGCTCACAGTTTGTTGTGCTGCCTGGAAACGCCTCATTTTAGAGTTTGATATAAGTATAACTCTCTTCTGCTAGCGACTTCCCCTGCATTGCCATGGGTATAAAAACTAGCCTATGTTGTTATTCTAGACCACAATCTTAAATAATCAAATCCCTTTAGCGATTTTGACGTGAAGGAGGATAAACATATGTACAACTTAAAACTGTCAAACACCAAGCGGTCACCGGTGACCGCAACCTATTGTTCTATAATTGTGTCTACAAAACCGGTACTCGACGAGTTAAATATTTCATATCATCACGCCGTTATATCCCTGAAGGGGTAGGCAGAAGTGCACGTTACGGCACTTAATGCCACTGTACAATGTAACATCCACATTTCACTATTTATGTTATGAGTCCCATGTAATAGGGGGTGAGCCTATTGCTATATACCGGGCACAATTCCAGACGCCGTGCTACTACTGAGATTTTTTTAAAACCCTGTAATACTTTGCCCGGCAGTCGCATTTGCGACCACTCGGCCAACCAGGCAGTTAAATATTTCCTCTCTTTAAAACCATTTTATTAACTGTAGTGATCACTATCACGTTAAGGCAGATTAGGATACTATAGAGGTATAAGTACACTTATTTAGTATCTCACTGGCTCACTGCTACACCCCGTTCCAGGCACATGTCCAACCTGCGCCGCGTCTGACGGCCGATTGACAGCTACCCGCATAACTGGTGTACATGAGACAATGTATAGTATCTTTGGTATAGATACACAAACACTGCATCTCTTCCTTTTTAACAAATTTTATTTCCATAAACATAATTAAAACTGTTTCCAAATGATCTTTAATAATTATTTTTATACTAATCAATTTCTCAAATTACACATAATTAAATTTCCCTTAGCCATATATCACATTTTAATTTCCTTAAACTTCATTTCTATTCGGTTTGTCTTCTGGTTCCAATGATTTCCATTGTCCTTCCACACGCTTTAGATGAATCACATTCCTCCGCAGTCTCTGTCCAGTCTCTTCATTTCTTACAGTAATGTCTCCTCCTACAGCTTGTTCCACTACATGTGGTGTAGGGTTGAAAGAAGTCGTCAGTTTATTTGGTTTTTCAATTTCTTTAAGGTACACTTTTTCACCTCTTGTCAGTTCTGGGATTTCTGCTCTTCTTTTCCGGTCTCCGTACTCCTTTCCCTTTTCTTTTTCTAATTTGTCGTGATCTCTTACTTCAGTGTCATCGTCTCTTCCGTTAATTTCTTTTAGAATTGGAATTTTGTCCCTGTTCATTCTTTTGAAAAATAGTTCTGATGGTGTTTTCCCCGTGACTGAGTGAGGGGTAGAGTTGTACATCATCAGATATTCATACAGCGTGTCTTTCATATCTCTTTTTTCACTAGCACTGATTTTGAGTCGTTTAACTATGTCTCTGTTTTGACGTTCCACTTCTCCATTCATTTGTGGCCAATACGGTACCGTGTTAAAAAGTTTTATGTTACAATTATTACAAAAATCTTTAAACTCCTGACTTACGAATTGCCGGCCATTGTCAGCAGTGATGGATAACGGATAGCCCAGTCGACTAAAAATTTCTTTAAGAATTTTAGTTATTTGCGAGCTCGTTATTGTTTTTGGTAACTTTGATCTCCTTATAACGACTATAGTAGTCAATGACTACTAAAATATAGTCATTATTTGGTAATGGACCCAATAGGTCCATCGCGATGTCGACCCAAGGCTCAGATGGGAGTTCGCGACGTTTCATAGGTGCTGGGGGATTGGGCAAACTAACCAGGGTGCATCCTCTGCAACCCTTTACCATCAACTCGACGTCCTTATCAATTTTAGGCCACCAAACCTTAGAACGAAGGCGACCCTTCATCGCCACTATTCCCGGATGGCCTTCATGGGCTGCTAACAAAACTTGCTCCCTGGGACTCTGAGGGACGACTATTCTATTTCCCTTTAATAAAATGTCCTCATAAAAACACAATTCATCTGAAAATATTTTGTATGTTTTTACGGACTCATCCCATTTCTGACTGTAAATTCCTTTTCTTACATTACTAATTTCACGATCGCTTTCCGACTCCTTTATTATTTGTTCCATTGAGGTTGTACAAGGTCTCGCAAGTTCCACTATCTGGTGGACATAAGTCTCTTCTGACGATGACTGGATTGACTGATCCGGGTATGCACATAGTCGCGATAGTGGGTCAGCAATGTTGGTTTTACCTGGTTTATATTTCACGTTATAGCGGTAAGCTTGAAGTCGCAAAACCCATCTTTCGACCCGAGCGCATGGTTTAGATTTTGGGCTAAATAAAAATTCTAGCGGCTTGTGATCTGTAATCAACTCAAATTCCTTACCAAAAAGGAACGTACTAAAATGTTCAATGGCCCATACTAGGGCGAGGGCCTCTTTCTCAGTTTGGCTGTATTTCCTTTCACATTGACTAAGTGTCCGATTTCCATATGCAATTATTCTTGGACCTTTGCCATCAATCTGTACTAATACCGCTCCAAGCCCAACAGGGCTTGCATCAGCTATCACTTGCGTCCTATCCTTGACATCATAATATCCTAATGTTCCGATTCTTGATAACATATCTTTTAAATTTTCAAACGCCATTTCGTGTTCATTCGTCCATATATCCCTTATATTTGCTTTTTTCCTTAGTTTATGTCTTAGTATCTGCTTTAAAGGTTCTGTTGTAGTAGCTAAGTTCGGTATCCATTTATTAATGTAGTTTACTAACCCTAAAAAGCTTTGTAATTCTTCCACAGTCCTTGGCACTCTAAATTCTTTTATACTCTTCATATATTTAGGTAGCGGTTTTACTCCCTCTGGTTTTAGTTCATGTCCTAAAAAATTTATTGCCTGTACTTTGTAAATACATTTTTCGTCATTCAATAGAACGTTGTTTTGCTTCAACACTTCCATCACTTTAGAAAGTCGCAAGTCGTGTTCTTTCTCATTGCTCCCCCAGATTAATATATCATCGATGAAATTAGTGACCCCTTCACACTTAATCAGCATTTTCTCCATTATCTTCTGAAAAAGTTCTGGAGCACTTGTGACTCCGAACATAAGTCTCTTATACCTATAAAGACCGCTGGAAGTTATAAAAGTAGTTAAATATCTTGATGCCGGGTGTAATTCAACTTGATGAAACGCATTTTTTATATCCAGTTTTGAAAAGTATTGAGCCTTCTTTATTTTTGGGAGTAGATTCTCCATACACGGCAATGGATGATTTTCTCTGAGAATGGCTGTGTTGGCGCGTCTCATATCAACGCATAGACGTACATCGCCATTGTCCTTTATGATTGGTACAATAGGAGACACCCATGACGATGGTTCGTGAACCTCTTCTATTATGTCTAAATCCAGGAGTTCTTTGAGTTTATTGTTTATCTTCTCCTCTAATGGAATCGGTATTCTCCGATAGGGCTGTATAACTGATTTTACCAACGAATCAATAGGAATCTCAATTAATGTGTCTTTGAATTTTGGGAAAGGTTTATTGGTTTTTTGTTCGACATGGTTTACGTCGCTCCCTAGTTTTAAAACACCCAATCTCAATGCAGTGTCTTTACCTAGCAAATTCCGTGATCCACCTTCAATGACGTAAATAGTGGCGCGTTCTATTTTTCCGTGTGTTTTTATCTCTGCTTCAAAAGAACCTCGTATTTGTAAGGGTGTCGTGCTCCCATATGCTAGTAGTATTTTGTTTGGTTTTTTCGCCTGTTTGCTACAATGTACTCCGTTTTCCTTTAAGTGTTCCCAGGTTTTGGAAGATATTATATTTAACTTGCACCCTGAATCGATTAACATCTCCAAGTTGACTCCCCCTATTTGACATTTTATTGTTGGATCGTCATTTATGTTGAATACATATTGTGTTTCGTCATTTTGCAGAGAATTTACTGTAGTATCCTTGCGTGGCCGCCTGTTAAAATATTTGTCCTTTTCCTGATTTTGTGTAAATTTACGTTTTTGTTGAAATGATTTAGTTCTACAGCATCTTTGATAATGGCCTAATTTCCCACATCCGTTACACTTTTTGTCTTTTGCTGGACAAGGTAGACATTGTGAGACATGGGCAAAATTCCCACATCTAGTACATTTTGACGTCCTTTTCTCTTCGTTATACTCTTTTCCTTCTTTAGTGCTTCCAAAATTGTCTCTGCTCCTACTCCTTACTGCATTAACTTCATTTTTATTCTTTTCTTTTTGCTCGTAACTATCCAATTGAAAGTTTACAATTTCTAAGGTGTTGGCAACGGTAATCACTTGATCCAATGTAATTCCATCACCCATTGTTAACATTTTTTTTCTCAACTCCATGGATAAACATTTTTCTAGTATTTGGTCAATTATATGGTCGTCAGGTTTTTCGAACTTGCATTTTGCGGCCTGATCTCTCAGTTTGATAAGAAACTTCTCAAAGCTTTCACCTTCATCTTGTTTAATGAGACTAAAGATATACCTTTCAAAAGTCTTGTTTTGTTTAGGCAGGAAGTAATCGTTCAATTTATCAATAGCTACTTCAAATAAATCAGCGTCATGTTCTGGTCCTACGTTTGCTCCAGGCAAGTTATAAAATATTTCCTGTAGTGCACCGCCACCTAAGACTAGCAATGTAGCTCTTTTTTTAACTGGAGTTGTTATATCCGCGGCTTCAAGATAAATTCGAAGGGACCGTTTCCACTTCTCCCATCGCAACCCGACTGAAGAACTATCACCCTCAATATCCAATTTTTCAGGTGGAGGCAGTTGGTTCGCCATGTTGATTGTATTGGGGCAACCTGAAAGTACACCCAATTGAATGGACGTCTAATAACCATTAATTTAATAAAGGTCAATTTCGACAGTACTAAACTATAAGTACCTCCGCGCAGTACTTCCTATTTAAAGGAAGTCTTTGATGTAGTACTAAATTCAATTTAATGAATTTCTTTTCAAAATAATTTACCTTCAATTTAATGAAAGTCGCTACACATAAAAGTATTTTTTCCAATTGAATGAAAATCATACACACTCTTACACATATCCAATTTAATGGACATCAGATTAATTAGTAATTACACTTAACATCCTAGATTGGTTTATATCATAGTATAGTATAGTATAGTTATAGCATAGTATAGTATAGTTATAGCATAGTATCTCCTATTTCGGGTTTATTATTACGTTTTAAATACAAGTAATATTGGTTCATTTCGATTCCTTGCGCCATCCAACGAGTGTCATTTCCTAAGCGAGATTTAGATTTATGATTGTCAAGGTGTAACGACACAAATCGTTGCATGAATTGGTAAAACATAAGTAGGTACCTACACAATAATTTCATATCTATTGAGGAGATTGAAATATCCGTGACGTGATTATTACACCTAATTGATACTCATTCGTTAACTAAAATGTAGGAAAATAGCAATTAAATGAACTGAAATGTCTATCATTTGATATTATAAAAATAAAATTATGTATCTAACGCTTCTACCTTTCATTCGATTATGCAGAAATATAAGTAGGTCAACAGTAAAATATTCCGCTTACCTCCCTAATTGAGGCGGAATTTATTTATTATTTAGGTTCACTTATAGATTTTTCCTTTATAAATATTATTTTTACGTTTGATTATAACGATACGTAACGTCTGTAGTCGATATAGGTAGATATTTCCTACTTATTAAACATTTGAAGTTTTTACGTAGCTAAATAATATTACCACTGAAATGAACTTCAACTGAAACCAATCTAAACCTTAAAGCTATTAGAATTAGGCAATTATCTCATAACATCTTTCTTCTCTCCTCTTCCTTCAAATAAAGAATACCTAATTATCTTACTTGCTTACCTTAATCCTCGTCGCCACTTGTAGTGATCACTATCACGTAAAGGCAGATTAGGATACTATAGAGGTATAAGTACACTTATTTAGTATCTCACTGGCTCACTGCTACACCCCGTTCCAGGCACATGTCCAACCTGCGCCGCGTCTGACGGCCGATTGACAGCTACCCGCATAACTGGTGTACATGAGACAATGTATAGTATCTTTGGTATAGATACACAAACACTACATTAACCATCTCTAGATATTTCACTAAAATACGACCTGCTGACATCTGCCACTAAGCACTAAGTCATACTTAAAGTCTTTCTATGGGCGACGTAGTAAACTTAGCACTTATCTACCCTCCAGGGGCTAAGCAGACTGCACCGTCAACGAATACGATCTATAAACGTTGTCCTAGAGCTGTAGTCGTGCGAATGATTATAATCATTATTAAAGTTAACGGTTCGAAAAACAGAGGAAAGTGGAAACTATTTATTTCTTTAGTTTTCTTCGAATCTTATGAGTTACCAGGGCTCCAGCTCAAAGCAGGAGTAGGTAGATAATTTTTCCCCGTCAAAAACAAAATATAGAATTGTAATAAAAGATTATTTAATTACCACCTTACATATTATTCTCAGCGTGGTTTAATTAAATGATTATCTTCTAATTGCTCATGACTTCCTAGTTACTCAGACTAATCTTGAGAGAACTAGAAGAAGACTTACCTAGAAGAGAATCAATTTATTTATTTATAACAAGGTACAGGGTGTGATCTATAATTTAGCGTGATTTATTATGATGATTATTTGGGTGAATAAATATTAATTACTAGCTGTGCCCGCGACTTCGTTCGCGTAGAATAGTGACTATGAGCAGCGTTTTTTTTTAAATATATACTTATTTTTATTTTAGATTTGGATCATAATCACAGTCATTTTGGGTAGCTAAAAAACCTACTTTACTGTAATGCTTCTCTATATACAATATTAGACGTATGGCCATCGGCGGTGAAAGCATACAGGCTGCTGGGATTGCTAACACGGGACAGAGCCACATACAATTGACCGTGCGAAAAACAGCTGTTACTTAGATCTACACCCACAACTTTTAGAGTCTGACCTTGAGCTTTATTAATTGTCATGGCGAAACATAGGCTCACTGGAAACTGAATTCGTTTAAAACTAAACGGAAAATTGTTTGGAATGAGAGGAATCCGAGGAATAAAAACACTATCACCTTTTCCGCACCCTGTTAAATATATATATATTTATATATAATAGATATAGATAGATGTAAGTATAAGCATACCTCTAGAATAGTGTTCGACGTGATTCTTTAATTTGACATAACTTTTTTATTTATGAACCGATTGACATGAAACAAACACTAAAGCATAACTGAAGCATACAGCAATATATTCGTGAAAACCGCATGCAACTCGGATCAGCCGTTTCTGAGATTAGCGTGAACAGACAAACAGACAAACAGACAAACGAACAAAAACAAGTTTATTACATTTTTGGGTTCGACATCGACATAACAATAGCCCCTGCTATTTTTTAAATTTTTATTTTCAATGTACAGACAGCACTTTTCTACAATTTTATTATATGTATAGATAGATAGAAGATAGATATAGATATAGAAGAAGATATAGATAGATAGAAGATATAGGTGTATAGAATAGATGTATGTATAAGCATAGAATAGTGTTCGACGTGATTCTTTAATTTGACATAACTTTTTTATTTATGAACCGATTGACATGAAACAAACACTAAAGCATAACTGAAGCATACAGCAATATATTCGTGAAAACCGCATGCAACTCGGATCAGCCGTTTCTGAGATTAGCGTGAACAGACAAACAGACAAACAGACAAAAAAAAAGTTAGTTACATTTTTGGGTTTGACATCGACATAACAATAGCCCCTGCTATTTTTTTTATTTTTATTTTCAATGTACAGACAGCACTTTTCTACAATTTTATTATATGTATAGATGAATTCACAACACCGTTTTTCCAGCTGGTGTATAGGTGATTTTCCAGGGCCATTTGCCAGCTTATCAATTGATATTATGTGAGTATCTACTTATAATTTGTATTGATTATTCTTTCCTTCGGCCTTACTTTCATTTGTTTCTTCTCACAAGAAATGCACTACTCATTAAGGTACTGTTACACCATGCTAATTTCAAGAACGAAAGCATGCTCAATTGAGAACTTGTCTCTTAGTAGCATATGTGTGTGTGTGTGTGTGTATGTGTGTCTGTTGCTTAAAATTTGCACGCTCATTTTAGACATGCTTGTGAATCGACAAGCGTTCGATTTTTGAATATTGTGTGTGTAACAGTATCCATATTTTCTTTCTACAGGCACATATGTAAAGATAAAGACTATGCCCTCTGGCAATAGAATGAATAGTACTGTTCGTTAGTCAGGTACCGAGTAGTTTAAATATTTGTATAGTGCAGCAGTGGACTGCATTGGTTGTTGAAAACGCGTATGAATAAAGCGTGCATCTGGTTTTTTTATTCCTTTTTAATTTTAGGGACTTTTTTACCGCACAGCGTATGTCAGTCCCATCGTCACCTAGTAAGGTATAAATCAACTAGCTAGAGATCAATGAATCAGAGCCATGAAGTTGAATTACATTCTCGCATTATCAGTACTATGCATCTGTTTTTGTTTTCTGATATTTAGGTACAACTAGGAAAAGTCACCACAATATTTATGTATCAAAAAGTAGTGATTCGCTTAGTGAACATTAATTTCCTAAGCAGCTGACCTTAACTTGTGAACCGAATTATTATATTTGCTGATAGATAAATAGAACTGTTGTCCTTACTAACACAAGCTCATTTTTGCTGACTGAATAGTATTAGGAGGCTAACTACATATTTAATAGGTTAATTACATTTTTTTCTATAATAAAACAAATCTTGAACTATACAAGGTATTGTTTTAAAGCCGCGTCATTTTCTAGAAGGTAACTCGGCTATCGATTCTAAGTCCGAATCAATTGTAGGTAAATATTGTTCATTTTTCTGTAAATTACGGAAATCCGTAAGTGCGAACTACACGCCGCCGTCTTGTAACTAGCTTTATAACGCGGCTTAACACACACAAACTCAAGCACTTAATTGATATTGTTCCTAATTCCATAAAACTCCAATAAGAAGAATTGTTGTCGCTTTTTCTGAAATATTGTCGAACTTAAACGATTTATTATAGCCGTATTTTTAACTATTGGCCCGAAATTTTCTCTTACATTGAACCTTTCTGACTTTTGTGACATGCCACCGAGAAATGACACGGCTTCAAAACTACACCTTGTATATAACATAAAATAATTAAACTAACAAATCAAAGTTAACCTTTTAATCACATAAATTCTACCAGGCGCACAGAGGTTACGGATGGTCGCTCGGAACTCGGAATGAACACGAAAAACCAATTGAAGAACCACATTGAGGTCCCTGAAAATGCCATTATCGTTGACTGGCATCCTATTAGGGCACGGTAATGAGATCGTCGAATCGTTAATTAAAGCTAAATTAAACGTGGTTTGCTTATTTTTTGGTAAAATTATGATGAAAAGTCAGTAACTACGTCCCTGTTTTTTTAGAGATTTTATAGTTTTTTTTTCAATTTGTGGGATTTAGTCAATTGGTCTTCTTAGGCTACTCAATGTTACATAACTATACGTAAGCGCATATTAAAATTGTGTGGCGTTTGAGTATTTGGACATTAAGACCAATGTTGAGCAGCAACATTTCATGTTAACGTCAATATATCCACAAACTTCTAGTTCCCCATGCTACCCTAGTACCCGACTCATATACTCTGTCCTTAACGTAGCAGCCGTCATAGTTGTGCCCAACTCCGGGAAACAATACGACGCGAGATATTTATCAACATCATGTCATACATGTGTGGAACAGAAGGCTTGGTTAGTTCGACAGTTGGTTGTATTGTATATTGTGGCGAAATATTTTTAGACTGGATGTCTAGCAGCTGATACATATATATGTGTGAGTCATACGTAGTATTAACACTTGAAAGTAAAATGCGATACATGACCCAATGACAAATGACAGATAAAAAATTAACACATAAATGACATCGCACATGTGAAGTATAGTATAGATAGAAAATTCCAATATAAAATTCTGGGTCAGAAAGCCTGTCAACCACGATCACCTCGCCTGATCAGAGGATCCTCCTGTTCCTAGTCAACTTTACTCACTGCTACCAAAAATGGTATGCCTATAGGATATTCAAGTATCAAGGGACGATCTCCGGCTACCGTAGGCACGGGCCTACGGACGGCGAGCATGGGTGAATCGCCGCCCGACCAGAATTCAAAGAGCCATCAGACCACCTCAGATGGGGTCCAATAGGGCTGATGCCGATACGGAGCCGCGGAGGACTTAACGGGTTGCCGGGGCTCCGGTTTGAAGTGCAGGAGTAGGAACGGGGTGGTTTTAACCGTTTGACACTCCCTTCCCGCCTCACCCAGGCGGGAGAAGACATCCGATGATTTTCCTCCTATAAAAAAATTTAATAAATAAAAAAAGCAAACTCAGTATAAACTTTACTTGTGTAAATAGAATTTTTGTTTAAGAACTCTTACATTACTTCATCTCTATTTAATTTAGTTTACCTTCTCTTATACATTTTTTAAGGGACGGCAATCATCGAATGACATCTCCCGAAAAAAAAATCTTATGCTTTTTATTATATGTATAAAACTGAAGAGTTTATTACTTTGAACGCACTAATCTCAGGAATTACTGGCCCGATTTGAAAAAATATTTTTATCGTGGATAGTTAGAGTATCGAGGAAGTCTATAGGCTGTAAAATATCACACTATAATCAATAGGAGCAGAGCTGGTGTAACTAGTCATTCATAAACTTCACACGTTGAGGTAGGAGGGTAGACAGAAGTGTACATAATACAATCCAATAGCCCACTTTTCATTTTTTTTTTATAAGAACGTTGACTTACTACAGTATTGTCTCCTGTGTCGTGAGTGCGTTTACAAACATACAAGTTCACATACACATGACACCCGGACCAGAAACAACAATTTGTGCATCACACAAACAGTTGGTGTCGGAATCGAATCTGCGACACGTTGCCGGTTGCCCAGCCACCGCACTCAACGTGCAGTCCTTACTTATGATATGAGTGTAATGTCTACTTGAACCTTTTTTTCACTTAATTTCCACATAAATAATGAATTTTGTATCAGGTTTTGAGGGCATTGAAACTTCTGCTAAATCTGTCTGTTATGTGAACGTGTGGCACGCCAGTGATGCCAAGCTGAGCCATGGTGGAGACTTGTATAACAGCTAGTCTGTGGCACCTACATATCATGCATGTAACTGCTGATGGAAACCTGGATCATTCATCAAGTTTTGTAAGGAGAAAAATTACTATAATCATTTGTTTTTTTAATTTAGAAAAGTGCCCTTACAGTTTTAATCAATATATTCATTTTTGTTTGACTGCCTCGTTGGTCGAGTCGTCGCAAGTGTGATACCGGGTAAAGAGTCTCGGGTTCGATTCCTCCATCGGACAAAGTATTGGTGGGTTTTTAAAATAATTTTCAGTAGTAGCACGAAGTCAGAATATTATATGCGACTTGAATAGTGAAAAATGAATGTTATTTTATACAGTGGCATTAAGTGCCGTAATGTGCACCCTACTTACCCCTTCAGATAGAAGGCGTCATGATATTGAGAATATGTTTTTAAGTTATGTCTTCTTCTTTGTACTAGGAAACTATAAGCAGGGTGAAAGTCGCAACGTCGTCAGATGTTCGATGTGTAGTAATATTATTATGCTCTCTCTCTCTCTCTCTCTCTCTCTCTCTCTCTCTCTCTCTCTCTCTCTCTCTCTCTCTATTAGTAACGTCCAATCAAGTATATCGTCTATCGTCGTTTACGTAAATTACTCAAATATTGGAAAACATCTAAATACCTCTAGTAATAAAATATTTAACAAGAAAACTCTAGGTAGAACTAAAGAAATAAAGTTTATAGCATCGTAGTCCTTATTTTATGAATGTGTTATGCTGTGGAAAAATAAGAAACTTGCTGAGTAGCTTTGGCAAACTTGAACAAATAAAATTAATAGAACGCGCTCTCATTAAATTATAACTGTAATCTGAAACGACCATAATTAATTTCGTTGCAAATTGGAACGAGATTGAATTTATCGCTCGTCCTAAACTGACGGCCGAAGGTAATTTAAAATAGTCCTTATCGTATACATCTCAAAATCTAATTTCCTACAAAATATAATTTATCTTTCGCGAATTGAATTAAGAATTAATGTTGACATTGTAGCTTGCATTTGCAAATAAATTGAATTTTTATATCTCTTTCTAATATTTGAACTCCTGGTAACCGTAATAATATTTTTTAATGATTTTCCGTATTTTTTGGTTTAGTTTTGCCATGATTTTTATTAGTTCTGTATATTATATTGTTCCTTTTTCGTAGAAAATTTTTAATACTCTGTACATCCATAACATTACGCCTTTTTATTCCAGAAGGGGTAGGCAGAGGTGCACATTACGGCACTTAATGCCACTGTACATTGTAACACCCACTTTTCACTATTTATTACTAGCTTTTGCCCGCGGCTTCGCTCGCGTCACAAAAGGATAAAAAGTAGCTTATGTGACATATACCAATACACACAGCGCCATCTACACCAATACTTTTGTTTTCCCTCGGGAATATCAAAATTTTCCGGGATAAAAGTACCCTATTATTTAATCCGGACTTTTAACTTTACGTCTGCAAAATTTCAAAGCAATGCAAGGTTTAGAAGTTACGGCGTGAAAACGGAACAAACAAACAAACTCACTTTCCCATTTATAGAAAAGGATATGAATCCCATGTAATAGGGGTGAATCTATTCCCATATACCCGTGCTACTATTAGTATTTTTTTAAAACCCAGTAATACTTTGTCCGACCCGGGGATCGAACCTGAGATGATTCGCCCGGCAGTCGCACTTGCGACCAACTCGGCCAACGAAACGAGGCTGTCAATAAAAAAATACATTGTACCAAAAATGTTTTTGCAGTATCTATGGGAATAGCGTGTTTAACATGGTAAAACAAAGTAAATAACATTTTACAATGGCGAAGTCACATTATTGACTCAGTACTCGAATACTAACCCGACCCGAGAGTTTACGGAAACGTGAGCTTCAATCATTTTATTATTTTTTTTATTTTACTTTATTCCCAGCAATATCCTTACAGACTTATCCAAATCGATATTGAGGCCTCTTATATCTAAATTAGAGGTACAAACTAAATTTTTAACTAACCATAACAAATGCTACGAAGTGCCACTTTAGTGAATTCACTCAGAGTGCAATAAAACATATCAACGTCTTCAGCTATGAGGTTGAGCGTGCGCAGTGCGCGCGTCAGAGGCGCGTCTCGCTCAGTAACTTAGTGCGTGCTCGCGGCACCGCCAGTAGGCGCGGTCGTCGCCGACGCGTCGCATACTCGTCCGGCACACACAACCCTACCCTGGCCAAAATATCCGCATTATGTATCACCCCCCTAACCACCGAAAAGATATAGGTTACGAGTGTGAGTTCCCTCCTGACCCTCAGTTCATTATATCCGACCATACCTAAGATAAACAGGGTAGGATACATTAGCGGATATAAAGGATAAACCCCGTACAGCTTCATGTAAATAAATCGAATAAACTTATTTTGTACACGCTCCAACATGAGGCTATATTTAGTCTCATGTGGGGCCCAGATAACTGCATTACATTCTAGTTGGCTCCTAACTAACGAGTTATATAACGCTCTAATAGCTTTTATATTTGTAAAGCCTCTAGCCATTCGAAGAACCAACCCCAAGTTCCTGTATGCTTTTTTACAGATTTTGAGTATGTGATCACGAAACGTCAGCTCAGTAGTAAAATGAACTCTCAAATCTCTCACAGTCTTTACCCTGGCCAACTCATCTCCATCCACAGTGTACTTACCTCTATATTGAATAGGAGATCATATTAACATTCGTAGTGTTAGCTGTTATGCAGCTGAGCATTTATTGGTCATGCAAACTAAACGTGCATACGGCTGAATCGGTTGATGATATCTGCTATCTTCTTCATTATCGGATGCCCAATTACCCCTTTCCCAATCCCTGTGTTACGTTGGTTGATTAATAAATTGTAGACGGATTTATTATACTTGGATTTATTATAATAATGTGCAGGGCGCACGACGTGTACACACACCTATACTATGACAGGTAGACAGCCTCGTTTATGAATAGTGTTCTACCTTATATAACACATTATAGTGAGGGGGCCATTACTAAATAGTGATGTTCATACATGTAACACCCTGAATACAATCCTCAAAAACCTGATTAGGTATTTGAGGATTACAGTTTATGATTATAAGAGGCCGGTAACGCAATTGTAACGCCTCTGGTGTTCCAGGTGTCCACGGGCGATGCCGATTGCTTACCACCAGGTGATCCGTCTTAAAAAATATATTTATACTTATCCCTTAAAAAATATATTTGCAAGATTCCACTTAACACACATACAATGACATACATAGTACACTGCAAGTTAAATAAACGCTTGCAAAAGATAGTATGTAACATTAAGTCCCCAGTACTTCTCGAAACTTTTCGGGAATTTCATAAAAACTTCGAAAATTACAGAAAGTAAAATAAATCGTAAAGTTTTATATGTTTTTAAGTCGGAGAGTTAGCGAAGTTTGTAGGTACCTACGTTTCTTATTCGTTGTCATACAAAGACTTGTAGAATACTGATCTCAATTCAGTTTAGTACCTACTATGAAGTTTTTATTTAATCGAATGTTATGGACAATACCTGGATGAATAAGTTGTCCTTGACCACAGTACAACTTCCAATCCTCTTGCCAATCCCGGACATTATGGCAACCGCAAGAGGGTCAAAGGCTAGCTAACATTGTACTGCGACGGGCGATAATTCACGGTTTTTAGCCTTGATTAATAATCATTACCAAATGATTTTGTGTTCTTTTTGTGCATATTTTGTCTAAATAGAAAATAGCTGAGGTTACTGTTTTTCCTTCTCTTCTAATAATACATATCTTCTGATTTATTTCGTTGCGAGATCCGAGACAGTTTATTCATGTCTCTGCGACGTGCACCGGACTTCAGTGTTCCGATGTTATCATGGTTGTATCTACTGTAGGTCCTGACTTACACGAGATGCAGCGGTTTAGGGAGGTCGTGTCAAACTTGTCCCATAAAAAACTACAAAATAGCAAAGAAGACAAAGAAATTTTCAAATGACAAAAACGTTGGATTATAAATCTGTCATGTTTCCTTTCTGTGGGTGACACACAAAGTTAAATAATGTCCTAAATTACACTGGAAGCAAACACTGAGCCAGTGCACCGCTTTATTTATGAGGATGCAAACTTCTCATGCGCGGCTTTGTTGGCAAAATTTTTAGACGAATTTTCATTAAAATTGTTCATTATAGCTTTTTAGTAGGACAGTTTAATCTGTTACGCTAAGCTGCACTGACCACGGTAAAACGAGTGGCTGACTTTCAATTTTATTGATACTTTGTACCTTGGATACTGGGCCGTGATAAATAAGTAAAAAATGCTTTAGACCATTTCTGATTTCCTGGTACCTTCCATGGTAAAAAAACGGTTTATCTGGTTTTTTCCCAATTATTCTGAAGAAGTTACTGGATTTTTATCCAGATTTCGTAGAATGCCGGTTTTTTCGGATTAAACCATTTGTCACATGTCACCCGAAACCCAATAAAGGTGACACACATTCTGGATTCTGATTTTAACGATTGCCGTAGATATTTGTATGACAACTGTAACCGACAATTTAAACATAAGCAAAATATTCTATATACCAACTTCAGAAAGCATAAAATTTAAAGTGGTTCGTCCGTGTGGCCGATATCTACAGCTACCGGCTAAAACTACTCATAGCTAATTAATTAAACTCTAACCACAAAACCAATATTCCAATTTTAACCATTTCATAACACTAACATAGTCCACTTAAAGTCACATTAGCCATTTACCTAATTCTGGGTGGAACAACGAAAACTAGTGTAGCATTCTGTCACTTTGAATTATTAGTAGTCGCTCATTGCTTATGATAGCCTGGTACACAATATGTTAGGAGTTTAAACTGACGTCCTTATTAACTATATATGAATTGTTCGTCTACTGCCTATGTATTTCTCATAATCCTAGACAGCAAAACCGCATGGTATGAGTAGTTTTAGCCGGTAGCTGTAGATATCGGCCACACGGACGAACCACTTTAAATTTTATGCTTTCTGAAGTTGGTATATAGAATATTTTGCTTATGTTTAAATTGTCGGTTACAGTTGTCATACAAATATCTACGGCAATCGTTAAAATCAGAATCCAGAATGTGTGTCACCTTTATTGGGTTTCGGGTGACATGTGACAAATGGTTTAATCCGAAAAAACCGGCATTCTACGAAATCTGGATAAAAATCCAGTAACTTCTTCAGAATAATTGGGAAAAAACCAGATAAACCGTTTTTTTACCATGGAAGGTACCAGGAAATCAGAAATGGTCTAAAGCATTTTTTACTTATTTATCACGGCCCAGTATCCAAGGTACAAAGTATCAATAAAATTGAAAGTCAGCCACTCGTTTTACCGTGGTCAGTGCAGCTTAGCGTAACAGATTAAACTGTCCTACTAAAAAGCTATAATGAACAATTTTAATGAAAATTCGTCTAAAAATTTTGCCAACAAAGCCGCGCATGAGAAGTTTGCATCCTCATAAATAAAGCGGTGCACTGGCTCAGTGTTTGCTTCCAGTGTAATTTAGGACATTATTTAACTTTGTGTGTCACCCACAGAAAGGAAACATGACAGATTTATAATCCAACGTTTTTGTCATTTGAAAATTTCTTTGTCTTCTTTGCTATTTTGTAGTTTTTTATGGGACAAGTTTGACACGACCTCCCTAAACCGCTGCATCTCGTGTAAGTCAGGACCTACAGTAGATACAACCATGATAACATCGGAACACTGAAGTCCGGTGCACGTCGCAGAGACATGAATAAACTGTCTCGGATCTCGCAACGAAATAAATCAGAAGATATGTATTATTAGAAGAGAAGGAAAAACAGTAACCTCAGCTATTTTCTATTTAGACAAAATATGCACAAAAAGAACACAAAATCATTTGGTAATGATTATTAATCAAGGCTAAAAACCGTGAATTATCGCCCGTCGCAGTACAATGTTAGCTAGCCTTTGACCCTCTTGCGGTTGCCATAATGTCCGGGATTGGCAAGAGGATTGGAAGTTGTACTGTGGTCAAGGACAACTTATTCATCCAGGTATTGTCCATAACATTCGATTAAATAAAAACTTCATAGTAGGTACTAAACTGAATTGAGATCAGTATTCTACAAGTCTTTGTATGACAACGAATAAGAAACGTAGGTACCTACAAACTTCGCTAACTCTCCGACTTAAAAACATATAAAACTTTACGATTTATTTTACTTTCTGTAATTTTCGAAGTTTTTATGAAATTCCCGAAAAGTTTCGAGAAGTACTGGGGACTTAATGTTACATACTATCTTTTGCAAGCGTTTATTTAACTTGCAGTGTACTATGTATGTCATTGTATGTGTGTTAAGTGGAATCTTGCAAATATATTATTTAAGGGATAAGTCAAACGAACAATAGCAGACGGATCACCTGGTGGTAAGCAATCGGCATCGCCCGTGGACACCTGGAACACCAGAGGCGTTACAATTGCGTTACCGGCCTCTTATAATCATAAACTGTAATCCTCAAATACCTAATCAGGTTTTTGAGGATTGTAGGGGATTCAGGGTGTTACATGTATGAACATCACTATTTAGTAATGGCCCCCTCACTATAATATGTTATATAAGGTAGAACACTATTCATAAACGAGGCTGTCTACCTGTCATAGTATACCAACTTCAGAAAGCATAAAATTTAAAGTGGTTCGTCCGTGTGGCCGATATCTACAGCTACCGGCTAAAACTACTCATAGCTAATTAATTAAACTCTAACCACAAAACCAATATTCCAATTTTAACCATTTCATAACACTAACATAGTCCACTTAAAGTCACATTAGCCATTTACCTAATTCTGGGTGGAACAACGAAAACTAGTGTAGCATTCTGTCACTTTGAATTATTAGTAGTCGCTCATTGCTTATGATAGCCTGGTACACAATATGTTAGGAGTTTAAACTGACGTCCTTATTAACTATATATGAATTGTTCGTCTACTGCCTATGTATTTCTCATAATCCTAGACAGCAAAACCGCATGGTATGAGTAGTTTTAGCCGGTAGCTGTAGATATCGGCCACACGGACGAACCACTTTAAATTTTATGCTTTCTGAAGTTGGTATATAGAATATTTTGCTTATGTTTAAATTGTCGGTTACAGTTGTCATACAAATATCTACGGCAATCGTTAAAATCAGAATCCAGAATGTGTGTCACCTTTATTGGGTTTCGGGTGACATGTGACAAATGGTTTAATCCGAAAAAACCGGCATTCTACGAAATCTGGATAAAAATCCAGTAACTTCTTCAGAATAATTGGGAAAAAACCAGATAAACCGTTTTTTTACCATGGAAGGTACCAGGAAATCAGAAATGGTCTAAAGCATTTTTTACTTATTTATCACGGCCCAGTATCCAAGGTACAAAGTATCAATAAAATTGAAAGTCAGCCACTCGTTTTACCGTGGTCAGTGCAGCTTAGCGTAACAGATTAAACTGTCCTACTAAAAAGCTATAATGAACAATTTTAATGAAAATTCGTCTAAAAATTTTGCCAACAAAGCCGCGCATGAGAAGTTTGCATCCTCATAAATAAAGCGGTGCACTGGCTCAGTGTTTGCTTCCAGTGTAATTTAGGACATTATTTAACTTTGTGTGTCACCCACAGAAAGGAAACATGACAGATTTATAATCCAACGTTTTTGTCATTTGAAAATTTCTTTGTCTTCTTTGCTATTTTGTAGTTTTTTATGGGACAAGTTTGACACGACCTCCCTAAACCGCTGCATCTCGTGTAAGTCAGGACCTACAGTAGATACAACCATGATAACATCGGAACACTGAAGTCCGGTGCACGTCGCAGAGACATGAATAAACTGTCTCGGATCTCGCAACGAAATAAATCAGAAGATATGTATTATTAGAAGAGAAGGAAAAACAGTAACCTCAGCTATTTTCTATTTAGACAAAATATGCACAAAAAGAACACAAAATCATTTGGTAATGATTATTAATCAAGGCTAAAAACCGTGAATTATCGCCCGTCGCAGTACAATGTTAGCTAGCCTTTGACCCTCTTGCGGTTGCCATAATGTCCGGGATTGGCAAGAGGATTGGAAGTTGTACTGTGGTCAAGGACAACTTATTCATCCAGGTATTGTCCATAACATTCGATTAAATAAAAACTTCATAGTAGGTACTAAACTGAATTGAGATCAGTATTCTACAAGTCTTTGTATGACAACGAATAAGAAACGTAGGTACCTACAAACTTCGCTAACTCTCCGACTTAAAAACATATAAAACTTTACGATTTATTTTACTTTCTGTAATTTTCGAAGTTTTTATGAAATTCCCGAAAAGTTTCGAGAAGTACTGGGGACTTAATGTTACATACTATCTTTTGCAAGCGTTTATTTAACTTGCAGTGTACTATGTATGTCATTGTATGTGTGTTAAGTGGAATCTTGCAAATATATTTTTTAAGGGATAAGTCAAACGAACAATAGCAGACGGATCACCTGGTGGTAAGCAATCGGCATCGCCCGTGGACACCTGGAACACCAGAGGCGTTACAATTGCGTTACCGGCCTCTTATAATCATAAACTGTAATCCTCAAATACCTAATCAGGTTTTTGAGGATTGTAGGGGATTCAGGGTGTTACATGTATGAACATCACTATTTAGTAATGGCCCCCTCACTATAATATGTTATATAAGGTAGAACACTATTCATAAACGAGGCTGTCTACCTGTCATAGTATACCAACTTCAGAAAGCATAAAATTTAAAGTGGTTCGTCCGTGTGGCCGATATCTACAGCTACCGGCTAAAACTACTCATAGCTAATTAATTAAACTCTAACCACAAAACCAATATTCCAATTTTAACCATTTCATAACACTAACATAGTCCACTTAAAGTCACATTAGCCATTTACCTAATTCTGGGTGGAACAACGAAAACTAGTGTAGCATTCTGTCACTTTGAATTATTAGTAGTCGCTCATTGCTTATGATAGCCTGGTACACAATATGTTAGGAGTTTAAACTTACGTCCTTATTAACTATGTATGAATTGTTCGTCTACTGGCATGGTTTTGCTGTCTAGAATTATGAGAAATACTACAGGGTCACATAATAACTATTTAGGGCATTTTGTACGAGATTTCTAGTAAACAAGTATGAATTATAAGAAAATTGCTATCTACGGGGTTTGTAAAGTATAATGGTAGAGCGAGTGCTGAATTTGAATGAGGAAGAATGGAAGATTAGTATGACTAAAAGAAAAAATGGAGATGGTAAAGTACGATGATAAAAGAGAAATAATTTAATTATGATAGCAGGACAAGTTTGACAAGAGGCAATGGAAAAAGAAGACATATTATGCCTACAAAGCTAGAAGGAAAGGACAAAGTAGGATTAGAAGTAATAGAAGGTTCATCAAAAACGCTCTATATAGACACTTAAAACCTCAATTTCGGAGACAAACACGACAAATACACATAGACACAAACATTTTACATTAAAATGTCATCCTTTTCCACAAGGCATGGACACAGTTTCAAAGAGTAGGTATAATATAATTAAGGAAAGTATTGGATTACTTCGAAACGCCGGCAGTCAAATTACTTTATACTTCGTATGTTTCATATTTTATCCTTTGACGTGTTGGCTTTGAGTGAGGCAACACAATTATCCTTTGTTCCCGAGCTCAGTGATGAATTGAGATTTCTACAAAATAAAGCGCTCACATGATCGATACGTTCTCTTCACGGTGACAGGAACAATAGCGAATGTTGAGGCTTATGTTAGATTATGTGACTGTTCTTGATTGGAGATTCTACGTAGATTTCTACGTAAGGAAATTTCTCTTCATTTTCTAATATCTATTAGCTTTATACTTTCCTAGTATAGTTAATCATTTGAAAAGATCTTGGTGGATTGTGTATAAAAAATAACCATTATCCATAAGGCTTTCACAAAATAGATCTTTAAATTTGCCCAATTTAAAATCTTCAGAACAAGCATGTGTGTTCATAACATTAGCTCAGAAAGAGTCATTTTAATTAACTTGAAAATAAAACAATTCATTTTCGGATAAAGATCAGAGCAAGATAAGCTTTTAAAATTAAATTATGACAAGAGAAATGTATGAATAAATCAAGTAATTCCTTCGGCGCCATTCTGGCTTGGTGCCAGAAGCCGGATGTGTAAGGGAATATAACGCGCGCACTATCAAAGGTGACCAGTTGGCACCTAAATTAATATGATATAGTGGCCGGACCTGTTGGAGACATCGCCAAATATTTGCTGCAATTTGTTAATTACTTCTTTTTGCTGTCTTTTTTTCAAAGGCGTAACTTGCTTCTTGTATATGTTGCTCTGGTACTATTTGGAATTATGGTAGTCGTTTTCATATTATTATCATAGATTTAAATTAGAATAGTGTGATTTTTCATATTTATACTATTTCTTGTTCTTTATTTTTATGACTCCTTATTGCCATTGTCGTACTATAAAATTATGCACCTACTTAGCACAATTTTGGAAGGTTACCTAATTATTTATTTGTAATAATAATACCGGTGTAACTTTTATTACATTTTAAGGGTCGAATTTTCCAACGCCAGATGAATTTTAATTGAGAAATAAATATTTTCTATCTACGGGGCCTCGACGACGACTGCCTCGTTCGCCGAGTGGTCGCAAGTGCGGCTGCCGGGCAAGGGGTCTCGGGTTCGATTCCCTGGTCGGGCAAAGTATTACTGGGTTTTTAAAAAAAATTTTCAGTAGTAGCACGGAGTCTGGAAATGTACCCGGTATATGGCAATAGACTCACCCCCTATGACATGGGACTCATAACATAAATAGTGAAAAGTGGGTGTCACTTCTTTGTGCATCTCTGCCTACAGAGATGCACAACACCCACTTTTATCCTTTTATCACACACGCCTTTTATCCCCGAAGGGGTAGGCCCCTTCGGGGATAAAAGGCGTGATGTTATGTTATGTGTTTAAATAAATATTTTGACAATTCTTCCATACAAAAAATTGTCAAATGTCAATTTTATTCTACAGTTAAGAATTAAATTAAATTGCGGGTTACTCACATGAATATACTGAGAAAAGCTTTACTAGTTTCGATCCACAAACGAGCCCTTCCTTATAACTGATGATTGAAAAATCCCTAAGAAAAATAAGTGAAGACCAGGAGCGAAAGTCGACTCAATTCCTTAATTAATCAATTGCAACCAATCAAGACATTATTCGTTTATTTCCGATTCTTACTTAACTGACGTTAGATTGATCGTGTGTGGTGATTGACGGCCAATCTACCGGACAGCTCTCTAAATAATAAGGTAGCCATCACACGTTCAATCTAATTCAGTCTAGTCGTGTTCAAGCGTGAATTATGTGCTAGCTCAGCTTAATATGAGATAGCAATGTAGCTAATGGAAGTAAGTGCCCTGTTTTAGGTATTTTGTTAAAGCAAAAATGTTAATTATTGTAGAAATTAATGAAGGCTCGTATGGTAATGATTATATAATCTTTTACCTTCGAATTGATGTTACGTATAGCAAAGCAAAAATTATTAGGTCAGTTGGCATAATTTTAGACTAGGAACTGAGAATTTAAAATGGAAAAATATATTTAAATTATTTGCCGTAAAAATTGTAACGTAGGTACCTATGGGATTTAATCGACATTTTTTATCCAAACAAGTTCAACATATTTTCTAACTAGTTATGAACTACCAGGAAACCATAAAATGAGTAGTGTAATTTCATCCAGGCTGAAAGGTGTTATTTAATTTTATGGTCGGCAATAGGTCGGCTCTTCCTTGAGCTGCCCACTTTCATCGTAGCTCGAGTAATATCCATATCTATTTTACCTTATAGGGCTATAAGTCCTGGTAGAATATTTGAATTGCACGAAAATGCTGCAGGATTTTTTTTTGCTACGGTTCTATATTTTTACATTACTGTGCACAGACACTTTTGGAAAAATGTTTCTAGTAATATCAAAAATATAACACAACATAACATCACGCCTTTTGTCCCCGAAGGGGTAGGCAGAGGTGCACATTAATTCACTGTACAATGTAACACCCACTATTCACGATTGATGTTATGAGTACCATGTTGTAATAGGGGGTGAGCCTATTGCAATATACCGGGCACAATTCCAGACTCCGTGCTACTACTGAGAATTTTTTTAAAACCCAACAGTAATTTTCCCCACCCGAGAATCGAACCCGAGACTCTTTGCCCGGCAGTCGCATTTGCGACCACTCGGCCAACGAGGCAGATTTCGAGGCATGTTTCATGTAATATCAAAAATATTGTGCCCATATAACCATTTATATCCTCTGACCTCACTTACCCTACTTTGGTCAGCAAAAGTTGTTGAATATTTGAAAATAGTCTAGTCTTGCCTGAAAGGAATCACTTTGGTCCTACTTCATTATTATTTAAATAAAATACGAGCCAAGATTTTATAGTATCTATAGAAATACTAAGAATTATAATAATTTTTGATATCTTGAGTGAGGCTTCAATACGCCATATTTGCAACTACTAAAGAAGCAATCTTTAACTCTCATAATCTCACCCCCTATTACATGGGACTCATTACATAAATAGTGAAAAGTGGGTGTCTCTTCTGTGTGCACCTCTGCCTACCCCTTCGGGGATAAAAGGCGTGATGTTATGTTAAAGAAGCAATCTTATTTATTCAAATTACCCTCAGCTATGCATTTGAGCAACTTAAGGGACGTTATAAAGTTATTAAACAAATTCCACTTAAAGAATCTAGATAATTCGAAAGTAGATTGTAGAGGTAAACGTTTTAAAAGAGAATATCGCTCAATGTCCGTCCGAAGTTCGAAGAAAGTGTCGAAGCATTTTCCGGTCTTAAAATACAGCCACTTAACTCCTATAGCTCTTTGGGAGCCTAGTGCTTGAGGTCTAGAGGCTTGTGAAAGAAAATCTTTTTATGTCAAAGGCTGGCATTTGGTTGTGAATAATATATTACCATGTAGGATACGGAAAGGGCGAAGGCCGTGTTCCTATTCGATGATGCATGAGTCTTGTTGAGTTTTCGTGGAAAAACATTCTGGATTCTTTATTTTGTTTTTTTTTAATGCTCGTATTAGACGTTTTCAATGATAAGCATGTAGAGTGTAGACTCTCATTTCAACCTATGAATTTGCTATGAAATTCAAATAAATAATTATTATACCTCTAGTTAGTAGTCTCCGTGGTAGTCAGTCTCTTGATGATTATAATCAACCATTTATCTTTCTACGCAGCAAAATTGCATGAATAATGCAATTATTTAAAGGTACCAGGAGATCAGAGTCAATAAATTAAACGGTAATCTTGTCAGCGATGTCAGGAAATATCATCGTTCTGGGGCGAATAAAAAGATAAATACTACTCCCAAACATGGAAGGCAACAAACACATGCATTATCCATAGATAATAAATTGAGTTTATTATTAACGTCTTTAATTATATAGGTAGTACACGGCCACACATCAACCTATACAAAACTAGTTTATCCTGGTGTCGCGTCGCATCATCTTTCTGCAAATTTAACGTTCAGTTTATACTGGTTATGTAAAGCTCGATGTGTAGCCGTGTGTACTTATCATAGGCATAATGCATACATTCTTGTTTTCATTTTATTAGAATTTTGTTTCAGTAGCTGTTGAAGGTTCATCCACAGTGCACTAGATTTTTTTTCATTTGAACGTAATATTCTTAAAGGATTCATGCTCCACGACCATAATAATTCCACAAGAAAGGGACAAGTACTTACGTCCATTCCCTAATTCCGGCCATGAGTAGGTTTCTCAGCGTCACCGCATTTACTGAGCGGTCTTTTAGCAACTGTCGTCGACATACCACGAGTAGCTACCAGGCTCACATGAAACCACAAGAGTAAACTAAAGCTTTTTGTAAAATGAAGAATGCTTTGTGGAGTTTTTGAAACCCTTTGAGCAAAATGTTGTGAACAATTTTGTTAATTGTTTTTATTAGGTGTACCTATTTCAAATTTTATGCATGAAGTTTCGTGTTGGGATTGTAACTGTACTGGAGTTGCTCTTTCTATTATACCGGTAGGGATATAGTATATTCTAGGCTTTAAAAGTCATCATCATTATCATCAACAGCCTATAAATGCCCACTGCTGAGCAAAGCCTCTTCTCACACGGAGAAGGTTAGAGCATTAATCACCACGCTTGCTCAATGCGGGTTGGCGATTTCAAACTTATAATTAGAAATTATAAGTTCAGGTTTACTCACGATGTTTTTCCTTCACCGTTTGTCAGTGGTGTCTAAATAATCTTAGAATGTACACAAAACACCGTTAATTAGTTCGCAGTGCTACACATCGACACTAGTATGACTACACAATATACATGGGTAATTTCATATTAATAGATATGTATAGAAACATTCGTCTATCACACATATCTTGGTATTTAAATATCATTTTTGTGTCGGTATACGTAATTATTTAGTAAATAAGTTTAAATAAAAACGAGGGTAAAGATAAAAATAACTTATAACAAACTTTCAATAAATCGAAATCAAATAATGAGCAATCGAGCTATACAATACCCATTAGTGTTTTCTCATCGTATTTTTATATTACTGAATGGTATACAATATTTCGATGATCTCATTCACACCGGTAATGGTTATCACCTCCAGTAAAGTGCCGCCGGATCGATTCCAGCATTCACAAGTTGTTTCAAGAATTCATTAATCAAATATTTAAAATTTGAAACAATGTTTTAATCTTTTCTTTTTTTTCTATCCTATTTTTCTTAATCTTCTTATGTTAATTTTAAAAGTATATACTTTATCGCATGATATTTCCCAATTCGACTATAAGGTTTATATTGATTAATTATTATTTAAAGAACTTTAAGAACTTAGCTGTGGTATGATAATTATTATAAATATTGAATATAAAACCACTTATTTGTATAATAAATAAATTAATTGTAATAAAAGATAGTATTGTTTTATTTACCGACTTATCTGCTTCTTTTATAGCCTGATCTAATATTTCAAAAAACAAAAAAAAATAAGAACATATAGAAGTAAAATAAAAAAAGAATCTTTCAGCTGGAATAGAACTCACGACATCATTGATCATTGAAAGACGATAAAAGCGTGCTCATTAACCAGTCGACCACGAACACTACGTTAATACCCGTCAAAATTTCGGGTCATATCAATGATTGTAAATAGTTTTAACCTTACCCGTGAATTAAATTATAAAAATGCATATACCGACACAAGAATGAAAATACCAATGTGAATGTGGTGGACGAATATTTTTATACACAGTAATATGAAATTACCCACACATGTCCAAAATAAAATAATTTTAATTCATGTGGGAACCGTCGATCTGCCCTATACAAACGAAATGTATATACCTACTCGACATAACATAACATTGAAATACCTTGACATTGTATAATTTTATTATTGACATCCTAAACTCGACAGCAATTATACCTATTGAATTGATTATTACTATGATGTGACATATACCTGACAATTATTATTATTTCTTTTTCTTTTCTTTATGATTTGTAATATCTACCTACAATGTTAATAACAATGAATGTGTACCTACATAACTAAAAATGTTGCAATGTCTGTAAGAGGCCGCTAAGTATTAAGCACTGTAATAATTTTATAACCACCATCTGTACACTTAGTTGCAATAAACGCTTTGACTTTGACTTTGACATGTTCACTGTGTAAAAGATAGTAGTGTCGATGTGTGGCGCTGCTAACTAATTAGCGGTGTTTTGTGTACATATAACTCGGAAAAAGTCGCATTGGTACTTGCCGTTGGTAGGTTTCGAACCCGCACTCTCATGCATGAGAAGTGGGCGTCTTAAACCTCCGGGCCACCACGGCTTTAAAAGTACCTATCATTAATTTGTACAATCAACAATGGTTAGATACGTTTTTTTTCTTAAAACCAGTATGAAATATGACGACGATAAACGACTTATGTAAAATATTGTCATAATGAACTTTAAAATTAAAATAATGTTTTGCAAGTAAGAGTGGGAGAGCTATGCTTCGGCACGAATGGGCCGGCTCGACCGGAGTGATACCACGACCGAGCAGAAAACCGACGGGAAGCAACGCTTGCGTTGTGTTTTGTCGTGTGAGTGAGGTTACCGGAGGCCTAATTACCGTCCCCATCCCCAATCTCCCCTATCCCAGAATCCCCAACGACCCTCAAACTCCTAATCCCCAAAAGGCCGGTAACGCACTTGTAACGCCTCTGGTGTTCCAGGTGTCAATGGGCGACGCCGATTGCTTACCATCAGGTGATTCGTCTGCTCGTTTACCGGCTTATGCCATAAAAAAAAACGAAAAACATGCTCAAATTCCTGGAATAACTTTTTGCAACATGTCTAAAATTCTCAGTACAATAAAACCACAAAAGTTTCCGACACCACGATAAAAGAGTCTAAAAATGTACCTTAAGCGGCACGTGTTTGAAATTACATTCGCGTTATCTGAGATAGAATTCACGCTGTCACGATATCACGTTTCAAGCTGAGGCTCTCAAAGCTTTTAGCCTCTGTAGTAATTGTACCAAGAAAACAGCGCCTGAAAGGAACTCTCCTTAGATTTTTTGTAACTTTGTAAGTGCGTTGTACAGCGCCTATAGGCGCAGCTATTTGTTGACGATTTGAGAGTTTGCAGTATTTCAGTATAGCGGGATAACAATAATTCGACATTGTTGAAATACGGCCTCGATGGTCGAGTGGTAGCAAGTGCGACTGCCGGGCAAGGGGTCTCGATTCCCGGGTCGGGCAAAGTATTACTGGGTTTTTTAAACATTTTAGTAGTAGCACGGAGTCTGGAATTGTGGTATAAGGCAATGGGCTCACCCCCTATTACATGGGACTCATAAAATAAATAGTGAAATGTTGGTGTTACATTGTACAGTGGTATAATTTTCACCTCTGCCTACCCCTTAGGGGATAAAAGGCGTAATGTTATGTTATGTTATATAAAGTAGTTGCTTCTGTGATTATTTTTTTTATTTATATAATAAAAATAATAAATTCACAATGTCATGAAGATAATTTAATTATTACACAGTTAATTATCATGAAGATAATTAGCTTCATTTGCAAGCTACGAGGGATCTAGCTACGAGCTACGGCTACGACGTAGCATTACTACGATACTACGGATTTATATGCTTAGTACGATATAGGCCAACCAGTCAACCCTACTCCTTTAAAAATGTGTATAAATATCCACAAATATTAATTCAAAGAATACTACAAAGAAATAAATCCAAAAGATCGCTGTTTATCCAAAGATTTTTGGAATTTTAGTAAAGTTCGTTATTAATGAATTTTCTCGCGCCGATGTCTGGCCGGCTCGTTTTGGGAGAACATGAAAGGCGGTTATCAAAAGGAACATTAAAGGTATCAGTGGAAATGTCAGGAACAGGTGCTTGTGAAGACAAATAATTTATTTATTATTTATTTATTTATTTATTTCAACTCTTACAGCTAACATTACAGGTAAATTATATAACCTAATGCGTTAGTGTGGCACTTTATACGACATTTACTTTCATTTACAAAACTAACAATAACAAATTAACAATACCCAGTAACTTAACACTAAAACTATATCTACTAATAACAGCAACTTAACACTAAAACTATATCTACTACTCTAACCTATAACACAGTATATATAAAATAATCTTTGCGAGTTCATTGAACTGACACGCAAATACATCTATTACAGTCTGGATTTGGTTAATCTTACGAATTGCTTGCGTCAGAGGCGTTTTGGCCAGTAGGTTGGTCCTGGCAGCCGGGACGGCCAGCAGCGGCGGGCGCCGGCGCCTCCACACATAGCGGTCCGGAACACTAAAGCTCAAGAGCTGCAGCACTCCGGGGTTGTGTTGCTTGCCGTGGAGTAACTTAATTAGGTAATAATAGATAATACATAACATCACGCTTTTTATCCCCGAAGGGATAGGCAGAGGTGCAAATTTCGGCACTTAACGTCACTGTACAATGTAACATCACTTTTCACTGTTTATTTTATGAGTCCCATGTAATAATAGGAGGTGAGCCTATTGCCTTATACCGAGCACAATTCCAGACTCCGTGCTACTACTGAATTTTTTTTACAAAACCTAGTAATACTTTTCCCGACCCGGAGAGCAGTCGCACTTGCGACCACTCGGCCAACGAGGTAGTCATAATAATATTATGTTTATGGAAATAAAATATGGGAGCTCTTCAAAGAGGTCAGTTGGATATGAATGATTTGTGAAATTGCTGTACCTTAATAATTGGATTTATTTAGTAGGTACTTCTATAAACCTGAATATTTTGAATTAGACTTAACGGATTGCCGGGGCTCCGGCTCGAAGTGCAGGAGAAGGAACGGGGTGGTTTTAAGTCAGTAAGAGTCTGACACTCCCTCTCGCCTCACGGCCGGAAGGGAGGCGGGAGAATTCATAGAATGATTTTACATCATTACAAAAAAAATTACGACATATCTGTCCTAGTCAATCACGGTTATGGCTGAAACGATTTGAACAGTTTGCTATTCATATTTATTAACCAACTAATTGGATATGAACCCACTTCGCAAGACTGAGTCAATATTTTAATAAAAGCGTGATAATTTCAACTTAGATAGTATTCAAACAATGTAATCTCACCCAAACCTTTAATCTTGTCACGCAAAAATAAACCTTATGTAGATAGGCATAGTACCAACTTAAACAAACACATAACAGAGGTAAAAACATAAAGTATCAACAAAATAAAAAGCCTTATACATTACATAATCTGTCTCATAGCAAAACATAACCATCCCTAAAGACATTAGTCCTCACCATTTCCCCTATTAGCGTGTTCAAAGTACTAGGATCGCATGAGTAGTAGAGTAGTCATGTAATCCCTTACGAGTCCCACGAGAAAGGGACAGCCAGTTAGTAACCGGAATCTCAGTCACAAATTAACAGCTTTAACTGGTACCAAGCTTATGAATGTCAAGTTTTGTCCCGGTCAGCCTGTTTGTTTCTGTTAGGATTTGTCTCTTACATTAGTAGACTTTGTCGTTGTTAATAAATGGTAACTGTAAAGTAAGCCTGTTTGTTTGATAGACAGGATAAGATTTTTAAATTGCAGTAACAATTTCGATGTTTGCTTCTTAAGCCAAAGATACACTAGGCGACAAACGTCTCACGACGTGTATTGGCGGTATGTTAAACGACGCCGGCTGATTGTTGATGTTGCCGACCTAAGTCCGTAGGCTTTAAGAAGAAAACATTTGGTGAGGGAAGATTATATAATAAACTCTCATTTTTTTCTCGAATGTGTAGATAGAAACTTCTATCTACACATTCGCTATATAGTTACATAGCGTTATCTACTACAAAATAAAATAAATAAATAAATAAGCCTTTTATTTCGTTCCCATAGTAACATGATACATTTCAATTGGTTATAATTTAATAACACAAAAGTTCAATACAGTAAATATCATCTAATAATTCTATTAGTAATTAATTTATATCTATCCCACATGCATTAGATATATTAATTTTTTAAATAAAAAATATATTTAATAATTAACCATGAAGTTTATGCCTAAGTCTAAGACAATGGCACTTAAAAAACGCAAGTTGATTTCGAAAAAAGAAAACATTGTTTACATGGACATTCCACAATCATATGGACCAACCCGATTCAATCATAAGCTTGATGAGGTCGGTTTGTAAGAGGGTGACATGGATGTCACCCTCTCGTTGTGGACAACATCTCATGTTTCCCTCGTGCTCCAGAGAGCATGTAATCTTTGTTACTCTTCGGTGAACTACAAATTTTGTATCGTACCTTCAGCAGTTATGGAGGGTGATTCGCAGTTATCTTATTTCTTTAAGTTCTAAACATGAATTTAATGATTCTTAGGGTAGATAGGGTTCGGTGTCCATGCCAGACCGTGGCAATTTTGAAAATTATAAAGATAACAATGGTAGTCTTGACTCTAAAATGACTACAAATCGGTACGGTAGCTGGGGAACCGGCTGCTCTGAAATATGTCATGGGAACAACATCTTGTGTAGCCCGCAAATTGTTGTTCCGTGTGTGATTAGTATGTGTAATTTATTTCTTTTATTTATTGAGTGACGGTACTGCCGTCCGTGAGTCACTGCAGGGTGCCACCTGAAAACCAGCGTTCAGCATGTACGCGCAACTATATGCTGAGGTGGAGGCCCTTTTGGCATGGGCACATGGATTATTTTATTTTAACGTTTTTTTTTCTTTTTTTAGGTATTTCATATAATCTGTTTTTGTCGTATTGTTCATGTTTTGTTATTATTTCTTGTTGTTTTGTTATTATTTCTTGTTGTTTTGTTCTTATTTAACCTTTTAAGTAATATCTGTATTTCCATTTATATATTTTTATATACTTTGTATTTGTGTGCCTATTTGTCGAATCAATGTTTTTTCTTTCTTTCTAAATCGTGTTTGGTAATGACCATAGAGAAGATAATCCTAGAGTGGGGCAATGCCAATTTAAATAGATGTACATAAATTACTTAACTAAACAAGACGAAAATACCGAATAAGACGAAAATTAATACAGAAACGATAAATCCAATCAGCAAACACGATGAATAGTAAACATATTCCATAATCACAACCCGAAACAGTACAGAGTAAACAAATAGATACATTTTGTCCTGCGAGATCAAATGTAAACAGATCCACACTAGCCCCACGGGTCACTTGATCAAATACAATGTTTATTTTTAGCTCCAACTATGTATATTGGTGGTAGTGGTGGGGTCGTATCTTTGAAACAAAATACTATCGGGCGAACATACAACAATGTTGACAAGGGTTTCTTTCACTATTTCAGACAATTGTTTTAAATGCTAATTTTTTGCTTGTAGTCTACCTACTATTTATTTATTTTTTTTATAGACATGTGCCAATGTTAATAGGTTTTTATAGTCGTGAGTATTTATCTAATACCTTTTAACGAGCAATCTATATAAATAAAAATGAATTTCCGTTCGTTAGTCCCGCTAAAACTCGAGAACAGCTGAACCAATTGGGTTAATTTTTGTCATACATAACATTACGCATTATAATATAACATAACATCACGCCTTTTATCCCCGAAGGGGTAGGCAGAGGTGCGATGTAATAAATGTACATAGTGCAACTTTTACAGATTTTAGTCGGTTCGATTACCGTGTGTAAGCTAATTTTAAAAGTCTCCCAAAGCAGTTTTCTTTCTTCTCAAAAATGAAGGAAAGCTTTCTTTGAGTAAAAATTTCTGTCTAAGTATTAAGAGTACTTCCCCTTCAAGTGGCATTACAACATTCCACCCTGTACTGGCTGTGGATGTAAAAGTACGTGTATGAGGTATTATAGACTATCTTCAAAGTTAATGATAAATTAATGGGGTATGAGATAAGCGTTAATAATGATCTAAGGGCGAAGGCTCCGGCTCGACGTGCAGGAGAAGGAACGGGGTGGTTTTTAGTCAGTAAGAGTCTGACACTCTCTTCCGCCTCACCCAGGCGGGAGCACTCATTCCATGATATTCCCCCTTAAAAAAAAAAAAAAAAGGGCGAAGGGAGCCGTTGAATGCAGGTCGTTTCCAAGCGGCCGATGTGTCCGATGTGTGATGGCCGATAGAGTGATAGGTATGTTGATGTTTTTATCTATCTTCTATGTATATAAAAGGTAGTAGTGTTAGTTACATTATTTATCACTCGAGAACGGCTACGACGATTTGGATGAAAATTTGTGGGGAGCTAGCTTAGAACCAAGAGACGGACATAGGGTACTTTTTGCTTGCTTCATTTCTGAAGCTCGTGCCCCTGAAAGGCTTTCATTACTCTCTGTTTTACTTCCCTCCATCTTGTCCTGTTCGTCTGGCAGTCCATGGTGTCCGGAGCATTCTTCGCCAACACCACATATCTATATTATCATATCAATTCGAAATTGGGCCTCCGGTAACCTCACTCACACGACGAAACACAATGCAAACGATGTTTCACGTCGGTCTTCTACTCGGCCGTGGTATCACTCCGGTCGAGTACAGGTTCTGAATTTTAAAACTTATTTGGCTGAATGGCAGAATATAACAGAACAACTGCTTTCTAGTAAACATTATATAGGTTTAACTCGTCGTCGTCATTATACCTCTAGACACAATTATAGAACAATAGGTTGCGGTCACCGGTGACCGCTTGGTATTTGACAGTTTAAATACAAGTTCTTGAAATGAATAAAGCTTTCCACCTACTGTTTAGCTCACCTGGATCTTAGGTTTCTCTCGACTAAGTCTAGACCATGAAGGAATATCGATATAAAGAGGGACTGTTACATACACTAATTGCAAGCACGAAAGCATGCTTCAATTGAGCACTTTTCAGTGACTTAGTAATATATGTGTGTCGGAATATTGCTCAAAATAAGCATGCTTATTTCAAGCATGTTTGCGAATCGACAGGTGTGTCATTTTTTAATATTTTTAAGCATGCTCAATAGAACGCCGTTTAGCATACTATTTTAGAGCTTGTGTACCATTGAAAAGGAAAACTTTGCAGAAGAGCCTTTTCAAATCGGTCCAGTAGTTTCAAAGCCTTTTCAATGCAATACTAATTAAATCTTTTATCGTTATAATACTGGTATTGTAGGTCCAGCATAAAGCTCCATACAATAAATTCTTCGTTTATATTATTGTGATTTCATCTGATAAGTCAATCGTTTTTGTCTGCAGTTTATTAAATAGCTAGTCTTTAGTCCAACACAATATTCATCACGTGTAAAAGAATGTCCCATACAATAATATCCAGCAGTTTTCACGTACAGCCTTATACGTAGACTGACAAACCTACAAATAATCAAAGGATCTTGATTACCATTATTATACTCTACGCATAGACATCAAGTACTCATGTATTATGTATGTGTAGATACTCTGTATATTTCGATGAAAATTATTCGTATTACAAATTAAGATCGCTCGTATGTTTGTTGAACAACATGTTACCAACGATTTTATCACAGTGAGCGTGTTACAAAGGTTAAAGGTTATGTACGATTCCATATTCAGTAAACAATGGTTCAATTTTAGTCCACAATTGAAGGTTCCTATAAAACTGTTCAATCGATCTAAAGTTATTTGCATAACTGCACTATAAGAACTGATTGGATACACAACTTCCATTTCCATCAAATATTTTAGAATCACAATACAATTTTCCCTTTCCGTACTAAGGTCACATAAAGTAAAAGAATAATTGCGAATAAAAGATAATATATTTACACAATTCATCTCAATTTTCAGCGAGACATTCATCAAGATCATAAATTCTATTTGCGATATTTAACTGTATCAATTTATATCAGCCTAGCAATTTAATATTTAGTTTAAAGTAAAATTCAAGGTAAGATATTTTTGGTTGTTTATTAAAAAATAAATAAAACTGTTAATATTATCGTACCTGTGCATCTCCCGCGCGTTGCTGCCGTCCTGGTACGCGTGTTAGCGATCGCACGGTCGGGGGCACACTGTCGCCTGTTGGTTAGTTAGGGGTTGTCTAGGTGGATATAGAGCTGTTAATACCAAGATCGTATATACAATGCCAATAAAATGAAACTGACTAAAAAAACATTTTGAATAAGAGAATCACGTTTGCAAACTTTTACTAAAGTGTCACAGAGGCTAATTGAATCAAGAATAATAATTACCTTCATATTCTGCAATTCAATTACACGGTAATTGCATGGGGTCAGTTTTCAGCAACTACTTTATAAAATTCGTTATGTACGTAGGAGCAAGTTACATGATGTCAATACCATAGCCACCAGAAATTACTAACAAGGTAGACTTTTTAATCACTAAACAGATAACGAAGAATATTTTTACACCATAACAAACTTCAAAGCCATTGGCGTTACGTGCCTCGTCATTAAGTCTCTTCAATAGTAATAATGTCTTAGGTTCCAATTACCAGTATATATAATGTACTCTGTGGTTTCAATGCTGTGGTAGGTTCGGGTTTGGGATGACGTTCAGGCATAATTAACTTAAGCAGACTAAAACACAAAATAAAACTCGAACCAAACCACTCTATATACATACCGTTGTTTCCATTGGTGGGCGGGAGCGAGTGACTTGCCGCCCAGCAACAGTTTGTGTGGGGTTGCCACTCTAAACTGACTAACTACGTCAAATATTCATTCATTTTTAACACTTCACTGAAGCCGATCCTTAAGTAGGCTACTCAGTTACTTAAGACGTAATAAAATGTATTGCAAGGGTTAAGTGGGAAAAGAAATATGTTAAATCTGTACGTACTTTATTCTTGTCATTTGCTTGACGAAATGCTACTCTATTGCTTTATGAATAAGACATGTGAAAAGGTCATTATTGAGAATTTACTTTGAGGAAATATGTTCAAATAAAAGAAAACTAATTGATTTTTGGAATAGGACTAATACTACTAAATAAATCTTTTCTAACTTAACTATAATCGCGGGTAACTCACGTGAATATTATACTGAGAAAAGCTCTACTAGTCAGTGAGCTGAGCGACGTGCGTCGCCGCGACCGCGCACACTGCTCACGAGGAAGAGCCCCTCTGTGCTTCGAAACTAGTAGAGCTTTTCTCAGTATATCCACGTGAGTAACCCGTGATTTTAGTTAATTTAGTATGTCTCACGATAGTCATTATAAAAACTTTTCTAACTTTTTTTTTATTTTTTCCCGTACTATAATTAGTATCGGTTATTATTGATCAGTTTCAGGCGAACTATCCACCATCCAAGCCTGAAAAAATAGAAACAAAAGGATGTTTTGTTAATAATTGATTTTGGTTTATCAATTTATTTAGAGGCGCGTCTCGTAAGCTATTTGTACTTTAACAGAGTAAAAATAACAGCATTTCTTAGAAAAGGTTCTGAACCAAAATGAGCGCTCAATCCTCTCGGGAGAATTTTCCCGATAACTTAGGAATCTTTTTGTGAACAACAACCCGAATATTCGAAGCAAAGGCTCCTATTATCCGTCCAATATAAATTGTCACTCACACTTACACAATTACCTCACAGATAGAGACGACCCATCTTCGTCGAGTTACGTTGGATGCTGTGAAAACAAATATCCATTTACAGTTATGTTACACAAAATAGGACTTTAAAATGAATTGTATAAAGGTGTTATGGGATGTATTTAAAGGTTGGTTTGTTTGCGACTGACCCATATAGGTTTGATCGGTTGTTTTGGAAACTTGTTTGATTGACGGCATCGATAGACTTTTTTTAAATTGCCTCGTCTACAGTGACACTGAACTGCCAATGTTTGAACTTTGCAAATGGTGATTTCTTTGTTGTCAATTTTCCGAAAATGATGGAATATGGATTCTGTATCTACAGTAGGTAAGACGGTAACGCACTCGTACTTTGGTTTTTTTTGAGGGGTCAATGACTTTTGCCGCTTTGGGTGAGGCGAGAGGGACTGTCAGATTCTAACTGACTAAAAACCAACCCCGTTCATAATTAAGTATGTCGCAGTAAGATAGATAAAGCCGTAATATATTTTTTCTTCTCCTCTTATAATATCTTCTGATTTACTTCGTTGCGGAAACCAAGACAGTTATTCATGTTCCTGGGACGCATTTCAGTGTTCCGGTGTTTTCATGGTTGTATCTATTGTAAGATCCTGGCTTACAGGAGTTGCAGCGGGTTTGGGAGGTTGTAGCGGGCTTGTCCCTTTAACGAATATAGTTATACTCCTACTTCGAGCTGAAGCCCTGGTAACCCGTAAGGCCATTTACATCTCCGGGTCGTAAGTACACTTAAGTCCACTTAAGCTGTATTGACTGCTGGCCATCAGGTGAGCCATAAGATTTGTAGCTTACCGATAGTAATAAAAAACAAGTTCTGTACTTTGTATTTATTCAAAAAGTTCAGAAACTACATTGTTCGTCACACGTGTGAGATAACTTTGCCAAACAAAAAAAAACAATATTTTCAGCTTCGATCAAAAAGGAACAGTTATATTGCTTTTTTTACCTAAATATTTGGACGAGTAATAAAAGTGATTTTATTTTTGTACGTATTTTATATTCTTAGTTCCTACAACAATATAAACTTTTATTTCATTAACGGAGAACCTTTTATGAAGTATTTGAGTAAGTGAAAAGCAATCGTTTGGGAATAATTAGATGTATAGAGGTATTTCAATAACAACATGAAATAATTATTGAAAGTTGAAAGAATGAAAGAGAAAGAAACAACTATTTCACACGCTAAAAAAGTGACATAAACAGATGTGTTTATACATAACATCACGCCTTTTATCCCCGGAGGGGTAGGCAGAGGTGCACATTATACCACAGTACAATGTAACACCCACTTTTCACTATTTCTGTAATGAGTCCCATGTAATAGGGGGTGAGCCTATTGCCATATACCGGGCACATTTCCAGACTCCGTGCTACTACTGAGAATTTTTAAAGAACCCAGTAATACTTTGCCCGACCCGGGAATCCAACCCGAGACCCCTTGCCCGGCAGTCGCACTTGCGAACACTCGGCCAACGAGATGTGTTTATGTGTGTCTATTAGTAGGTACTGATTTTTTTAAAGGGGGAGATTATCCGGTATACTTTTACGTTCTCCGCAGCTCCCTAACTACTGATGGATACATGTCATGCACATGGTGACTGGGGGCCCTCTCGTACGCTGCGTCGATAAACTGCACCCCTGTGCTGGCCTGTGGCAGGTCGGCATTACAATTTTGTCTCCTAGACTATCAACACAATAAATCCTCATCAAACCTATTCAAACCCCTCCATAAAAAATAAAATGAAAAAGAAGACGAAAACAAAAAAAACACGATTTACAGCGGCACCTCTATCCACCCAAGTGGACTATTGCAACATTAGGGGACTTCATGGAAATCTTAACGCAGTCCACCAACACCTTGAGACTGCGAAGCCGACTCTACTCTTTCTCACGGAGACGCAGATATCCTGCCCGGCCGATATATCGTACCTCAATTATCCTGGCTACAAACTCGAACATAATTTTCTGAGACGTGCCGGTGTATGTCTGTACGTTCGGGAGGATGTCTGTTGTCGGCGTCTTCGCCATGTTGAAGACAGGGACCTGTCGATATTGTGGGTGCGCGTAGACTATGGTGGCCACACCCGTATATACGCGTGCCTATACAGGTCTTATAGCGGTAACAGGGAAACAACGCGACTTTTCGAGCACTTGCAATTGACGACTGATAGAATTATTGAGCAATACCCTTTTGCGGAGTTAGTGATCTTAGGAGACTTCAACGCCCACCACACCGAATGGCTTAGTTCTCGGTCCACTGACTACGCTGGGAGGTGTGCTCACGAATTCGCTCTGGCCTATGGTTTTTCACAACTGGTACATTCTCCAACAAGAATACCGGATATTGAGAACCATACAAGTTCCATATTGGACCTTCTGCTGACCCAACGTCCGGATGGATATTCCATATCAGTGGATGCACCACTCGGATCTTCTGACCACTGTCTTATCCGGACTCTAGCACCATGCGCACGACAGAATCCACCTCGACCAACTAACTTGCGGCGCATGTGGCAGTATAAGTCAGCAGACTGGGATGGATTGCGGGAGTATTACGCATCGTACCCGTGGAGACAGCTTTGTTTCGCATCAGAGGATTCCGACACCTGCGCAGCTGCTGTCTCTGAGGCTATACTGGCGGGTATAGAAAACTTTATTCCAAACTCGCTGGTCGCTGCAGGGACGAAGAAGCGACCGTGGTTTAATAGGTCCTGTAAAATTGCTAGACAACTCAAGCAAGTCGCGTACAGGGCTTGGACCACGGCTAGTAACAATCGCGATCCCGATCTTTCTGATGTGAAACGCGAACTTAATGCTGCCTCGAGGTCCAAGAAAAGGAAAATTGCCAGAGCAAAATTCGATTTCATCGGCAGAATTGGCGAGAAGCTAATAGGCTATCCCTCTGGGAGTCGTGCTTTCTGGTCACTTGCCAAAGCTGCCGAGGGTAACTTCTGTCAGTCGTCCTTACCGCCACTGCAAAATACCGATGGCAACCTGGCCCACAGTGCAAAGGAGAAAGCCGATCTGTTAGGCACTCTTTTTGCCTCTAACTCGACTTTGAACGTCGACGAAAGCACCATACCACCTACCATCCCGCATTGCGGCCACTTTATGGCGGAGGTTCGCTTCTCACAAAGAGACATTCGGCGGGAGTTGCTAAGTCTTGATGTTCATAAGTCGAGCGGGCCCGACGGCATACCGGCAGTGGTTCTAAAGCAGTGTGCTCCTGAATTGTGCCCTGTTCTAACGCGTCTTTTCGCTTTTTCTTACCACACTAGGCAAGTACCGTCTTCGTGGAAGACCGCCTACGTGCATCCGGTGCCCAAAAAGGGCGATAGAACAGACCCGACGAATTACAGGCCTATCGCTATTACCTCCCTTCTTTCCAAGGTGATGGAGCGAGTAATCAATACCAAGCTCCTTCGATACCTAGAGGAGCACGACCTGCTCAGCGACCGTCAATACGGTTTTCGCCACGGTCGCTCGACTGGTGATCTTCTAGTGTATCTCACACATCGCTGGGCCTCGGCCATTGAAAGTCAAGGTGAGGCATTGGCAGTTAGCCTAGATATAGCGAAGGCGTTCGATAGGGTCTGGCACCGGAGTCTTCTGACGAAGTTGCCATCATACGGACTGCCCGAGGAATTGTGCAAATGGATTGGTAGCTTTTTGTCCGGCCGACGCATAAGAGCCGTCGTAGACGGTAGTTACTCTGAAAGCATGGACATAAACGCTGGCGTCCCACAAGGCTCCGTACTTTCTCCGACGCTGTTTCTTCTGCATATCAATGATTTGCTGTCTGTTGAGGGTATTCATTGTTATGCTGATGATAGCACCGGGGACGCATTTTACACGGGCCGTGCAAACATCCCTCGTTCCGTTGTGGAAGAAAACCGCGTAAAACTTGTGTCTCAAATCGAGAGGACCTTATGTCGAGTCTCCGATTGGGGTCGGGACCATATGGTCCGGTTCAACCCCTCCAAGACACAAGTTTGTGCGTTTACCGCTAAAAAAACCCCATTCGTTGTGGCCCCTAAATTCCAAGACACTACCCTTAACATCTCCAAAAGTATAGGTATCCTTGGTGTCGACATATCTAGTGACGTCCAGTTCCGTAGTCACTTAGAAGATAAGGCCAAGCTGGCATCTAAAAAACTCGGTGTACTAAACAGAGCGAAGCGGTACTTCACGCCGGGACAAAGACTGCTTTTATATAAATCGCAAGTTCGCCCCCATATGGAGTACTGCTCTCATCTCTGGGCAGGAGCGCCAGCATACCAGCTTGGACCTTTTGACGCGGTCCAAAGGAGAGCTGTCAGACTTGTTGATGATCCTATACTTACGAGCGGTATCGAGCACTTAAGTCTAAGGAGAGATTTTGCCTCCTTGTGCGTGTTCTACCGCTTGTATAATGGGTTATGTTCTGCGGAATTATTTGATACGATGCCCACGGCCACTTTTTATCATCGCACCGCTCGCCATCGACAGGGGGTTCACGCTCACTCATTGGAGCCAAAATGGGCCCGTACAGTTCGGTTTCAGAGGAATTTTCTCCCACGGACCCTCCGATTGTGGAATGAGCTCCCTGCCGTGGTTTTCCCAGTGGGCGACAACATGAGGTTCTTCAAGAGGGCGGTGAATAGGTTTTTTAAGGGTCGGCAAGACGCATGTAATGCCCCAAGTGTTGCAGGCGTACATAGGCCACGGTAACCGCTTACCATCAGGTGGGCCGTGTGCTTTTTTGCCACCGTCGTGGTATAAAAAAAAAAAAAAAAACATGTTCATGTCCCACGCCTGCCGTGAAATGTCCACCAGGACCAGGTCAGTATGCTGTTTATTAATTTCATGGTCAAGTATCCTCAACTATTGATATACAAAATGTGTCAGTTTGCTGAGTTGGCTTATGTGTGAGTTTCATGCATTTTAAACTGTCAAACACCGCGAGGACACCGGTGACCGCAACCTATTTTCTTTAGTTGTGTCTATAATGACGGTACTCAACGAGTTAAATAGATGGGTTAAGTTTGTTTTGGAACAAAAGTAACTGTTTGTTTTTTTCTATGTAATAAGCCGGTAAACGAGCAGACGGACCACCTGATGGTAAGCAATCGACGCTAAAACCTTTGGTGTTTCGGGTGATTGACACCCGAAACACCAAAGGTTTTACGGCCTTTTGGGGATTAGGAGTTTAAGGATTGTTGGTTCGGGGATTGAAGAGATTGGGTAATTGTTTTCAAAGACAACTTACAAATATATAGAGGTACATTAGATACTTACCTAAGCCTAATCTAAAGGCGCACTTTGCAATAAAACTTCTAAGAAAAATAAACGACGGTTGATCAAATAACTATAGTCAAAATTTTAATTAGATTCTAGATTTGACAATAGCTACTGTCATTTTGTGAATTGATGATACCACATATAATAGTGTAGTGATGAACACAAAAATCGATAAACAATCAGTGTGTGTGTTTTAGAGGTATAATAAATGTTACAGAAAGTGACAGGATAGCGATAGCGATGACGGCGACAATTTATAAAATAACTTATTACCATAATACATCTATCTGTCATGTTCCTTCATGATTACATTTTTTTATTTATTTCACACACAATTATAAAAGAAATGTCTCAGATCTTTAATTAATCGTCAAAATTAAATTATCGGTTCAGGAATATTTAATTTCCTAATATACTTAGTTTACAAGAGTAAAATTATAAACAAGAAGAATCGATCCAAAAATATTGCATTTCGATATCGAATAATTTCGCAACGTTACTATTTAGTACTTGTCATAACGTTGCAACACTGAAATTGTCAAATCTGGAATCGAATTAAAATTCCGAGTATAACTTCTTTTACTTTAATCAAATGGTTGTTCCAGCGGACATTTTCATTCTAGTTTTAATTTATTTGTTTTTCTTTGAACGCCTCTGAGTTCATTGTCATAGAACCACAATTCCGTGCTACTATTGTGAATTTTGAAATTGAAAATCCCCATATCTAATGACTTTGTACCATTGGGATTGGACTGGAGATTTTGCCCAGTTTCATTTGTTACCTGAAATTGTTTGAGGGTTCGACAATGAACCGTATTTTGTCCGCCATTTGCATTTTGTTTACAATCCGCAGTTTAAGATAAATACTGCGAAATGGGTAGCCATTTTAAAAGATGTGGTAAAATTATTAAGCATAATGTTGCGCGAAACTAACATTTTGTTGAAGTAAATGCAAAGTCACCAAGAAATCTTCAACAAAGAAATCTGATCTCAATTTCAGTCTGTCAATTACATGAAAATTCGTACAGGAGTTTCAAAGATGCGCACTTACAAGTAACAAAAATTAAGAATATGGACACATAAACGAATTTTACTTACTATTTTTCTTATTTTTATAGATATTTAAACAGTTTTTTGAGATGCTTGTGAGTACGATATTTGTTTCAAGTAATCTTTTCATTACCAGGACTCCATAACTGTTGTATAGTGTTATGATATTGTACACCAAGAGAATGCGCCTCATAATACTAATTGACAAGGGCCCACCCAGTGTCGCGTTACTACGTCAATTTCCGCTACGCTACAGGGCTTCTATGATGCTCCGGTACGTAGCTTCCTATAGTTTGAAACGAGCCACGCGCTTCTTTGATGCGTTCTTGGTATTGTTTTGTGCGGGTATTGTTTGTTCCTGGGCCACACAATCTCGTTAGTTTAGTAGCACTACCAATTAACACTATTCCTCAGGTTTCATTTTTAGATCTATGACAAAATGGAAACAATTTAAGGAAAAATAAGTAGGTACTTTTTTCCTGCTTATCGTTTTAGGGTATAAATTGATACAAAGTTCGATGACTCACGATTTCACTAGTATACTACCGCTCTAGTTTTTAATCTGAAATGAATGTTCCAAGAATGTTCCTTCATTTTCACATTTAATTCATCTTGATGACGAGACGGGAAATTAGTCAGCCGTAAAGACGGAATGAATGGGCGTTGAATGTAAATTCCGCTTTCAGACTCAGGATTCATTAGATATTAAGTTTAAATAGAAACTAAAACTATGCAATCAAGCGTGTTTTGATATTTTATAAGTCGTACTGTACACAGCATTTTAAATGAGGTACTTCTTTCATATTTTTATCATTGAAAAGAATATTAGGATAGCAGGAATAGTAAAAAGATCAACGAAACGCCCACATACAATCAGACCCAATAAATAAAAACAAAGGTGTTATTTTGTGTTTATCAATTTCAATTTAAAACAATATCATATATGTTTGGTTGTAATAAGGCAAACAGAAAACAGAATGACAAAGCTCAAAAACTTTAGTATTAAATCTGCAAAAATATCTGCGCAGCTACTGTGTCCACAACACAGGTGACAGACGAGCCAGTCCAAACTTCTTTCCTCAGCCAAATGTACTAGGATACTATCAGCGTGTAGGAGTAAATAGTCTTGAACGGGTTTCCAAAAGTAGAATAGAAATCCTTCTAGTATTATTATTGATAGTGGTATCTAAAAGAAAAATACACAAACAACTTTGTTGTTCAATTTTACATATTACAAACAAAAAAGTAATTCTTTTAGACTTACCTCTGTTATCAAACATGTAAGGGGCCATTTCTTAGATATGATGCCAGGAATCAAACTAATCTTGCGAAGAAGGAGGCATACGCTCAATAAATAGACTAAGTTCGATGTGAAGTGTTTGTTTCGAAGTATACCAGCTGAAAGAGAAAATCGCAAACCTGCAGATACGTAAACAGACCTTTACGATTACTTTAAACGTAACAAACTTGTACTAAGGCTTCAGACTTAAAAAGATACATATATGGGGTCATCCATAAATTAAGTTGGATTTTTTGCCCCTCCCCCCGTCCTTGCCACAGCTAGTGACATTTGTGAGACCCCCCTCCCCCTAGTGTGACGTCACATTTTGCAAAATTACGTGTGTATAAAAATTATTGAATAAAAACAACCGTTCCGAAATCAGTTTTATTATTATAGTCAGAATTTTAATTAGATTCCAGATTTGACAATAGCTACTGTCATTTTGTGAAATAATGATACCACATATAATAGTGTAGTGATGAACACAAAAATCGATAAACAATCAGTGTGTGTGTTTTATAATAAATGTTACAGAAAGTGACAGGATAGCGATAGCGATGACGGCGACAATTTATAAAATAACTTATTACCATACATCTATCTGTTTTATTTGGCATGTTCCTTCATGATTACATTTTTTTATTTATTTCACACACAATTATAAAAGAAAAGTCTCAGATCGTTAATTAATCGTCAATACTAAATTATCGGTTCAGAAATATTTAATTTCCTGATATACTTAGTTTACGGCAGTAAAATTATAAACGAGAAGAATCGATCCAGAAATATTGCATATCCATATCGAATAATTTCGCAACGTCACTATTTAGTACTTGTCATAACGTTGCAACACTGAAATTGTGAAATCTGGAATCGAATTAAAATTCCGAGTTTATTTAAATTACTTTAAAAAAATATTGATACAAAATCAAACAAAATAAAAAACATTAATACAAATAAATTTCGCGTTTTATAATAAATTTTGAAATATGACATCACAAAGTTTAGGATCCCTCCCTCCCACTTGTCACACAATGTCACACTCCGTCGACCCCTTCCCTACCCCTTAACGTGTAACGTAATTTATGGACGGCCCCTATGTTGCATGTATTAGACATTTCAATCATGTCACATAATCTCAATGGATCATAAACATTTTTTTTCTCTCTTTCTTTTTTCTTTCATCTCACCTGGGTGATGATGCGGTCTACGATGGAGCACGTCGACCCATAAACAACCTATTCACTCGGGCCTTGAAGACACCCAGATAGGTTATTGTACCCTTCAGGAGATGGTATAACCATTGGCACAGAGGTAGACTATATTTTATTACGACTGAATAAACCATGTTGAGTCGTGGTGGCCCGGAGGTTTAAGACGAACGCTTCTCATGCACGAGGATACGAATTCGAAACCATCATTTCTGATGAGTGAATTTTCCGAGTTATATACGTCCTTTCCATGATTATCTAGACACCACTGACAAACGGTGAAGGAATACATCGTGAGGAAACCTAAGCCTTGAGCAAGCGTGGCAATTAATGCTCAAATCTTCTCCGTGTGAGATGAGGCTTTTGGTCAGCAGTGGCAACTTATAGGCTGTTGATATTGTTGTTTAAACCATTTTTTACTCCGGATAATGCGAGCAAATAGCATCTACTGTTGCTTAAATAGCGGTTAGCAAACTACTGTCTGAATATACTCACAATCAATTACAAAATGTATGTCATTCATGAGAAATGAAAACGCTACCACCAGGGCAACACTGTTGGTCATAGAATTGAAATTATTGTATCAAAATATATACTCAAAACATTGTAAACAAAAACGAATGACAATTAATGGTCATGATGACATATCACTATATGACATACTTGTGTATTTTATAAACCTTTATGGTACGGTACATTTATTATTTCAAGGATAAATACTCTTTTCTAAAACATCAGCCCGCATCAGCCATCCACGCGCAAAAGGGTGATACCACTTTTAGGCCGATCTTTCAATTATCAGTTAAAATTCTCAACTGTAAAATAAAATTGGCATTTCACAGGTGTTAGTATTCAAAGTCAAATCATTTATTTCTATTCAATAATAATTTGGTACTTTTGAAACATCAACAAATACAAAATATGAAAATATGTAAATAATAAGGTGCGGAAGAATTGTCAAACATTCAAAGTTCTTCAGCCTTCTAGGTAATTTCCTTAGCGAAGATTTAAAAGACTAACGAACGGAGTTTCTTGCTCGTTCTTTTCCATTCGAATCCACATTTTATTATTTAATAATTACCATTATTTTTTCCTCTCTCTCTCTCTCTCTCTCTTTGTTGTTAGTTTATTCTCCGTACCTCAGTTTTCGCAAATTTTCTACTTAAACCCTAAGGTTGACTGGTAGAGAATGCCATATTATGGCATTAAGTTCGCCTTATGTACCATAAACCATAAACATTTTGGAATGAGCACCTAGCTTCACTGACGGACTGACTGACAGACTATTACTTATTTACTTTGTATTTCTTGTCGTGTCGAAAGTACCAAATTATGGTTTAATTGAAATAAATGCTTTAACTTTGACTTTGACGTCGATGCGGACGAATTTTTGGTGCTCATAGGCATTTTTAGTTTTCTTTTATTTTTATTTCTCTATTAGTTTTAGTGTAGGTATTTTAAGTTGTACATTTTTTCCCTTAATTCTAAAAGTTAAATGAAACTTTTCCTCAATCAAAATTTATGTGGCGTTAGAAAATCGACCCATACTGGTAGTATTAGTAGTGTTAGTTCCGTAGTCGGATTCGAGGTTCGAATAAGTAGTAATGCTACTTTTAATCAATTTCAGTACAATACAATAAAGTACGAGCGACATGCATTTACTAGTTAAGGTGTTTATCACTGGAAAAATCATTACGAAAGATGTAACTATTGTGACTCAAAATTGTGAGATCTTCATGACAATAAACAGTCACATACTCAACCCACAAATTAAGCCTACGACAGATCTTCCAGCAGTTTGTGACATAGCCACTAGAGCTCTGACTGTATACAGTCAAAATCGCGAACTCACTCTGAACGTGAAATATGTGTCCTTGTACTAAGAAATCATAAAGCAGTTGGTAGCACGTGTTAGCTGTAAACTTTTATTACTGATTCCACTGTGATGTGGTCCTGGTAGCACCATGCGTAACACGTGGATTATTATTATTAACGCATTTGTAGCTATTTTACCTTAATATAACTTTTTGATTCATAGTTTTTAGTTTGATTTGCTATTATTAATTTGACCTACGGCATACTTCTGATAAAATATTCTAGTCATAAGACAACATTTCAAGCTTGGCTCAACAACTAATTATGAAATGTTGATAAAAGGGTTAAAGGCTAATATCAGTATAAAAAATTAAATACCTAAGCCGTTCGTCAAAAAGCCATTGTGAAATTAGCCAATTTTACCCATCATGACCTCTTTCTAACTGAATACACAAATCTGGTTTCATGTAGGTACATCGTCCTTATTTACTTACCCATTTACATTCATGACGTATAACGTAAATCAATATCACAACTAACTCCTACACGCCTGGTACAAAAATAGGAACGATATTAAAATAAATAAACTATTGTTATTGATTTTGGGCAATTGGACAGTCCTTTTAAAGTCCAACATACTTCTGTAATTATTGAATTATTTACTAGTTTCTACGATATTTATAGAGCCATTGTTATTATGAAGTCCTTTATATTGTTTTGATTTTGTGACTCATAAACAAGTCGTTTTGTTTTTATAGGATAATAAGCCGGTTATCGAGCCAACCGATCACCTGATGGTAAGCAAAGTTGACGTCGCACATGGACACCTTTCTTTTTTTTTTTCTTTTTTTAAAAAACGTTGCCCCACACTAGGATTTTCTCCTGTGTCGTGAGTGCGTTTACAAACATACAAGTTCACATGCACATGACACCCAGACCCGGAACAACAATCTGTGGATCACACAAAGAATTGTTCCGTGCGGGAATCGAACCCGCGACACGTTGCGCGGCAGCCAGTTGCCCAGCCACCGCGCCAACCGTGCAGTCAACTCTCCTCTCTCTGGAACACCAGAGGCATTACAAGTGCGTTACCGGCCTTTAGGAGATTAGGAATTTGAGGATTGTTGGAGATTCAGGAATTGTGGACTTTGGGGAGGGGCTGGGGGAGGGAATTGGGCCTCCAATAACCTCAGTTACACGACAAAACACAACGCAAGCGTTATTTTCGCTTGCGTTGAGGCCGTGGTATTACTCCGGTCGAGCCGGCCCATTCATGCCGAAGCATGGCTCTCCGACACTTAAATATCCCAAACTTTGAATGTCCCAAGAAATATTTTAATTCATACTTATTTGTTGATAACACATATATTTATGCCAGAGTCTGTATTTCCTGAAAGGTACAACCTGGGAGTCTTCAAGGCCCGAGTGAATAGGTTGCTTATGGGACGACGTGCTACATCGTAGACCGCATCATCGCTTACCACCAGGCGAGATAGTGGTCAAACGTCGCCCCATCAAATATAAAAAAAAATATATAAAAAAAAATAACAATGAGAATTAATACTTAGGAACAGTTTCTAATATCTATAAATATTAAATACTAGATTGCAAAACAAACGTAAAAGCAACCTCTAGTTCTGTTTCAGCTAAATTCGAATATGCACTTAACCCAAAGGAGTGGAATAAAATACGTAACAGCCAAACTCTGAGAGTTCTAGGTACATTTCATGTTTATGTTTTAGCGAAAACATGATTTACTTTATACAATTTTATTGTTCCTTTTATTTATTTCATCGAACATTTACATTTTATTGGTTGGTTTTATGAATTTCCATTTACTAACCAAGATTATTTTTAGCCAGAGATTATTTGAAGACGTAGCTCTGGACACGAATCAATGTTGATCTTCCAATTTGTTAATAAAACGTAATATTAATGAATAGCTCTCTAGAGGTACACAGCTGTAAGAAGACTGAACTGTCCAAAACTGTACGACACGCGACCAAATAATTTGCTTAAAAATTCCATCTGTCTTTACGACGCAGTCATAAAATGCAAGCATAAAACATGTTATCAAAGTGCACGGAAACTCATTACCAAAGGAAATCAAAAACTTGGAATAAACATTTAAGATGAAACAAAAATGGTTATACGTATTAACGTAGGTATAATTAGAACTGTTTTTATTTCAATAGTTGCGAACAATGTTATTAGGATAGCAGCAACAGATTTATCCGCGAACGACGGTCAATTATTTAACAATGATGAAGAAGCTGTGGATAGTCAAAACCAGTACAATAATGAACAGCCAAAATTCAAAGTACAAGAAACCATTATAAAACAGAAAGATGATTATGACAATGAAGAAGATATTAAAGCTTTGTTAGAAGAGAAGTATAAATTTAAGAATGATGAGACGTCCACGAGGTTTAAGGTGACAAAAGAGGAGAGAGGAGAATATCCAGGTTTGTGAAATAATTAGTAAACCACTAATATGAGTAGTGCGTCCACTAATATAAATGCGAAAGTTTGTATGTTTGTTGTCCCTTCACGTCAAAACGGCAGAAGGGATCCGGATGTAAAGAACAGGGATAGATCATGGTCTGGATAAACACATAGGCTATTTATCCCACGGAAATGCGGGCAGAAGCAGAATGCGGAATCTAGTAAGTAATAAAGTATATTAGAAGAAAATTTTCATAAATATAATAATGTAGAGGTCCTTCTCGGAGTTGACCCTGTGAAATAGGGCACCGCGTCCCGCGATCCGTAGGAAAAGCAATGCTAGTCCCCTTCTAAATCTGAATTCTAAATCTCCTGCTGACTACTTGACTACTGACACTGTCTGTGTGTGGTTCTGAATTTTGTGTGAGTGTAATGTTTCATTACGATATTTACCTTCATCAAATGCTATCTTATCGTTGCTGCTATTTTGAGTCTAGCTACTAGTTTTTTTTGCATTATGACATTTATCTATACTTCCATTATTTTCAACGGTTTTACTCACATGTTTGTTTCGGGTTTATCCGACCAGTTTTGGACTCGAAAAGACCCGAATTCCATAAGACCCTCATGCGGCGAGAGAGCGAGTCAGACCAGTTCAACCAAACATGTGAGTAATACTGTAAATAGCGTAAAAAAATTAGATCAGAGCGGCTGACTCCTTATAATTTTATCACCTATAATGGACAACAGGTCTTTCTGTTTTCTGCTATCCTAGTACCTACTTTATTTAACTTCAAATTAATTCCAACTGACTGAAATCATATCTTTTGATGGTCTCAAAATTTTTATTAACCACATTTTTACCAGTTATGCTGAATTAATAGTATTTATTAGATTTGATAAAATCCTAACTATTGATTAACTAACCTATTGATATTTATGCTTTCCTAGTCTTTCCTGAGAATCACGATGAACGCCACATAGCTTGGGCATTCCGGTCGTATGCTGTGCGTCGTATCGTGGGAGGCATGGAGACCAGCGTCAGTATGTACCCGTACAACGTGGCCATCTCCAGGAATGCTAAGCACTGGTGTGGAGGCTCCATCATTGATGAGCAATGGGTGCTCACTGCTGGGCACTGTTTGGAATCGTAAGTGATATTTTAAAAGATGCGTATTGATCGTGTTTAGATAAGGGTTAGCCAAAGCGAATAATGAGCAAGCATTTTCGGAGGTAAGTTCGGCCACGACGCAAACTACAAGTGAACACAGTCTTGATGCGAATGAAGTGCGATTTATGACTGGGAAAAGTGTCATTGAGTGTTTAGATATTAAAAATTCTCAGCCTAACTGTTTGGAGTCTCGAACTGTGGTAAACACCCTTTAAGATCATTAATGTCAACATGTAAACCTATATACTTAATGATATGACCATTTTAAGGATCACACGTGATGTTGTGTAGTCTCACGTGTCGTTGCATAACATCTACAATATACGTGAGTTCGCCTTTATCGCCAATAACAGGATTGAAAGTTCTAAGCCATTATCATAGCCATAGTAATCTGAACTCTCTCGATTCGTGGCTCGTATTCCATTTGATAAAATATCTGACTAAAAACAAAATGTATTTACTGTAATAAATTAGGTATCTACTGACCTGCTTGATATAGTTGTTTGACTATTCTTTGCAGAGCCTTCGATGGCGACAAGAGAAAGCTGCACCCGTTTATCATCAGAGCTGGCAGCTCCTTCCACAACCGAGGAGGATACCAAGCACGGGTCAATAAGGTAGTCACCATTGTCGTAACAGACACTCTGCCAAATACTTATGTAGTCCTAGTACCTTAGTCGGGCCTGACAACACCCGCGGATACCATAGGGCATGACAAATGTTTTGTGTATAATTGTCCCTCATAAATTATTAAGAAACTTAAAAAAAAACCTAGTCACATCTAGTCACATATTACGCTTTTGACTTTCTGGTATCTTTTCAAAATCTGTTTGAGAACACAAACTTCTAATTTCTAGGTGTTCTTCCCTCACGAATATGTGCCGGGAAATGCAGACTACGACTACTCTTTACTTCGCTTAGACCGGCCCATGCCCATTGGACGGAACATTGCAGTTCTGAATCTGCCTTCCAAGGACTACATGATGAAAGAGAGTGACATCCTCATCGTCACAGGTTGGGGGAGTACAGATGTGAGTTATATTTGTTATCATCAACGTCCAGAAATGCTATCACCCAATCTTATATATATCTTGAGATAAAAACTAACGGGTAACGACTCTATAGTCGTGGCGGCTCGGAAGCTTAAGACACCCGCTTCTCATGCTAGAGGACGCCACCAACGCCACAAATGTGACTTTTTCCGAGTTAAATGTACTATCTAAGATTATTAGATACCACTGATAAACGCTGAAGGAAAACATCGTGAGGAATGAGCTAGAAATTGTCAACCTGCACTGAGCAAGCATGGTGATCAAACCTTCTCCGTGTGAGAAGAAGCCATTAACCAACAGTAGCGACTTACAGGCTAAAAGTAAATAAGTATGTTACACACGCAAATAAACACATTATTTCGTAATAGGAGTCCGGTTACGGTCACATTCCGGACCGGTTACGGTTCGTCCCGGTGCCAGTGATGCGGCTGGAGGACTGTCAGAAATCATACCGGTTCTACATCACGCCGCGGATGCTGTGTGCTGGATACGCTACCGGAGGGAAAGATGCTTGCAATGTAAGCGTCGATGATAAATATAAAAATAATGATCATACAAACGAAATACAATTAAAAGTTAACAAATTTTGCGTACAACTCTTAAAGCCATCAAAGCATTTGCAAACGCATTGTAGACTGGTTGCCAGCAACTGCAGTCTCGGTGACCATTCCATGCTGCGGCTTTAGAAGCAATAGGACTAAAACTGTAACCAAATAATGACAGTGTTTGTCATGAAATTGTATGTCCAAGAAAATTGTGAATTTGGCAAAGTGTGAATTTTGATACTACATTCACAATAGCGAGTTAAAGTTAATGAAACAAAATTCGTTATAAGTACGGTACCATGATATTTGATATTTGTTTATTAGGTACGTAAAAAAAATCACACTTTTTTTCACTTTTTTTTTATTTATTTATTTGTCTCAGGCATCTTGGCCCATAGTGAAATATACAATAATACAATACAAATAATTCAGGTTGCAAATACTATGTATACACACATATACATAATATTTAATTTTACTGCTTATTTTACACGAAGTATCGGAGTCGTGTGTCGCTCGGTGTCTGGCCTCGAAATCGCCGGAACACTACACATTTCGGCCAAAATTCTTCTTTCATAAGAATCGACAGGTGTTCGGTCGGCACCCTCACCACAAAGGAATTGAAGTTTGTATTATGACGAGACTCCAACCGCTCGACTCTCATGACGAATTTGGATTTCACTCGGATATACTCTACGATCTCCTCAACCTTTGTTTTAACACCTCTTGTATCTCTTATAGTAAAACAAACATTTTATGTCCCTTTTTCAGCATGACTCTGGAGGTCCGGCAGTGAGAGACGGTGTGCTTCTTGGCATTGTCTCCTTTGGTGGCAAGCAGTGTGGTGACCCCCGGTCCCCAGGAGTCTACAGCCGAGTGTCCGAGATCACAGAGTGGGTGGAAGACACCATCACCAATAACGAAGCCAACACAGTACCTGAACTGTTGCCGAAGATACAGAAAGCTAGGCAAAGGGAGAAGGAACTGCAGAAGTAAGTTGAGAAAGAATCAGAAATGTAATAATTTCTTTATGCAGCGGTGTATTGTCATCCCCAAATCCAGATCCCCAAATATCCAAATCAGGCAACGCACTTGTGACTAGTCAGTGTTGTTGGTGGCCAATCCATAGATGGTGCTGATTGCAAAATTCCCTCCGTCTGCTCATTTGCCGGGCTATACCAGTAAAAATGAAATTTTAATATTATTATATACTCAAAATTGACCTTGGTCACTATGTAATTACAAACTCCTATTGAACAGATTCAAAGCAAGAGTAGAAGATAAGAAAAACAAAATCAAAACATGGCTCCGTGAGACTCTCAAGTCGCCAACATTCATAGAACTAGCCAAAAAGAAACTCAAAGAAGCTGGTTTCCATACGAGAAGGACGAATGATTATGACACGTTAAATGTGAGTAATCTTGATGATAAAATGATAGATGAAATAAACCTTACAAATATGATTAATGATAGAATAATAGACGATGGCGACGGCTCTGAGTCGGATAAATTATTAAGAACATTAGCTTTGCACGAAGTTATGTTGAATGATAGGAGCACGGAGATGTTTGCCCACAGGACAAATCCAGAAGATGACAGTGACAGTACGGAGAGCTTTATAGCTTATATTAGTGGAAATAGATGAATAAATATTGTAACAAAGTACTTGATTTTTATTTTAGTCTTTTATGGTTTATTTTTTGGTAACAGCGCCATCTATGAATTTCCTTGTGAAACTTGTACAAATTGGGTACACAATGAACCGCACTATGCTTGTGACTGTTATTGTCTTGTCTTTTATATTTAGTTTAGGGTTAATTATTTATTTAAGAATTATAAGAATCAAATGCTAACCGAACAAAAAAATTATATCAATATTTATTTCTCGTAGAAGTCTTTTGTGAACAATAATTTTATTTTTCACACGCATTCCTTCGGCAACTCAATAATAGATGGCGTTACTTAATAGTGTAGCTATTCGATAACAGATGGCGTTAGTTATTCCATACGGTTCATGATTTGTTAATTGTTGTAGTGCAGATGAAATCTGACATTCTAGTTATCTCGAAAACTCCTGTTAATTTTGCATTATTGCTTTGACATAAATACACATCAGCTCAGAATACACAAACTTTATAAAATTAATTTAATAAAATTAAAGAAAAGTGTCACAATATCTATTCCATTGTACTTAAGTATCTGGTTGTTGAGTAATAAGCATAATTAATGCTTATATAAACGGCACAGGTCAAGCCGATCTTCAAGTCGCAACTTCGGTCGTGGCGCCAAATATTAGGCTCAACAAAGCAACGCCACTTAACAAGAAGAGCTCCTATCTGGCCAACAAATTAGTTTTATTTGTAGGTACGTACAATGATAACTAATTACGTATCTGTAAGAACCAATGACACACTGCGAAAGTGTGGGAGAGCCATGCTTCGGCCCGAATAGGCCGGCTCGACCGGAGTGATACCACGGCCTCACAGAAAACCGACGTGAAGCAACGCTTGCGTTGTGTTTCGTCGTGTGAGTGAGGTTACCGGAGGCCCAATTACCCTCCCCTTCCCCAACCTCCCCAATCCCTGAATCCCCAACGATCCTCAAACTCCTAATCCCCAAAAGGCCGGTAACGCACTTGTAACGCCTTTGGGGTTCCAGGTGTCCATGGGCGACGCCGATTGCTTACCATCAGGTGATCTGTCAGCTCGTTTACCGGCTTATGCCATAAAAAAAATGAAAAAGAATCTGAACCAACTGGCTCTAAGGAAGCTGTCCGCTTCCCAAAAGTTCCAATTGGACAAAAGTTTTAGGAAAAACTTGTGAAAAATCCTGGCAGAACTTCAAATTAAATCAAGAACAGTTTTACAGCATTGAAAATGATCAATTTTTATATTTGTATGTATGTAATTAAACGTTAATAGTAATTGCGTTTTTACCATTCACGGGACCACAGGGTCCCTGTCATTTGGGAGGCGTACGAGGGGCCGAAGCCCACTGCGCAGAGGCCCTTTAGACAACTTTAATATAAATAACTTAACTTAACTTTAATTGCGTCATCATTAGGGCCCATTTTTCCAACGCCACATAAAAACTGAGGAATAACTTTGAATATTTGACAATTCTTCCATACTAAAAACTGTCAAATGACAATTTTATTCTACAGTTATGAATTAACTGATGGTAGAAAAGTTGGCCCTTATAGTAGTATTTTTTAGTAAAATGGTATTTTTGTGTCACATTTTGTTATTTATTGAATATTTTTGATCTGATGTGTAATTACTGGGTTTTTTTCTTGGCAAGGCAATATAGGCAGAATAGGTGATTTTTCTATCAGTTCCTTGTAGTAAAAATTCACTTTTACATATAAATATAATGTTCTTCGTGTTTACGTCTGTAAACTAATTGATAATGTTAAAAGAACTATAACATTTTATACGAATATGTAACTGTAAGGTGGTCCCTTAGTTTAAGCGAGACCACACAATGTATACGCTACCTTAACGAAGGGCACGATGACTAATTTAAAACTTAAACGATAATCAATAGTCAAATTTAACTAATGATCTATTGTTAAACTGCAAATTAATTAAATTAATCTACACATTAAACTACAATAAACCAGTTAGTTAAAATAACCGGTAAAATACCTGGTTGCTGCGTCACGCAAGTACCAGGAGCGCAGAAATTGTAAGAAATGTGTTTAATGATGTTGGCGGCTATCATCATGATGATTATGAGAGGTAAGTAGGTACTTAGTAAATACCATGTGTAGTAGGTAAGTATATTATGGACCTAATGATAAATGCAATGAGAAACATTGAGTACATTAAGGTAGACATAGAATACTGATGAATGATAGCCAGCAGGAGCGCCTAGATTATACTTATATCTTTTGGTAAGTTGTTATTAATCCCATTAGCGTTGTAAAGAACTCTTCTCCCTAAAACAATAAGGAAGTAGCAGTAATTATTACCACGCTTCAAGCACATAAGATGGCATCCATTCAAGTGTGAAGTGTCGAAGCAATTTGTGTAAATATCAATTAGATTATATAAAACTTTTCATATTATGTCTTCAATCGAAGTAACCTTATGTAATCGAGTCTAATTTAGTATAAGAACTGCTCTAAAATAAAATTGTTTCCAAGCAAGTGTAAATAAATGATTATGTCACTTTATTTCGACATTAGGTTAAAAAAAAGTATTGAGGTTACATTTTATGAATGTAAGTGAACATTTTATTTTATTGTGCTTAAAAGTATTTACATAACAACAAGCATTTTACAGAAAAGATAGATTTTGATAATTAAATTTGTCGATGATGATGCTTATGAAGAAAAACATGATAAATTTTCATCAACTATAGATAGTATTGTGGAAATCGATATCTCTATCGATAAAGGTTTTCGATGTCACGATCTGAAGATCGAGCACAGTGACGTGCTGACTATTGCAGGAGATGCCTATGTCCAGCACTGTAATTCGAATGAGCACCTTTAACATACCGAAATAAAACCAAATGAACTCAGATTGTAGAGGAAGAGAGGCGGAAGGCCTAACGGGTTACCGGGGCTCCGGCTCGAAGAGCAGGTGTAGGAACGGGGTGGTTTTTAGCCAGTAAGATTTTGACACTCCCTCTCACCCAAGGTGGAAGAAATAATTGGATGAATTTCCCCCTCAAAAAAAATTAACTTAGGTTACAAAACCTGAACCTGAAACGAAACCAGCATCATCATCATCCTCTCAGATAAATAGATAAATAGGATTGACACTGGACATTAGACAAAAGCTTAATATTAATTATATCGATTCCATAATTATTATAGTTGACTTTTCTGCTCAAAAGGCGTGATATTATATTTATGTTTATTATGTTGACTTTTCTCTTTATTCATTGGATTAGCATTTCCATGTCTTTTGTAAAATAATTATCGAGGACAATGAAGATTCAGCACAGTACACACTTGGACTTTAAAAGAGACCGGACCACAGAAATAATAAAACTTCATTTATTACATCAATGGACCGGACCTCTGAGTTTGTTTCGGCCACCATTCGGCATTACTTTTCAGAGTGATCAGTTAGGAAATGCTGGCCTCATCTACATTTTTTCAAATTGACGTGTAAAAGTACTGTCTGTAGCTTATTTGTTAAATAAACTCATTTGTTTCACTTGTTTACTCGTGACTGTTTTAACCGACTTTGAAAAAACAGGCGTTTCTGAGAGTGACCTGTGTATATGTTTGTGCGTGAGTATCTCACGATCGGCTCAATCGATTTTGATGCCGTTTTCAGGAAAGTATTTATTATATGAAGGTTATAATAATATTAATTAATCAACTTCAAAAAAAGATGGGGTTATAGTCGGTTTTTTGAAACGTAGTTTATAAAATAACTAGCTGTTACCCGCGACTTCGTTCGCGTGAAATTATTAATATTTCTTGTTAATTTATACTTTTTGACGCGACAAAGTGTTGATTGGCGAGGCGTATTTGAGAGCTAGTATGAAACGGAACGTTTATTGTCTACTCAAGATGGCGACTGCAGTTTGTCTGTCAGTGTCATTAAAATAAAGTAATAAAACGAAATAATCCCCTTAATCCGAATTTTGCGGATATAAGTTGTCGACTTGAAATCGATATTTTTTTATGTTGTTATTCAGGTAATGTTTCGATCGAGTCTACCTATTATCTACTTTTGAAAATCTGAAAATATAAATATGACCAATTTGTGTGCCAGTGATCTGGTTCTCACTTTTACATAATAGAGGTACTCGTGAACAATCGGTTTATCGAGTTACCACTATTATACAACTCGGTAAGATACTGAAATCGATTCTTTTCAACTCCGAACCGATTTACTTAACTGACCGTTACAAAAAAAATCGTGTCATGTTTTAGTTTTTATTACATTTGAGACTGAAAACTGTAAGTGGAATATAAGAAAGCCACAGAAGACGAAGTTTTTGTATGAGTTAAATAATCGGTTTTTAAGTTTCAGCAGTGATGCATTACAGGTTACTTAAGTTTCTATGTAACTTGTACCTACATCACGTTTGTATTTTGTAAACTGGCTAAGTAAAACTATGTATAAAAAGTGACTTTCAGAAAATAAATGATACAACTGAGATACTCTGGTGTCTTTGCATTGTTCTTACATATACGTACAGTATTGAAATATGTATCACAGACATTGTAGAACATACTTTTTAAAAAAGAGTAACGGATGGAGTTTCTTGCTCGTTCTTCTCCATTCGAATCTACGTTTTGGAATGAGCACCTAGCTTCACCTAGCTTCACTGACGGACTGACTGACAGACTATTATTTATTTTGTATTTGTTGACGTTTCAAAAGTACCAAACTATGGTTTTATTGAAATAAATGCTTTGACTTTTTTTTTGAGATTTGAACCCACTGCAGCCGATTCGCTGTATCGTTCAGTTTTACATTAAAATTTATAAACAATAATGCACGGTTGGCGCGATGGCTGGGCAACTGGCTGCCCCGCAACGTGCCGCGGGTTCGATTCCTCAGTTTTCAATATTTATAAATCCCATGTAATAGGGGGTGAGCCTATTGCCATATACCGGGCACAATTCCAGACTCCGTGCTACTACTGAGATTTTTTTAAAACCTAATAATACTTGCTCGTCCCGGGAATCGAACCAGAGACCCCTTGCCCGACAGTCGCACTTGTAACCAATCGGCCAACGAGGCAGAACTATTGAAATGTTTTTGATGAACTTTGATATACAGGCAGGGTATAAGCTGACTAAGGTGATAGGATTTTTATTTCGATTAAATGCTCCCGTGGGATTAAACAGGAATTATATTATACGCGGGCGAAATCGCGGGCAACAGATTAGTAAGGCATAATCAAGGCGTATAAGTTCTTCTATAACTTAGATTCACGGGTCGGCCTCTGCCTACCCATGAATTAAAAGGCGTATACCGTCATTATAGACACAATTAAATAACAATAGGTTGCGGTCACCGGTGTCCTTGCGGTGTTTGACAGTTTAATAAGAACTATGAACATTTAACTGGAAAATTTTCCACTAAAACTAACAAAATGGATAGTTAGTGAGTCACTGGTTGACACAAGCGAACTAAATACAATTGACACACTAACACCCGGGTGTATGTTAAAAATGCAAATAATTAAATGACGATGCTATGTCGTTGTATTAAAGTATTCAAGCAATGAGTTAAGGTTCTAGCAATTTTTAACCGAATTCAAAGAAAAGGAATTTCTCAGTTTTAAGTTGATGTGGGTTGATGGTTGATTTTGAGACGGTTTTTAGAAACGTGTTTACCTATTACACTTAGGAATATCTAGGTATATTCATTAACCGACTTGAACTAAAAAGGGTTAGAGTCGGTTTATTTATTTATTTACTTTTGCACGCAAACAAAACTTTGTAGACATTTTAATAGTAATTTGAGTACAATGGGCGCGTCTTATCACACGCGGCGATTTTTTCCAGACAACCTTTGAGTGAAATTTTTGAAAAGGATCTAGGAATGAGTGGTAAGATGTGCACAATAATGTAAAACGAAAAGAAAACAAGACAACAAATATAGAAGAGAAAAAAAAACAATCAATAAAATGTACAATATAACTAGAGGTAGAATTATATAAAAATACAATAAACGTAACTTAAAAAAGAATTAGACTGCCTCGTTGGCCGAGTGGTCGCAAGTGCGACTGCCGGGCAAGGGGTCTCGGGTTCGATTCCCGGGTCGGGCAAAGTATTACTGGGTTTTTAAAAAATTCTCAGTAGTAGCACGGAGTCTGGAATTGTGCCCGGTATATGGCAATAGGCTCACCCCCTATTACATGGGACTCATAACATAAATAGTGAAAAGTGGGTGTTACATCTGTGTGCACCTCTGCCTACCCCTTCGGGGATAAAAGGCGTGATGTTATGTTATGTTATGTTAAAAAAGAATTACAGTAAAACCCGCTTAAGATGATTTCTCAGGGACCTTACCAAAAACGCGTCTTAAGCGAGAAAGCGTATAATGCGGGATAGGGAAAATAAAAAAAAAGTACTACTCATTACCTCTATTATGTAATATGTTCTAATTTTTGTAATTATACATTTATAAATTACGTTAAATACGTAGTGTAATTAAAATTACATTATTTAAAATAATCACTTACTTTGGTTTGACAAAAAGATTTTGATGCATTAGCAATTAAAAGATTTTCAACATAATTCAACTTTTGCAGTGCGTCTTCGCTTTGATCCATAGAAGCTACATAGCGTCTTAAATCATAAACAGCTGATAATGCCTGGGCGTTTGACAAAACCGGAGTTGACTCATCTTCGTCTTCATCATTATCACTTAAGGCTTCGTTTTGTGTGTTGTTCACATTCTCAATAAGATATTCAATTGATTGAATTTCGTACGGTGCTACATTGTCATCAATAGAAGAGTATCCAGGAAAACCCTGCAGTATCTCGGGTTCTTCTTCTTCGAACACGACGTCAACCACATTGTCTAACTAGACTAAACTATTACGAAGGAGATATTATAGTGCACAAGTGTGTGCACAAACACAAGTGCACACTCTGCTCCCTCACTGTCTGAACCCGATGAGACGGTAGACCGTCACGACCGGAGAGAGATCAAGTGTCTTCGATAAGTTACGACTTTTATTCGTAGTAATTTTGGTAATAATCCAGCAGTAGAATGTTTTCTTTTATAAGATAAAAATGTCGTGGTGGCCCGGAGGTTTAAAATGCTGACCATCAGGTGATCCGTCTGCTCGTTTACCGGCTTATGCCATGAAAAAAATGCTTTGCTCGACCCGGGAATCGAACCCGAGACCCCTTGCCAGACCACGACCACTCGGCCAATAAGGCACTCATTAAATATAACAGTCAATATTATTGGTTTACTTGCACGAATTAAACCAAAAGCCTCGTGTTTCACCGCTACTGCACCAACACATTAACTTATCCAATGAATTAAACAAACAAGTACAAAAACAACGTACGTATTAATGAAGGCAATATTTTAATACTTAATTCATTCAGTACTTTCATTCGTAGTTCAGTAGTTACATGTCTGGACTTCTAATCTGATCATTTGCAAAATTAGCGTTTTGTGTACGTAACGACACATACGAAAGTAATGTGGGATTTTACTACGTGTCTTTTCTTAAGGGGGGAAAATCATCGAATGACTGCTCCCGCCTGGGCGAGGCGGGAGGGAGTGTCAGACTCTTACTGACTAAAAACCACTCCGTTCCTTCTCTTGCACGTCGAGCCGGAGCCACGGTAACCCGTTAGGTTCTCCGCGACTCCGTCTAATATAGCAAATATATAGCACATGTATTTTAATACACATTATCATGCTTAAATTATCATGCTGCAATAGGGCCGATGCCGATTCGGAGTCGCGGAGAACCTAACGGGTAACCGGGGCTCCGGCTCGACGTGCAGGAGAAGGAACGGGGTGGTTTTTAGTCAGTAAGAGTCTGACACTCCCTCCCGCCTCACCCAGGCGGGAGAAGTCATTCGATGATTTTCCCCCCTTAAAAAAAAAAATTCCAGTTAACGTGCTTTTTAAAAAAAACTTTATAATAATCCAATAATACTACAGTCTGACCCGGAATATCCTTACCTATAGAATGCCAGGAAAGATAAATGTAAGGTTGTAAGGAAAAGAATCACATATTTAGCACTTGCTATTTCTACCTACATAAAAAAGAAAAGAAAAAATCTAAGTACCTACTTAGTGCCAGAAACGCGTTTCCAAGCAACGTGTAGTATCATCTCATTGTAACCAGCACTCAGTCAATTTAACCACGCAGTTAACGGTTGACATTTGCAAGTAAAGTTAATGGTTAACGTGTGGTCACTGTTAACTAACTTATTACATACGACGTAATTAATTGTTAAATACCTTTTATGGAAAGAAAACACCGTTTTCTCATAGCCCGTGGGTAAAGACGGTGTTGTATTGAAAGTGCTAAAGATATAAAATTCAGCATTAGGCGTATTAGCGCGGGCCTGCGGACGGCGAGCATGGGTGGTTCGTCGCCAAACCAGAACCAGACCCGAGCGTACGGCGAGTCGCGTTCCGCGCGCGCCTCAAAGAGCCATCAGACCACCACAGATAGGGCCCAATAGGACTGATGCCGATACGGAGCCGCGGAGGATATAACGGCTTACCGGGGCTCTGGATCGAAGTGCAGGAGTAGCAACGGGGTGGTTTTTAGTCAGAAACAATCTGACACTCCCTTCCGCCTCACCCAGGCGGGAAAAGTCATTCGATGATTTTCCCCTCTTATCAAAAAAAGGCGTATTAGTCGAGGCGTTAAGCTTCAGTACTTCCGCAGAAGACTTAACGGCTCGCCGAGGCTCCGGCTCGAAATGCAGGAGTAGGAACGGGGTGGTATATAGTTAGTAAGAGTCTGAAACTCCCTCTTACTTCACCCAGGCGGGAAATGTCATTATATTTTCCCCCTTAAAAAGAAACTAATGTATTTAAGTTTAAACTGAAAAGTTTTTTGGGGGTTTTGAAAACTAAGTACTACATTCAATAACTTTCTATGGACATCTATATACATTGTTAGCCAGAATACGTCCACTGCTAAACAAAACCACTGGTCAAACAAAATCTCCATGACGGGATCGTAGTTATAACATTGAACATTTTTAGATGCCTACCTAACCTACCCACCCCGTGATGGTGGATGAAAGTTTTTTAAATTACCAGGAGTCCAGAATTATTGTAGTGGTTATTTTGAAACGGTTTTAACATTAATATTATTGGTCCACTTAAAATAAAGCACGATATAGCTAGTAGTGTTCGCATGCTCAATCCCTGAATCATAGTTCACATAGTTGTTAGTAATTACGTGTATACAAACATTAAATAAACAATCACTCAGTTATGATACCCTTTTTGTTTTTTTTTTTTTTCTGTCGGGATGGAAATCCTCATGGACTTCCCGCGCCGTGGGGACGACGAGGGGGCGTGCCGGACTCATACCGGCTAAAACCACCGCGGTGTTCCTTCACTGCCTGTGACTGTGACCCGGGTTGCCCTTACGGAATCACCACACCCGGCAGGCCTCGACCTACCGCTATGTTTGCGGCAGGTCCCGCCACCTTAGCGGCCCTAGGAGGCTGCTTTCCTTCTTCGAGTAGCGCGCGTGGAACACTACGCTAACGCCTACTCCCGCCTATATAGCGGACGTCTGACTCCCCCGGTCAGTTGCCCGCAGGCCTCTCCTCTCATGGAGGACGCAGATCGGCTGCCGCTTCACGGCGCTGACGACCGGCGCGTCTACGGCGAGAGGGGAGAGGACTTGACGCCTCTCTCTCCCTTTCAGCCGCTTCCTTTTCCAACATGACTTGTTCACAAAAGGAAGCGACTCCGTCCCATACGCTCTCGCTGTCGACCATAGCTCGTACAACAGTCGACAGTGACAGGTTACTCCCGCCGAGTACTGCAAAGAGTTCACGACGCGGCTCTGCCCATGCAGTACACTCTTCGAGCGTATGCCGCGCCGTATCCTCCAAACAGTTATGATACCCTGGTACTGGCGCACATTTTTTGTAATGGTGACTAATAGATATCGTGTTAAAAAGTTATAAATACCTCTACAATCGGTGTGTTTATTAAAAGAAGTTCTGTTATTAACAGCTCAATCTCCGTTAATTGAAATTTATTTTAGTCAATTTTGTTTGTATTAAAACTAGCTAATACACTCTCCAAACAAAAATATTACATTAGCAAAATGTAATCTGTTAAAAATTCGATGTTTTACTCACCTGCTTCGGGAAGCACGAAATATTTGATGTAGTCTTTTTTCTAAAACCTATTAAAATAAAATTGAAAACAGATCATCTAGAGGTAGATGACAGAGCATCTGGTCACTAATCGGTAAACAATTCGAGAACCTAACGGGTTGCCGGGGCTCCGGCTTGACGTGCAGGAGAAGGAACGGGGTGGTTTTTAGTCAGTAAGAGTCTGACACTCCCTCCCGCCTCACCCAGGTGGGACCAGTCATTCGATGATTTTCCCCCCTTAAAAAAAAGAAAAAAAAGCTGATGGTAAGCGATCAGCGCCGCCCATGGATCAGCGCCGCGGCATGTACCCGCAACACCAGAGGAGTTGTGCGTTGCCGGACTTTTATAAACGATAGGCGAATTTAACCTTGTCGCATTGTGGACAGTTTACAGTATTTATAAGCAAGATGGCTTATAAGCAAGAAAAATTGTCTATTGTTTGTCAAGGATGTACGTATTCGTCAAATGACGCAACGTGAACTGCCATTATCATATCAGGAGTTTGTTTCGACGGTAAACTTTGACCTTCAGATTTATGAAAACATAACATAACATAACATATATCACGCCTTTTATCCCCGAAGGGGTAGGCAGAGGTGCACATTCTACCACAGTACAATGTAACACCCAATTTTCACTAGTTGTTATGAGCCATGTAATAGGGGGTGAGCCTATTGCCATATACCGGGCACATTTCCAGACTCCGTGCTACTACTGAGAATTTTAAAAAACCCAGTAATACATAATATATAACAAAATAAAATAACAAAAATATATTCTACTAGCTGACCCGGCAAACTTCGTACCGCCTACAAAATATTTTTCTCACCTTTTAAACCTTCCCTGGACTTCCACGAACCTATCAAGACCAAAATTAGCCAAATCAGTTCAGCCGTTCTCGAGTTTTAGCGAGACTAACGAACAACAATTCATTTTTATTTATATAGATTTCAATCTTCTAGGATGCCTCAACTTCTTAATATGTACATTACCTCTATAATCAAACTTATCATTCAATTAAAATAAGTCAATTCATTAGAAATCTCAACAAAACATTATCAAACTATTAAATAATTTAAGACTTATAAAAAAGACACCTCGCGTCTGCGTCTACGCACTATCTACTCACACAGATACACAATTTGGTGTTACCACGGACCACACACAAGAATGTGCTAGTGTGCGCGGCCCTCTGTTGCAATCCCTTAAATAGGTCGAGCAGATACTAATAGAAAGAGGCAGGGCCGGCTTCACAGATTTTTATCGATAATCACTGAGTTATGCGCATTTTAAACATTTATTTTTAACTTTGCCTTCCTGGTTGAACGTCCTGTGAATGCATCTTTGAACTGGCAACTATTTATATTTAACAATTGCCTTGTTTACTGTCAACTTACATTGTTAGTTGACATGATCTTATATATGTATGTTCTTAGTTAAATTCTTTTCTGTAGGTGTCGTTTGTAGAAGGAACGCTTTTAAGAAGGAAATTAAATCAACCACTCTCTTTATGCATTTAGTTTTAAGCACTTTCTATAAACGAATTGAGACCTGTTTTACACGATGTATTGGTATCGTAAGAAAATTGTATGTATTATATCATACACCTGTCTCATCCTTCATGACAGGCCTAGGTCCGTCCCTGTTATAAAAACTTAAAAAGATTGTTTGCATCTTTTAGTTACATTTTTTAGGTCACATACCCTTTGGTGTGTATGTGTGCGCTTGATAACATTGTATGAAACACAAACACAGCGATTTACTTGTGTTATATAGTCGACTGCGTGTTTATTTGCTTCAGATTTAAAATTCTTATTGTTATGATTTTTCAGTAGCGTTCTATTGTAGATTATAAGATTTTTTTATGGAATACGAGGCAAACGAGCAGACTGATCACCTGATGGTAAGCGATCAACACCAGAGGAGTCACAGGTGCATTGCGTGCCTTTTAAAAAGGAATACACTCTTTATACTAATTATGTGTTTTGGCAGGGTTTTGCTCATTTTTAAACAGAGATGTTGAGTATTTTTGTTGCACTTTAGGACATAGAAATGAACTGGAAGATAAACTTAAATTTACATAAATATTTCTTTGAAAATGTTTTCCAGAATCAATGATTTCTGTTGTAAATATTTAATTTAATATTTTTTTTTTTGTTTGTAATGTTCTTTTAAACAAAGAAAGAAAACAGTTGTGAGGAAACCAGTCTCCTTGAAAACCAGGCTAGCAGAAGTCGGCAGGAAAACAAACACGTGGAGACCCTTCGCACTACGTCTTAACAGAATATAGTCCATCTGAATAGTACCAAGGTCGTTGACAATGGATACGGCAGGTCAGTATGTTCAGTATTGACCAACTAATTATCCGTCACATATATTATTGTATGCTAATGCTACTGTCTACATGGCTGAACTCTAATGACTTAGTTTGATTCTGATTTAATTTTTTATTGTGTGATTATTCTGGGATATTGTTGAGTGCATCGATGACGGTGATGACCAATACAATGCCGACGTAGTATTAGATGTTGATGCTAATATCCTTTAAGACAAATGAAGGGCAGGTTCAACAAAGGAGTAGATAAAAATGACTAGTCTAAGTAGGTACTAGGCTATAATAAATCAGCAACATAATCCACGCTTCACTGAGTAATTTTTTTTAGTTGGGGAATACCTCTCTTTTGCAACTTCTGTTGCGCCACTTCCAATCCTATGCTAGCTTACTTATGACTCAGAATTGGATGTGGTGATACATCAGGATGTAGTACTGATAAGTAACATACGATAGAAACAGATAAATATCTTGAAGATTGTAGTATTGAAATAGTTTTCCCAAGTAGTAATAATAATTTTCAACATTACATTACATTAGTGTTACATTGTTAGTTGTAGAGAATTGTATTGTGAACTTGATTGGAAAAGAGTAACCTATGGAGTTTCTTACTCGTTCTTCTCCATAGGAATCTTGGAATGAGCAAATAGCTTCACTTTTAATTTTTTTTGTTGACGTTCAAAAGTGCCTCTCTGGTCTAATTGAAATAAATGATTTTGACTTGGCTTTGACAACTTGGAGGGCCATGTATACGATTAGTCAGTCTAATCACAATAACATTTAAGGCATTTGCTAACAATAGACATCCGAATATTAATCTAGTTTTCACATTCATCTGCTCTAGTTTATCATTGATGCTATAGTTTCGATTCCTGTAAAAAATCCGCAATCTCATGACTTTCCTAACTTGGACGATTTTCAATGTCAACCAGAACTTGTACTTCGTTTATCTGAGTAGGCAAAAGTGGCGTGATCTTTGTCTGTAATTTAATTCTCGTCATCAAATATCTTGACAGCCTCTTCAATTAACTAGGAACACCTACTGTACTGCCTACACAGTCTACAACTACTATTCATTCTGTATCTAATGACAGTGTACTGAAATTCTCTCTATTGTCTGCTTGTATGGGGCGTCTTTCTCTTTTCTTTGTATGTAGACTTGAAGGTCCTTTTGACCTATAGGAGATTATTTTGGATTTGGTCCTTTTTGTCAAGGTTAAAGGACCAAATCTTTGACATATTTATTATAAAATTTTGACTGACCTATTTTGTCTTTCTGAATTTAAGTGGCATCACACACTTTTGCCTAAACTTGTATAGCAAGGCACAATGTTCACTATTGAAGGTACCAGGCCAAATGAAGGTATAAGAAATCATATAGGACTCTCTAGTATAGGTAATATGAAAAGAGCTTTCATTTTGAAGTTCCTTTACTTATAGAGGTACATTTATGGGAATGGATTTCTCAATATTACGCAATTTTTACTAATTTACTTTCCATTTGAACTTGTCCGGACATGTCTGTTTAAGGTGATTCATTAACGTCATCAGTTTAGAAAATATCTTTTTCTTTGACTCGTTCGTTGTGTCTACGTTATCTTTGTCATGTAGTCTACACCATTTCCTAAAATGAAGACTATAAACCAATATTGGTGAATCTAAGTCAAATACTCTTAAACATCGTTCGATTCGAATTCACAACGATACTTATTAAAGTGCAAGTAATGTGAATTACAAAACAGTTTCCAAATGTTTGAGTTGCGCTTGACTGGAATATGGTTCAGCACAAATGAAAATTACAACCGCAAATTTCACTTTTAAACCTAAAATGAAGAATGGAGTATCATTTCTGGCGAATGGCGGCGAGGACCAAAGGACCAGCATTTCAAGTGAAACAAAGATCATTATTTCTGTTTATTCAAGATTTTGAAAAGTAATTTTACTCTTTCTCTTGAACACAATATATCGAAATTCAGTAAAGGCAGACCAAAGACCATTATTTAATATCTTTAATGTCTACCTCACAATATAAGTGGGAAATACCACATCCCTACCACTTGGTGGCGTGGGTATAAGGTATGACACACTTTCGCTCAGAGCGAATCATGTTGCTGTACTATCATAAAATTTGAATGTAGGTACCATAGTACCTATATCGTCTGTATTGTCCGCTGCCTTGAGGATTCGAAAGAATCGTTGTACGATTTTGGACCATTTAAAACTCATTTTTCATCGTCATTGATTGAAAAATGGTGATATCCTGAGCTGAGATGAACTCTTTCTAATGACAAATTGAAAGACGAGTTCCCCGGGTCCATGTCTAGAACTTATTATTTTGAATAATCCTAAAATTAAATGAGTGAAGCAATAATAAAATAAAAATAATGACTAAGTACAGAATCCTTTCAAAATGTCAAATGAAAAATAAGTTTACGTCTGCCTGCTATTCAGGGAATAATATAAACCAATAAACTAGTACTAATATACTATTGAATAGATACAAAATAACTCTCGTTTTTAGAATAACTTAATTTGGCCAGATACCTCGTTTTTCTCGCTCGATCTATAATGTCGTAATAAATCTAACTGAATAAAATCAATGTCGGCAAATTGTTCCAATGTTATCCAACAGTTAATTTATCGGTAAGTTAACCGTTAAAATGTAACCGCTAGCGAAGTTTTTTTTTATTATTATTATTGCGACGTAAGGAAAATACCAGGCGGTCATAGCTCAGTAGTAGGTTGTTGATGATATTAGGAACGGTGAGGCGGCACAAAGCTCGGCGCGGCCTCAGCTCGCGAAAGTGAGAGTGGGCCGGTTGCGTAACGCTGTTCGGCTCATGACGCCCTAGTACTCGGCGTGGTTACCTACATTCAAGTTCTTTTTGTCTAAAAGTATTTCGATGTCTTACTTAATTTTAGCTGCGATTGATTTTTTGTGAGAATCGTTAGTAAACTTTTGTTTTATTGTTTTTGCTACAAAACATTTTGTAGGCTTTAGTCTACTTGGTAACCGGGGCAAATGTTACGCCGTTTCTCATAAATAAAGTAAACATAACATCTTGATAAGATTTATCTTTTAATTACAAAAAAAAATCAAAACAAAAAAAAATTAGTTCTAAGCAATTATTATCTTCTAATTTTTTAGTTCCGTGACGTCACGCGTCACCGTAAACTCCAAAGGACCGCTTTCTATAATATCCGGCGATTACACAACTCGGTGACGTATAATGGTATCCGGGCAGGGGCTATATCGAATCATAAGAGAATCAATTGATCCGTCATCACTATTTAATGCATTGAATCATTCAGGGCATGGTCAAGATGGTGCAAGTCCAGCATGTTTTTGGGAAATAAGGAAAAATAGTTATTTTTATGTTTTTGTTGTTGTTTTCTGTTGGATAAGAAATACTCTGATGTATTGTCTTAAGCAACTTGCAATGCTTAGCAATAAAACTTAAATATTTATAACCATAGTAAATTAATTTATTTAAGAACAAACACAAAGACTTAGAGACGATCATCATACACACATATTTTTTTAAATGCTGTACATTCTTAGAGATGATAAAACCAATAACTGTACAAAATTCATACCGACTGAGCCAGCGTGTGTAAAAAGTCACGTAGACATTAATCGTACAATAAGTAATGCAGTCAACATTAAAGGAGACATATCAGCAAGGAATATACTTTGTCTTGATGATGATGAAACTTGTGTCGTATCATTTGATGGAATTATTAGAATCACAATATTTAATTTTATTAGTGTTATTGTTATCATACACTGTATTTATAGTTTAATTAAATTCCTTATGAGGAATCTGTGTAACGGTGTTCGCAAGGTTCAGTTATAGGCCCAATGCGATAGCAAGCCTAAAATTTTGTACCAGATTTAAGAGAGAAATTAGAACTTAAAATTTAGGAAACTAATTCCAGGATCTCATTTTTAATAAAACGATCATCAGATAAATGAGCATGTCTATAAAATAGAACTAAATGAAATAGCCGCATAAAAAATATACTTTAATACATTAAGTCGGTTAAAAATGAGGTTATAACTACCAGTCTACACGCAACTTCAAATCTTCATCCTCAGAATTCAAGTCATGCCCTTGAGTCACACTTTCACAGAAACGATAATCTTGTTTCGGATGCTATTTGTAGCATCTCTCCGTTTATGCGACGTGACGATCGTTAGTGGTTCAGGAAGAAGCGCCAGTCCTTTGCCAACGACCTCAATTTTATTCAGCCTTTAAAACGGCATGCAAGAAAAACTACGCGTTCATTCACGATAAAGACCTTTTGTTAGGAACTTCTATGGTTGTTTTTGGATTCGAACTTCTTCGACAATATAGAGGTAGTGGAGGGCCACTATCCTCTAATAAGGTAGCACAGAGACTAGGCTATCAACGAATACCTTTATTGTTAGTTCTTGGTATTATTAGCTAAATGGCAGAAACTCATTATCTTTAGTAGCTCTAAATAACCTTCCAATAAAGTCAAGAAGATATCACTAGGGCTCCAGCAGAGTAGTGGAGGGCCACCATCGGCTAGTAAGGCATCACGATGACTAGGCTACCGACAAAAACTTCTACTGAAAATCAGTGCTGGGTGACTTGTATGCCTGGCTTATACTGAGTGGGTGACCCTTTTAGCATAGGCATGTTGTCAGCGTCTCTTTTCTAATTCTTCTGTTTTAATTTTTCAACTCTTATATTTTTATTACTTCCACTGTCACACCTTGATTGTCTTTTTTATATTTTATTTATGCTGCATCGTGCCTGGTGCTAAATAAATGTTTTTTATTTTCTTTTCTTTTCTTACTTATTGTTAGTAGATTTATCAGAAATCCTTATATATACATATATCTATGTCTCATGGTTCAAAGTCCTTTAACATACATGTTGATGGAGTTAATAAGATATAACTAGGGTTCCAGCAGAATAGTGGAGGGCCACCATCGTCTGGTAAGGTAGCACAAGTCATTGTGCAAGATTACCTACAAAACTGGTTACTTCCTGCTATGAGCTCAATGCCAGGAGTATGTACCTCTATATCTGACTCAAATAGATTTTCGATGGAGTTAAGTAAATATTACAAGGGTTTCACCAGAATAGTGGAGAGACAGATTAGCATAATAATTACCGGAAAAACATTATTTTTAGATTCATCAGAAGTCCAGTATCTGTCTCTAAATGTTTGAAGTTACCTTTGACATAAATTTCAATGGAGTCATTTGATATTACCAGGGCTTCAGCACAGTATTGGAGGGCCACCATCGTCTGGTAAGGTAAGGCACGGTGACTAGGTTACCGGCGCGGTTGCGTCACTGCAACCACTTTCTGCTGTCGCTCGCCTACTTATCCATTCACTGAGACATTCGCGCGTCGTGGATTGGCTGTTCCTAGATTTGATTTAATTTTTATTATTATTTTAAGTTTTTTATTAGGAATACAAAAATATTAGGTATGGTTATTCCAGAAAAAGGTTAATGTGTCCTATGTACTTACAGGATGTGCATAGTTAAAATGAATAGAACCTACATCGTTTGTTACGTTTATTATAATGTTTATGTATGACACTACTTCGGGTGCTGAAAATATTGTCATTGCATGACACGTAGGACAATTCCTACGTTCACAAGATACCTTACAATTTCTGTTCTTCTTATTTTTTGGTTTCTAGTTTGCTTCTAATTGCAACAGTTGTGCTCATTTCAGTAGCTATCATAAGTAGTTAACTAATTATCATAAATCAGTGCAATAGAAGCTATATAAAAATCACTAAAGTTACTGTAGGCTGTACCTAATAATTTAATTAGATAAAATTCCTCCAATTTTATCTAATTAAATTTTTCTTTCTAAAAAATGTATTTCTCTTTTTTAAACATTCGACTTCCGATTTTATGCCAATTCACAGCAAACATAGTACATTGCGCGGGCGCAGGGTTGCGTCACAGCAGTCGGGCCGCTCACCGCACCCCCCACCCCAGTGGTGGGGCTCTGTTACTAGGGCTTTAGTATGCACTAGCCGTACTGAGGAAAATAACACTCTAGCCGTATTATTAAATAATGATATAATAAAGACACATTTATCCGCCTAGTCAGTTCATTTATTGATTACGAATCGCAATGTAACTTGTTGGTCATATTCTGCTGCATTTAATCCAACTAGTGTTGTTATTTTCATTTCCATCAACTTCTGTAAGGAGTTTTTCATTTTTATCTGTATATCTGCCCCACTAGAATAAGTTTACATGGGGTCTTTAGATTGGTAGGGGGGAAAAGCCTGGCAGGCACGACAACCTCGCCTGGTCGGAGGATCTTCCTTTTCCGATATTAGGGAACTTTATTCTCTGTTCCCAAAAGGGGTCAAGCAAACTTCTTCAGTATTTCATAAAGTCTCATTTATGGCAAGGAGTTTAGAAATATGTTTACGTTTTGCACCATAGAGGTCGTCAACATTAACAAAGTACTATATTTTTTGATACACATTTCAACATACATACATAACATCACGCCTTTTATCCCCGAAGGGGTAGGCAGAGGTGCACATTCTACCACAGTACAATGTAACACCCACTTTTCACTAGTTGTTATGAGTCCCATGTAATAGGGGGTGAGCCTATTGCCATATACCGGGCACATTTCCAGACTCCGTGCTACTACTGAGAATTTTAAAAAACCCAGTAACACTTTGCCCGACCCGGGAATCGAACCCGAGACCCCTTGCCCGGCAGTCGCACTTGCGACTACTCGGCCAACGAGGCAGTCGTACACATTTCAACACTACTTCTATTAGCAATAAAACTGATAGCCCATCTTTTTTTATGGGATAAGCGGTAAACGAGCAGATGGATCACCTGATGGTAAGCAATCGGCATCGCCCATCGACACCTGGAACGACAGAGGGGTTACAAGTGCGTTACCGGCCTTTGAGGATTAAGAGTTTGAGTATTGTTGGGGAATCAGGGATTGGAGAGATTTAGGTCTCCGGTGACCTCACTCACATGACGAAACACAACACAAGCGGTGCTTCACGTCAGTTTTCGACCGTGGTATCACTCCGGCCTAGCCGGCCCATTCGTGCCGAAGCATGACTCTTCCACATTTAAATTCATCTGATGATAAGCAGTCAGTATAGCCTTCGACCACCCGCAGCACCAGAGCCATCATGAATGCATTGCTGACCACGTTTGAAACTATTTATTTACCGTGGTTTATAGGGAAGAGAGATCACCAGAATTTTGCTTTTGATAAATAAAATACTCATTGAGTGAAAACACACATCACCTATCTTCTGTAATATGTCGCGGAGAACCTAACGGGTAACCGGGGCTCCGGCTCGACGTGCAGGAGAAGGAACGGGGTGGTTTTTAGTCAGTAAGAGTCTAACACTCCCTCCCGCCTCACCCAGGCGGGAGCATGCATTCGATAATGTTCTCCCTTTAAAAAAAATCGTATGTAATATATGACATAGTAAGTATATGTCCAATGGGTTTTTCATTCAATATACTCTGTTATGTCTGTTGTGTTAGTTCATAAGACAATGGCCTAGTAACTAGTTTTTACAGTACCTACCTAGTGTGTCGCACTGTGTGAACCGTAATGGGAAACATCATGACTTTATGAACTGACTTTTAGTAGTGGTGCACTTTAATATGTACTTACAGTTGTTATTAAGGATCTATAATTATTTATCTGTATTATTTAATTTTAAAGATTTAAAAACTACTTAACTGACTGCCTCGTTAAGCGAGTGGTCGCAATTGCGACTGCCGGGCAATGTGTCTCGGGTTCGATACCCAAGTCGGGCAAAGTATTACTGGGTTTTTTAATATTCTCAGTAGTAGCACGGAGTCTGAAATTATGCCTGGTATATGATAATAGGCTCACCGCACACCACGCATGGTCAGCGGTCGTGTGACTATCCACTGCACCTAAGAAGCAGCACAGACACGTGATGACAGATACCATGTGTGTCACGAACTAGCTCAATGTTTGTAATGTGTGTAGGAATGTGTAACACTGAAATTCATTCATAGATGTCCATGTGACTATGATTTTATAGATAGCATCGCGTCGTGACAGCCAATGGAGTAACTACAAGATAGCAAGCCGGCAAAATGACACGGGCTGTTGCTGGAAGAGGCACCGTTCGGAGTTTTTCATCTGAATTTCTCTGTTTTTTATTGGGAATGCGGGCCCTTTTGATGAAATTTCCGGGGAGTCCGAAAGGTATACTTACGCTACTGGCGACAGCATAGTAGAATTTATTTTTGACTAGCTGACCCGGCGAACTTCGTCCCGCCTAAAAATTATTTTTCTCACTTTTTAAACCTTCCCTGGACTACCAAGAACATTTCAAGTCCAAAATTATCCCAATCGGTTCAGCCGTTCTCGAGTTTTAGCGAGACTAACGAACGGAAATTCATTTTTATTTATATATAGATAGATGGCATACGGCTGCAAATATGCGGATGGTAAGCAATTGGCGCCTCCCAATCGCCCGCAACATCAGAAAAGTTACAAATGTATTGCCAGCTTTTTAGGGTTTAAGGATTTCCCAATTCTGGAATTTTATCACCATCCCTACTCTTCCCGCGGGTTTCATAAGATCCTACATTATAAAGGACTACACAGATTTAAAACAGAAACCAGGCAGTGGTCTCTTATAAAGCGGAATTTTTTAAACAGCGAACTCCAATCCACCTTCTTTTTTGAGGTGGGGAAACCATCAAATATCTTTTCTCGTCTTGGGTTAGGCGGGATAGGGAATGTCAGACTCTTACTGACTAAAAACCACCCTGTTTATACTTCTGCTTCGACCTGCAGCCCTGATAACCCGCAAGGTTGTACGACTATACATAGCGCCGGGTCTCCAACCAACCTAGGGCTCGAGTTTTTGACCTTAAACTCAATTATCGGGATAGACTATAGATGGGACTTACTTAACTAGACCTCGGTTTTGTAAAAAAAACCAGTAGTAGCACGGAGTCTGGAAATGTGCCCGGTGACTCATAACATAAATAGTGAAAAGTGGGTATTATATTGTACAGTGGCATTAATTACCGTAATGTGCTCTGCCTGCCCCTTCGGGGATAAAAAGCGTGATGTTACGTTATTTATATATGTTGTCATTATGTAACATAATGTAAATCGGAAAAATACGTTCATAATATGTAATCGGAGTAACCAAATACGAAAAAGTAATTCGGTTGCAATTATTCGCGAATAAATATCGAATTCTGCAATGTAGTGGTTTTAGTAAATATGTGCTAAAATCAGCAATTATGTTCTAGGTCAGGTAACACGTGCTATTGTCAATAAATAATAATGTTTTTCAATGGAAAATATAACATTATACCTCTCTTTTCGTTAGAAGCATGGCAGATTATGGTAATACGTATATAAATACTTATTTATTTACTTGCTTACTGTTTTCTTGTAATAAAATCCAAGAAACAGTTTCGGGTCTGGGTGTCATATGTATGTGAAATTGTATGTTTGTAAACACAGTCCAGTACAGTTGTAAACAACACGGGGTAAAATTATAGCGTAAGGCAACGTTTTTTTTAAAATAAATTACGACGAAAATATCTGTATCTACGATGTATTATTTTCTCTGAGGCTTGGAGCACTCAAGAACATTTGATTAGATTAGGTACATCTATGTAAAACACTAGAAAATAATGTTTCTTCAATACGACAGATAATGGTGGGTAGGGGCAGCTGCACCACGAATAAAAGTTGTTTGAAATTGATATTTTTGTAGCCAACTTAGCTTGCAGCGTCAATGATAGGCGAGAGTTGCCAGTAAACTGGTTTATTTAATAAATGTACCTACACCACACAGCCATACAAATATTCCCGTCATATTGACCGATGGTACAAGCTAAACAGTATTCGATTCTATTTCTAAAATATATCTTTCAGAAGAATCCACGATCAACACATACCAAAAGATAGTCGAAAAATGTATTCTCGATAATTTCATAATACTATCGAATGAAAACGATTTCTTATGAATCGTTTCACATGTGACTTTGTCCACGTGAGGGCGATTCCATCGTCACAATGTAGCTATCATCACGAACATCGATAACAATGTGGATCTACGCAATCGATTAAAAATATCGAGATGTGTCAATCGTTAGTTTGGTACGTGGTCAATCACTAGTTTGTCCAACCAGAGATTGGGATAAGGTGGCTGTTATCGAGAACTGTTAGGTACCTATAATATGTTTTTTTTAATTCACATGTTTATATATTGGATGAATAAATACTCAACAGAAACTAGCCCATAAGTGATTGAGAGAATATAATATTCGAAAAAATCTGTAGAATTTAACTCGAAACGAAATCTCACAGCAACGGGTTGTTGTCGACTTGTAAAGAACTACATATATTGATCACAATATTCGCCACAAACCAATAGTAAACATTATTAAATAAACTACTTGACTAATATATAATTGTAGGCTACTCACCTACGTTTCGTCGGTTCTTATGTTCGCCAACATAAACTGCGCCTGCATTTGGTTGAACCACAACTCTGGTTTTTCGGAGTAGAATGGTGGAATTCGAACTCCGACACGGAAACTTTCCGTAGTCATACCGCCGGCCGCGGCGTGGCATGCCGCCGTTTTGTCTTCAGCCATAGTTTACGTGTTGTTCTCGGGGGTCACCACTTTAGGGAGTTAGAACTATAGGGTCCACCATTGCGGCGGAAAACCAGAATTATGGTTCAACCAAATACATAATTATTATAATACAAAATACAAGGTTAACATAAAAAAGTAAATGCCTTGAAACATTATACATACTTTCCGATAGAAATGTGATATTTTCGGTGTTTATTTATGGTGCATAATCAATAAACATTAAATTAAAAATAAACAACTATTTAATAAAACATCGATTGGCTTTGTTAAGATATATTTACTAAAACAAAATATACATTTATTTTTGAAAGATTACTGAATTACTGGGGATAAGCACTATGCGAATAATTAGGATTAAAAAAAATTGTTATTCCGAAATTACTCTGAAATTCATAGTAAAGCACTGAATCTAAAAATGAGTATATGGCAAGAGGCACATCCTGCACAGAGAATCGAACTCGAAATATACTTAACAGGAGATAAAGTAAGTATTAATGTCTTGTAAAAAAACTTTGGGCATTAAATACTAAGCCAACAGCTACAAATAAAATAAATAAATAAACATACAAACGAGTTTTGACTACACATCGATTTTAAAAGTACCCATAACCGACGAGTATGCACGAAAAGACTGATGACTGTTGATGAAGCGAAAGAGGTATGTGTGGATCATAGCAATTGGCGCTCCACAATCTCTGCCTACCCCAATTGGACACAGGCGCGAGATTATAATTGAATAAATAAATCGATTTCAATTACACATATAGAATCGTAACAACCAGGCTACCCCGATTAAACTAGGCTACGACGCTCACCCCCTATTACATGGGACTCATAACATAAATAGTGAAAAGTGGGTGTAATATTGTACCTCTACAATGGCATTGAATGCCGTAATGTACACCTCTGCCTACCCCTCCGGGGATAAAAGGCGTGATATTATGTTATGTTGTGTATTTAGAATCGTAATAAAACAAATATCTACTTACCAGGAGTTAATAAATACAAAAGAGCTGTAATAAACAAAAAGTTTGTTAAAGGTAACGAAAACAATAGTTGTACGAAAAAGTTCGCACTTCTGACTGCTGTCTACTTACGCAGTAGAACAACTTTCATTATACACATTTCTGTTCACAAAATTTTATGATTAAATAGAAATAATAAGAAACAAACTTGAAAGTTCGCTTGTAAAAAAATGTAATATGAAATAGGTATTTTAATCCCAAGATTTGAAACTGGTGCTAATTGTAACACAGCTTGTTCATAAGTCATATCTATGTTAGATACATGTTTCCAATAATGTTATACTCAGTGTTACTACTGAGATTTTTTGAAAAAAAAAATAACATGTAAACCTGTAATTATAATTATTAAACTGTCAAATACCAAGCGGTCACCAGTGACCGCAACCTATTGTTCTATAATTGTGTCTACAAAACCGGTACTCGACGAGTTAATTAATATTATGCTTAATCCGGTATCAAACTACAATCCTTTTCCTGTCGTAGGTCTGCAGGAAGAAATCCCTGATGCCGATACGAAAGACTTAACGGGTTGCCGGGGTTCCGGCTCCGGTGCAGGAGAAGGAACGGGGTGGTTTTTAGTCAGTAAGAGTCTGACACTCCCTCCCGCCTCACCCGGGCGGGAGAAGTCATTGGATGATTTTCCTCCCTCAAAAAAAAAAGTACCTATGTACCTCATGTTTGTAATGTGTTGTCCTTTGTAATATTGTCTGTGTGGTCATATGAAATGATAAATAAATAAACGACTCAATCCATGAGTAATTCTCTGATTGTAAATATACCACGTTGTTGCATAATAACAAGTATTTTTAACACGATACAAATCTTTAAAAACCACTTACTTATTGTAATTGTTCATTATTTAATATTATCTACTAATTAAGTCATCACAAAAGCGCAACACTAATTACTTACATTACTGCACTCATTAACTGCAGTCGTCTTAACTATGAAGATTAACGAGTTCTGCTGCTACTCTAGTCATTAAAATAGGGATTAAAAAACCATCACCTCGTTAATAACTTCAATTAAACGTCGTATATAAAGACAGAAATACTTTTTAACAGTAACAGTATATGTATACTCTAACCATTTTAAATTATTTTATATTTCCGACAATAGTCGCTTCGAGTTCTATTTAAAATATTAGCACAAAAAATTAATAGAATAACCACCTAAATATCGAGGTGGGCGCGCAAACTTTTACTCGCGAACTTTCAGCAGCAACTTCAGCGCTTCCTTCCGGCCAACCTTGCGTGCATTGCGCGGGCGGCGCGGCGCCGCAGTTAGCGCCCGACCGCCGCCGCGTCCGCACGCGCGCATTGTACGCTCCGCACCGACACGTGATCAGACGCGAACATAACACGCAAAGGATTTAACTTGACGTTGCATGTGTTTAAGTGAAGGCTTCTCAGTGCTTTGAAGTGGAGCCACGGGCTACCGGCGCCGCTGGGCCCGTGATAGGCCCGGGCGGCGGTATGGAATCCCCGCAGATGTACGACGCGGCCGCAGCGCCACCACCACCACCTCAACCAGACCTGAAGAAAGCAGTAGAAGATAAGAGACAACCCTTCCCGCCACCGGACCTAGACGAGCTCAATGGCCAGGAAATCAGCCTTGATTTACAGCACCTCATTGAGGACCAGTTCCGAAGTGAGGAGAGCATGGCCTTATTCCAGGAAATACTTCCTGGTGGCAAATCTCCTCAACCAAGGTACAATCGGACGACATTGGCGTACATGCCACAGCCAGTACACTCGGGGGCGTCTTACGCACCCGTGCAGACAAGCCAGGGGCACGAGCAGGCACCTCCCATAAAGGAGGAACCGCCCGAGCCTCATGACTATCGTAGATCAGTGACATGCGCTCAGTACACTGGGCAATATAATCCTCAGCCAACTGTCGGCGTCAGTGGACCGTATGGAGGAGGATTTACACCACTACCTCCTCTAGGAGCACCCTTGCTCCCGCCTCTATTGAAACACAAGCCCGCTCCTGCTAGACGTTCGTCAGGGAAAGTACTTGATAAGGGAACGGATGAGTATAGAAGGCGCCGTGAACGAAATAATATTGCAGTGAGAAAGTCTCGTGAAAAAGCTAAAGTACGTTCTCGGGAAGTAGAGGAAAAAGTGAAGACACTCCTCCGGGAGAAAGAAGTGTTACTAAAGAGGCTGGAAGCGGTGTCAGGGGAACTGAGCCTGCACAAACAGATGTACGTGCATCTGATTAACTTGAACCACCCGGAGATCACGGAGCTGTGCCGCTCCATGCTGCAACTGGGAGCGCCGCAGGCGCCGGATCATTCACTCTGACCATTATAGGTAGGTACTATACTACACATGTGTGTGCGTTCAACTGCATTCGTGGTAGTGTAGTGTGCGATACAAAAATTGTGTGTGTGATTATTTTCGTGCGAGCATGGAAAGTCGTAAATCACATGGTGTATGTAAAGAAAAGAATTTTTGTATTTTATGAGAGCGTTACGCAATTTGTTTATTGTCGTAGTTCTGGAGTGTCGTTCACTTTGTATAAGTGTTTCTTTCATTGTAAAAGCGACTGAAATTCGACCGTTGCCGTGTTGCTGCTTATTTTACTAGAAATGAGTGCATCGTTAATGTTTATAAAAACGGTTTCTTTAATTTTTATGCCCGGCAAGAGGAACACTGTCCCTTGTTTTAACTTAATTGTTTTGTTAGTTTAATTTATTCTTGATTTTTAATCTTGTCGTTTTTTTTCTGCAGCACGTTATTCAATTCCATATAATTCCAATTTTCTAATGTATCTCGATTAGGATTGTTTAAAATTGAACACAATACAAACGTCTTGATTTGACCTCATTAAATACTGGTAACTTAAACGTACAACTTCCGAATAAACGAGTATTCCGATTATTTGTTTTTATAATTCAGGTAATTTTAATTTCCCTCCTGATAATCTATTTTGTTTTTGTCAAATGTGTCGTAGATACAAAGCCGGTTACACTAACCGGCTATAACCGGCTACCGGATAATATTGCAACACACGACTGCACTGCAGTCGTGTGTTGCAATATTATCTCATGTGGTGTAAGCCATAAGTGATAGATTGCTAATCATCTCTCGGGGAACATTTTTTCTACTGTCGACGTTGCGTTGACCGATAACTAGCGGTGAATGTAAACGATGTACCGCCATTAGTTTTATTCTGAAATCTATTGATTGATGATCACTTTAATGATTGCAACCCTTTCCAAATATGTGTCAAATAAGTATAGTACTTAGCAGACAATTATCCTATAGTCACTTTTTGTTCCAAATTAAGCTCTTCGAATACCCCCACTTTGCATCTTTCACGTCGAATGTTATGAATGAGTAAGAACAAACTTATATTACTAAGATTTTCTGGTCACGTGTACTCAACCATAATGTTTTTCAAAACTTAATTTATTATAGTTAGTTTACAATTGTTACGTTGAATTGCACGTGATTTTCAATAACAAAGTCACGTTTAATCTGAATCATTGTGAAAGTTATGCATTTTGCTAATACTCAAAGAAATCCCGTTAGCTATACGTCTCGAACCAGTTTTTGCGCTTGCATAATATTCGTAACATAAAGTACTGGGCTCTCATCACTTCCTAGAAGCTGTCTTTGAACTTTAGTACAGTTTACGATCTCTGCTTTTGGCAGTTGCGTACTGGATTTTAATCCCTGTACAATTTATGTGTACTCGGTATATTTGCTAACAGTAATCGGTTTATGTTAGTGCCACCAGTTAAGATTCATGAAGCCTTGGTATTTGGTTTACGAGAATAGAAATAAGTTTGACACAATGTTTGATCTCAAAATACATTAATTAGTTGGACTTTCCCTAAAACTGTATGAACCTAAAATTAATTATTGTACTAAACAAAAGGACCACGAGACCAAGTACGTCGTTTTTTTTATTTTTAGAATGCAACGTGATGAAAGTCACGTATCCTTTTAATTATTTAGTTTAGGTTTTTTTGTAATGCATTAAGGTTCAATGTTAACTAGAATCGCGAATGCAGTACGCGCTTTGCGAACCAAATGAAGTTACTGTCACTTTCGAAGCGACCATATGTTAGTGTATGTGATGCGGTTACGATATTCGCATATTATTCTATTATTATCTATGTGCGACTACGTATTGCTACGTAGCGTAGCAAGAGTCTAACTTTGAAAGGATACAACAATACCGTCTTAATCTTCTGCATGCCTGGTAGATGACGTAGCACAATCCATATCTGGTATAATTGAAAACGATTCTTTTCTTCTTTTACAACTACGTTTATGTTGTGACTATTTTTTTTTTCATAAAATTGGTAATATTAAAACTGATTGTAACAAAGTAAATAAATAAAATGACGTAGACATGAATTAGGTACAAAAATAATCTGACTTCCTTCAAATACGGCCTTAACCCTACATAGATAAGTTTGCGGTATTACATAAATGATAACGCGAATATTTGCAAAAAAGATTACTGAAATGGCAATGGCCTAAGGATTTTAGATAATGCGCGCAAAAATGTACTAATACGAAGAAATGTTCCGCATGACAGTTTGTTTTTAGATAAAAGTAAAAATAGACATATTGATAATGTGGACATTTTATTGGTTAAATTTGATCAAGATTTGAATTGATGATAGTTTCTTAAAGATTAATTGCACCCCCCCCCCTCCACCTATTACATAGATTTGTTACATCTGACAAAAATTAGGTTAGGTTATCTACATTTAATACACTTCTGCCAACCTCTTAGTTGAATCAAAGGCGTGATATGTTTTATACTAAGCAAAGATAATAAACGAAAACAAAAGTGGTTTCCGATATTTTATTTAAATACGGCTATAATGATAACGCGATTAAATGAATGAATATTCTAATTTATACAGAGATTCCGGTTTTAGCTGATTTTAATATGAATAATGCTATACTTTCAGTTCCTCGCAACCTATATTATCCTGGTACCTAGGTATTAAATTTGAATACTATGTGAGCCAGACTTAGGACGATTTCCCGCGGGAAACACAGTTTTCCCCAAACGTTTATTTAAATTACAGAAATATTTATATGAATCGAACTGCATACATTAAGAAATAACATAGATCGTATAAAACGAAACTTCTTTTCTCCCCATAATATATTTTTTAAATAGAAATCACAATCTTTAAAAAAGAATGTATATCCGTCCTACTACGACTAATGGAACTTTAAAAAAAATATGAACTTAGATGAATATTTTTTGTTTCGAAAGCAATTCGTTCCGCAACTCATAGGTGTTCCCTAGGGAGCTATTTAGGGCGCAAATGATTTTTAATTCTCTATAACAACAAGAAATTAATATCTATCTACTGAAATGATCAAACATCTCCTATTACCATTTATAGGTTGAATAGCAACCAAAAAGGTTTTTGTTATATTTACTTTTTCATAAAATCTACCAAGCTGACACGATTGTTGGACAAAGGTATGCTTATTCCACGTTTTTCTAATATTGACCGACTTGTGAGCCCAATGACGTCAAATGTATGCTGATTGTGTTTGGTGTCACATTAATTACGATCTATTTTTATTCACATTATTATAATGTAGACAAATCGGAAACTATTCTCAGATTCTTTAATTCGTCCTAAAACCTAACACTTATGAAAAATTGTTAGTTTGAGAAGAGCGTAACAGACAGTTCCCTACATTTGGCTTGAATTTATTTTTTTACCAAAACAACAACTCGTGTTAACAAAAATCTAGTTTCCTTCTTCATAAAATTCTGCTTGTGTAGTGTGTGTGCAGTATTATAAGAAGATTTGTATAGAAGGACCATTACTCTTTTTTGGTCTTTCCGTAGGAGATTCGTGTGGAACTTATAACTATGTTTTTTTTTTAAATAAACGAATATTGTAAGTGAGACTCTCGCGTGAAGTTAATACATACTGTTGCTATGACAGTATCTAGGTTACCAAACACATTTGTTTTGTTATTGTTCAAACCGTCTCTTATACGATTTTCTTGTCTTTCAGGTTTCACTTGACTTAAATGATCTAGTTAGTTTTTATTAGTTAGTTCTAAATCAGGTTGCTAGTTTGGTATATCATTTTTTACTTCGCTGCCTACATTGTAATCTGTTTCTCGCTGATTCATATCCTTATGTGAATAGTGTGTCACTTGAATAAGCCCTTATAGTAGAAAGTGTGTTGGTACATTAGCGGATGCCACCATCTTTCAGGATATGTCAACTTTGTCTCGATGTACCGTGAAAAATATGCCAGGCCTCTTGGAAAAGGAGCATAACTCTTTAATGCCGGATCGAAATATTTAGTATTCAAATTCGTTTGTGCAAAACGTTGTCTGACGGCGACTTTCGTTTTCACCGCTGCGTCATCGCCGCAGGAAACTGGACCTTATCACCTACCAATTAAGTTAGTTTTTTGGCTGTCAAAGTTGAAATTTTCGCCTCTCGTGCCCTACTTAATGGCTTCCGTCGGTTTGACTTGTTGATTTTAACTATTTTATGTTTGCACGCTTATGGAACAATAGTTTGTGAGGCTCTGAATGTATTTGAAATTTAGAAACTTATAGTAGCAAAATTCAGATGTCGATGCTAATTACCCGGCCTCAACTTCCACTGAATCTAATTTGGCAAACCGGTTTCTACGTGGTATTCGCTAAACTCTTCTATAGTTATATGCTCCTAGTACATTACTTGCTATCCCTCAAAGCCTTCTAATAAGTAATCCCTATTAGAAGTAGTCAGTCTTTAATGATTTGGTAAATTTCCCCTAAACATTTTCTAAAGATGGCTTCTTTAGGTCATTTTCATTTTCAAATTTCACATACACTTGTAGGTACTATTTGTAGGTCAACGTTTTATTTCGTATTTTTTTGTTTTTTGAGTTCGATTCCTATTTTAGACGATATTAGGAGGGGTATAACAATGGCGATATTAAACAGTAATTTCATGACCTTAATTTATTTTTAATTTTATCAACTCTTAGTAGAAAACACGTAGTATTTAGTTTTACCGGTATTTTAATTATCTATTTGCCCTACGTTTCGCACATACTTAACTGGTGTATGTTAATTTTAGATGTTTTATAGAGCGAAACGACATTAAGTATGAAAATATTGTGGTAGGTCAGCAAGCTCAAAAACTTAATGTACCAATAAAATGGCGAATATAAAGTACCAAACAAAACGAGATTAGAAAAATAATGGCGCGTGGGCGGACAAAATATATCGAGGTCTACTTTCGCATCCATTTATAAGGAGTTTCACTTTCTGCAAAATTATTTTAATTTAATTTTTAATATAATTAAATTGTTAGAAATGTTTTATTAGTCGTTTAGATGTATTTTTATATCTGCTGTAATTTTAGTTTCATTATATCTATTTCGTGGGCATTTCCTAGAAAATTATATATTAACGGATATGTATACAACTAAAATATACCAGCAATGTTGAACTTAAAATGCTAATTAATTGAACTAAAAAATAATTAACCTAAAACCAAGCAGGATGACAATGATTTTTTCGGATTATGTTTACATTGTAATCGATTTCTCACATAATCTTGGGTTCATTAGCTATACAAATTCAAATGTGCGCATTTACATATCTTTGTGGACATAATAAATAGTCTACCTACACTTCGATGAATCAACTTAGAGATTAACACGCGCATATAGGCTGTAGGCGTGCTTGTGCGTGTGTGCGTGCCTGGCTCACTTTCACTTTTTTTTCGTTAATATGCCTTTTGTGTTTTTGGATGATGTTATGCTGTATAGAATCATGATGTAGGATCTACGGTGTGAATGCCAGGTATGTGAGAATGGTGGCAGTTAAATTTTTCATGACATGGAATTCAGGAAGCGTAAACAATTTTACTATAAATTGAATTGTTATCTAACCTAGATCATTGAACTAAATCCTTTAGGTAATTTCAGTCCTAGATTACGTTGATATCATTGCAGGATCATTTTAATTTTAAAATATTTTTATTATGTCTTATAGACAAATTAGCTTCTAGAATCCACCAGACATCCGTTTCCAACTTACAAAATGCGCTAAGCAGAACAGAGGGCCGGTGCCAAGCGGCGCGCGCGCCGCTTTGCGCAACCCAACAGTATGTGTGTCAAACGATCGACGAACGACTTATGTCATGCAAGAGAATGTTGCCTTTATTTGTTTTGATTGTTTTCACTATATTTTTATTTAATTAAATTAGAAAAAAAAAACAAAAATTACCTTTAGTGTCGCAATTATAAAGGTTTAATCATAATTATTTGTTTTTACTTTGTTTCTTCTATCTAAATTCTATAAATCTAAAGGTTATCCAATGTACAAGATAATAGTTTACGAGCCTACCTACGTATCGCGAGTGCTGACTAATATCTTATTTGAATTCAAATTAAATTTACTTTGACGTACAACAAGAATCGTGTCATAATTCACTGTCTTCACCTTGGTTATTCAGGAGGAAATTAGGATAAATGTTCAAAGAAACAGTCGCAAGAAAATAATAGAATTAAAATCCAATCATTATTTGACAATCCGATTAAAATATTTAAGTAAACGACATATCATTAGCATAAAATATAATATCGAAAAACAGGAAAATGACAATTTAAAAAAAATAGAAAAACGTCGTGGTTCAGTTATTGCATAACTCTTTACTCAGGCGCAGGAGCGGCGGCCATGTTGGAAAGTTTTCGGCAATGTCCGGGGAAATCTGTGACGCGGCATGCTCGATTATATTTGTATACGCCTTTATTCCGTAGGGTAGGTAGAAATCGAAGCTTTAAAAAACCATTGTAAAAATCTGAATTTTATACAGTAGGTAAGTTCCACTTAAAAAATCTATTACTTTAAGTCCATAAATGAAGAGTTAGAGAACATTCGATTCGCCTATAGCTACTGATTTGTCGCAGAGAACCTAACGGGTTACCGGGGCTCCGGCTCGACGTGCCGGAGAAGGAACGGGGTGGTTGTTAGTCAGTAAGAGTCTGACACTCCCTTCCGCCTCGCCCAGGCGGTAGCAGTCATTCAATGATTTTCCCCCCTTAAAAAAAATAGCTACTAATTTCGAAACTCATCTAACCTCATCCCCTCTATTACAATTCTTCTTAACTACATCACGATCGTAATGAAACTAAAAAATTAGCAAGAATGGTAGTAGATGGCACTCAGTAGTTTGTGCACCTATATGAAACAAAAGCATCTATTCGTAGATATAATATGTATGTATATTTCAAACTGTATTCTGCAGCCTTGTCCCAATGATACGGGGAAGTGAGTTACCATAATACATAGCTCGATATATAACAATGTTAAACAAGATGATACAAAACTAATTATATATATGCCGCTTGAATGACCGCATGATAATGAACAGGAAGAAACTGATAATTCACTCATAGTATAAAATGTTATAATAACACACGAAATTCAATGAGCCTATAAAATAATATTGTGGACATTAAAAAATAATTAAATCTAATCAGAAAGAGAAAGAGAATTTGTATATTTACTTTATAATATATATTAGGTAATTATGAGGTTATAATAGCTAAAGAATAAACATTTAAAAAGGTACAATAATTTATTGCAACTGCAATAAATTTTGTTGAATGTATAAAAATAGCAACGGAACTTGAAAAAAGTACAAAAAACACAATTATTTTTAAAGAAAAAGAAACCACCACAATGCAAAAAGTAGTCGGTCTATAATTTCACACACAATTTCGATTATTTCAAACGCGATCCCTAAATGAAATCACTGTACCACTGACACCATATTGTTAAACTTGAAATACTACTAACACTTTCATACTTCCCTGGTACCTATCTATGAAACTTCATCGTCTATCTCACGCAAGTTCGTAGTGCTAATACAATTGACTCCAAGCCCTTTCAAGGCCAATAATATACGAAAATGGGTCACGAGATTGAATGTGATATGCCATGAAGTGTTCACTTCCCAATGGCATGTCTATCAGTATCATGCTCACTAGCTTTGCTACCATTTTTATCGTTAGTTACACTATCATTATAAAGTTCCACTTTTATTCTTTATCTATTTTCTTTCATCTCCTATCCTCTTTTCGACTAACTTTATATTAAAATCTCCTATTATTGTTTCTCTCCCTTTCCTTCCTCTTCTTCTCTCGTTATCAAACTATTTACAACCATTTCCCTTTCATCGATTACCAAATTCCCGAATGGTAAATTATTTATTTTACAAATTAAGGAATTCATATTTATTATTTAGGAATTATGTAAATTATTTATGTAACGTTCTGAATCGATTCTATCGACAAACTCTTAAAAATTTGCACTTAAAATATGTAGGTACTAAAGACAAATACACAAACAAAGTACGGTTTTGAAGAAAGCACGTGTGTTCGCGGGTATAAAAATAAAATGGTGGAAAATATTGATTACTTTCATTTTAAAGTCAGTAAATAGATCTTAGTTTGTTAAACCTTAAGATTTAAAATAAAACGTACCCATTGCACAACAGGGTTTAAGATTCTTGAATGCTTAGCATTGAGTTCGAACTTCTCCTAGGCAGTTTAGCTGACTTGAGACACTTCTTTTTTAGTAACTGGCAATTGGTGGACACGATCTGACTAATTCATCGTTTCTACTATCAACTTCACCTATTCAGTTTAAAATATTTTTTTTAGCTATAAGACCTACTTACGTATAATTATTTAAAGTCTATTCACATTCTTTCGACGTTAGTTATCTACCATTGATAAGTTAAGAGGAAAAATTTACCCTACAGATGATTCTGAACAACAATTTACCTACATTCTTGTATTTCCTCATTCCTGACTCTTTTCCCATAAAATCAAGTCTCTATTTGGACCTTGACTTTGAGAACGTCAAAGAAACAGCTCGCCAGTTTCCTGTCACACTGTATCAAACCCAAACCCATCACCCTTGAGGGATCAAGGGTTGATCATTACGGTGGTCACGTGATCCTTCAAATTTTCCTTCTTCTTCAACAATTAATGAAATGGAATTTCGTAACCATTTTGTGTAGCAACATTTATGCTAGCTTTCTTGTAACACGTTATTTTGTGTTTGCTAAGAATTTTGCTATGAACATCAAGGTGTTAGCATGAGTATTGGATTTGACAAAAATCTGTTAATTTGCCTTTTTTTCCTATTTTGTTATGTTTTTTTATCTAATTATAATATTAATTAGACAAAAATTTTAATGTGTCAATAGAGAAGATCATGAAAATTTTGGTAAACAGATATCCTAAACGGCGGCTCAGTAAAAACAGTGTGGCAAGAATTTTTCTCGAATGATTTCGAAAGGTTCGGAAAGAAAAATTATTTCACCATGTTGTGGGTTAGTTGCAAACTCTTTGCTGGGTTTCCTTTAGAACTTTTTGAAAGTATTTTTTCCCACTAACCACGTTTCTTGCACATTGGCAGTCGCGTGGTATTGTTTCCCTCGAAGGACCACGTTGTTTCGGGCACATGTTTTTCGTCGCGGTAGAAAAGATGTGAAACTCCACGTTTTACATTGTAATTTAAGAAAATTTTCAAACAATGCTATCTTGGAAATAGGGTGCCAGTTTGGATAACAATTTGGTGTTAGAATAGGGCACAAATGATACTATAATTAGATCATTTGTGTAAGGTAATGTGATATAGTTTTTTTGATAAGCACGTAGCTCAATTCTCTTTAGTTGTATTGAAAAAGTTTTCTACACTTGTAAGTACGTCCTCATTCATAGCTAGTTGAGTATTTAGGGCACGAAGTGATAATAATGACATACATTCGTTATCAAATCACTAAATAAACAAACAAACATATCTGATAGATCGCCGATAGATTTGGGTTCAGTGAGTAAAAGTAGATTGTGGATTGAAGGACCAATTATTATATGGTTACAGTAAATAATTATAATAACATTGAATAAATTATTTGTATTTAAAGAAAAAAGTATAAAATTAATTATTTATTTTATAATTTGGCAAATTAAGAGGAAACTCATGTGACCCTCTAAGGCGAAATATGATGAGTCATACTAAAAAGTATTCGTTGCGAAAATCTGTACTAGGATCTCATAATTCGACAGCAGACAAGTTATAAAAAGGTTCACATTTTTTATTTGATACCGTAAATGTGCTTTCAATCTTTTGGCTATGTAGCTTTCAATGATGTGATCGATTTAAAGAATTGCTTTGTTATACTTATGTTATCCTAGTGAATAGAATAAGATAGTACACCAGTGTCTACATCATTTCTAAGGAAATTTCCTCCCTTCGCTACAAGTAGAACCTGACACGAAACTACCACATGCTTGCCAATCAATTGTCTTATTTATCGATCGCATTCCATGAGAAAAGTAGTACTCATTGATTGTGAGTCCCATCCACTTATCTCTGGTACTTAATACTTATCTCTATAAGATTACTTTCAATTGAAACTGGTACTGGCATTTTTCTTACATGAAAGTGCTCTTTAAAATCCTTTCGATTACTTACACCAGTATTTGTAATTTGATCTTTACAATAGGTAAGCTACAATTGAATATCCCTTGCTCCATTTTAACAATATAGTTAGAAACGCATCAATGAATGTGGCGATGAATGTTGAACGGTAATATACGAGGACTAGGGCTACAGCGTCTGATGATAATATATGCAGTTGATTTGATACGCTTTTGTTTTCATATCATTCATAATCTTATCAAACGTTATTTTAGGAATTTTTCATTGCGTCAGTCTAGACTGGAAAAGACGTTAAAAATACTAATATGAATCATGTCTTCTAGTTGAAACGTATTATTTTTGTTGTTGTCTATCATATCGATTCATTGTGATAAGTAATCAATCAAGTGTTGTTTACTGTTGATTGTAGCAATAATAAAAAAGACTTGATTATAATAATTATAATTGGGCACTGGGCAGGTAAACACGAGATGTGCTAGTTTCAAATTTAAATCTGTTAGATAACTGAAATGATTTAACAGGTGTTACATAATTTGAACCGTCAACATACTTCTGTTCCCCCAAAACATTGACCTCTCAAATCTTAACGTAATTATCAGCCGTGCGTCCGCTACAACGGCCGCATTTAAAGTGACAATCGGCTCGCTTTGAGCAGCGCTAGCGCCGACCCGACGCACTTTCACTGCGAGCTCGTGTGCGTGAGCTACTGTAGTGGGCGTGGCCATGTTTTTTATTAATTTGCCCCACATTTGGGATTCTGTTACGTCAGCGTGCATCGCACTTGCATCGAACTGGATGTAGAAAACGTCACGCGAATGCGCGTGCAATGTCATAATTGTATAAGTAATGTAATGTTTTGTAAGATTCGTAGCGCGGTCAGCGGCGTGTTTATGTTCGAAAACTGTTCCGAAGACCTCTTCTGGTTCATGTTTCCTTAGTATTTCACTTTATCCTCTAAGTAAGTTTCCGTGTTGATTCACAATTATCGTTACTAGTACTACGTTGGATTTTCTATTTACAAACAATAGTTTATCCGTCGAACTTCTAATAACTTTCAGTTATGACTAATTCCTTTGATATTATTATACTTACTTAGGTACGACTAAATACCTGTTTTCTGGGATGTTTTTTGCGTGGTAATTATATAACATAACATTACGCCTTTTATCCCCAAGGGGCAGGCAGAGGTGCACATTACGGCACTTAATGCCACTGTACAATGTAACACCCACTTTTCACTATATATGTTATGAGTCCCATGTAATAGAGGGTAGTTACTATAAAATGTTTTTATATTCCACTCTGATTAGGATAAGAGAATAAATACATAATTTGTAATTGTAATTATAATTTTATAATAACGTTGCAGTTATAATATAACCTCTATATAGGTTTAAAGAATCTTTATTCTCAATAATAACATACATGTCACTTACTTGAGAACATAACAACATAGGTAGGTTAGGTTAGGCTCAACAACATCTGGACAAAACATGACAATAAACAAGTCCCATCCAACACATTCATTTTTCGGGTATTTGATTAAGAACTAAATATTTGTAAAGCTGAGTTTTGAATGCGTTGAATGAGTGCAGGTTTCTTATGCGTGAAGGTATTTTATTATAAAACTGTGCTCCTTAAAATGTGAGCATTTTTTTGCCATAATTTGTTCTTATTTTTGGTAAAACCAATAGACTTGCTCGCCGGGTACTTCGTTGAGTGACTTGTTTGTGTTGTGTAAGAGTAATATTTGAGTGTATGGTTTTGTTAAGAACTTGTTTGATAAAAATGCATATGTTGTAAGTGTATAATTGTTTTATAAAAAAATATTTAATCATTAACGGTGTCGTCGCTAGGTATTGTTACTATTTTCTTTCATTTTCTCTGTGTTTTTAGATATAAAATAAATACAATTCTAAATTCCCTTTAATTTAATACAGGTACATATATAGATCTAAACAACGACCCATATTCATCAATGTGTGCGTACATTATGTCACCACGCACACATCGATCTATTTCACTGAACACAAAAAACCCACAATCTATTTCCGAGGTCACAAACCAACGAGTCCCAAGCTAGTATCATAAAAAAATCACACAGTAAGGTCAATGACCTGCCGCCGAAACGCATCGGGTAATGCACTCATGCTCCGGCGCGGGATACCACGATAGTACTTGGTACTTTGACTTTTAATTGCTTTAATCTTTTTATGATCGAATTGAACTGTTGGGATCTCTGTGTGCCTGGTACTTGGTTGGAAAAGTTACGGCTTGCTTATAAAATTGAAATATTCTCTAGTTAATTTTGTTTTATGTTCTTAGAATTTTCTATTCTTAGTAAACTAAAGTAAACGACCAGCGTTGGGTTCACAAACAGCTTAGTTCATTAAGGCTTTGGCTGCCAATAAAAAACTATTGAAGGCAAATCCTCCGCTAACGTCGGTCACCGGTGACTGCCATGGCGTTTAACGTGTTAATCTGATTTCCCTAAGGGTTTAGTATCTCAGACAGTGGCCGCTTTACATCTCGTTACGGAAGAACTAATCAACTCTCTTGAATTTGAATATAGAAAATTATTCTGGAAAGACCCTGTTCAACTTATGTTATCCTAGTACTTTTTTGTAAGAATCCAATCACACTTTATTGATGTTTTTCTTTGTTTTTCGAAACATTCGTTGATATGAGCATTATTCATTTATTATTTTTTCAAGTAACTTTATTATCTTCAGCGTAAAAATAGTAAGTTGTGTACAAAACTCCTTTATTATAAGTTTTAATGTACAAACTGTAAGCATAATAAAATCTAACAATGTAAATAAATGAATAGAAGTTAGATAACATTTACGAAGACGTCTTCTTGTCACCAATTTAATAAGATGCTTATGAACTTCTCACATTTATAAATGTCGATGTATAGAGAACCTTTTTCTATGACATAATCTTCTTCGAACCATAGTTTATCGCTATCCGTTACCAGTAACTATTAAGTAACTGATGTATTACCTGATACCACATCTAAATCTAATGTTGTAGGAACTGTGATGACAAACTTAGATATTAATATCCATAGGCGGCGCTGATCGCTTTACATCGTGTGATCCGTCGTTTGCCTCCTATTCAATAAAAAAAAGCATTCATTAAATTAGAAATATTACTTACTAACGACCCGTCATGTTTTTGCACAGGTGCAATATGCACGTGTTATACGTATAAACCTTCCTTAAGAATCACTTTATCTATTAAAAAAATCGCATCAAAATCTGTTGCGTAGTTTTAAAGATCTAAGCTTACATAGGGACAGACAGACGGCGGATAGTGATTTGTTTTATACTATGTTGACAGTGATTACGCTTAGGGTTGGTACAGTTTTGAATGCTAAGAATTTATTAAACTTGTCTTTTGAGCCGAATGCCTCATATCGAGATTGTAACTGGTCATTTTACTTCATAAACACCACTAGAACTCGAAACATCCAAATCTTTGTCTAAGACGAAACAAGGAAACCCCGTGCGTTATAGCACACCACCGTACAAATTTCGACGATCATTACAAAAAAATTAAAATACTTAACCCAAAACATGACGATTCTAAAAAAATCCGTGCCAATGTGAATAGACTTATTAATGTTGACATTTCGCACGTCCCACTTTCTATTAACATTCAACTTCAAAAATTACGATGACGTAACAATATTACTGGGACATTGGGTCTTGGGGTCTTATGTAAGCTGAATTTGGCGTTGCATAACCTGTGAAAGTCGGTCGGCAAGCTTCCGTGGTGACGTAATTATACTCAAGTGCTGGCATACTTGTGTGGACCATGAAACCGTTTTTAAACTATTTGGTTGCGGTCATGTAAAGTTTGAAAGTTGTATTTTAGGTTAGAATCTGGTTACAACTGTCTAGTGGTCGCGAGCGTGTCTGATGGCGCTGAGAATTTGGTTCTTTGGTCTTCTGAAGGTTTGTTAGTCTTTGTCTATGGGGGATCTGGAATTGTATCGTGATGTATGACAGTATTGGCAGTAAATCGCTAGAATGAATTGGTTGTATTATAGGCTCATTTCTATACTCAAGGCTTAGGAAGTGGAATTTACGATATCGTCATCATATATTTAAAAAAAATATCATCAAATTTTGGTTAATCAAAAAGTATTGATTAGAGATGATAGGTCTAAGAACTTTTTTGTTAAGAACTTTTTAACAGATTTTAACGTTTCTTTTTTCTTTTTGTTACAGATGGAGTAAAAATCGGCATAACGCAAGCCCGTGTGATACTGTGCATTAACTAAACTTAACAAAAAATATATGTGACGTCTCTATATTGTAAGTTTAGTTAGCGGAATAACTATGTGATTTTTACAGTTTACTTTTTTATAAATATACACGGATAGTTTAGATTTTAAGCTGACTACCGTAAGATTAGAAGAAGACGTAACGAGGCATAGATGCATACGATTGAACTTGTTTTTTAAACCTACGTTCTTACGTAATTCGTTAGACATATATTTAACTGGAACGTGATTAAATTCATTACAATGTCACAGATTAACAACTTTATTAGCATCCATCCTGATACTTTTATTTTTATTTAGATTTAAAATTGTGAATTCCAATTTTACTGAAGTTTTTAAAAATTCGAATGCACATCACTACAGCGATTGAGGTAGGGTTGACACAGTGAATAATTACGTGAATTATTTATAAACTAATATTATTTATTCAAATATTATAAATCTATGTAATTACGTGTTTTTGTAGTCTTACGTTTAATACCTGTCATCAGATGTAACTGGTGAGTCCTGTCGTAAAGAAGTGATCTCAAACGTAGGCAGGGCCTGCTCACCACACGATCACTGCCATTGTTGTCTCGAAAATGTACTCTAAAGTCATAACAGTAAAGTCTAAGTTTACCTAAAGGCTGCATCATAGTTCTTCGTCAATTCATTGTCATAATATTCCATCATTTGTCATAGACTTTTAGTTAATATGACAGTCCATTAATTGATGTCGTACCAAGATTGTTGTTAAAGATGTTAATGAAAAATATAAAAGATTACTTGTTAAAATAAAATAAAAAACTATTATAAAAATGAAAATAAATAATTATTGTTGTTGTTGCTTTATAAATTTTAGTGCATTAACATTTCATTATGGTCGTTTTTATTTGAAATGAAAACCACTCTTTCATTTTCCTTCATATTTCTTATCATTAGAAAAATATTACTTCGTAATGAATTTATGAGACATCGACAATTCGCGCAGCATTCATAAAACACTCATTAATTATGACTGATCAGATTTTTTCCAAGAAGACGATAATATACTGAACTTTTTCTTAATTTTCGTTAACAATTATATTAGTTTATTGTAATATATAGAGTAGTACCTATAGTTATGTTAATGTAAATTGGTTGTATATAATTTTGAATCAATAATCAAATGTTTAGAGTTAATTTGTAATTGTTTTCGATAACTCCTTGAACTTAGACAGAAGAGGTAAATACTGTTGAATGGTAGCTCGATAATGTTGAAGAAGTTGTTGGTTTTTATGTGTTTACCTGTTCTGCATAGAAATTTTATTGATCGTTGAGAAATACAACTCTTTTTATTCTTTTTAATGAAATATTTAATGTGTACATAATTCTTAATTTAGGCGTATCGCTAAGCGTATCTAGACATAATATTTCTATGGGTTAATATTATTTTGTTGAGTCTAAAAATTTTTATTCCTATTAAAGTACCTTTAACTTCTTTTTTGTTAGATATTTTTCTTGTCTACTTACTTTAAGATTAAGTGATGTTTTAAATGATAAAATCATGATCTATTATGGCGTCGCCAGATGGCAAGTACAAGGAGCTATTTATGTTATAAATATATTTACTGATGTAAATGTTATGCGCTACTTAATTTTGTTTTAAGTTAGCTACAAGCACGGGTTCTAGGCTGCTTAAAACAGATTTATATTATTATTGTAATATGAAATAAAAACAAAATGCAAACAATAACTTTGAGTGCCACCCCTAACGATGTATTTAAAAATATAAATAGAGTTGTCTATGCTAAACTTAGGGTTGGCAGTCATTGTAAAACGGGTCTCGAAACCGATAGTTACCACATGGAATCCTACAATGTAATAATGAATATAAGAGAAATGACATCTACACACTTTGAAATAAATAATAAACTATATTTTATAATTATATTACAAAATAAATTTTATAGTATTTATAAAAACTTTTCTCTCTTCTCTTTGTCTTTTTAATACACATTACACACACAACTATTTATATACACAAACGTATTTAATATTTATATAAAAAAAAACTAAAAGACTTTTATAAATATTTCTAAAACATATCTTGTGTGTAGACGTCATATACTATACTCCGTCCCGTTTTTACCTGCTTTTATTTAAACATATATTATATTATATAAAATAAACCTAAGCACAGAAATATTTTTCAACTACTTTGTATAAATATATATTTAGAATCTTAAAATGTACTAAAGAAAAATTGTTTTGGCTTCAATTTGTAAGTACTAAATAGGCGAATAAGTTCCGAAATATTGTTATTTCTTGCAATTATGTGAGACGAAGGCCTTAGATATGTCTTGTTTTCTTATTCTTTGTTAAAAATGTTGTTTTATTTTTAAAGTTTTTTTTTTCTACGTCGTCCAGATGGTGCTATAAGATCAAATCTTTCTATACTTCTGAGCCAAAGACTATTATTTTCTCCTTAATGTTTTGTTATTGCGCGCGAAAATAAATTCACACGTACATTGATAAATATATAAAAAAGAAAAAACAATGCAAAAATGACATTACACAAAGAAGTACATAATATATTTTAAAAAATACTTTTTAATGTTTACCAATGTACTTTTATGTTTTTTGTTTCGGAATGAGTTATACATATATAATTTATAAATATATATTTTCTTGAACCTATTTTTTTGTATATTTTAAAGTCCTATTTGGTAGGAAGGAATGAGGCCTTGCTAATTTTCTCTGACAATAATGTTAGTGGTTGCAGAACCACGTAACTTCGATGTTATAGGTGCAATTAAATTTAATATATACCTATTTAATAGAAAAATATTTTATTGTTTTCTTTCGGCAACCCTAATTACCCAGATTTTTTTTTTAATTTTGAGGGACACAAGAATTTCCTTTTGTCATGGATGTCGAGACTAGGTATCGAATTTTGTGTATTACACAAAAAAAGTATACAGTACACTACCTATTTGGCCAAGTGGTTGCAAGTACGACTGCTGGGCAAGGGGTCTCGGGATCAATTCTCGAGTCAGGCAAAGTACTGGGTTTAAAAAAAATCTCAGTAGTAGCACGGAGTTTGGAATTGTGCCTGGTATATGGCAATAGGTTCACCCCCTGTTACAAGGGACTCATAACATAAATAGTGAAAAGTGGGTGTTATATTGTACACTGGCATGAACTGCTATAATGTGCACCTCTGCATACCCCTTCCGGGATAAAAGGCTTAATGTTATGTTAGTATACAACACGGTGGAATAAAAGAAATAAGTCATTTAAGAACAATGATGAATGTAATCGATTTACACGTTTTCAGGTTAAAATCCTGGCTAACTATAGTTATATAGAGGTATATAAAAATGTGAATTGTTTTAAAAACAGCTATTTTTTTCAGAATTTCATTTTTACATTTTAACTCGTCAAGTAGGTACCGTCATTATAGTCACAATTATAGAACAATAGGTAGCGGTCACCGGTGACCGCTTGGTGTTTGACAGTTTAATTTCAGAGAGGTTTAGAATCTACATAGGTACATACAAAACTTATTACAATTAAACTTACTACATATTAACTCATCGAGTACCGGTTTTGTAGACACAATTATAGAACAATAGGTTGCGGTCACCGGTGACCGCTTGGTGTTTGACAGTTTAATGTCCCAAATTCCTTGAGAATAATTGACAAAATAAGTAGGATTTAAACCAATAAACGAGTATTGAAAAAACAACAATTCACCATTGAACGTAAAGACAAGGGGTCTTAATTAAACAGTTGGCTAGTACAGAACGTACTGGCACACTTGGCAACACAGTGGTACAGTTGGCAGGCTCGAGCACCGTGTACTAGAGGTCACAGGTTCAAATCCTGCCCACGCCTAGTAGCTCATGTTTCCTTATTTAGGTCTATGTCAGATCTGCACCAACTATATTTTCTTCTCGTATGCCTATCATTATCTTTCATTAATCCTATTACCGAGATATTTTAAAAAATTCGAAATATCCTAATAACAATTTGCTGACCTTTAAGGTTGTTTTTTTTATCTCTTTGACTGTATTTTAATTGTTCTCGCACAATCCGAACAACAAAACTATGTAACTAGAGAATTGTATTGTGAACCTGATTGAAAAAGAGTTTCTTGCTCGTTCTTCTCCATAGGAATCTACAAGAGTCGCGGAGAACCTAACGGGTAACCGGAGCCGGCCGGAGCCCCGGCTCGACGTGCAGGAGAAGGAACGGGGTGGTTTTTAGTCAGTAAGCGTCTGACACTCCCTCCCGCCTCACCCAGGCGGGAGGATTCATTCGATGATTTTCCCCCCTTAAATAAAAAACACTTTGGAATAAGCAAATAGCTTCACTTTTATAATGTGTTTTATGTTGACGTTCAAAAGTGCCTTTCTAGTCTAATTGAAATAAATGATTTTGACTTTGATCGATCCTAGAATCGAACGCAAATCCCTTTGCTCAGTAGCTGTAATAGCACCTGGCACCAACAAGGTAGCCTGTTAACATTGTAATATTTATTTAGTCTTTTACACAAATTGATTTAATAGTGTCACATAAGGTGAACTAAATGCCTAATGTAATAATAATATTTAGTTGCTACCTTACCTAAGTCCAATAGTAGTAATAGTGTACCTAAGAATTATTTTCCAATAAATCAAAACAGTCCAAAGTTAGTACAGTGATAGTCTGTATATCTAAGCAATGAATAAGACCTGTCTGGATGTGTCGGATGCCTTGGCATATCCGGTGCCAATTGAGGGCTGGCCCAACACGCCAGTACTTGGACCAATATTTGACCAAACGTTGTAAGATGGATCTATAATCTATCTTTATAAATATAGGTGTGGCTCGGATTGACAGCATTAGGATTCTTTGATAATTTTGTGCTAAGTGTCCATGGAGACCTGATAAAGGTAACTGGATACATACAGGTAGGTCACTTCAATCCGAAGTGAGGTTACCAGGATCGCAGAACAATAAAAGAACGTATTCATATTAAAAAGGCCGGCAATGCACCTGTGAGTCCTCTGGTGTTGCGGACGATACGTCTGCTCGTTTGGCACCTATTCTATATAGTAATTGCCCAAATAAACCTCCTCACCTCTAAAGGTCAGCAAAATACTAATGATCCTTTGGTGTTCCAGGTGTCCATGGATGATATCACTTACCATTAAGGGACCTGCATGCTCACCTGCACTTTTCAGACTTTGTAAGTTGGTTTGAGTTCAAATATCCCAAACAAAGTGGGCGTGTAGCATAGTCATATCTTATGCAACATTGGCCCCAACATTGGGCGGAGCTGGTCACAACAGTTGGCAGTAGACAGCTCCCGAAATACCTGCATTGTCTCCCTGATCACCTTGACAGACATTATATTTATACTGTCAATTAGAATCGTGGTAATTATAGATGGTGATACTTTCTGACTTTCATATGCTTACTAGCTGTCATTTATTTAGAGGTATATGCTTTTTTTTAAGGGGGGAAAATCATCGAATGACTATAACGGCCATAGGACGTTCAATGCTGATCATAGGCCCCAATGACTTTCAGATAGGGCTGTTAGAAGCGACATAATAATATCCAATTATAGTATGTGAGGCATGTCGTGGTGTTAACGGTATTAACTCACAGGGCTCTGGGATGAATATGGGCGTTCCTCAAGGTTCAATATTGGGTCCCTTTCTCTTTTTAGTCTATATAAATGATTTGCCATTTATATTTAAAAATGAACCAAGAATGGTGCTTTTTGCAGATGATACATTTTTAAAGTAGATCGACGTACAAATAATCTTGACGACGTAAACAGCTCCATTCTTCAAGTGCATAATTGGTTTTCCATTAATAATCTAGCACTTAATGAAAAAAAACAAAATGTATTAAATTCAGTTTACCAAACGTGCGTAGTAACGATTATGATATTGTTTTGAACGGTCAAAAGTTAGAATTTGTCGACGAGACAGTATTTTTAGGCATTACGTTAGACAATAGGCTATTATGGGGTCCGCATATAAAGGCGCTTTCGGGGAGATTGAGCTCAGCTGCTTTTGCAGTTAGACAGATTAGACAGCTCACGGACGTAGATACAGCTAGGCTTGTCTATTTTAGTTATTTCCACAGCATTATGTCGTACGGCATTTTGTTGTGGGGTCGAGCTGCAGAAATAGAATCAATATTTATTCTGCAAAAGCGGGCTATCCGAGCAATATATAACTTACGCCGTTGCCAATCGTTGAGAGAATTGTTTAAAACGATAAATATTTTAACGGTGCCCTGTCAATATATATATGAAAATATAATGTATGTAAGGAAAAATAGGCAATTGTTTGAAAAAAGAAGTGATAGACACAATTTTAATACTAGAGGCAAAAATAAGTTAGCTATACCGCAATTCAGACTGTCCAAAGTACAGAAATCCTTTATGGGGTTAGGTATTAAATGCTATAATAAAATACCAAATAGCATACTAGATCTCAATGAAAGTAAATTTAAAACATATATTAAGCGCGAATTATGTAATCAAGCTTACTACACACTGACAGATTATCTTGAAGATAAGAATGCTTGGCAGCATGTTGGTTCGGCTCCACTGGACAATACTCAAATGTAGTCAGTAGTTAAAGTTAAACTCCAATAGTAGGTAATATAATACATAATTTAATAGGTACTTTAATTCTAATGTAGACAATCTAGTTTCCTTATGTCATCGAGCATTTCTTTCTTTATTGAAACAAAGAGTTTCTATGGATTGTCAATATGCATATGTGAGCACCATGTTAGACTTAAGATTTTTATTTTTTTACTTTAGTAAGTTATTAGTATAATGCGTCAAGCGTGTCTTTGCATTGTTCTTACATATGCGTACAGTATTGAAATATGTATCAGAGACATTGTAGAACATACTTTTTTAAAAGAGTAACAAATGGAGTTTCTTGCTCGTTCTTCTCCATTCGAATCTACGTTTTGGAATGAGCACCTAGCTTCACCTAATTTCACTGACGGACTGACTGACAGACTATTATTTATTTTGTATTTGTTGACGTTTCAAAAGTACCAAACTATGGTTTAATTGAAATAAATGATTTGACTTTGAATTTGACTTTGTGGTGATCCGGAAGTTTAAGACGCCCCCTTCTCATTCATGAGGGTGCGGGTTCAAAACCAACTAACGGTAAGTACAATTGTGACTTTTTCCGAGTTATATTTACTTTCTAAGATTATCTAGACACCACTGACAAACGGTAAAGGAAAACATCGTGAAGAAACCTGGGCTTATAATTTATAATTATAAGTTTGTAATCGCCAACCCGCATTGAGCAAGCGTGCTGATTAATGCTCAAACCTTATCTGTGTGAGAAGAGGTTTCGCTCAGTAGTGGGCATTTATAGGCTGCTGATGATGATGATAGTATGTGAGGTCGTCTCAATTTTTAATATCTTGGTACCCTGTAAATTGAAACACCTGTCAAGCATGGTAGTTTAAAACCTGGAGAGAATCAATGGGAAGAAAATCTACCTCGTTGGTGGAGAGGTCGCAAGAGCGACTGCAGAGTATTTCTGGGTTTTTAAAAAAAACCTCAGTAGTAGCACGAAGACTGAAATTGTGCCCGGTATATGGCAATATGGTCGCCCCCTATTACATGGGACTCATAACATAAATAGTAAAAAATGGGTGTTATATTGTACGTGCCGTATCGTGCACTTCTGCCTACCCCTTCGGGAAAAAACGGTGTGACGTTACGTTATGTAGTTAAGAAGAATTTAAGTATGGGAGAGCCATGCTTCGGCACTAATGGGCCGGTTCGACCGGAGTGATACCACGGCAGAGCAAAGCACTGACGTGAGCCAACGTTTGCATTGTGTTTAAAAAGTGTAAGACTTTTGTGACATGTAGGTCATAATCATTTATGTCAGTACGTACAGGTGTTTAAGGGATATCTGCTATCGAGATGTAAGTAAAGATATCATATATCTTCCTGATATCTATCGCTTCACGTAAAATATAAGTAGTAAACTAACCATCTAGTCGAATTCCGTCGAGTCGTGGAGATCATCTGACCCCAAATTATCATTCAAATCGTATGTCTTTTCACGATACAAACTACAGCTGGCATTTCATAATAATATGTTATATACATAAACAAGTAATATTTGTAAAAAATATAACAAAATTTTCTAAGACTCGCTAAGATTATCGTTTTTTTTTCATTCTTGTACATTTATTTAGTAGTGTTTCCCTTCTTTCGTGTCCAGGGGATACATTTAAAAGACGCTTAGCTTTAGAAGAGAAACTAATGAGTGTGATATACTTTCCAGTTCACCAGGTTCTTTAAATAGATTGGATTTGGAGCTTGCATTATTTATCACAAGTTTTGTTTTTGCTTATGGGATAAGCCAGTAAACGAGCAGACGGATCACCTGATGGTAAGCAGTCGGCGTCGCCCATGGACACCTGGAACACCAGAGGCATTACAAGTGCGTTACCGGCCTTTTGGGAATTGGGAATTTGAGGATTGTAGTGAGGCCGTGGTATCACTCCGGTCGAGCCGGCCCATTCGTGCCAAAGTGTGTTCACGTTAGAATTAAGTTACAGAAATTTCTGAGATACACTCACTAGTTTATGTGATCCAGATTTAAAAATAAGCTATGCCTACATAAAGGCAAATTAGATTTAGTTAATATAAATAAGATTACTTCATAGATTTTATATCTTATCAGGAACCAAGACAGTCTTACTATCAACTAAAATAAAGGTAATTTTATAGGGAATTGTAATGTAATACAAAACACTCACATTGCTGTCGTTGTATCAAATTTTTATAAGAACAGCGGTTCCGAGGAATTACCTACATCGACGATATTACCTCTATGTTGTGCACACCTGTGAAGCTACGTCATCAATAAATTCAATGCAATTATATTTATTTAAGTTATTGTAACTTAATAGGTACTTGAGCCATTTGGGGTCGAAACACTTGGGCCATGGAGTCCCAGAGCACATTCTGTAAAGAAAGAAATCGTAGGCTAATCAACTCAACTCATGACCAGAGGGCTGGCTATTTCTTCGGAGAGAAAATAAGCATTGCCATTCAATGTGGCAATGCGGCCAGTCTTCTGGAAACGTACCCCGGTGATAGTGATGCGACCGAATACTTCGACGCTTAAGTAAGGGTATAATAATCTATATAATTATTGTTTTTTTTTTATTTCTTATTATTCACTAGTTTAGTTGTAGTTAATCAAGTTGTAAATATTTATGTAGTAGGTAATAATAAAATATGTGCACATTTACTAATAAATATTCAGGACAGGTACTTATTTATTTTAATACTTCATGCAGTCATCACAAAGCTGCGGTTGATCTGATGCTAAGTGGTCACCGTAGCCTAATAAATACAACTGCTTTTTTTATAACGCGTTGGAAAACGTTCTGGATTTCCCATGTCTCGTGGGGACGAATTCATCGCACCCGGCAGGCCTTGACCTAGCGCTATATTGCGGCAGAGCCCATCATGAAGCAGCCCTTGGAGGCTGTTTTTAGTCCTCGAGGAACGCGCGTGGAACACAACGCTAACACCTACTCCCGCCCATACAGCAGACAACTGACTCCCCGTCAGTCGCCCGAAGCCTGAATACATCTGCTATACTAAGGCATCATAAGTGCTGAAGATCTTGAAAAATTTAAGACCAGCAAAAATAGCATAGGATAACCAGAAGATATTTATTACTAAAGGTAAAAGCAAGACAATTTAAAAGATATTTTGCAGTAATTTCATTAATTTCATTAGTCAGTCAGTTACACGCGCCATGCGTAGTTACAATGGGAAAATAATAAATAACAGGTAATCAATTGTACAAAGCCTGATAAATAAAAACAATAATAAGTTTAATTATTTATTTTTAACATCACAATACAATTTCTTATCAAGCCTGCTTCTGAACATTATTTCAGAAAACGTCTACTGCTGAACATGGACCACCCCCAAAGACTAACAGATCATCCGGTTGGAAACGACCTGCATCTGCATCCAGCTGGTCTCATTTCAAAATTACATTGTAACAAACACAACTCGTCAATTTCAAATCAATTTAACATTTTATACTTCACATATTTTCCTATCGACTTCCACAACCTTACAACGACATTTGCATCGCGTGACCAGCGCTGGAAAAAAACTCGATTTTTCCATTGTTTTAGTAGCATTCAATAATTTATAGGGCGTTATTATATTAATGAGCAACCAAGGTTGTCTGTCTGTTCCGGGTGCTATGAGCAGTTTCCTGTTGCGTGAGCTACTGGAGACATCTAGGATCTTGGATGAAAGGAATTAGTTGATAGCACGCTCATTTGTTGAGATGTTATTACCTGTCGGTTATGAAGTCCTGGTAGGTTCACCATTTCATAAGGGGGCACATTATACTTATCGACTAGAAAGATATCATCTATCTATGTTGGATCATGGATGAAAGCATTTTTTTTTCTTGTATTAAACATTTATGTTATTATAGTGTTAATTTTTAAATTTAAGTACCTATAACTACATAAATATTTACAACTTAAAATTAACTGAGGTAGAAATTAATTAAAATTAAAGGAAAGAATGGAATTAGATGATAGCACACTCATTTCTCCAAGATCTTGGCGATTATGATCTCCTGGTAGGTTCACAAGCCATTTCATATGGTGGCAGACTATTTATAATAGTGGAGAATTATTTTACGTCAGATCAAAAACTATTTTCAAATCAACCCTTCATAAAGTAAAATCAGAAGGAATTATGGGAACAAAGGCAATAGACTCCAGTAATTATACAGAACTAATAAATAATAACAGACAGCATGTCAATATGATATTATTGCCTACGCTCGGTAATTTTATGAAAAAGAAATAACGTAGACTGCATAATGATTGTAGACGTAGACTGCATAATGATTGTTAGACGCAGATTCCGGCCCATCGAAGTTAGATAAATACAGTCACCGTAATCTGCATAATGCACCCACACTCTAAAAAAACCGGTGGCAACCAATTCAACCAAAAATATGCTACAAACGAATGTGTTTCCTTTTCCAGCAAAAAACAATAGTTATTAAAACCCATTAGAATAGTAGTTTCTACGATTGAACTCATATCCTCGAGTTCGACAATCACGCTATGTACCAAGAAAAAATCACACGTTTATCTAATCGATAAAATCGTTTCTAATCTTTAAAATCTATCGATAACTCGTCGCCAGGTACTAGGAGAGTATAAACTCCAAGATGTATGTATACGCGAGAGGGATACGCAGGGCTGGCCCACAAACGCATCCCACTTTAGAATTTGGGCCGATATAAATACGCACTGCACTTGCACCGTCGCGTCACATAGGGTTGACACGTTGTAAAATACATAGTTAAAATTATTTTGAGACCGTAGTAGGCTAATAAATTGTTGTCACTTTATTTGTTGTTCTGATATTTATTGTGTTTCTGAGTTCCTCTATTGAAAATCCTACTGACTGAACAGTATGGTGCCAACTAAGATTTTTATTAAAATGTTTGCAATCCTTACTTAATCAAAAATATATTACCTCTAAAAAACTCAATTCTTAATAAATTTATGTCTTATTAGCAGTCGTATTGTATTTGGATCCATCACAGTTTTAGTATTCCATCCAATAGATGGAAAATGGGTGCCCCAATCTTGCTTTCCTGCTTAGAACCTTCTTAAGCAAATTTCACTTACGACCCAACTGTACAACGAGACAAATAAATCCAGGTCAACATTTTCACAGTAATTCACATTTCACTCCGCGACAGCCCTATGGAGCCGGCACGCCGGACGTTACGCGTGCGGTAACCGTACCGGCCGTAATACTTACACAGCGCCATATTATTTATTGACATAATAATATCATATAACATAATTTATTAATATGTAGGTACTTAATATAAGACTTTTGAGTAATTTCTTCACTGCAAAACGACTTTAAAAAAATGGACTAATTAACACGTGGCGCTTTGAAATCATATTAAAAAACTGCATTATTTTTCATTTTTTAAATATAGTATGAGATCGTAATAACACGTATGTTTTCAGAAGAGGACATTATAAAACTATTTTGCACGATGTCTTAATCAATAGTTTCTAAAGACAAACCAAGTGGTTTGGAAATCGGAGTTTGAAACCTATACAATGCCTCAAATGGACAGCTCGTGACATTTGAGAGACACTCCTCGTAACAAAAGGGACGCTGCGTATTATGAACTGATAAGTGACTTTCACTACGGAGGCATACCTTTTATATAAAATCATCATCAACTTCAATAGTGACGTTCTTCGGTTTAAAGTGATGAGTCATGATGACTAATCATCACAATCAATCCATCTAAACAAACAGTGAGATACAAACAGCAGTCTCCAACGTTTCCCAGCAAGGCACCAGGGCAGCATAACCTGCTAAGAAGTTTAAAGACAGATACTTCTCGTGCCCTCTCAGCAAAAGGTCGTATCAATGCTGCCCAGACTACACCCTGAACCGATCAGGGTTAAGCATTTGGCAAAAGCGGCGCGCTAACTGAGACGGGAATGTTAGCCGTTATTTTTAACTGGCCCAGTTATACGACAACGTGCGGTTAGACGGAAACTAACCCGTCTGCATCACTTTCTGTTTTAACAGATATTTAATCTATCGACTTCGTGGATTGCTAAATATGGGCTCCTAAGATTGTGGAGTGGATCCTACTAATTTATTTTACCCTGGTACAAAATAAAGCTCAGATATGTGTTCATTTAATAAAAAAAACCTCTCTCTATTGATTGAACTCCCGTCTTATCCTAGAGTATCACAATACTGTTCATTTTTTTTTCAATTCTACTATGTGACGTCATCTCGTGAATATTTCCCTTTTTCTCATTACTCCATCCATTTCCTTAATTAAATACCACGCCTGAAGGTTTTTAACTTAAACAAAGTTTTAAAAACCTCTCTCTTAATAATAATAATTAAATTCAAGAAATGTGGAATACAGTACACCGCAATGCAATTATTAAACTTCTCCTAATGACAACCTAGTTATACATGATTCATCTGCAAACTATGAACACAGTACCTACAAAGCTATAAAATTTTACCACAGATTATCATGAATTTTGACACGAAGCCGAGCCTATAATGAGATGCAAGTCAATAAACAATTTGCAATAAAATAAAATTTAATCTATACCGGTTTATTTTACAGGCTACACATACGGCTGTGAACCAATTTACCTTATCGCTGCGTCGAGGAATGATAGCCGTAGCCTGAAGATTTAGGAGCTGTTTGTGGGTTAAGGTTCTTAATACAATTTTAAACTAATAATAATTTATAGTGGAGGATACTAATAATATTGGCCCTACTCAGAAATCGAGCCTAAGATCCTCGGTAGTCGAACTTGCTACCGCTCGTTTGACAAGGCTGATGAGTAGAGAAACTGATGGGAAAATAACTTATTAGTCCGAAAAGCCTATTCTTTGCATATTTTTGGGACCAATCTGTCACAACCTCCCAAAACCGCTGCTACTCCTTTAAGCCAAGATCTACAGTAGATATAACAATAAAAAGATCGGAATACTGAAGTTTAGCGCCGACATCCCAAAGTCATGAGTAACTATCTAAGTAAAGACATTATTAGAGTAGAAGAAAAAACGATAGTTTACTTCCCTCGGTGAATTTAATGCAGGAGAGAGAATGACTTAAGCCTGAATGCACAAAAGAGACTGTACAACTAGGACAAGCCCAATCGCACTTTTCTTTGCGTCTATAGATACGAAATTCGGCAGGTCACGATTTTGATTGAACCACCAATAATTAAACTGTCAAACACCAAGCGGTCACCGGTGACCGCAACCTATTGTTCTATAATTGTCGCGGAGAACCTAACGGGTAACCGGGGCTCCGGCTCGACGTGCAGGAGAAGGAACGGGGTGGTTTTTAGTCAGTAAGAGTCTGACACTCCCTCCCGCCTCACCCAGGCGGGAGCAGTTATTCGATGATTTTCCCCCCTTAAAAAAAAAAAAATTGTTCTATAATTGTGTCTATAATGACGGTACTCGACGAGTGTCGTTACCCATCAGCCCACAACAAGCTTCCCTAATTAACATAATACATGAATACATTAGATCACCATTTTACATAACTTTCAGATCTGGTTTTGGACTACAAAAATAAAGACAACAGCTGCCTACGCAATCATTTTGACTACGAAGTACCCATTAGGAGAGGGAGAAAAATATCCTCTGGATACTAAAGTCACTGTAATCAACCACAACCCGTGGTAGTCTATTACTAAACTATGAACCTCTTATACATTTTTTTTAAACCACGACGGTGGCAAGAATAGCACACGGCCCACCTGATGGTAAGTGGTTACCGTGGCCTATGAACGCCATACCGAGGCATGTCATGCGCCTTGCCGACCCTTTATAAACCTATTTACTCCTTTGAAGAAGAAGAAGAAGATTTGCCATATTCTCTATACTCGCAGTTGTAAAGATGACCCTTTAAAAACCTCTAGAAAAGGAACTCTGGAGCTGCCTGTTCTACTACTATAAATCAGTTTTAAAGTACACACAGGGTATGTAAAAAAACAAAATAAGTAAAATAAAATAGAAATGAATATCATCACGCCTTTTATCCCTAAAAAGTTAGGTACATTATGAGTTATGACACTTAATGCCACTGTACAATGTAACACCCACTTTTCACTATTTTTGATAGGAGTCCCATGTAATAGGAAGTGAACCTATTGCCATATACCGGGCAGATTTCCAGACTCCGTGGTATACTTTACACTACAATACTTTGCCCAGTCCGGGAATCGAACCCCATTTTCCTGGCAGTCCATGTAGCATTTGAAAATGCTATGAAAGAAAAGTAGGACTCACACATGAACTGTAGTATACGGTCATACACAAACGCATTAGTTACTACGCAGTTCACATCCTCATTCATTACGTATATAAAAAATATGCGTCACAATTATTTTGTATGGAGTTTGTGTTTTCTAGGAAAACGGTAATTGATAGGCAATGGGCATTTTGTACTAAGTTTTTGTACCTAAATTGCAACTAAATTTGTAAAGCTATCTGTGAGAATTTCATGCACTTTTACTGCAGGTAAGAAAACAAAGATTAACTTTGTATAGAGACAATATTTTATTGGATTTTGATTTCGTCTTTCTTTCATCTTGTTTCCTTACTTCGAATAACTGAACCTTCCATTACGCATCTAAAATTCTAGAGGAAATCACTATTTTAATTTACTGACTTAGACTATATTCGCAGTGAAGGCTGCAAATATACTAGGCATGTATGACAAGGTTTTTTTTTTTTTTAAGGGGGGAAAATCATCGAATGCCTGCTCCCGTCTGGGTGAGGCGGGAGGGAGTGTCAGACTCTTACTGACTAAAAACCACCCCGTTCCTTCTCCTGCACGTCGAGCCGGAGCCCCGGTTACCCGTTAGGTTCTCCGCGACATGTATGACAAGGTAGAAGATGTTTGCACGTAAAGTGTAATCCTTGTGTGACGCATTACTGCCCTTCTGAGATAATGCTGTTTAGACTGTATCACTTTGGATTTAATGGCTATTTATTTTAAGATTTGTGGCTAAAATAAGATATAATTATTTATGATTACTGTTGCTTTATTCTTCTCTATCTTCTGCGAGTAGTTTTGTTCGTATGCATGTAATTTTCTTTTGAACAGGTTTTGTTAATGAAAATTCTATGTTAAAACTTAAACACAATTTCTTTTCTCCTAGAAAAAAGCGACCGAAACCACAGCACGGAAACAGTAATCCTAGATAAACTCACACATGCATACTGTTTACTCCAAATTTGCCGCACACAATGACATGTTGAATGCATACTAATGCATTACACGTATACGCACGCGACCCACGCACGCACTCATGCGCAGATATGTAGATGTGTGTGTAAGTGGGTCACAGAGATAGGAGGGACACGTGTTGGAGGGCTGCACCTTTATTAGTGTGCTCGAGTTTTTGGAACTTTTGTAAACAAAAATATACGAAAAGTTGAACAGCATTTAACTTCTAAACTAGTATAGAGGATAATATTTTTAAGTGGGCACTTGTTATTTTAATGCCAAACGCTATTATAACGAAATAATTTATCTTACAAAAACGAAAAGTCTTACTTATATTTCAAAAAAAAGAAATTATATTATTACTATTAACTCTAAGATTCCATGCAGCAGAAAAATTAACACTACACCTCAAATCCTAAAGATCCAGCAAAACGTTAAAAAATTCAAATTACATTTTATTTTAAAATATTCTCTCTACACGCCCTTCGTGCACACTAATAAAGCCACTGCGCGGGCGCACCGCAGATGATAGCGTCGAATGGAGAGCGTTCACCCGACGGTGCTTCGGCTCGCACTACCGCCGGAAAATTTAATTTTTTTCATATGTGAAGAAAATGAAATGAAAAAAAAATTCGTTAGCCATTTTAATTTTATTGGGCTCCAAATCATTAGTTCACCTTTATAAATAAATTAATATAATATTACAGGTCTATGGAGAAAGTGGGTTTAGACATTCTGTTCCTAAACATTTAGTTAGGACTTATTTTAGCATAGTTAGCACATAATATAATATCTTTGACCTAACCGAGGTGATGTCATGCTGTTATTGCCTATATCCCAAGCTAGGCCAACATTATCGTCCTACGTTCCGTAGTAGTATTGGAAAACAGACAGTTTAAATCTGCGGACTTAATAATAAACTGTACTCCTAATTTGGACATTTGTGCATTTTTCTGTTTAATTGTGCACAAAAATTATATAATTCTTAAATATTTTTACTGTAGAACAGGATCCTAATCACATACGCAGATCCTGCTAACGATAAAAGTATGTCAAGAATGGATGGTCCTTAACGTAACTACATTTCTCGCTACAGGTAAATATAAGCATTATTATAATTGTTTAGCTAGCTTGCAGACGGAAATAAATAGCCTACATGATTCATAGTGCAACTAGCAACCAGTATCTACTAATTTATGCATTTTGCGATCGTAAACATTATTTATTGAACGTTCACGCTTGTATCTAAGCCCCATAGAAAGTGCGCCATTTTAAGAAAGTATAACTCAAAAAATTCAAATCAATATAAAAATTAAGATTCCTACAACAACCCACGAGTAACATTATACATTTTCTTGTACCCCGTAAAAATGAAATTACCATTTTTTATGTAAACAAAAACCGACGAACCACATTTTTTTTGTGCATACTAAGTGAAACGAGGTACTAGGCGAACAGAAAACGAAGGTACTAGTATAATGGAAAGCGGCGTGAAGGCCGCCGGGTACGGCATAACGCCGAATTTCATTGCGGACAACGCCCTCTGTCGAACTTCTTGACTCCTAGTGACGTAGCCGGTTTTGGTTGACTGACTTGCAGTTAAATTTTAACTGTCGGAACACATCTGAGGACTGATTTAAATATTTTTTATGCTGTGACTTTTTATTCATTCAAACACGTAGTTAAAAGTACTTACTTATACAGTTTAGACAGATATTCAAATTATGTACAAAACGCAACATAGAGCGTTGTTCCAATAAAATAAAGGTAAAAAAATGAAATAAGTTTTACTAATCAACAAATCGCAACTTTGAGATTTACTTTTTTTAATCTATTCATAAACTAAAAATGTAGCCTGAAGCTAGTTCATAGTAAATAAGATAGATAACTGCTTGCATAAACCCGCTATTATAAAGCTAGCTACTGTGTGAGCATTGCTTAATAACAGTTAATAACATAACAAGTTGTTATATAACTTCTCTCACCTACTGACATTGGTATTGTAAACATTAACTCTAACACATTCATTATAAAGCGATTAATGAGATGGATTTAATTATTTTTCGATCGCTTTTGCCACGAAGAGTGCTCTGAGGAATTGTTTGACCTGCTGCATCTTTTCGCCATCGACCCTCACGACAGCATATGCATCCCCATCATATAGATGGTTGGCAGACCACCACTGTGCCCTCCTCACGTAACTTTCTGCCTCACACAGCAATACTGTGGAATGATCTGTCGTCGGCGGTATTTCCGAACCGATACGACCTTGAAACCTTCAAGAAAAGAGCGTATTCATTTATAAAATGCATCTGTGACTCCTCTGGAGTTGCGGGTGTCCATGGGTGGCGCTGATCGCTTACCATCAGGTGATACGACTGCTCATTTGCAGATTTATAAAATCATTTATTTGTTAATCTTTATCAAATCTTAGTTAAGCTCCAATCTTCGTATACGTTCAAAAATATTTATTTTGTAATAGTTCATTACTGGACTATAAACCCCTTTTATTATAAGGTTCTCATTTCTCCTGGAAGAGATCGCTGTTTAAAAGGTCCAGGTTTGTCAGAAAGCACTAGTTAAATATCCGATTGATAATTGGGTACTATCTACCCTTAATCAAAAATAAATTATTTCGACTGTTCAATACAACAAAATATTAAAAAATAATTACACTTTCATTAATTGATTTTATAACCAACACACACACACAACATCACGCCTTTTGTCCCCGAAGGGGTAGGCAGAGGTGCACACAGAAGTTCCACTTTTCACTATTCATGTTATGAGTATATGGCAATAGGGGGTGAGCCTATTGCCATATATTCCAGACTCCGTGCTACTACTGGGAATTTTTTAAAAACCCAGTAATAATTTGCCCGACCCGGGAATCGAACCCGAGACCCCTTGCCCGGCAGTCGCACTCGCGACCACTCGGCCAACGAGGCAGTGATTTTATAACCAACTTAATGTTTTAGTATTTTTTCAGCATTTTAAAAAACGTGACGTCACAATACACAATCTCGTACAAAATTTATAGATAACTGTCGTTTGTAACAGTTCGAAAAAAGTATTGAATTTGACTAGTTGGCTAGTACCTAGATACATAATACAGCGATTAAGGTTGTGCTTTTACCCTGTAGCTCTTCTTCGACTCATACGAAAACCGCGAGAAGAATAGGGGCACTGATAAATAATGTCCCCTAAATCCCCATTCTAAGGCCCATCTAAGCAGACGACCATTTTACACAAAAAACTGAACAGCATTAAAAAATATATAAAAGAAATTAGAAAGAACAAGCTCATAATAAAATGCTAAATTAAAACTTCATAAATTTTAACAAAACGTTTTCAACATAAAAACCCAAAAACTAATTTGAACCAATAAAATGTTCCGCATTTATCACACGTTACAAAACTGCAATTAAAATTGTATCAGTCCGCATGCGTACAACAATAATATTATAATATAACTATTGTGTAACTTAATGTTACCTACTAGCATAATTTATAATTGTTATTATCTTACCACACCACATTCAAAGGGCAAATAAATGCTATTGTGACTGGTGGCCCAGCAAACATCTTCATGTTCACAGATCGACTTTTTTCCATGTTCCGCTGGTTACATTTTTTTAAGGGTGGCGCGCCAATCGCAATGTCAGATATAACTTTTAACTCCATCTTATCAATGGAATTAAAAAAATAATTCTGGTTTTAATTTTTATGTTTTAAAAACAAGGGATATAAGATTAGTAAGAGACACACTGACATTCGCGACGAATTTGACGCAGAAACGAATGTTAGAAACCTGGTTATGGGATAACCCGGGAAAAGAGCTGACAGATCACCTGATGGTAAGCCATCGGCATCGCTCATGGACACCTGGAATACCAGAGACGTTACAAGTGCATTACCGGCCATTTGGGGATTAGGAATTTGAGGATTTTTGGGGATTCAGGGATAGGGATACAGTGGAAGAGATTGAGGAAGGAGGGGAGAGAATTGGACCTCCGGTAACCTCACACACACGACGAAATACAACGCAAGCGTTGTTTCACGTCGATTTTCTGTGAGGCCGTGGTATCACTCCTATCGAGCCGGCCCATCAGTACCGAAGCATGGCTCTCCCAAACTCAAACTTCGACGCTGAATCAGCACTTTCAAAAAAGTTGCATGCACAAATATTCATTAAGAACTTTAATCTTATTCCGAGTGCCACAAACCGTGACATCGAAAACACTCTGTATCGTGCTAAAAAAAAAATCTCCACATAATCACGTAACAGAGTGGGTAATTAAAAAACTGTATCAGCGCAGCAATTGCGTAACGTCAGTTACCCACTGACATACAAGTTTGTATCACTTCGCCTCTATCATTGATCTTAAAGCTTAAAACTTATATAATACGTGGAACTGATTTATTTATATAATTTTTTTTCGGTCGTTCTCATAAGAAAATTTATTCTAGTTCAATGGCTTTACAGTTCATTTTAATTGTGAGTGATGTAACGTAACTATGAATTCATCATCAATTCGACGTAGGTATTCATAGATTCATATTATACTGCGTCCGGTGTTTTTTAAAATAGGCTCGCAAGGGGTAATGGCACTCCATCTCTGTTTAACATTTTGAAAACCCTGGCCTATATTGCATTTTTCTTTACATAATCATGATGGTAGCTTAAAAGTCGCAAGTCAATGGCTTCTTCTAATACGGAAAAGGAATATGTAGTTATGACGCTTGACCGAGGAGGATTGATGATTTGAAACTTAAAATTTCAAATTGTAAGTCCAATTTTCCTTAGATGTTTTCCTTGCCTGTATTCTGTTAGTTAGAAAAAGTTGCATTGATGCTTGATAAATTCTAAGCACTTGCACTTGCCTTTTCCAAATGATAACTACTTTGACTTTGACTTTGAAGCTGTGGTTCAACGAAAACCATTGAAAAACGGGTCATGTAATAATTTACAACGACATTAAAAGAACCAGGAACTAAAGCAATATGTTATGTAAAACAATAATTAATATTGAATTAGTTTAGGCATACATTAGCTGTGGTTATCAGATCCTCTCTCTTTTATAACGAAAACCGTCTCCTGTTTATAAATTCCAATTTTATGCATAATACGAGGATTATGCATGAAATCACTATAATTAAAATTGCCTTTTAACAAGTTCTGCGAATAAATGAGTGCACAGCATCACGATTTAGCTTGAAATTACAGCAAATAGGAGGGGAAACAAAGACTTTGGCGCAACCTACATACATCCCCCCTTTCGATCTCAAGATTGTCCGAGGAGCGCAGAAGCGGTAGAAGCGAAACTCGGTAGAATATCACACTATCTCATTGAGGACGAAACATACTCTGCGATGTTGTGAAGCCTTAGTATATCAAATGGTGTAAAAACAAAGTAACGAATATCAGGTGGAAGATATTCGCTAACGTACTGCTACGTTCTTATGTTGCCCTAGTACTTTATGTGACGCAACAATATGGACATTGTTGCATGTATTGGTCTTGATGGTAGTATCGGTGCCAAATAGATGGCAATAAAATGTATTTTAGATCATTTTCTTTTTTCGACTATTGTTATTATTGTACTTTATTATATTAAGCAAAATCAATTTATTATCAGTGTAATTTTTTAATTAGATACTAGTTTTTATTTTCTCAATAAACTTTTGATTAAATCGAAAACAGCGTTGAATTTCTCAACAACAATTTCCACGACGTAATTTTTATGGCTTATCAATAATTTCTCAAACAACTTTATTAGAGATAATAATTATGGTTGCATAAGACAGATACTGCACGGACACAGCCCTATCACTGCTAATGCGCAATAGCATACGTGTTATTATAAAAAAAAAGATAGGACCTGCTTTTCGAATCGTTTACTTTGTGAATTTCACAATAGATATTTTTTATCTATCCTTATAGTCATTTACCTTCTCAGTGAAAGAAAAAAAACTAAACGGTTTCGGCTACGTCATTTCCTTAGGATTCAACATGGATACTATTCGAACGATCAAAATATGAATAAACTGTCCAAATAGGCAAAATCTACTTAAGCATCATCTGCATCATACACCATAAATCTGGTGTTTTATTCAGTAAATGTTTCATCTTTGGCTTCTCAAAATCCAATTCTTCTCCTCCTCCAACATTTTTTTCTGGTTTAGTTCGTTTCAGGGTCGAAGGCAGTTATTCATGTCCCTGGGACTTCAGTGTTCCGGAGTTCTCATGGTTGTATCTGCTGTAGATCCTGGCTTACAGCGGCTTGCGACGGTTTTATGAGGTCGTGGCGAAATTGTAATAAAAAATGACAAAATTCAGGTAAAAAGAGCACTATCGTCTTCTTTTCAACTCCCAAAATGTTAAAACTAAATTCATTTCAAGTCTAGCGATAAAAACCTTTTTTTAATTCATCCGGCTCATTGTTTTTCAGTGGCAAGAGAAGGTATAAATTACAATTAGTCTATTGTGTTCTAAAAATAAATACAGTGTCTAATCTCCACCATCAAAGAGTTGTCGTATCTGCGTTGTTTCGGGTCTGGCGCAAGAGCCTCATCTCGCCTAAGCTGCCTTATGCAACCTTTCACTCTTGCACAACCGACTGACCGACATTCAACGATTTGCGAGAGGTTATGTAACACAATTGTCTTTTTATGCCACCCCCTTTAGTGGAAGGAAGTCATTTAGATTTGTGAAGCTATGTCGAATGGTTCAGTGACAGATTTTGAGAGATATTTTGAGATTAAGTACGGAAATAATAAAATTAAATAGTAGGCAGAGGCAGTAATACTCTTATCGTTTGTAATTACTTACGGATTTAAGTTTTTTTTAGAGTGTGGTATATTATCCAACGTTTATCCCGCCGAAAGGGAGTGTTAGACTCTAACTGACTAAAAACCACCCCATTCCTACTCCTGTTCTTCGACCCGGCAACCAGTTAAGTCTTCCTTTGTTCCGTACAGAGTGAAGATGACTTGACAGTTTGAATAGTAATATGAATGGAAAAAGAAGACATAACTGTAAAGAACTTGGGATATAGGGCAGGACGAACTAGCATTATAACAGCGTATAGAGAAAAAATGTATTCATAAGAATTCTACGAAAATTAGGCTTAGCGTACCTATTATATTTTAGATTGTACTCGTATTTCAATTCTCAATGAATATTGCAACTTCAATAAGTGTAATTCCGATGTCAATAAATATTGTGGTCAGTCCTAGAGACCGAAGTTCGATTGCATAAGTATCTACAAGTGTAGAGAAGTGTCTTATACAAGTTTCACTTCCATATCCGATATGGTTTTAAGCCCCGCAGATTTTTTACAACAAATAAATATCTAATGATTTTCTTAGGTATGTCTTACCTGACTTCTTCCAGTGCTTTGTCTAGTAGTATAACATAACATCACGCCTTTTATCCTCGAAGGGGTAGGCAGAGGTGCACATTATACGACTGTACAATGTAACACCCACTTTTCACTATTTATGTTATGAGTCCCATGTAATAGGGGGTGAGCCTATTGCCATATACCGGGCACAGTTCCAGACTCCGTGCTACTACTGAGATTTTTTTTAAAAACCCAGTAATAATATGCTCGTCTCGGGAATCAAACCCGAGACCCCTTGCTCGGCAGTCGCAAATGCGACCACTCGACAAACGAGTCAGTCAATGTCTAGTAGCAATTTTTATAAATCATGAGAGTGAAGGAACTGGTCATGTTATATCTCCTGCGTAGCTCAAATTAGTCTAATGGGGACTAGCATGTTTTTACTAACCAAATGGAGCTCCATTAACATTAGCTAATGTTCGAAGGGTTTATTTGTCTTTTTTATAATGGGTAAAATCATCGAATGACTGCTCCGCCTGGGTGAGGCGGGAGGGAGTGTCAGACTCTTACTGACTAAAAACCACCCCGTTCCTTCTCCTGCACTTTGAGTCGGAGCCCCGGTTACGCGTTAGGTAGGCGTAACGGTAGCGTATCGGTACTGGAGACATATTTCTATCAAACAAAGCATGACTAGGTATTCCGATAGCTCATATAATTAATAAAATTACTCACAGTTTTGATTTTCATACAAAATAAAAAAAAGAAAATGTTTTAAGGTTTAGTACTACTCGATATGCAAACAATAATAAATTAAGTAATAACATCTATGGTATCTAAAAATGGACGACTAGCCTAAAAAGCCAGCTTCACTGACAGACTGACTAACAATTCAATTTAGATTTCTGTAAAGCGCTTAGGTAATTAAGAATTAATTGAAATATTAAATGCTTTGATTTTGACTTCGAAGCGAATGTAACTATTTGGCAAAATTCGTTCGATGAAAACAATACAGTGATCAACATAATAACTTATACGACCAACTCACTCGATATCATTTCAATGATGTCAAGGTAAAAGTATGAACATTCAAATGAAAGCAAGAGTGTGAGATCCTGAATCCGCCATCATACATCCGCGAAACGGTACGATCGAGTAGGGCGTGTATCACACCAACGCGTATCATAACTTAATTATTGGTGTTGATAAATGTTATACTAACGTATAGAGGAGTGTAAATTACGAATTTAGTTTTTTAAGTAAAAACGCGGGTTAATCACGTGAATATACTGAGAAAAGCTCTACTAGTTTCGAACCACAGAGGGGTTCTTCCTCATGAGCAGCGAGCGCGGTCGCGGCGACGTCGCGCAGCTCACAGTTTCGAACCCCTCTGTGGTTCGAAACTAGTAGAGCTTTTCTCAGTATATTCACGTGAGTAACCCGCGTTTTTACTTAATTTAGTATACCTCACGATAGTTATTATAAAAATTAGTTTTTTATTTAGAATAGAAAGAAGGTTAAATAAAATAAATACTGTAGGTATTTATTTTTTTTTATTTTAACTGACTTCAAAAATAGAGGAATTTGACTTATATGTATGTACGTATGTTTGTGCACGATTATCTCTTCATTGACTGAACCGATTTTGATGCGGTTTTCAGAAAAGTGTTTGATAGACTTAGGAGAAGGTTTTAAAATATTAATTAACCGACTCCAATAAAGAGGGGGTTTAAGTCGGTTTTTTAAGCGTAGGTTATACTAAAACCGACTTCAATAAGTCGGTTTTTTAAGCATAGTTTATAAATGAATTACGCTATTTTAGTTCGAGGATGATGACCATCTTGTTGTTCGTGGTTGTAAGAGCTACGTATAGGAATTGGTATCGGAATTGACTCTTTCCAGAGTCTTTTATAGTAGTTGTTGGATTTTCATTTTGAAATTTTCAGTCATGGGTTCGAATAAAAAATACTGAAAATATGACAATATTTATAATAATGACCCCCCACTTCATGACATTTTGTAACCCTTTTTTCACACCGATCAGATGCACTTGAAAAATTATATTATCGTCTTTTAAATATTAATATACAATTACATCTGACTATCAGCTTACAACTCCAGTAACGACAAAAGGGTTTTCGGGATGACACTTACAATTTTATCACAAGGACATTAAATATAAATCTTATACTGTTATATAAAGCGGAAGAGTTTATTTTTTTGTTTGTTTGTTTGAACGCGCTAATCTCCGTAACTACAAGTCTGATTTGAATAATTCTTTTTGTGTTGGATAGCACATTAGTAAATCACGTTTTATAGCCTATAGCCATCATGCTACGACAAATAGGAGCTGAGCAGAGCGTGTTACACCGCGCGGAAGTAGCTAGTATTAAAATACTCGTGAATTTTTGTTAGGCATAACACACTCGGTGTGAGTGGCGCCTAAAGAAACATAACGGGTTTTTCTCTGACTCACCCTAAAACCGAATGTAGGACATCTTCGATTTCCGTTTCAAAATTAACTTTTAATACACATTGACTGACACCATTTTGATAAATAACTACTTTTTTAAAGATCCTGGACGGATCTCAGACGTAAAAATCTTTTTGTAGCATGGTTTTAAAGCTAAGAATAGTATAATAATATATACTGTTATGCTAAGACTAGCTTCTGTCAGCGGCTTCGCCCGCGATCCCGTGGGATACAATAGGTTACCCCAGACCATAATCCATCCCTATTCCAAATCTCGTCCTGATTCCTTCAGCCGTTTTGACGTGAAGGAGTAACAAACACATCCCCATCCCCAGTCTCCCCAATCCCCGAATCCCCCACAATCCTCAAACTCCTAGTTCCCAAAAGGCCAGTAACGCACTTGTAACGCTTCTGGTGTTTCATGTGTCCATGGGCGACGCCGATTGCTTACCATCAGGTGATCCGTCTACTCGTTTACCGGCTTATGCCATAAATAGATATATACTATATATATATAAACTGAATATAACAGTAAGTAATAAACAAATAACTACTATTAAAAAAAACTATGGTTGTAAAATAAAATTAATTTGAATTTAGAATTCTTAGCCGGACAAAGATTATTTTGAATTGAAATTCTTATTTATTTATTTGTAGGATTGGCTGGTTGAGGCTAGAGTTCTATTCCCAAATTAAAGAAATTAGGTAATAGATAGTTTCGAGGGTGTAACCTAATGTTTTATTTTATTGAATAAAGAATATCCTTACACAATGCAAGATCATAAAGCAGGATCATAATCAGATAATCTCACTCATCGACCTAGATTTCAGATTTGTATTTTTAAGAATCTTATAAGACAGTTCAAGTTATGTTAAAGGAGGTCCAAATGTATTATTAAATAATGCAATACTGAACTACGTACCACTTAGAAGTTTTCCATGAAGAATTATACAACCTTTTTAGAGTCAGGAAGTCAACAAAGTAAATGGTGCAAGAACTTAATTAAGAAAAAACAGTTTAGAGAAAAATAACACAAAAGTTCGTGTCAATTCTATTTCATAACACGAAACGTGGATCCGTCAAAGGCTCTGAATATCGGAACTCGCGCATCTTCCTCACAAAACATCTTAAACCCACTGAAACACACTGAAAAATCAACCTAAATGTTAATACTTCAGAATCACAATTCCGTTAAAACATAAATCATCACTTTCGACTTTTGTCATTTGAATTCCCTGTTGCAACTAAGTTCCAAATACGAATTAAGGTACAAATGAAAACCTTCTTTATTTCTAGTGGGGAAAAGTTGATTTTCTACTACAATGAAGATGAATCAAACAACTTTGTCAAAGTAAAACGTTTGCCCTACAAATGAAAGTGAAAGTTTGTCCGCGCAAGCGCATGGTGGTGGGGATGGAGCGCACGCGTCGCATGTAAATGCGGATTTAGGCGTTTGATGAAGCACCGCACGTAGTGAAGCCAGTCCTCATATTTATGTACTATTTTTGGACATTCAGATGAAAGTATCAAGATTACTTTTGAGTCTTGTTCGTGACGTAGCTTGTTCATAGAGTTATTATATCAATCTCCTCAAACAGTATGTGCCCAGGTATATCCTAAAACTATAATCAGGTATCAGGGCATTCTCTTAATAGGTGACCTAACTGCGAATCAATTAGCCAAACAAACTACCAAGTGTGGGGATTTTATTTATGGAATAATCCGGTAAACGAGCAGACGGATCACCTGATGGTAAGCAATCGGCGTCGCCCATGGACACCTGGAACACCAGAGGCGTTACACGTGCGTTACCGGCTTTTTGGGGATTAGGAGTTTAAGGATCGATGGGGATTCAGGGATTGGGGAGATTGGGGAGATTGGGGAAGGGGAGGGTAATTGGGCCTCCGGTAACCTCACTCACACGACGAAACACAACGCAAGCGTTGCTTCATGTCGGTTTTCTGTGAGGCCGTGGTATCACTCCGGTCGAGCCGGTCCATTCGTGCCGAAGCATGGCTATCCCACACTTAAAAGATTAGGTATACTTCGCCTTCTTGAGGGATTTGTTTGCAAACATTAAGGTATTTATTAGCGGATGTATTCCGGCTATTGGCAATGATAGAATCTCCATTATCTAAGTCTGTATCTTTTTCAACCAACCACTAACATGTACCACCCTTTGGATGCAAGGTCAGAAAAATGATTTGTGTCTAAGAACGACATTGACTCATTTAACGTTTTAATAATAAAGTTTTGGCGAAGTTCTTGATGTGTCCTCTTTTGCTTAAAAATTGGCAATACTGTTGGTATTAATTGGTCAAAAACTTACCAGATTATCCTATTCATATTTTCTGGAAAGTATTTTTTTTTTCTAATTTAATATTAATTAGTACTTCTATTCATTAATTCATATCCATTCAGTTTTATTGTATGAAATATTGTATCATCTAATGTTTGACTGATGCAATATTCTGTAGCAATAATATCACTATTTTACTCAACCGATAAAATAAAAAAGAACATAATATAATAGTTAAATACTCAAAGAACTATCGCAGTCAACTTCGAGAATCGATTAAAATTTACCGAAGATTACGAACGATTAATTTTGTAGACAGATTAGACCGATTCATAAAAGTACATAATTATATTTTAATTCTTCTACTACTAAATGAAGATAGTTCTTTAAAAATCATCGACTATTGGTGATGATCAAACCGAATCGATCATCACTAACTTACTCAATAGTATCGATAAACCCAATCACTTGTACCAGGGCGACAGAATCAGCAAAGAGTTCGTTTTAATCGGCTGGTACGAACGAAGGTGTGGGTTTTACTTAAGGTAATGGCGTTGAGAGACGACAGGCCTTTGGGGAAATAGATGAAATGGAACCAGTCTTTAACGAGAATTTAACAATAATAATTGTTTAAAAGGTTCAGTTTAAATAAGAATAGTTTCACGTGTTTTAAATAAAAATACAATGATAGTTTCACTTATATCCGATTTGACAGAAATAATCTGCCAAATTAAGCTTGAATTACAAAATATTACTGAGTTTTTAAAGATTTAAATACATTTTCCATAGAAAATACAATCTTGTAAAGTGTTAATGACTCATTATAATGACTGAGTCGTGACACGTCTTGTGGTGAAATGCTAACACTATAATTACGCGTGTTTTTGCCTATATTTCCAATACAGATTTGTGTAATAGCTACTTAATTAACAACAGTTTTCACAATCTGAAAGATTTATTGTTGTAAATGTATGTTACGAACAAGACTGATCGGATTATCCTAATTTATGGGAGTCTCAACGAATTTCAAAATATCGTCCGAACATTTAGTCAATTATTTTTGAAAACATAAATAAAAAAAGAAACCATTCATTTATGCAATCAAAAAGTTCATGTTCCAAGTATAAAATGTTATAAGAGCTATTATTGCACATATTTGTATCCACGAGTACCAGGCAAACATAATCGAATAGAAGTTACTAGTATAAAATTCTATAACAATTATCTTCTGGGAACTATCCCACGAGATCAACGTAGAGGCGATAGTATGAGGCAATAGAGATAAGTTTACTTGAATTGAATCTTATTCCGTTGGTTTAAGGATTGAATTGCTGATAACAGCGAACATTGTCTCATATTTTATGGAATTAGTTCAGTTGCGAAGGATAGGTCAGATCGTATGAAAGTAAAAATTGCCAAAAAAATGTGTCTGTACTGACAGGCTACTCAACTTTAAGTCGCGCTTAAATATAGTTCTGTCCCTATGAATTCTTTGTAAACTTATAGATATGGCACGATATTTAGGTATAACTTAAAATTGAGTAGTCTTTCAGTATTCAACTAGCTTCACTTATAATTTTTTGTTGTTTGACGTTCAAAAGTGCCATCCTGGTCTAATTGAAATAAATGATTTTGACTTTGACTTTGACTTTGACTTCGGGCGTTAACTTTTAAATATTTGAAAATAGTATAAGTGTTTTGGTTATGTGCCCATTTGAAAGATTCTACTATACTACTAGAGGTATATACTATACTCTAAAGAGTCTTTAGAGTATAGTATGTTTTTAGCAAATTTTTAAGAAATAAGTATTCTGTTTGACGCTAAAAAACGGGACTCTACTCAATCTCGTACTAAATTCATAAAAAGTATTGAATTTGACTAGTTGGCTAGTATCCATTTCCTTAAAAAATCGTTACTATTAATGTTGCTTCACCTCATCCTCATAAGAACACGGAACACAAACTATCCCCTTAACTTGTACTGTTAGGTGTCAGAAAACCACTTCAATCTTAGCTTAGGGGCTCCTTAAAATTTAGGTGAGGTTGATGGTAACGGTCCTTATTTCCCTGTGACTACAATTTCTGGTATCTCACATCTTAATTTTTTTATAGTCGACTACCAAGACCTCAGAAATACAAGATAGTAGACACGTTTACATTGATATAACTAACAATTAGGTTACGCGGTAAAGACAAGACAATGAACTAATTATAAGTAATGCGCCACCTGTCGAGGAAGGACAGAGTTCCTCATTATATCATTAGGAGTCCTTAAGATAACATTGTACTAGTTAGTATCTTTTTACTTTGGACGATCAAACTAGTAAGTGTTAAATGCAACAAGATTTTTTACAATACGTTTTAGAAAGGCCTTCGAACCCCACTATCTCGCCTGGGTAAGCGATGCTATGTAGCACCCACCATCGTCATCCCATAAGCAACCTATTCACTCGGGCCTTGAAAACACCCAGGTTATATACCCTTCAGGAAATATAGACTCTGGCAAAGAATTGCACTCCTTAGCAGTACGCACAAAGACGCTTGATGCGAAGTGCTTCGTGAGTGTGAGTGGAACATCTACCATGAATCGGTAACGCTGCGCCGATTGTCTTGTGGTACGATGATGGAAAGGACTAGGGGGAATCAAGTAGAGCAATTCCCCCGTACACTTACCGAAATGTATCCGTTAGAAAACCGAATGTTTTCTTTTATAATCGATATGCTAAAACCTTTTCCTAAAGTGTGACAAACGCTTTTCTGAAAACCACATCAACATCGGTTTAGCCAATTGCGAGATGATCGCGCCACAAACATACATCCACACATACACACGCCCAACTAAGAACCTCCTTTTTGAAGTCGGCAGTAAGGCAACCCAGTTTTATTTCCTGTAGAGATAGATTTCTTGGGGCAGTTTAGTTGCGTGAGTATCTAAGTTGTGGTTGCTAAGTAGAATTTTCGCGCCACTAGAGACGCCAGTGTAGTTTAAAGTCAATTGGCCAATAAAATTATTGCTAAGTAGCGTCAATCAGATAGGTATGCTGATTGTTCCAATAAGATCTTTCTCTTTAAAATTTTAAGACCTTAATAAATCGTTAATGACGTTAACCACTGTCATTTATTCACCGGAGGCCCAATTGCCCCCTCCCCAATCCCCAAATACTACAATAATCCCTAAAAGGCCGGTAACGCACTTGTAACGCCTCTAATGTTTCATGTGTGTCGCGGAGAACCTAACGGGTAACCGGGGCTCCGGCTCGACTTGCAGGAGAAGGAACGGGTTTTTTTTTAGTTAGTAAGAGTCTGACACTCCCTCCCACTCTCACCCAGGCGGCAGCAGTCATTCGATGATTTTCCCCCCTTAAAAAAAAGTTTCTTGTGTCCATGGGCGGCGCAGATTGCTAACCATCAAGTGATCCGCCAGCTCGTCTACCGCCTTGTTCCACTTAAAAAACTCAAACTAGATAAGTAGGTATTAAGTAGTTTTCAAAATATATTTACGTAGAACCCAAGACCCCAGCACCATATTTCTACCCATCACAATAAACCAATGATATAATTACAGTTATCTATCAACCCATCAGGATCCTTGCACCACCACAATCCACTCCGTGATGAAACACTGATCATCACAGTCGTTTCATCAGATTTCCGTGTTATTTAGTACTTAGGTAGGTCCTACTTGAATGCCTATAATTATAATAATTGAAAAGGTAAAGTCTAATTGCTAAGTTAATGCAGATCAACGATATAATTGATTCTATCAGTTGCAATGTTTAATGATGAGTATTTATTATCTTATTTATCAATATCTGGCTGAAAGTTGGGTGTCCTGTCGTGGATGAGACGGTACTTCACACCGGATCAGTTGTTCATCATCATCATCAACAGCCTGTAAATGCCCACTGCTGAGCAAAGCCTCTTCTCACACGGTGAAGGTTTGAGCATTAATCACCACATTTGGTCAATTAAGTATTTAAAGCGGAAGAGTCCGTTTTTTTTGTTTGTTTGTTTGCGCGCTAATCTCCGTAAAGCTACAAGTCTGATTTGAATAATTATTTTTGTGTTGGATAGCGCATTTATCGAGAATGGCTATAAAACATCACGCTACGACCAATAGGGGCTGAGTAGAGCGTGTGAAACCGCCTGGAAGTAGCTAGTTAGATATATAATGTAAAATAATGTAAAAACATTAAATCCAGTAATTCTAGGTCCACATACATAATGCACACATATGACTATTTTCTATACCCAAATGTATAAATCAGATACGTTAATTCATTTCCCATTCAGATTTGTATTCACGACCTTTCAATCACTAATCACTGAGATCTGAGTCACTAACACTTGTATAGGAATTAAGTTATTCTAGTCTAGATCAAAGGGCTTGATACTTGATCTGTCTAACTGTAGTCTAGATTCAGATCTTAATAACGGCTAGACGTAGGTATCTGAGTTTTAGATGCACTATTTATTAACAACTTGGCTTATTAAGTAAGGCGAGCTTTACTTAAATGGATTTTTTTTTCATATTTGACGGATCGACGTTTGACCACAATGTTGCCTGGTTATAAGCGAATTCATATATTTGGATTGAAAAGTATCCAGATATCTATAATGAATGTAAGTCCGTTTAGTTATACTAGGTTAGTAGGTTTATAACACAAGAACGGCTAAATCAAATGGGTAGGGTAGTAACATAGAACCGGACGAAGGACATAGGATATAGGAGGACTTTTGATCTCATTTTTTTTAATCTTTTTATCGAAAATCACGAATGGGAATGGGAAAAAAGGGGATTTTTTTTATTGAATAGGAGGCAAACGAGCAGACGTGTCACCAGATGGTGAGCGATCAGCGCCGCCCATGGACACCCGCAACACCATGGAATACTTAATAATACTCTTTTTTGGAAGGTTTGAAGGTACGAAATACGTTTGATTCAGCGTACGAAGTCGCTGGCAGAAGCTAGTTTTACATTAATATAGTAAGTTTCACACAAATGACGTTTATATATAAAAGTTTAATCACAATGATTGTGTTACCTTAATGTTTACGCATATCTTAATGTGTACGAAATGTGCAGCAAAAACTACAAATCAGGGAAAGATTAATTCAAAGAAAATAATATTAAGAATGATTTTTTTAAGGGGGGAAAATCTTCGAATGACTTCTCCCGCCTGGGTGAGGCGGTAGCGAGTCTCAGACTCTTACTGATTAAAAACCACCCCGTTCCTTCTCCTGCACGTCGAGCCGGAGCCCCGGTAACCCGTAAGGGTCTCCGAGCTCTTCTAGTTACTTAAGAACCATTTAGTTATTTTTCCTACGCCATATTACCATCAAAAACTTAGCCTTTAATAGGAAGATAACAAACAATACCGACACTAAATTAAATTCCTTTAATCACACACACAACCAACCACACATCCCTAATTGAAGTCAACAACACAAAATCTATAACATTCCACAAAGTAGCTTTACCACAATTTATCTATTGTTGATTTTTTATTACACGTTGTTTTCCAAAAAGAAATGCCCTGGAGGCATTGCACTCCCCCTGTATTGAGGTGGAGGGGGAGGGGGGATGAGTAAGCACCGCGGAGCATTCCACTATCGCTTTCCAAGCTTTCTTCCGCCTCTAGCTGCAGCCTTGAAAATTTGGAGCAGCGTGAGGTGTGGAGTGTCGTTGTCATTTATTTTGTTTTTTTGGTTTGGGAATATCGATGTTCTTTGTTTGTTTGTTGTTGTTTACTTAGAAATTAAGTATTTAAAAAAATATGTAGATGTTCCTATCGCAAAGTGAAATCTATTTAGAGGTATATGAATGGGCTCGCTGCCATTGCAGCGGTAAGTCCCCTCTTTGAGGAGTGGCTTGAGAGACGCTACGGCATCCTCACCTACCGCCTGACGCAGGTCCTTACCGGACATGGAAGTTTCGGGAGGTACCTGTGTCTGATGGGGCGGGAGGAAACGCCCGGGTGTCATCACTGCGAGGACCGCCCTGAGGACACGGTGGAGCACACAGTGAGAGAATGCCCTGCGTGGGCTGAGCGCCGCCGTGCCCTCAGGGAAGTGATCGGCGATGGCGACCTCTCGCGTCCGGGCCTAGTGCAGGCCATGATGCGGAGCGAGAGGGATTGGGATGCCGTCTCCTCCTTTTGCGAAGCAATCATGCTAGCTAAGGAGGAGGCGGGACGCGTGAGGCAGCGAAGCGCTGCCTCCTCGCAACCCAGCCATCGCGAAGGACACACCGGGCGTCGGGGATCGCGAGACGATCTCCGGCCACCGTAAGCGCGGGCCTGCGGACGGCGAGCATGGGTGGCTCCCCGTCCAACCAGAAACAGACCCGAGCGTACGGCGCGTCGCGGTCCGCGCGCGCCTCAAAGAGCCATCAGACCACCACAGATGGGGCCCAATAGGGCCGATGCCGATTCGGAGTCGCGGAGAACCTAACGGGTAACCGGGGCTCCGGCTCGACGTGCAGGAGAAGGAACGGGGTGGTTTTTAGTCAGTAAGAGTCTGACACTCCCTTCCGCCTCACCCAGGCGGGAGCAGTCATTCGATGATTTTCCCCCCTTAAAAATAAAAAAAAAAGAGGTATATGAAGCCGTAGAGGTTTTTTTTTACTGTAAAAAAATAAATAATATTTACTCTTTTGGAACATAACAGAAACAAACATAAGCACTGAAAATTACTCACTCAAAAACCTTTACCATAAGCACTGAAAATTACTCACCCAAAAAAATCGGTCTAATAATAATAATAAAAAAAATAAAACTACAAACAATAGATAATGGACCCTGGCGACTCCACTACCCTGTTCGTTCCAGAGTGAATGAACTAAATAAGCGAGATGGTCTAAAGTCGTACTTTCACCGAGGTTAAGGGCCCTGTTCTGAGGCCCTTGGCCCTACAGGCCGATGCACTTATCTGCAGCACAAAAAAAACTAAACTTTTTGGTGCGCCATAGGAAAAGAAAGTACTTCTCAAACTGGGATGACGTTACCGAATACCAGGGAAGCAGGAATCGACAATAGTAATATTGCTTTTAGGTAAATTTTTTAAACAATGATTTTTGATGTATTTATGATATAAGGAGGGGCCAGTCAGGACTGAATCGCCAAGGTCACCGAGACTGTTTTGCAGAATAACATAAGTTAGGGTGACTAATTAAACCTAAAATAAATATTTTAGCAAGCCGTTTGTACTTTGTAGTATAAGATGACCTACTTTTGTTATGGATAAGAAGAAAGATAAATAAGTAAATAAATATTAATGCTTTTTATTCCTATGTAGTGTTTACTTTCTTGGGTACTAGGAGATAAGCGATAGGGAAGCACATTATCCTTATTATAATTATTTTATTCGTTTTATAAATAAGACAATATGACCGTTTTCACTTACTACTCCTAAACATTACTTAGAGTGACGTAGCACTTAAACAACTCCTTACATACGTTACTACAACCAAACGTTAAAATGACGTTAGGTAAATATAACACAAAACTATTTTTATTAAAGGTTTTTGTAAAAAGCGAAATATGCTATTTTAATTAAAGTAGGTATAAGATTAATAATTAATTTTAGCTCCACTATTTTTTGTTGGGATAAGGCGGTAAACGAGCAAACGGTCAATTGGCAATCGGCGCCACCTACACATGAAACACCTGAGGGAGGCGTTACAAATGCGTTGTCGGCCTTTTGGGTATTAGGATTTTAAGAATTGTTGGGGATTAAGGGATTGGGGAGATTGGGGAGATTGGGGAGGAGGGGAATTGGCCTTTATTGTTCTTACTAAAACAAATCAAAAACTTACAAATCCTTATCGTTTTGCCCTTAATGGGAATCGATCCCCTTGTAGAAGTGACGTTTTAGCCCCCACTCCTAAACTTTGAATCGTTTTATCTAAGTATAGTTTTGAAAATAAAAAAAATACGTGTCTAATATTTTTTCATTACCTAATTTACGGACTACTTAATTAGATTTTTAATTTTGTCATCATCTCAGTTACCTAATATCAGAGTTATAAACAGTAAGTTTATAGATCTACACTTCCAAAAAACACAATAAATATTTAACATTTTCGCAGATCAAGACGTCTCTCCACTATGTCGTTCACCTGTACAGTCGCACGTGCAAGGCCGCCGCGCGGCGGGTCGCCGACCCACTCCCGCGCAGCCTCCGAACACTCCCTAACGAAAAACCGCGCAACTAATGGAGGGAAGGGAGGGAGATAGTAGAACCAGCTGACTGTAATTACAACTTGGATGACTGATTGACTTGTGAATGTATGATTAAGATGGATTGCTTTCGGTTTTAGGAGATTCCATCCGAAATACATCATGCACCCTATTTTTTTAAGGGGAGGGGGGGATCATCGAATGACTTCACTTGTCACAATGAGTGCACTTGTGTTTGCACACACGCTTGTGCACTATAATATCTCCCGCATAGTGTGCTAGTCTAGTTAGAGTTGCCACCGTGGTCGAAATCGATATTTATTTATTTATTTTCAGCAATGATCGTCCCACTGCAGGGCCAATGCCTCCCTACCCTCCTTCCACTCCTCTCTATGTCTCTATCGCAAGCTTTTTGCGGCCAATCCTTGTCATAGATGTCTAATTCGAAATCGATAGTCTTTCGTTCTATTTGCATTGCAAACATTCAAGCAATAAGGCTGTCAGTCTATCAAGTTCCGTTTTTTGGCATTTGTAATGCAGAATGGCATTTGTAATGAAGAAAACACGACACCATGTCCAGACCACCAACGAAATAACCACGAAAACATATATTCTCACCCATTCAAGGGACCACCACGAAAACATTCCTTTGCCAAAATTACAAGAAAATATAACACAGGTGACTAATGACAAATTTAAAAAGAATACATTAATAATGACAATTAATTAGAATATGATATTTCTCAGAACATTACAATTGCTTGTCTTCGATGTCAGCAAGGCAGTGTGCATTTTGTGCATTCAGCATTTTGTTTGTTATTCGAGTTCATTCATTGTAATATCAAACTTTTGTTTTATTGTATCTACATTTCTTTCATTCATTAAAATGTATTAGTCATTTGTTAATTTCTGAGGTAGGCAGAAAGTTAATAACTCATTTTATTTAACGCTACACTTTTGCACTATCGTAGGAGTACATAAACTATGTGTAGGTACTGTTACACATTTTAATTCCAATCACAAAAACATGCTTCAATTGAGTACTTGTCCTGTCACTTGGTAGCAATGTAGCATGTGTGTAGAATGTTGCTCATTTCAGGTATGCGAGAATCTCCAGGCGTTCGATTTTTTGAACGCCTATTAGCATGCCATTTTAGAGTATGTGTGCCATTAGGAATATTCACTTTTCACCACATAATGATTGGCATTTAGCCTACTGCCACGTACATGACTACAAAATACGTCATCATAATTTCAGTAAAGTCCAGCTTCCAATAAGTTTCACCAAGTCACCTAAGGACTTGAACTTAACAGGGTCAGCTAGGTACTTAAATTAATCATCAAACAAATGATTTTAATTTGAATGAATAATTTGAATATACAGTTTAACCAGAACTCAACAATATTACTAGAGTTCCGAGTGATATGACTGACAGTATAAAAAAAACTCATAATATGTTGCTCAACCTCCACAGCTGACCATCACACCTGCCATGTACTAAGGCAGCATAAGTTCGAGAATGTTTGCTTGCAGTCGGTTGGCCTGCTGCGTGAGTAAATTCTACTCATTCATCTGAGTTTGTCGGTAATGTTATTTTCAAAACAACATCGCGCGTAATACAAGGAATTCAGCTGATCGTTTGAACTACAAAGTACAAGGATAACATAAATTCTAGGAAATGCAATCCTCACCTCGCTCAGAAAACCCAGTCGCTTAATGTACGAGAGCGCAGCGGTGGTACATAGTTGGCGAGAAAAATCAGTCGGCCTACAAAAATAAACAGCTGATTATTACGTCTGCCTGGTACCAGGGCGGCATAAATCCAAGGCGTTTCAAATAGACCGCAGTTGGAATTAGTTGTAGATGGCGTTGTACCCAATAAAAGTGTCTAGTGGTTGCTACAGGGTGTTACATAACACGGCAACTCGCCGACAACTGGGCAAGTAGACCGGAACGGTGTAATATACAGAATGATCACTTTTATGTAGTAATCGTAGACTATATAATATTTTGATATATTTCTTCCCACGTTTCGTAAAGGTAATTTTATTATTTTGTCTGTCAAACGGTCTTTCAGAAACCAAACTAAATACACAGGTTTAAAATAGAGGTAGAGTATGAAAAATTAAACCATTTCATAAGTTTATTCATAAGCAAGAAATTCTATTAGCAAATAGTATCTTAATTGCAACTTGCAACACATCATAAATCAAGGTCAATATTGAATGATAAAATGAAAATGACGTCTGAAAATTATTTCGGATTTTGTAAAATGAAAGCCTTTGTACAATAGAATGAAATAAAAAATAACGACATACTTGGGATTTTAAAAAATCTCAAAAATCTCTATTCATCAATTATTACTGGGTTTTAAAAAATCTCAGTAGTAGCACGGAGTCTGGAATTGTGCCCGGTATATGGCAATAGGCTCACCCTCACCCCCTATTACATGGGACTCATGACATAAATAGTAAAAAGTGGATGTACAGTGGCGTTAAGTGCCGTAATGTACACCTCAGGGATAAAAGGCGGATGTATGTACTTAATTCATCGACTTGCAAGTCGGTATCTCTTGAGGATATTTATACCTCGTATAGATTATCAAAAAAAGTAAAGACAAATACGTAATACACAAGAATACAACACACAACTCGCCGTTTCATTACACCTAAAAATTTTCCGCCACAAAAATACAATCAACCTGTACATAAAATCTTAAAGTTGCAGCGGGATTGACGCAACAGCGTGCAAAATGAGAAGAAGCAAGTCATTGTGATCGCTTCCTAGTGTTATGTCATACTGACCTAGTTCTCTATAAAAATATAGCATAATTATGGAAAATTTGAGCACTCTACGCCACTGGGTCGCTCGTGGTTTATGAAGCGGTGAAGCCTCAAGTGATTGCGCACCACTGTAATAACTCTTGACTTTGATTTGCCACTTAATAATTTGCTGTTTACAGTCCTGAACTCCTGATATTATTTTTTGGTACAGGAACAAAACGATAAATGTTTGAAAGATCCACCTTGGATTGAAAACCTGAAAAAAGATCTAGGTACTAATTACAAGTAGCCTCTAGATACAGGTTGCTTGGAAACAGCTGATCTGGAAATTTAGGCTTACCTTCATCTTGTGGTAAACCTGATGATGGTAATGAACTGGTGAAAAGCAACTGTGGTCTTTACAGTTTTATCGTTTACGAGAAATTTTGATAGGCGATCAAAGAAATCCGGGAGCCGCTGGATGCATGCTTCGAACCGGCCTATCTGGAAGTTATTGGAGGAAGACTATGTTCTGCTGTATACGTCCTATGGCTGATATGATGATGACGATGATCAAAGTAATCCGTGAAGGTTAGACTAAAACAGATAGAGATTTTGAAGGCTAACAGTAAGAATCGATTGATAAAAAAAGGTAAGTTACGTTTAAAAACCGAATGCGTAGTAAATGCGTGGTTAAATTCACCTTCAAACGGTGACCGGTGATTACTATCGATTGAGCGCACTACAAGGGATTATTTTGATAAGCAATAGTACATACATGTATAGTTATTTTTTATATCTAATGTTATTGTCTACATAAACAATTATGTATTTTTTTATCTTATGGGACTAATGATCGTAGATGTACGTGTGTAACTGCACATCTTCTTGTATTTATTAGTGGTCAAACGTCGGCCCATTAAATATAAAAAAGTAATATCCGACTGCCTCGTTGGCCGAGTGGTCGCGAATGCGACTGCCGGGCAAGGGGTCTCGGGTTCGATTCTCGGGTCGGGCAAAGTATTACTGGGTTATTAAAAAAAACTCAGTAGTAGCACGGAGTCTGGAAATGTGCCCGGTATATGGCAATAGGCTCACCCCCTATTACATGGGACTCGTAACATAAATAGTGAAAAGTGGGTGTTACTTCTTTGTGCACTTCTGCCTACCCCTTCGGGGATAAAAGGCGTGATGTTATGTTATGTAATATCCGATTAGTCAGACAAAGACGTACGCTTAGATGTCGCGTAGCATTTTTGTTATCTGTGAAATTCAACGTAGTAGGAGGTAGGTCCATTGCCAGGAACAGCACAATTTTCAGACACTGTGCAATTACTTAGATTTTTTTTTGTGGAAAATTCACAAATGTTTTTGAAATGGAACCCAAAATGAAATATGGCGCGCTGTTTCGATTACTTCACTAATTGGGTACTAGTCAACGAGTCAAACTCAATACTATTTTCGAACTCTCAAAAATGACAGGTTTTTATGAATTTTGTACGAGTTTGTGTATCGTGATTCGTGACGTTGAGTTTTTTAGCTTCAAACAGCATACGTATCTACTTATTTCTTAATAATTTGCTGGAAAAATACTAAAATTAAGTTGGTCATAAAATTAATTATACAAAGTGTGATTATGTATTAAAGTTTTATTGTATTCAACAGTCGAAATAATCTACTTTTTTGAATAAGGAAAATACCCAGTAATGTTAGAATACAAACTATAACTAAAAACACATGAGTACAATACACTTGCTTCGGTCGGGTAAAAAAAGGTTCATACCTAAGGCATTTTAAAAACACTTCAAATTAAACACATAGACATTATAAATTATTATTGATGCATGCATCTATCTATCATTCAGTTAATATCTAAAAGCCTGGACATCCCAGGAGGCTGGCGTTAGGTGGGTGGATCAAGGGCCTGATACAGAAGGCAGTTCTCCTAGAAACGGCACGTATCATAAGGAGGTTTCTGTCTCTGGAGCCCTAACCACGGGCAGGCGGTAGCTTGGACCATGCTTCCGCTACTGGTCGGTTCCAGATGGTATGTCGTTGCTGACATATGACCAGAGAAAATAAGGGTATAAATTTTTGTTGTTTCCTTTTTTTTACTTTCGTTTTATTTAATAATTTAGTTGTAGTTAATTTTAAGTTGTTAATTACTAAGCCTTAGATATTTCGTTACCTAAATTCATTGAAGTACTAGGAACGCATAACTTCACAACACGTCTTGTACTAATGATACAGCGTAAAGGCGAAATCAATATTGTAATGCCCACGCGCGCACCACCTAGTCATTATGCGTGGGAGTTGATAATTTTTCGCGAAAGACTATTTTGAGTGACATGTCATTTGTTAGATCAAGATTGATTGAAATTAATAAATTAGTCATCACGATCATGCATTATGGGATAATGTGAATCCTTTTCGTGAATGTCGCGTTGACCCAAGTTTTCAGTGGATCTTTTCCACAATCCTGTACTGATTTTTGTCCTTAGCAGATAAAACTCGTTGAGTCCACTCTCGGTCCATAAAAAAGAGTTATTTTATTTTATTTATTTGGGAAAACAAACAGTGACACATTACATGATACATTATGACACAATACATAGGTAGTTCGAACAAATGTGTAACCAACGGCGTTTTCCACAGAATATAAATGAAATCATAAACACCATCACACAAACTTATATATCTAATAAAATATACTAAGAAAACATAAACAACATTACGCCTTTTGATCCCTGAGGGGAAAGGTAAAAGTATGATAATTATATATGGTTTTTTTGTGGTTATACAGTATGTTAGGTTAAACGAGGGACATATTCAAACCCATAATAGTGTATACTCACATGAACCTAACAAACATATAAACGAAACGAAAACACTAATAAATAACAGACAGAACCATAAAAACGCTTCCGCTTACGCTTACGGGTTACGGCTTAGCGGGTTTAAGCGCACTCTATCCTTTTCGGCAAGATCGGCGCATGTTTTGCAACGCGACTTACTTTATGTAAGTACTGTTTCTGTTTACAAGTTCACTTGTTGCGCGCTCAGTGTTCATGATGATTTATTTTATTGGACAATTACTTCAAAAATTTTGGTTATAGGTTTTTTACATATTCGGGACGAGAATCGAATACTGAATACCCTCCCTCAATAAGTCCCTCGTTTAACCTAACACACTGTATATGGTTCAGAAAAGAGAAAAAAAAAACATGTTGAGACTTTTACAAATTAAATGAAAATAAAATGAAATCTCTATAAGACCGACCAGCATAATCAAATTAAATTTAGCTTTATACAAACAAATGAAAAACGAAAAAAATTCAATTTTAATAATCAGTAAGTGATTCTAGTATTCTGACCTTACACTGTTTGGCACTAAAAGAAAACATATCAATATAGTGAAAATCCTTATTATAAGTTTCCATCAGTCGGCGTAGAGGCGCTCGCAATCCCGCGTTAGTTCGACAGGACGTCAACGCAAACTGAGGACGCGCACGTACCCCTCGGTGTATTGTGGTTCTAGGCACTATGTAACTTATGCTGTTACGAATTTCAATACAGTCATATGCATTTCTACAAAGATCATACAAAAACACTGCTCCTAGGAGATTACGCCTGGATTTTAATTCGAACAATTTGTCTCTTTTGCGTATAACTTCGTATGACACAGAAGCATTAAAACAACGATAATGCATTGCCCTCAAAAACTTACTTTGTACTTTTTCTATTTGATCCGAATATTTATTGTAAAAGGGATTCCATACCGACACCGCATACTCAAGCTGCGATCTGATTAAAGATTTGTATAAATACAAATAAGTCGTGGGACGCCTGAAGTCTTTAGAAGATCTCATTACAAAACCATACATGCGATAAGCGTTATTCACAATTCTGTCAATATGACCATTAAGGTGAAGTTTATCATCAAGAAGAAGAATCCCAAGATCACGAACGACGGACACCCTTGACAACAAAATCCCGTCAAGCGAGTATGCATAGTTAATGGCATTCCTGTTCTTTGTGAAGCTTATACAACTACACTTATTTATACTGAGCTGCAATTTATTTTTTCTACAATAATAAGTAAATCGATCTAAGTCTTCTTGTAGTAATCTACAGTCCTGTATATTAGTAACTGGTCGAAATACTTTCAGATCATCAGCATAAAGCAATAATTTCGAGTTACGGAAACAAGTGTTAACGTCGATAATAAATAAAATAAAAAGAAGAGGTCCCAAAATCGAACCCTGAGGCACCCCGGAAGTAACGCGAACAGTATCAGATTGAAAGCCATTAATGACAACTCTCTGAGTTCTATTCCTGACATAAGAAGAGAACCAGCGCAATAAATCTCCGCGTATACCATTGTATGAAAGCTTTTCCAATAGAAGACTATGATCAACCTTGTCGAATGCCTTCCGAAAGTCCGTGTATATAGAGTCCACCTGAACCCGAGAATCCATGTTCTTAAAAATATAGTCAACGAAGGTTACTAAATTAGTCGTGGTTGACCGTTTTTTAACAAAACCGTGCTGTTCTTGCAATACGATATTGTGAAGTACAGGGTATATTTTTATTATGGATTAAACGTTCAAAAAGTTATATGAATTACTAGTGACCTTCGCACTTCGCACGTGTGCAATATGCATGTATTATACATACAAACCTTCCTTAAGAATCACTCTATCTATTAAAACAAACCGCTTCAAAATCCGTTGCGTAGTTTTAAAGATCTAAGCATACATAGGGACAGACAGATGCGGATAGTGACTTTGTTTTATACTATGTAGTGATAGTGATAACTTTCGTGTAAAATACTAAATTAATTATTATGTTTTCAGGCTGACTCAAGTAATTATTTGACGAGAAACTCGACTAGTTTCAGGCCATGCTAGAGAGTAAATTCATGAGCAGCATTACGCGACGCGCGACGCGGCAACTGTCGCACTGCAATTGAACTAAGTCTAACTAGCCAAATAATTACGTGAGTAAGTTAAAAAACATAATAATTAAAAAAAGATTTGCTCATTGGTGTCAATTCAAACTGTATATAGGTGTCTATATACAGTTCAAACTGGGCCCCCTGCATCAGAAGATTTTCATACAAAAGGCAGTCAAATCTAGTTCACTTCGAACCTTAGCTAGATAAATAAACTTTCTTACAATCGACTACAAAACTTTAAAAAACTCACTAGGGTTTTTTAATCCCTCATTTGTACTGGTCCAACTGCCCAAGTACTACAACTACTTAAATCATCACCATCAGCCTATAAATCCCCACTGCTGAGCAAGGCCTGTACTTACACGAAGAAGGTTTGAGCACTAATCGCCAAGCTTACTCAATGCGGGTTGGCGATTTGAAACTTATTATGTAGAAATTATAAGCCCAGGTTTCCCCACGATGTTTTCTTTCATCGGTTTACAGTGGTGTCTAAATATTCTTAGAAAGTACATATAACTCGGAAAAAGTCACATTGATACTTACCGTTGGTAGGTTTCGACTCCGAACTTTCATGCATGAGAAGCGGGCGTCTTAAAACTCCGGGGCACCACGACTATATACCTACATATACGACATACACTTACAACTACTTAAATATGAATTAGTTCCCTAGTCATTTTAATCGTATTAGGAACTGGAAATTATTCCTTGGACTTATAATGAAACTCTGAACGGGAAGTAGGTTAAGTCTTGAAAAAGCCTAACGTTCAGCGATGGAAGTCTTATGATTGTAAATGGCGATAATGATGATGGCGATGATAAAATAATTGCGACCATATCAAACGCAAACTGCGTTTACTTTATGTTAAAATCTAATGAAGCCTAGGTGTACACCTATGATAATAATATTGTTGACATTCTTGGAAGGTAGAAGAAAATGTAGATCGATATTAAAGTCATGTCGAATGCATAACGCCCTTTTTGTTCGAGATTCGTTAGACCATCAATACGTTTGTCCTGGCAACCAATATTTCTTTGTTAGTTTGTTAATTTGAGTATTCAATTATTTCGTCACAATTATCTAGTCGTTCAAATTACATTTTTTTTTAAGTTGGTCGTTGTATTTTTCTTTTTAAAACATAAGTTTTTACCTGGTTCACCTCGTTTCTAATAATATTTATATCTGCTATGTACCTTCAGTTCAATGAACTCAGTAAAAGACTCATTGCAGTTTTATCAGACATTGCATTTTTTTATCGTGCAACGATCTGTATGCGCAGTTTTTTTCCTGAAAACGCATTTGCTTGATAGTCATGTTTGCTTAGTAAAGTAAATAACAAAGCTATGTACCAGGGTCGCTGAACAGCTAAGAGAATAATCAATACCTTATGTATCGATTTATGTATTTTTCAATCGCTTGCTGCATAGACGCTGTTTATTTTTTTGTAAAGAAATAATAAGAGTACATTATTATGAATGTAACGCCTTTTGTATTTGTAAAGGTCATGTGACGTGCAAACACGTTGCTCATGCATATATTCAGGCGCTTTCTAATATTTTTTTTTATGTCCTTAAGGAAACATATTGAAGTGATGTAATTAAGATAATGAAATTTAATAAATTTACATAATTATTTTTAACTAACTGATCTGACAGACTTCGCATTACCTCAATGACGTTGTTTTTTTTAATTGCCGCCGTTCAAATATTGCCTGGAATTCCCCTTCCATACATACGAAACGGAAATTCATTTTTATTTATATACATAGATTGGTTAGTGACAATTATAATACATACAAAACAAGTAAAACATTTTTCTGTAAAAAATAATAATAACTTCATGATGATGACCTACGCCGTATAAAATGGTCACAAACACAGTAGATTAACACGTTGCAAAGGAATAGGTTCAGGCGCTAGTTAATTACACACAAAAGACAAACGTTTTAAATTGATATTTTTTATTGGGCACATTTAAAACATATTTTTTATATACATTTAATCTAAATAAATGTGTACACCTAGAATCTAAAGCTATGATTCAATTATTTATTTCTGATAAATATTTATTAAATTTCCAATAAAAACTAAAATAAAATTAAAATTAACTATTATAAAATTACTTATACCTCTATATATACTATAAATACATTTTATATTTCCATGAATATTGAAAAAGATAATGATATTAATGAGAATCGAAAGATAACGATTAAGTATGTACAGTAGTAGGTATGTGATATTATTGTTGGAGGAAACGAAATAAATTTTTTTGTCATTATAAAACCTTTAACATTACGAATCCAAGCAATCACTTTCTTACTAACTTGAACGGCTCTTCACTACTTAATGTAAATCAAACGTCTTACAGGTAGATAGCGACATCTGTTGTCGAATAGCAAAACCATATATCGTTCACGCTCTGTTGTAGTTCTACTATTTGTTCAAAGATGGCGTGATTAAAGTCAAAGGAAAAAAATTTCGTTTCAATATTATCAGTTAATACGTTTCAATAAAAAGAGTATTTAGTTTAACAAAAACTGAAAAAGAATGTCAAGAAAATATGCAAAAAGAGTGAATTCATGATAAATTATAATCAATAAAAACCTAAATAAAATTAATACTAACTATTACTAAAATAAATATTTACAACTTAAAAATTAATTGAAATAAATTTTAAAATAAAAAAAAATAAAAACAACTATTTACATAAAAAATTTGAAACTTTCTGGGACAAAACTATGTTTCCGCCCGGGATCGAACCGGGGACCTTCTGCGTGTTAGGCAGATGTGATAACCGCTACACCACGGAAACTCATGATAAAGTACTGAAAATTACGAATCACATTGTTTGTTCTTATAACTAGTTATCTTGTGGTCATTGGTGATCGCTCCCCGCTAACTTCATTATAGACCTTATGTCCGATGCTTAAGAGACTAGTTTTGTGTATGAACAAATTAAAATTTGATTACTTATGACGAGTGCAGTTGCGCTATGTTACTATCACATCATTTTTATGTGACCAGTAGAAATGTATCTTATGCCTACTATACGATTGAAGTGTCTGTGGGTACAGAATCATAATACTTATGGCCTACAATTACCTGGAACTAATAATCGTAGCTTCATACGTTGTTTAACACTCCTTTTTTTTACAAAGGACGGTGTCAAAAGACTCTCAAAATATTTTTTACTGATTTTATTTAGGACCTTAGATCACATTGAATAAGCAAAAATCACCTTCGTACATTATCTAGTAACACAGAAAAATAAAATATAAATGAAACATCATTTTCCAAGTTTTTATTAGTGAAGCGAGGCGTGTGGCGCATGCGCATGCGTCACCATTCAGCCGAGGTGTTGACTTGTTGACGCAAACTCTCACGATCATGCACTACTGGGCACCCGGCACTGGTCAGTGACGTGCACACCATACAACATGCAAATAAGCACTGACACTCCCAGACTCCCTCTCGTCTCACCCAGGCGGGAGCAATCATTGATCATTCGAAGATTTTCCACCCTTAAAAAAAACAAATAAAAGGCGGGAGAAGTCATTCGATGATTTTCCCGCCTTAAAAAAAATACCCTATAAAATCATGCTACATAGTCAAATACATAGATTTCTCATTGATTAACACGACACGAACATTTACTGACATAGGTACAGAGATTTCATAATTTTAATCGATACCTACATAATTTGGAAAAAGTGGTCACTAATGCCATCTATCGAAAAAATATCTACGACTTTCTACTTTCTCGATACCGGAACATCGCGCCAGCAGCGCCGCCACCCAGCTATTGTGTGATGGTGGCGGAAGTATGTACTAATGCATAGCCGGTACAATTTGTTTGTTTACTCGTGCTGGACGCGAATTTTTTTTTTTTGGTAGTTGGTAATTGTTATACACAACTTCATAAGCACCTCTTTTTCGTTATCCGAGTATCCGACTCATTTAAAAAGTCGACAAAACGTAGTGTTTGTTGATTGAAAATAGAATTATTAATTTTGGCCAACTTATTGTTTACATTTTTATTTTCGCCATTTTGTTTTGATTATATTTTTGAGTGCAAGTGAATAATATATTAAAATTAAAACGAACTGTTACTTTAATCAAAATTACCAATGTAAAATTATAGTTGTGAGCTGATTATGAGTTGTGTGCTGGTGAATTGTGTTGTTCAATAAATTCAATATGAGTGCGTTATCCTTGTTGTTATTTGAAGAGGAAACGAAAATATTTCCAAGGAAAGGCGATTTTGCGTGTTACGTATTTCGGGCAGCGGGCTAGGCGTAACTCAAAAAAGGTAATATTATTCTTTCTTTTAATAAAAATACTACAGCGATTTGCGATTATAGGGAGGTATAATTTATTAGCATTGGTTGTGTTGTGTACCAATTCTACCTACGTAATTACTCAATATTATGATATTTCGGGAGTTTTATTTTCCGAGTTTAATCGAGTCTACTTACATTTATATTTAATTATGTGATACCTTCTACTTCTAATCTCTGTGCACGCCCCTGAAACTGCTACACAACAAACAATAAGTTCAGTAATACAAAATTACTATTGATATTGAGTACCTACCGAATTGAGTAGTACAAGAAAAAGGGCGGCTACCTGTCCCTAGTTTCTATGCTACCCTAGTACAATGTCGCAGAGAACCTAACGGGTAACCGGGGCTCCGTCTCGACGTGCAGGAGAAGGAATGGGTGGTCTGACACTCCCTCCCGCCTCACCCAGGCGGGAGCAGTCATTCGATGATTTTCCCCCCTTAAACCTAAAACCCTAGTACAGTACTGCTATGATTACTACAATTATCTTCTTGGACTAGATTTAACAACTTCTGGGAAAAACAAGAGTAGTGTTTAAACTGCGTAGGAGTTAAAATTTGATTTTATGTCAACAATTATTTTATTATAACTTGGTAATAGGTGATATTATAGCGATAACAAAAAGAAAATATATACAACTTGAAATATAAATAACTAGCGGCCCGTCCCGGCTTCGCACGGGGGGACTTAAGATTTTTTACATAGTTTTACGTTTTATTTATATTTATTCTCAGTTTTTTTTTATTTAGGAAGTATTTACCTTGTGAAAATAATTTTCTTGAACCATTCATTAAAACGATTGTTATGGGTAAACTATATAAGGTAGACATATGCTCTCGCGGACTTTTTTAAAAATAAATTATAAAAATGCTATCATAAGGTGGTGCCCAAAAAACTGGCAGCATTGCCACGTTGAATGGCAATGCTTAACCTCTGTCCTAGGTTTAATAATAATTAATAATAAAGACTTTGATTTTTATCTATAAGTACCCAGGACACATGAAATTATTTTACTATTACGTCATCAACTTTGTTTTTTTAGTTTCGTCTAGTCTAGTAGCTAACCAGCCCCGCATTAGTTTCCTGTACAAACGGAAAATTTACACTTTTCATTTTCATCCTGATGTCCTGGTATCCATCTATGTCGAAATATGAATATGTATTGTAAATCTAATTCTTTCTCTTATTCTTATGTATTCCCAATCCCCCGTCTCTTTTTTACCGAAATGTCAAAATATATGTCAAAATAAAGTTAATATTCACCTCCATTCTCTTCCTGATGTCCTGGTATCAGTGATTAAAAAAACAAGAAATGCTATTGCCTCAAAAACCCAAGCGGTCACCGGTGACCGCGCGTGACGTCATCGTGTGACGTAATTTTCAACCGACTTAAAAAAAAAGGAGGAGGTTCTCAATTCGACTGTATTTTTTTATGTTTGTTACTCGATAACTCGAAGATGCCTGGACCGATTTCAAAAATTCTTTTTTTGTTTGACAGGGTAGGCTTGTCATTTCGTCCCATTCTCATGAAGTCAGGATCTGATGATGGAATCCCAGGGAAACCGAGGGGAACTCTTAAAAATTATAGGCGCGACTAGTGCATTTGTTAATTTTTTCGTTAGGTATTTAAAACCACTACAATCTGATAAAGGTTTGGCGTTGATCTGATAATGGAGCCGACAGGCAGTCGAGGGAACTCCTCAACGGTTAACAGTAGCTACATTGTGTTTGGGTTTGATTAATGTATTGATGAGGACTTTTTACCTAGGTGGTATGTAAATGGTGGGTGTAAATGGTGGGCAGGTGGTATGTGATTGCCAATAAGGGTCTGATGATGAAGTAGTACCATAGTTGAGGGAACTCCTTAACGGTTAACAGTAGCTGTCTTGTGTTTGGGTTTGATTAATTTGTATTGATGAGGACTTTACACCTAGGTGTGATGTGGATGTCAATAAGTGTCTGATGATGAAGTAGTACCATAGTTGAGGGAACTCCTTAACGGTTAACAGTAGCTGTCTTGTGTTTGGGTTTGATTAATTTGTATTGATGAGGACTTTACACCTAGGTGTGGTGTGGATGTCAATAAGTGTCTGATGATGAAGTAGTACCATAGTTGAGGGAACTCCTTAACGGTTAACAGTTGCTGTCTTGTGTTTGGGCTTAAAGGACTTTACACTGTCACTAAATGACATAATATAAACAATATTGGTCGGGCTAAAAATATTCAAAATATTCGTCCTACAAATATTTATAAATGCGAATAATAAGTATTTATTAATTGCATAGGTAAGGAAAATTACTACAGTTATTTTGTAGTAAGTACTTACCTACTTATCTTTTTTCGTATTACCTCTACAAGAAGCATCATCACGAATTTTAGTCAGTAAGAGTCTGACGCGCCTTCTCGCCTCACCCGGGCGGGAGAAGCCAATAGATGATTTTTCCCCTCAAAAAAAAAATAAAGACAACGTCATCATCATGTCATTGTATACATGAATTTCTACTTATTGTTAGTAGGTATTTAATACTTGAAGTACCTATCATGACAAACATGAAATTGTTTCCTACTGGTTCTAATGTTGTCCTAAATATCAGATTACAACGTGTTTTCGAGGCTCGACTTTACATAGGTATGCAAATAAAAGACTATAGGTCTGTGTGACTGTGTGAGTGACTATTATAAAAATGCAAAAGACGGACGCACGTGCTTAAAAGCTAAAAATTTATAGTTACTAGCTTTTACCCGCGGCTTCGCTCGCGTCACAAAAGGATAAAAAGTAGTCTATGTGACATATACCAATACATAAAGCGCCATCTATACCAATACTTTTGTTTTCTAATATATCATTTTTTTCCGGGGTAAACAGTACCCTATTATTTAATCCGGACTTCTAACTTTACGTCTGCAAAAATTCAAAGCAATCGGTTTAGTAGTTACGGCGTGAAAGCGGAACAAACAAACAAACTCACTTTCCGATTTATAATTTTAGTAAATATTTTATGGATATGGACTGCCTCATTGACCGAGTGGTCGCAAGTGCGGCTGCCGGGCAAGGGGTCTCGGGTTCGATTCCCGGGTCGGGCAAAGTATTACTGGGTTTTTCAAAAAATTCCCAGTAGTAGCACGGAGTCTGGAATTGTGCCCGATATATGGCAATAGGCTCACCCCCTATTACATGGGACTCATAACATAAATAGTGAAAAGTGGGTGTTACATTGTACAGTGGCATAATGTACACCTCTGCTTACCCCATCGGGGATAAAAGGCGTGATGTTATGTTTTATGGATAAGTAAAGTTGGTTTATACAGAAGTAGTAGCTGTACAGTATACCTACCGTAAAATATATTTCATTTTTGTCCCTAAGTACCTAGTAATTGTTTAGACTTATAGGGAGGAATGAAAACAGTAGAATTGAATTGTCAAATCAATCTATCTTATTTATCTGATATCCCTGTTTTAGTGTTTATATATACCTACCTACTCATTGTACTCAAACACATCACCAACGACGACCAACGTCCCAATTAGAAACAATTTGCTGTCCATTAACTAATCGATGTGTGCGGAACTATTCACTGCCTGCTGACGTATGTGCGCCTGGTAATGTTAGTCACGTGGATTGGATTAAAAGGGGTTTGTGCAGGAGTTTCAAGCTGGTTCCTTCCTTGGTAGGCAGAGGCAGAGGTACAACTAGGTGTATATATTGTTTTGTCAAATCTACAATTATTATTTGCGACGGAGAAAAGTTGGTGATGAATAAGCTGATGCCCCCGTGGCTTTGCTCGTATTCTGTATGATATTAATTTATAGTTTTACAAACTTCTTCCTACAAATCCTACGTTATGTAAAACGTTTTACCTAATTAGGTCCATACAGCAGCCGACACATACCTTTAATTAGTAGAGTTTGCTCCACACCTTACGATTAACCTGCACAGTTCGACTGTAAACTGCTATCAAACTTGTTAAACCTATAAGACCAGTTAACTCAGTTACCAGGCTATCAGAATTCCAAAGAAGTATTACGTGGTATTATCACGCGTGTGTAATATCAACCAATAGATCAGCATGCACGCATGATTGGCGGCTGCAAAGGTCTTGCACGGTCTATCGCGCACCTATCCGTACTGCATGGTACTTGCAGTGTTAAACGATGCATTATGTTTAAGAATTAGAACATTAGTTGTCAGAAATGAGAATTGCACTATTGGTTTCATTATCATTATATCCACTATCAAGAATAAATAGCTTATTTCTTATAAGCTTCTGCCAGCGGCTTCGCTAGCGTTCTTGGGGGTAAAAAGCAGCCTATGTCACTATGTGTTACTCCAGGAATAGATGGGGCCCAATACGGCTGATGCCGATACATATTGAAGCATGCTTTCGTGCTAGGAATTAGCATGTTTAACAGTACCTTAAATATACTATGAAACTTAATACTGTCTAAATATAGGTCTCCGTGTGATAAACAAAGCAATCAATAGTCATAATGTAGTAGATCACAGCCAGAGTCGTAATATCGAAATGTGCGGTACATTAGTGCCATGTGTTTTGTATCGTGTTCTAATATGACGTGTGTATATGTAGTATTTTTAATACTTTTATAGCAAGGAAAATCTCTGATATTTTCCTTGCTATACATATATCTATCTGCCTTTGTCGAATGAACAAAAGCGGCTACTGGAACTTGCGCTCGTCCGATCGCCGAATTTCATTTTTTTATTTTCTGAATGTAAGAACCACAGATTGTATGAAGTCCTAGTACCAACAATTCATAAAATCGTTTAGTATTTTTATATTAACTATCGTGGGACAGTCGTATCGTGGGTCGTATTTTAGTTAACATGGTTAAATCGGTTAGCATAACATTTTTAGATATTAAACTCTGCCTCATTGTCCGAGTGGTCGCAAGTGCGACTGCCGGGCAAGGGGTCTCGGGTTCGATTCCCGGGTCGGGCAAAGTATTACTGGGTTTTTCAAAAAATTCCCAGTAGTAGCACGGAGTCTGGAATTGTGCCCGGTATATGGCAATAGGCTCACCCCCTATTACATGGGACTCATAATATAAATAGTGAAAAGTGGGTGTTACATTGTACAGTGGCATAATGTACACCTCTGCCTACCCCTTCGGGGATAAAAGGCGTGATGTTATGTTATATTATGTTATGTTTTTAGATATTAAAGCGTTTTTCAAAATTCAGTTTAGAATTTTGAAAAGTAAGCTGGTTTAGAATCATATTATGCGCCCTACGCGCGACACCAAGTAACAAGTAAGTGTGGGAGAGTCATGCCGGCTCGACCGGAGTGATACCAACCCAGGCGGGAGCAGTCATTCGATGATTTTCCCCCTTAAAGCCTCACAGAAGACCGACGTGAAACAACGCTTGCGTTGCGTTTCGTCGTGTGAGTGAGGTTACCGGAGGCCCAATCCCCCCCCCCCGCTTTCCGCAATCCCCTAACCTCAAATGCCTGACCCCAAAAGGCCGGTAACGCACTTGTAACGCCTTTGGTGTTCCAGGTGTCCATGGGCGACGCTGATCGCTTACCATCAGGTGATCCGTGTGCTCGTTTACCGGCTTATTTTGGTACCTTAATTATTAGTACTCGTATTGTTTGCAGAAATAAAATTCACTAGTTTCACTTGTTTCGCCTACGTAAAAACCGATTTTTGGAATTTCTTACCTAAATAGAAATAGGTACCACTTATAACAGGAAAACCAGTAAATAAATATGAACAAATATGTGTTTATCGATCGAATATCAAAGATAAAGTATAGTATTGCGCATACAACTTACTATTTTTATCATATCGGACGATTTATATTCCTATTTATATTGATTATAATAGTGTTATTACTATATAATAAGCCACCTGTTTAATTAATCCCCAAAATTTGTTTCATACAGAAGTAGTCTCTAGACATCGAAAATAAGGTCTTTAATGGGGGATAGTCGAGTCTTTGCTCGATTAGTTAATTGAATTATTCGTTTTAGCATTGCACACATAGACAGGTCAAACCGAAAGTATAGGTCTGTACCTCAAGGAGCCATCAGACCACCACAGATGGGGCTTCACAGGGCTGACGCCGATACGGAGCCGCGGAAGACTTAACGGGTTGCCGGGGCTCCGGCTCGAAGTGCAGGAGTGGGAACGGGGTGGTTTTTAGTCAGTAAGAGTCTGACACTCCCTCCCGCCTCACCCGGGCGGGAGAAGTCATTGGATGATTTTCGCCCCTCAAAAAAAAAAAAAAAAAGGTCTGTACATTATTAATGGTTTTATTTAACTGTCCCCGATCTGATATTTGGCACACACTCTTAATCATGATGACCATACACATACAACATAAAAGAACTTTTGTCGCATAACATAACATCACGCCTTTTATCCTCGTAGGGGTAGGCAGAGGTGAACATTATGCCACTGTACCTACTGTACACTTTTCACTATTTATAATTATTGAGTCCCATGTGGAGGTGAGCCTATAGCCATATACCGATACCGATCACAATTCCAGACTCCGTTCTACTACTGAGATACTTTGCCCGACCTGGGAATCGAACCCGAGACCCCTTGCCGGCAGTCGCACTTGCGAACCCTCGGCCAACGAGGCAGTTTTTTGTCACATATACCTCTATATGGTTATTTGTAGAATAACTCTGATATAAACCGTAGCACAAAAAAATAGTTTTTAAAATTTTAAATGTTATATCAACATCACCAATTTTGCCACAATTGGAAACTTCCACAGTTCTCTCACATTCCAATAACATCATTATATGAATTCCATCATAAATCAGAGCTCGTATTTGGTACATGGGCAAGACATAAATAATTCAATTCGAAGAACATGGACCCTCGGTAGGAACTCTGCAATTGCTTACGAGCCACTAAATTATGCTCAAACATCCGTATAGCTGGTTTGTTTGCTCATACAACTGGCGTATGACCTGTATAGCTGGGAAATAAACTCCTGTTTTAGTATGAGCTCCTGGTATTTTAATTTGAGTTCCTGTAGGACGACGAGTTGGTAGCTTGCTCGAGAAAATTACTCCTCCACGTGCAAACAAATCATCAGAAACAATTTACTGACTGACTGACTGACTGACAGCCTTGAATGCAGTTGGACAAGTGACAGATGTGGGACACTGGATTTTCACTCACAGTTCAAAAATCAACTAGGTACAGTACGAATGCAAAAAGGAAAATGTAATGAGTTTTATAAGCAGTTTATTTAATAAGTAATTCTACTTTTGCGTTAACCTTACAAAATTAAACCATATTAAAACCCTTTGTAAGTCATTAAATTAAATATCAATAAAATAAGTACCTACTTACTAAACAAATATAAAAGTTAGGTTAATTATAATGTTTAAAAAAAATATATTGAATTTAATACCAAGGTTTGCTCAAAAAACATTACTTATTTGCGTACTTTAAGTGTTTGTTACCGCACCCACGCATAATATTCAAGATTTGTCAAAGTCAAAGTCAAAGCATTTATTTCAATTAAACCATAGTTTGGTACTTTTCAAACGTCAACAAATACAAAATAAATAATAGTCTGTCAGTCAGTCCGTCAGTGAAGCTAGGTGAAGCTAGGTGCTCATTCCAAAACGTAGATTCGAATGGAGAAGAACGAGCAAGAAACTCCATTCGTTACTCTTTTAAAAAAGTAAGAGCGCTTCCAAATAAAAATACAAATCTTGAAGATTAATAGTAACCAATATATTTTATAGTCTCGTGTTGATTTCAATACACGTGGATACAATAATATTAGAGATATGTTAATGTGTGAGGTGTCCAGTTATAATTTATTTACAACTAGCTTCTGCCCGCGACTTCGTACGCGTAATCTCATTTTTTTCCCGTCCCCGTTCGTGATTTTCGGTAAAAAGTAAAAAAAAGTATTGGTTAAAAAGTATCGTATGTCGGTCTCCTGGCTCTAAGCTACCTCCCTACCAATTTTCAGCCAAATCTATTCTGCCATTCTTGAGTTATAAGTGGTGTAACTAACACGACTTCCTTTTATACCTCTATATATAGATTAGCATCATTTATGAAAAAAAATAACATTTTTAAGTCCATAAAGAAGAACAACAACCAATGCAAAACTATTCATTGCTACCTGTTTCTCGTTTGTTATTTTCAAATCTCTGTTTGTTTATGATAACCTGGTACCTACTTACATGAGCTTATTCCACTTTGTTCACCCAGATGAAATAAAAGGCGATTTTTCGTGTCTTAGTTCAAGGAACGTTTACTTAATAATGATTCAAAAATTTAAACACGAGTCACTCACACATAATTCATTTGAAAGACGAGGAGGTGGAGGAGTCCTAATTTTTAACAAAACTTGAATACAGTCGTTTATAATAATTTTAAGTAGGTACTTAAAGAAGTGGCCTTTCAGATAGTGAGATAGGTTAATCAATAACGTGAGAGACAGCTTAAAAATAGTTTGATTCATAATATTCTTAACTAATAAGTAAGTAATAAATTGAGAGATAGACACACATACACAATCAAAATGAGCAACATCACTTGTTGAATTGAATTTATTCATTCAAGATTTGATAAAAAAATTCATTAATGAATTCAACGTGTAATAAAATAAATAGCAATTCAATTTATTGCGATGTTATTGTTATAAGTTGTGGATGCCGACGTAGTCGGGATGTTGCGAAGGGAGATGGCCGCCTTCCAGCGACGTTTTGACGTGCTGGAGGGCAGGCTTTTGCGCCCCCCGCTTGCATCGAGCCGGGCCTCCCCGCCCGCGACGTCGGGCTCATACGCGGCTGCTGCGGCCAAGCCGCCGACCTCCACTGGTCAGGCTGGCCGCGGCCCCCAATCGCCGGCAAAAGTACGAGCGCCTCCTTCCGCGAGGCCCTCGGTGCCCCCGCCGGCGCAGACCCCGGCTGCGGCGACAGCGCCTGCGCCCGCGAGGTGCAAAAAGAGGAGGGGCACTCCAGCCCAGCAAGCTGGAGTTGCAACAGCGGCGGCGGAATCCGCCCCGCGAGTGGAGGACGGCGGCGGTTGGCAGATCGCCGGCGAGGCGAGGAGAGTCGCCAGGGAGGGCCGAAAGCGCCGCAAAAAGGCGCAGCGGCAGCGACGGCAGCAGCAGCGCAGAGAGAAACGCGCTGCTGCCCTGCTCCTCGCCCCTAAGACCGCGGCTGTGGTCATCACCCTACAGCCTGAAGCGGTCAATAGGGGCGTAACATATGGCGACGTCCTCGCCAAACTGAAGGGGGCGGTAACTCCTGCGGAGTTCGGGGCGCCAAACGGGTTCGCGGTCAAGGTGACCGCTACCGGAGCCCGTCTTTTGGAGGTCCCCGGCGCGGCCAGTGGCCCATCGGCCGACGCCCTGGCCGAGAGGCTTAGGGCGTGCCTCGGTGCGGACGAGGCCCGCGTGTCCAGGCCCACCAAATGCCTGGATGTCAGGATCTTGGGCCTGGACGACTCCGTAACGGAGAGTGAGGTGGTGGCCGCTGTGGCCAGGACGGGAGGGTGCCCTGCTGACCAGGTCAGGGTGGGCGCCATCCGTCCGGTCGATCAATGTCGCCGTGGTCTCCGAGCCGTATTTTGTCCCGCCCAGGGATCACTGGGTGGCGGACCTGGACGGCTCGGTGACCATCATCTCGTCGGCCGCCGCCGGTACCCCGACTCTTGAGGCTGCTCAAAGAGGCCGGGGTTGTGTCGCAGCACGGTTCGGAGAGCTCGCTGTGGTGGGCGTGTACTTCTCTCCGAACCGAACTCTCGCCGAGTTCCACAACTCCTTGAGGGAGTTGGTCACAGTCGTCGTCGGGTTTCGTTCCCTCCCCGTGCTCGTCCTCGGGGACTTCAATGCCAAGAACTTGGCTTGGGGTTCCCGGTTCACTGACGTCCGGGGTAGGATGGTGGAAGACTGGGCCCTTGAGACAGGCCTAGTCGTCCTGAACCGGGGTTCTGTCCCCACGTGCGTGCGGATGCAGGGCGAGTCGGTGGTGGACATTTCGTTCGCCAGCCCTGCTCTGGCACCACGTATAGTTGGCTGGCGCGTCATGGAGGAGGTGGAGACGTACTCCGACCACCGGTATATCCGGTTCGACGTCTCCGCCGAGTCCGCGGACCCGCCGGTCAGACAGGCCCCATGTGGCCCGCGTTGGGCGCTGAAACAGCTGGACCGGGAGCTGCTCCTGGAAGCCGCCATCGTGCAGGCCTGGGTGTTACCACCGGTCAGGCCTGCCGACATAGACGAGGAGGCTAAGTGGCTCCAGGACGCCATGTCCAGGATTTGTGACGTGGCGATGCCCCGGATCCGGTGGAGCCAACAAAAGCGCCAGGTGTACTGGTGGTCGCAGGAGCTGGCAGCTCTGCGCAAGGCGTGCACTACTGCGCGACGCCAGTACACTAGGTACCGCAGGCGCCGTATCCGTCCTCCGAATGCGGATGCGAGAGAGGCGGAGTTGTATGAGGGATACAGGGCGGCGAAAGCCGTCCTCAAGGCGGAAATCCTGCGGGCCAAGGAGGAGGCCCGCCGAGAGATGCTGGGGACTCTGGACAGAGATCCGTGGGGACGCCCGTACCGCATGGTACGCGACAAGCTCCGCGCTTGGGCACCCCCGCTCACCCAGAGTCTCCGGCCAGAGGTCTTAGAGGAGGTGATTGGCGCCCTGTTCCCCCGACTGTGGAGGGGCTTCACCCCTCCGTATATGACTCCGCCCCCTGCGGTGCCCGACGCGGGCTACAGTGACGACGACGACGACATCGTCCCAGAGGTGACCGAGGCAGAACTGAGAGCGGCGGTGCGCCGGATGGGCGCCAAGAACACCGCCCCAGGACCCGACGGCTTGCATGGCAAAGCATGGGTCCTGGCCTCAGAGGCTCTCGGGCCTCGATTAATCGGTCTCTACAGCGCATGCTTGGAGAGAGGCCAGTTCCCGCTTCTCTGGAAAGCGGGCAAACTGGTCCTCGTGCGGAAGACGGGGCGCCCTGCGGACTCTCCGTCCGCATACCGGCCCATAGTGCTGCTCGACGAGGTGGGGAAAGTCTTCGAAAGAATCATTTCGAACCGCCTCGTCGCGCACTTGACGGACATTGGGCCGGACCTATCGGACGGCCAGTTCGGCTTCCGCAGAGGGCGCTCCACGGTGGACGCCATCATGCGCGTTAGGGACCGGACGACGGGGACTGCAGTGTCCAGGGGTAAGGTCGTAGTGGCGGTGTCTCTGGACATCGCCAACGCCTTCAACTCCCTGCCCTGGAGCTGCATCTTGGAGGCACTCCGATATCATCGGGTGCCTACCTACCTCCGTCGTGTAATCGAGGCATACCTGACGGACAGGTCCGTCATTTACCCCGGTCATCGGGGCGAGTGGAATCGGCGAGAGATGTCACGCGGTGTTCCGCAGGGTTCGGTTCTGGGGCCGCTCCTGTGGAACATCGGTTATGACTGGGTGCTGCGCACCGACCTCCCGAACGGCGTTAGCACAATATGCTACGCCGACGATACGCTGGTGCTAGCGCACGGGAGGTCGCACCAGGCGGCGGCCGATCTAATGGCGACAGCGGTTGCGACAGTCGTTGAGAGAATCCGGCAGTTGGGACTCGAGGTGGCGCTCCACAAGTCCGAGGCCATGTGTTTTCATGGCCGCGGGAACGCGCCACCTCCGGGTGGGTCCCAAATAACGGCGGGAGGAGTTACCATCGGCTTCGAGACGACGATGAAGTACCTAGGACTCGTCCTCGACAGTCGGTGGAACTTCATTGAGCACTTCCGACGTTTGGCTCCAAAGTTGGAGAGGACGGGGGCTGCGTTTAAACGCATCCTCCCCAACCTCGGGGGGCCAAACGCCTCCTGCCGGAGGTTATACGCCGTGGTCGTGCGGTCCATGGCCCTCTACGGCGCCCCTGTTTGGGCGCCAAACCTGTTGCGGCGTCCCGCTCGGACGCTGCTCATGGCACAGAGGGTCATGGCGATCCGAATGATCCGCGGATACCGCACGATCTCCGGGGAGTCGGCGAACCTCCTTGCCGGGTTACCGCCGTGGGATCTGGAGGCGAAGGTGCTCGCGCGCGTGCACAGCATGCGCGCGGAGGCACGTCGCCGGGGCGAAACTCCGCTGCCGCGCCAAATAAGTGCGTGGCGGGATGAGCTCCGGCGCGATCTCATGGCGGAATGGCAGCAACGACTGTCGCAACCGAGGGCTGGGCTCGCTGCCATCGCAGCGGTAAGTCCCCTCTTTGAGGAGTGGCTTGAGAGACGCTACGGCGTCCTCACCTACCGCCTGACGCAGGTCCTCACCGGACATGGGAGTTTCGGGAGGTACCTGTGTCTGATGGGGCGGGAGGAAACGCCCGGGTGTCATCACTGCGAGGACCGCCCTGAGGACACGGTGGAACACACGGTGGGAGAATGCCCTGCGTGGGCTGAGCACCGCCGTGTCCTCAGGGAAGTGATCGGCGATGGCGACCTCTCGCGTCCGGGCCTAGTGCAGGCCATGATGCGGAGCGAGGGGGATTGGGATGCCGTCTCCTCCTTTTGCGAAGCAGTCATGCTAGCTAAGGAGGAGGCGGGACGCGTGAGGCAGCGAAGCGCTGCCTCCTCGCAACCCAGCCATCGCGAAGGACACACCGGGCGTCGGGGATCGCGGGACGATCTCCGGCCACCGTAAGCGCGGGCCTGCGGACGGCGAGCATGGGTGGCTCCCCGTCCGACCAGAAACAGACCCGAGCGTACGGCGCGTCGCGTTCCGCGCGCGCCTCAAAGAGCCATCAGACCACCACAGATGGGGCCCAATACGGCCGATGCCGATTCGGAGTCGCGGAGAACCTAACGGGTAACCGGGGCTCCGGCTCGACGTGCAGGAGAAGGAACGGGGTGGTTTTTAGTCAGTAAGAGTCTGACACTCCCTCCCGCCTCACCCAGGCGGGAGAAGTCATTCGATGATTTTCCCCCCTTAAAAAAAAAAAAAAAAAAAAAAATTGTTATAAGTTATAGGACAAGAAATAAAAATGTAAGATAATATAATTTGTGCCAATAAACCTGTTTGGTTGTAAAAAACACTCATTTTAGTTTTTTTGTTTGATATTTTTTCTCTCCATACGTAGCTGCGTAGGTCCCGGCCGAGAATAAAGTACGATAGAAAACCACAAGAGAGAAAAACTAAACAATTGTTGATTATTTTCTTGTATATCAACGTATTCTGTGGTGCAGTAGGCAGCAGGCCAATCTAATCTTTTCTTTTAAATTCTATCACTTGAGCATAAAGTAGAAAATACAATGACAATATTGACGAATAGGAGTAGATTGATATGCCGGCCACAGTACTAACTAAAACAATAAGTACTATTCCTTTAGTATATTTCTTTAGTATAAGTAGTATATTATGCATATTATTATGTTTTCGGCTTACTCACGTAACTCGACTAGTTTCAAGCCATGCTAGAGACTCATATTCATAAGCAGCTTTCGCAACCCGCGACGCGGCGACTGTTGCGCTGCTACTGAGTGGTAGCAGTACCAGTGACACTGACCAGTACTTTTAGGTATTTGAAACGAGGAAGGGTCGATGGCAAATCAGCTGACGAATCACCTGATGGCAGTAACAAGTGCGTTACTACCTCTATAATCGAATACGGCCATAGAAAATTTAGAGAGAGCTAGCAGTAGAAGGGCAGCTTTCCCAAATATAAAAATAATGCTGTTGTAATTTCAAAGAACGTACTTTTTATAGAGACGAATTTGGCAATACAAGTTTAGGTAGAGATATCATTAACGATTTAAATGACCCCCTATTACATGGGATTCATAACAAAAATAGTGAAAAGTGGGTGTTACATTGTACAGTGGCATCAAGTGCTGTAATGTGCACCTCTCTCTGACTTCGGGGATAATAGGCGTGATGTTATGTTATATCATTAACAAGTACCTACTTAATTATTGGCACCACTTGAAAAATTGCTTGATTAATCAATCATTATCGGTTTGATTTTTGATTGACAGGGTCTGGTTTATTTCGTTTCCATTAATTTCTTATGCGTAATAAATATAATCGATTTGTATATTAAAAATCTTAAAATCCAGGACTGATGAGTACCAGATGTTTTATTTTATTCTTGGTACCTGCCAACAAGCGTGTTTACCACATACCACATAGATACTAAAATGCTGTGTAGGTAGATGTTCTATTTAACCGACTTCAACAAAAGTAGAAGGGTCTCAGTTCGCCCTGTATGTATGTGTGTTTGTGCACGATTATCTCGTGATTGGCTGAACGGATTCTGATGTGGATTTTAGAAGAAGTAATTGTTACACTTTTTTTTTTTTTTAAGGGGGGAAAATCATCGAATGACTGCTCCCGCCTGGGTGAGGCGGGAGGGAGTGTCAGACTCTTACTGACTAAAAACCACCCCGTTCCTTCTCCTGCACGTCGAGTCGGAGCCCCAGTTACCCGTTAGGTTCTCCGCGACTCCGAATCGGCATCGGCCGTATTGGGCCCCATCTGTGGTGGTCTGATGACTCTTTGAGGCGCGCGCGGAACACGACGCGCCGTACGCTCGTGTCTGTTTCTGGTCGGACGGGGAGCCACCCATGCTCGCCGTCCGCAGGCCCGCGCTTACGGTGACCGGAGATCGTCCCGCGATCCCCGACGCCCGGTGTGTCCTTCGCGGTGGCTGGGTTGCGAGGAGGCAGCGCTTCGCTGCCTCACGCGTCCCGCCTCCTCTTTAGCTAGCATGACTGCTTCGCAAAAGGAGGAGACGGCACCCCAATCCCCCTCGCTCCGCATCATGGCCTGCACTAGGCCCGGACGCGAGAGGTCGCCATCGCCGATCACTTCCCTGAGGACACGGCGGTGCTCAGCCCACGCAGGGCATTCCGCTACAGTGTGTTCCACCGTGTCCTCAGGGCGGTCCTCGCAGTGATGACACCCAGACGTTTCCTCCCGCCCCATCAGACACAGGTACCTCCCAAAACTTCCATGTCCGGTGAGGACCTGCGTCAGGCGGTAGGTGAGGACGCCGTAGCGTCTCTCAAGCCACTCCTCAAAGAGGGGACTTACCGCTGCGATGGCAGCGAGCCCAGCCCTCGGTTGCGACAGTCGTTGCTGCCATTCCGCCATGAGATCGCGCCGGAGCTCATCCCGCCACGTACTTATCTGGCGCGGCAGCGGAGTTTCGGCCCGCCTCCGCCGACGTGCCTCCGCGCGCATGCTGTACACGCGCGCGAGCACCTTCGCCTCCAGATCCCACGGCGATAATCCGGCAAGTAAGTTCGCCGACTCCCCAGAGATCGTGCGGTATCCGCGGATAATTCGGATCGCCATGACCCTCTGTGCCATGAGCAGCGTCCGAGCGGGACGCCGCAACAGGTTTGGCGCCCAAACAGGGGCGCCGTAGAGGGCCATGAACCGCACGACCCCGGCGCATAACCTCCGGCAGGAGGCGTTTGGCCCCCCGAGGTTGAGGAGGATGCGTCTGAACGCAGCAATTGTTACACTTAGGAGGTTTTAGTAAGTAGCCAACTTCCAAAAAAGAGGCGGTTGAACTCGGTTATTTTAAACATCACTACATAGTATAGAACAAAGTCGCTATCCGCCGTCTGTCCGTTCCTATGTATGCTTAGATCTTTTAAACTTCGCAATGGATGTTGATCCGTTTATTTTTTAATAGATATAGTGATTCTTGAGGAAGGTTTATATGTATAATATAGTTGGTATATTTACATAAGTATTGCACCCGTGCGAAGCCGGGGCAGGTCGCTAATAATTTTTATAAAACAATTCCAGAGGAGAGAGGAGATTATTTCCAGAGGCCTTAGTACGAGTATAATTTACGTTAAATGTATTCGAAACGAGTACGCTTTCGGCGGTCTGCAGGATTGGCCACCACCATTGAACCAACCAATCAGAGCGCCGAACGCGTACTCGTTACGATTACTTTAAACGTAAAAAAAATTCGTACTTAGGCCACAGATCGTGTCAAAATATTTCGGTGTGTACTAGGCAATCATAATTGATTGCTGTTGATATTTAGCGTAACCCGAGCGAGACCTAAACTGTAATGACCGAAAAAGATTATACCTATTATCAATAGAACAGCAACAATATTAGACTAGTTTCATTCTATTAATACATTATCGCATTATCTGCTTCAAAACAGGTTCAAATCTTGATTTGAAAGCGCCACTGCTTAGGGTAGGGTGCTAGTGTAAGCGAGAGTTTAAGAATTGATAAAAAGTTTTGTGTAAATTAGGTACTGTCCTTAATCAAGAATAAATTATTTAGATTGTTCAATGCAATAAAATGGAAAAAAATCATGACACTTTCATTAATTGATTTTATGATCAACTTAATTTTACAATTTTTGTAGCAAATTTTCAAGAAATAAGTATGCTGTTTAACGCAAGAAAAACGTGACGTCACAATACACAATCTCGTACAAAATAGTGATAGATAGTACAGGGATAAAAATAAACCTACCTCTATATCTTAGCTTATTCTATTACATAAAGCTGAAGACTTGTCTGTCTGTTTGTTTGTTTGAACGCGCTAAACTCAGGAACTACTAGTCCGATTTCAAAAATTCTTTAGACTATAAAACATCACGCTGAGATTAATAGGCGCCGAACAGAGTGGGTGCAACCACACGGAAGTAGGAAAAGTGTGAAATAACGCTATTTAGTGCAGCTAGATGTAGTGATTATTTTACCCTGTAGGTACACATACACTGTACACAGTTATTCAGAAAAGAACACAGTTTCCTTTCTGAACACAGTTCATAATAAAGTAATATACACATCACATCTACAGCCTAGTAGCCACCGCTGACCAAAGGTTTCTCCTCAAACGGAGAACGTTTGCATTAATCACCACGCTTGCACAATGCGAGTTGGCGATTTCAAACTTGTAATTAGACACAATAAGCCCAGGTTTATTCACAATGGTTTTCTTCACTGCTTGTCAGTGGCACGTAAAAAGTCACATAGGTACTTGCCGTTGGTAGGTTCTGAACCCGCACGTGCTTGAGAAGCGGGCGTCTTAAACCTTCGGGTCATCACGAGTATTTAAGAATAGTCATAAAGTAAACAGACACCATTATTATTTATTAATATTTTGTAATCATGTTCGAGAGGAGTGACGCATACACAGTTGACGTCACAAAACCACTGAGTCGCGCGTCTGTGGTCGATTATCTCGCAGGTATAACAATAGGTACGTAACACTAAAGCTTCTCAGAGTTAAATATGTATATTTTAATGATTGTTTTATTTATTTATTTATTTATTTTACACTTTAATGCACACAAAATAAGGTACATAAGGCGGACTTAATGCCATATGGCATTTTCTCCCAGTCAACCTTTGGGTTAAATGTAAGCTCAGCGAAAATGGGCCTGTGTAATATCCAAAAAAAAAAACCAAAATAAATAACTAATAGTAATAATAAATACTGTATAACATACTGTATAAAAATATATAATAAACACAAAATATGTACATACATAAATAACTTCATATATATAATTATAATATAATATAAATTGACGAAGATATAAATTAAAGAAGACACGAACTCAGCGTTGTAGCGCCTTTAAATAGGCCTCACGAACACTACGTTTAAAAACCATTTTGTTTGGAGCCATTTTTATACTATGGGGTAGTGCATTCCATAATTTAATTACACTAACTCTGAAGGAGTTAGAAACGAAGGAAGTGTGGTGAGACGGGATCTCTAGAAGCAAACTTTCAGCTGAACGGAGATTTCGGCTGTGAGAGCTGCCCAAAATCTGAAAGCCAGATTTTAGGTATTCGGGAGCACAAGGATCATTTAGAATAGAGAAGAGCATGCAGAGGGATCTAAGGGATCGCCTCTCACGGATAGGAAGCCATTTAAGCTGAGCGCGAAAGGAAGAGACATGGTCGTATTTACGTAGTCCGAAGATAAAGCGGATACAATTGTTGAGCATTCGATCCAATTTGTTAAGAAGGTCTTGGGATAGGTCAGAGTAACAAACATCAGCATAATCAATCACAGGAAGCACAAGAGACCGAACAAGCAGCGCTTTTGTATTTGGTGGAAGAAAGTTTTTAAATCTGTAGAGAGATCGCAGCGTGGTAGTGACTCTTTTACTTACCTGAGTGACATGGTGGTTCCAACTGAGCCCTCTATCCAGGTACAGTCCCAAGTCCTTTACATGAGGAGACAACGGTATGGTCACTTTACCGAATATGATTGGCTCAAGGTGAACAGTATTTAAACAACTCAGATAGTAGGAACTACCTAACACTATGGCCTGACACTTACCAACATTTACTGTGACACCATACTTTTTAGACCAATCTTCCACAATGAGTAAGTTGGCGTTGAGTTGTTGGATACAACTCCCCATATCCGCAATCCTAGCTTGAGCATATAGTTGCAAGTCATCGGAATACAGATGATAAGAGCATGTGAGAAGACTAGTAATAGAATTTATAAATAAAGAAAACAATAGAGGAGAGAGTATACCGCCCTGCGGTACACCAGCCGTCAGTCCGCCCCAGTCAGAGAGTTCCTGACCAACGCGAACAGACTGCTGGCGACCACGAAGATATGTTGAGAACCACTCCCGCGACGACGACGAGACCCCAGATTGAGTTAATATGGCCAAGAGAATATCGTGGTCAACTGCATTGAAAGCGTTGGAGAAGTCGATTAAGATCAACACAGTTAACCTCGAATCCTCCATACCACACCTCACATCCTCAGTGACTTTGAGCAAGGCAGTAGAAGTGCTATGGCCGGGTCGGAAACCAGATTGGAAGGAAGACAGTAGTTTGTGTTTTAAGATATATGAGGAGATTTGTCTATGGATTGTTTTACTGTTGTTTCGGGCCTGGGTGTCATGTGTATGTGAAAATTTATGTTTGTAAACGCACCCACGACGCAGGAGAAAATCCTAGTTTCCAACGTTTTTGAACTGGACTCAGACTACTATAGTATAGTATAAAGCTAGTAATTATTATCTATATAAAGCCGAAGAATTTGTTTGTTTTTTTGATCGTACCTATCTCAGGAACTACAGTTCGATTTGAAAAATTTATTATAAGTAATTACTTTTATGTTGGATAGTCCATTTATCAAGGAAGGATACGCTTAAAATATACGCCGAGAACCAAAACCACGCGGAAGTAGGTAGTGTTCAATATTATTCCTCAGATACAATTTATCTTCGGAAAATCAGCCCTTAACAGCATCAAAATGCATGTAAAACAATATACTTAAAAGTCGTATTCACAATATCTGATAGTACCCGCTGTAACTTGCACAACACCTTTATCAACATTACTTCTGAATTATGAATATTTACTATGAAAACTCTATTTGTTCTCACTTAAAAATATACCATTATCAACAAATACGTATCAAAAAGCTTAGGTATAAAGCTTACCTATATAAAAAAGGTTATAAAGCTTATTATTGGTCAAGTGTCGCGTGTGTAATGTGCACCTCCGCCTACCCTTCGGAGATTGCCCGATTACCGCCGTGGGATCTGGAGGCGAAGGTGCTCGCGCGCGTGCACAGCATGCGCGCGGAGGCACGTCGCCGGGGCGAAACTCCGCTGCCGCGCCAGATAAGTGCGTGGCGGGATGAGCTCCGGCGCGATCTCATGGCGGAATGGCAGCAACGACTGTCGCAACCGAGGGCTGGGCTCGCTGCCATCGCAGCGGTAAGTCCCCTCTTTGAGGAGTGGCTTAAGAGACGCTACGGCGTCCTCACCTACCGCCTGACGCAGGTCCTCACAGGACATGGGAGTTTCGGGAGGTACCTGTGTCTGATGGGGCGGGAGGAAACGCCCGGGTGTCATCACTGCGAGGACCGCCTTGAGGACACGGTGGAACACACGGTGGGAGAATGCCCTGCGTGGGCTGAGCACCGCCGTGCCCTCAGGGAAGTGATCGGCGATGGCGACCTCTCGCGTCCGGGCCTAGTGCAGGCCATGATGCGGAGCGAGGGGGATTGGGATGCCGTCTCCTTCTTTTGCGAAGCAGTCATGCTAGCTAAGGAGGAGGCGGGACGCGTGAGGCAGCGAAGCGCTGCCTCCTCGCAACCCAGCCATCGCGAAGGACACACCGGGCGTCGGGGATCGCAGGACGATCTCCGGCCACCGTAAGCGCGGGCCTGCGGACGGCGAGCTTGGGTGGCTCCCCGTCCGACCAGAAACAGACCCGAGCGTACGGCGCGTCGCGTTCCGCGCGCGCCTCAAAGAGCCATCAGACCACCACAGATGGGGCCCAATAGGGCCGATGCTGATTCGGAGTCGCGGAGAACCTAACGGGTAACCGGGGCTCCGGCTCGACGTGCAGGAGAAGGAACGGGGTGGTTTTTAGTCAGTAAGAGTCTGACACTCCCTCCCGCCTCACCCAGGCGGGAGCAATCATTTGATGATTTTCCCCCTTAAAAAAAAAAAGCCCTAGGAGATAAAAAGGCGTAATGTTATTATGTTTATGTTATGTCACATGTGCAGGGAGCAAGGACTCTTCGGCTTAATCTCTTTTTTTGAGCGGGAAAATCATCCAAATGACTTTTTCCGCATTAGGTGAAGCGAGAGAGGTCAGAGTCTTACTGACTAAAAACCACCCCGTTCCTACTTCTACTCTTTAAGCTGAAGCCCCGGCAAACCGTTAAGTCCTCCACGGCTCTGTATCGGCATCAGCCCAATTGGGCCATCCGCAGTATCTCAATATCTGAGTCAAAGTGTCATTGGATATTTTTCAGCTTTTCGATTACACGGTGTTCCTAATAAAACTAATGAAAAGTGGGTATCGTTTCTGTCTACCTCTTCTCGGACTAAAACCAGCCTGTCTTAGCATGAAATAAAATTAATACTAGTACTATGAAAAATGCGTAGTAAATAATAAGTACTAATTATACAAATAAATAAAATAACAATTCGAATAAACATTTGTTTTCACTTCCTCGCGTGAGTTTACAATGAGAATGCAAAATAGTAATCATTCAACGTACTCTATCGAGGCAACGCGACTAAATAAAAATGACTTGCAAATTGCTATTGTCTTTATTGAATACTAGCGGCCCGTCCCGGCTTCGCACGGGGGGACTAAAGATTTTTTACATAGTTTTACGTTTTATTTATATATTTATTCTCAGTTTTTTTTATTTAGGAAGTATTTACCTTTTAAAAATATTTTTCTTTGAACCATTCATTAAAACGATTGTTATGGGTAAACTATAAAAGGAAGACTTATGCTCTCGCGGACTTTTTTTAAAATAATGTTAAGATGAACAATTCATCTATAGAGCATTTTTGTATAACTTTAACTATATGCTCAGCGCACGCCACGGAAGGCCTCAGAAACGATACTTTTCCCCCGTTTTTAAAACATTTTTGGTTACTGCTCCACAACTATAGGACCTAGCGTGATATTATATAGCCTATGTTACTTCTGAATAATGCAGCTTTCTAATGGTGAAAAAATTATTGCAATCGGTCCAGTAGTTTTTGAGTTTATTCATTACAAACATCCAAAACTGCCTCGTTGGCCGAGTGGTCGCAAGTGCGACTGCCGGGCAAGGGGTCTCGGGTTCGAATCCCGGGTCGGGCAAAGTATTACTGGGTTTTTAAAAAAATTCTCAGTAGTAGCACGGATTCTGGAAATGTGCCCGGTATATGGCAATAGGCTCACCCCCTATTACATGGGACTCGTAACATAAATAGTGAAAAGTGGGTGTTACATTGTACAGTGGCATTAAGTGCCGTAATGTGCACCTCTGCCTACCCCTTCGGGGATAAAGAGGCGTGATGTTATGTTATGTAAACATACAAAAATACAAAAATACAAATCTTTCTTCTTTATAATATTAGTATAGATATAGATATAGACATGACATTCACATATGGTCGGGTTATCTCCCCTGGTCAGGCAGAACGGAGCAAGCGTGTTTAGTGGAATTTAAACATTTTGAAAGACAGACGTGTATTGCACGTATTATTATCAGTAAACAGTTGTCGAAAGAAATTCGTATTCATAGTGATTTCGCAAAAAAATATCAATCAATATTTATGTCTTAAAAATACCTACTATTAATATTAAAATTAAGTGTAAACCTGCCAATAACATGTTATTAATAAATCAGTATTATGTTTCAAAATAATATGAATACTAAATAATAGTTATAATGTGCTAATTTACAAAATTATATCGTAATATTATCCAGCAATAAAATAACTGTGGGTCATAAATAATATAACAGGTCCTAATAAATAAAAACTAATACTCAATAACAGGTCGCGAATAATTGAATAAATAAAAGAACAGTTTTTTTTTACTAAAATGTCAAATTTCAGTTTCGAACGAGTTGTAATTAGTTCGATATTTAAAAAAGTGTTGAAGATAGTGAGGTGACTATGACGTGGACTAAAGAGTTGGATGAGGCCGCAGTACTGGCCACAAAGACTGGCTATTGGCATGTGGTGCTCTTCTATTTACTCTGTGGACTGGCGGCCATACCAACTTCTTTCCTAGTATTTTCTCAGGTACTGTATTTTTTTTGAATAAATATACTTGTCATATAGACTAGACCCATGCTATGACGGCAGAACAGAGTACAACATTTCCCACACAAGCTTACCGAGAGAAGAGGCGAATAAAGATTACTGTATACTAAATAGAGAGGGCTCTCTTTGCTGTTATATCTGAACCTTTTTAAACTGCGGTGTCCCTGCCTGCTTGGCGTGAAGATAATGGCAAAACCGTCTTATGCGAAAGAGACCCAACCACGTGCGTCATAATGTCTTCCACAGTTGATAGGCCCTTCTGTTAAAGGACTCGGTGTCCCCGTCGGGTGTCCACGGTGGCTACCAAAACTATTAAAACCACCACCCGGTTGTTTTAATAAATAAATAAATAAAATAGCTCTTTATTCAGATCCAACTAATAACTGTTACATAATTTAAAATTGCCTTAGATTTGCATTATTTAGGTCTAGTATCTATAAAATACCTATTACTTATTTTTATTTTTTTTATGGCATACATAAGCCGGTCAACGAGCAGACAGATCACCTGATGGTAAGCAATCGGCGTCGCCCATGGACACCTGGAACACCAGGGGCGTTACAAGTGCGTCACCGGCTTTTTGGGGATTAGGAGTTTGAGGATCGTTGGGGATTCAGGGATTGGGGAGATTGGGGAAGGAGAAGGTAATTGGGCCTCCAGTAACCTCACTCACACGACGAAACACAACTCAAGCGTTGCTTCACATCGGTTTTCTGTGAGGCCGTGGTATCACTCCGGTCGAGCCGGCCCATTCGTGCCGAAGCATGGCTCTCCCACACTTAATAATTTTCTGGAGATTTGTTTCCCGGTCGGCAAAGGCCTTCTCAAACCTTTTCCATTCATTTCGTTCTTGAGCTACTCTGTGCCATGTAACTCCTGCTTCTGGTCTGAGGTCATCATCCCATCTTTTGAGAGGTCTACCCCTTTTCCTGGTTCCTTCCCTGGGGTACCAACTGGGTAGTTTTAGTGAGATAAAAATCCCAGGCCTAACCTAACCTTTCTTTCCAATAATCTACGCGTGTTTTGTAGGATTCCCTCCATCATCAAAAAAGGCTCTTCTGATAGTGTAGGTAACTAACGAAACGTGCGAAAACCACTCTTTCTATCCCATAATACAATAATGAAGAATATTTCGAAATTATAAACATCATCTGACTGCCTCGTTGGCCAAGTGGTGGTTTAAAAAAAAATCTCAGTAGTAGCACGGAGTCTGCAATTGTAATGTATATGGCAATAGGCTCACCCCCTATTACATGGGACTAATAACATAAATAGTGAAAAGTGGGTGTTACTTCTGTCTGCACCTCTGGTTACCCCTTCGGGGATAAAAGGCGTGATGTTATGTTATGTGACCTGTAGCAATCATCGGCAGTGGACTGGTATGGGCTGTTAATGGCGGCGATAAACTCGATTCTCATTTGTCTCTATATCGCCTGACATTGTTTGCACAAGGACAGGCATTAGACAAAAGGAATATTCAAAGAGTTCATCAATTACTCGCCAGTAAAGTCGATTAGATCAACGAAGGAGGGCAAACTTGTTACCTATTGGCTATGAAATGTCGACCTCATCGTTCGCTTGATAAAATTGACGTGTAAAAGTGCTGCCTTGTAGCCTATTTGCAGAAATAAATTCACTTGTTTCACCAGAGACAATCTGACTCCCTCATCCCAAAGGCCAGCAACACATTTAAGACTGCTCTTGGTTAGCACAGCCTCCTACCCTGCAAAAAGTCAGCAACTCCTTGTCGTTGTGGCGTTGGAGGTCTCCTTGTGCAGCACTTTGCGGTTTCTTACAATCTAGTGATGAACTGACATCGGAAAATACTGAAATTAAACTGTAAAATCAAAACCAAACCCAATGACCCAATATTTTGCAAGATACAACTTGTAATTCTAGTATCGACACACGTGTTTGATTCATAAAATATTTCTATTTTGTAGATTAGATATAGTTTGTGATATTCGTAATTATACTTAATAATTGCACCATTAATCAGTCACACATACTTACAGTTCTGTTGGTATTTGCCACGCCCTAACCTAATAAAATAGACATAGTAAGGTAATTTTTTTTTGAATTTAAATAATATGTAGGATCTGGTACCTATTACCAATTCGTAGAGACATCTTAGACATCACATGAAAATTTAAAAAAATGTTTCGCTGACCGAGTAGTCGCTAGTGCGACTACCGGGCAATGTAACACCCACTTTTTACTATTTATGTTATGAGTCCCATGTAATAGGGGGTGAGCCTATTGCCATATACCGGGCACAATTCCAGGCTCCGTGCTACTACTGAGACTTTTTTTAAAACCCAGTAATACTTTGCCCGACCCGGGAATAGGAATTTATCCCCGAAGGGGTAGGCAGAGGTGCACATTACGGCACTTAATGCCACTGTACAATGTAACACCACTTTTCACTATTTATGTTATGAGTCCCATGTAATAGGGGGTGAGCCTATTGCCATATACCGGGCACAATTCCAGGCTCCGTGCTACTACTGAGATTTTTTTTAAAACCCGTAATACTTTGCCCGACCCGGAAATCGAACCCGAGACCTCTTGCCCGGCAGTCGCACTTGCGACCACTCGGCCAACGAGGCAGGCAGTCTTTTTTATTGTATTTATTATTAGGAGAAGGTTCTTATGAATGAAAAACTCCTAAAATTCCTACGGGAACGGGAGAAAACGGGATTGCGACAATTTTAATTTATTTCTTGACAATTTTAATTGACATAATTTTGACATACCTTATTTTTATTATTTTATTATTATTGTACAAAATTTAACTCAAATTGTAATATTCTAATGATGTTTCAAATATATATGTACCTAATTTTGTATGTCTATCACGGCAAAACATAGTGGACTATCTTTATATGTAAGACCTTATTAGCTCTATATGTAAACTACCTATGTTTAACAAATAAATGATTCTGATTCTGATTCTGATTCTGATACATAGTTACCTAAATACATACTTGTACATAAGTACGGTGATCAACAAATATTTTTTGCTTACAAAATAAATATCTATCTCATAATACTTGTTTACCAATGTTCTAGTATTAATAGTTTGCGTATGTAAATGACATGATTGGGGACGACATTGATATCCGCCAGCTTTTTATACGAACCTTGTGCTTGATATTTGTCAGGTCACATGTACCTACGTGACATTATAAAAAACGCTAAAATGATGAGGATAACTGTGTTATTTTTAAATTAGAACAATCTATATCTATACTATAATACCTCTATTATAAAGAGGAAAGATTTGTACATGTTTTTGTATGTTTATATGTTTGTAATGAATAGGCTCAAAAAGTACTGGGCCGATTTAAAAAAATCCTCCAACAAAATTCTCGGGGATAAAAATGCATGATGTTATGTAATAAACTGTTGATAGACTGACCTAGAATCGTAATTGTGAATTTGTCTTAGGATTAGAATTTGAAGCTTGTTATATAATTCTAATTCTAAGGAATAAAGGGCACAGCGATTGGTAAGCGATCAGCGTCACCCTTGAACACTAGCCAGACCACCAATAGAGCAATTACAAGTACGTTGCCGGTATTAAAAATGACAATGGAACTTTATGGGACCACCTCGGAATTGTACCCTTTCAAACACGACTGCACGGTTGGTGCGGTGGCTGGGCAACCGGCTGCCGTGCAACGTGTCGCGGGTTCGATTCCCGCACGGAACAACACTTTGTGTGATCCACAAATTGTTGTTTCGGGTCTGGGTGTCATGTGTATGTGAACTTGTATGTTTGTAAACGCACCCACGATACAGGAGATAATCCTAGTGTGGGGCAACGTTTTTTTTTAAAAAAAAAAAAAAAAAAAAAAAAACAAAAGAAGAGTTTTGAAAATCGGTCCACAAACGACGGAGTTATCGGTGAACTTAGGTACATATAGAAAAAACAACCATTCGAACATAGTACCTCCTCCTTTTCGAAGTCGGTAAAAGAAGAATGTGGTGCGACCTTTTGAAGAAATGGGCGTACTTGTTGAAGATCTAAAGTACACTCGGTTTGGAAATACAGTTTACTCTATTAGTTTGCTTAAAATTTATAACATTTTTGCGTCTATCTTTCTGGTACATACAACAAAATCTGTTCAGTCGTTTCGGAGGACGAGTGTCACACTCCCAAAGCAGATAACGAAGGCAAAGATACCAAAATTTCCACTTTCCACCAGTATACAAATCTTTGAGAAACATCAGTATATTTACAAACATTCACTAATTGTTATCAGTCATTTGTAAATTATTAAAAAGTACAAGATTCAAGGCTGTTGTGATGATAGATGGGTCGAAAACAACACGTTCCTTATGAAAATAATTCACGCGCCACTAAAATAAACACAAAACAAAGATTACATTAATTTGTTTTGAGATTTATTACCAACTGTTAATATTGTAAACATTGAATGTTTACTAACAAATGCCGATTGAGAACAACTCATTTATTTATGAAGCACAGTTCAATCACCGTTTTCTTTATTTATAAACTAACTGTTCTCCGCGACTTCGTACCAGTATAATAATGACTTCTGGCAAATTTTGGATTTTTTAATTAGTCCTCTCCAAGGTTAATTGCAATAGTGTGTAACAGATATCATCAGAGTCAATTTAGTTATATTTTTTGTGAAACGTCAATTTCCACATTTTAAAGAAACAATACCACGGGGATTTTACCCGTAGGTATACCTCTAGTATCCATTACCGTGAGGTTTCAGTGATTAACTCGTCGAATACCGGTTTTGTAGACACAATTATAGAACAATAGGTTGCGGTCACCGGTGACCGCTTGGTGTTTGACAGTTTAAAACTACATTTGAATTCCAATCAAATAGGTAAAGCGGTTTAAAACTATCAGGCGTCATTTTCCGAGTCTCAAATTATCGATGTACCGAATTGCACTTAAATAGGTTCAGTGGTTTAAGCAATAGGGAGTCCCGGAATTTTAACGCATACTTCCTGTCCTGTGAGATTTTCTCGTTGAATCGAATTTCAATGAAAAGGGTTCAGTGGTTAATAAAATTAGTAGGTATTCATAAATTATAAACTCATTTTCCAATATACGAGTACATATTTTTTTATTGAACCCCTATAAGCCGTAGGAGTACGGCTCCTGGGATCACACATTCGGCAGGATTATAAGCGCAGGTTTCTTCACGATGTTTTCCTTCCGTCTCAAACCTCCGGGCCACCACGACATAATAAACATTGTTAGGTATGTAGAAAAGGCTTGAAGTCTCGCAGTACGTATACAACACCACTGTGTGGTCGTTTTCACCTGTATGTATGTATGTACCTATGTATGTTAGCGATAACATCGCGATTGGCTGGACTGATTTTGATGCGATCAGAAACGGTTACACTTAGAGGATGGTTTAAGTATCAGTATTAATTAAACGACTTCAAAAAAGAAAGGAGATTGAAGTCAGTTTTTTCAAACGTAACTTTTGTGTTATATTTTTGCTAAAGGTATGGGGGAATCAGTCACGATTTCCCCATATCTTCTTAGCCTAGTACCTCCACATTACTACATAATGTGAATATGTAAATAACACAGAGTCGCAGATTGTATCACTGCTTGTCACGTCGCGAAAGTAGTGAAAGTGAGTCGGAGAAAGGATTATTGATGATCCGGAGATTATTCGTGCGTTCGCATCTCAATACATAGGTACCTACTATGTATGGATTTACTTTCGAAATAAGAAATAAACGGGTTTAAATTACCGTATCCATATCTTATGGAGTATCAATCAATGTTGTTTTAAGATATGAATAGGGTAACTAAGTAAGACACTACGCACGTATTGCCACTTGCCAGAGTCTGTGTTTCCTTTTTCTGCGTGTCTTCAAGGCCCGAGTGAATAGGTTGCTCACGGGGAGCGTGTTCCATCGTACCCGAACGAACACGAGTGTGGGTAATTGTAAAATTTACATATTTATGTTATGTTAAAGGTACTGAGTATTATGTTATCACGCCTAGCTAATAGTTTACAGTCACTTATGTAAATAGAGGTAAATAACCAAATAGTGTCTTCGAGTAGTTATAGATATCATATCGCTTGACTGCTACTGAAATTGTAATAGTTGTGTGGTACTTGACGTAAATAAGGGTGTCTACACATGTCATGGCTGTATAGTTTACAGGGTAAGTTCGACCATTCGCGTCTATGTTACGAAACGCCGCCGGCGCCGTTTAAAAAACCCGTAAATAAGATAACTATCACAATATAAAGTTAGTGCACATCTGTTTGACATTTAGAGTTTAAAGAATAACTTTTGGTTAAAATTTGTGGCACCGACTTCTTACCTATCAGTGGATGGGTAACCTACGTATGACTAAAATAGTTACTTTTTGCTTTTTAGTTTTTACATTTTGCTTGTTTTTAGGTTTTGGTTTTCGAAGTCGGTTTTTCTATTGTGTCAAACAATTTTGAACAATAATTTTTTCAACATAGTCTCTGCCTAACGCCATGGGATACGGGCGTGATTTTACGGGTTATTTATGTATGTAGGTATGTCTGTCTAACTTAAAATTTTAACACTTAGATAATTGAAGTATAGACTTCGTACTTCAACCAATCATCTACAGAGACTCCCACATTGTTATCAGTTATCACACAACAAGAAGAAAAATACGCGAAATAATTAGCAAAGTGGTTCACAATCCTTATCAGGAACACTTAAGATAATGTTGTGTTTACGAAAGTGTCAGTAATCAGTATCTGTCTAAAGGAGGTACTCTCTTATCAGCACTACTATCTACGTACTGTAGTGGCCACTCGTGTTTACTATAGTAATGTACCAGGGCACTATGAATGTAAAGGAGTCATTGCCTTTTAGTGGCTAAAGTAGGATAAATTAATTAGTTTTGATCGATACAGTTCGCCATCACCACTTTATACGTACTAATAAAATTATATATAAGTATTTAACAATCTTTGTAACATGCTGGTAATCTGGAAACCAGAATTAATACTGCTATCTAAATGATGGACAGGTAAGTGTGCAACAATTCTCATGCTTGGCAAGCGACTTGGGAATCGCAGTTAGGTCATCGAAAATTTAGAGGATTGCTCAGCTCGCGGTCGCTTGTTTTGGGATCCCTGTCTGATAAGTGTGAGTAAGATTATCGCAGGTTCAACCCTCCCCCCATCATAACCAATTTTCAAAGTTCTAACCTCCATAATTCCGACATACTCCATATACCTCCTCTGGTGTTGCGAGTGTCCATGGGCAGTGCCTTAACGCGGTGCCATTTGCATTTGCGATGTGGCGGCTTATGCCATAAAACAATATTTCATACATACCTCTACATACATACCTCGCGCCTGTCTCCCAGGGGGTAGGCAGAGACTATGAAACGCCAATTGCTACGATTCTTACATACCTCATTCGCTTCATCAACAGTCAAAAACATTTTATTTCAAGTTTAACAACACATTGTTTCAAACAACACATCAGCGCTTTGGTTGCACGTGTCAGGAAATTGATGCACATTTTTAAATAAATTAGACAAATCGGATATTTTAAATTAATCACTCAAATCTACCTAGCGTTATGTCAGTCAATTATCCAGTACTGTGTTACTTCTTGGGGTGGCGCATCAAAAACTATTATACTCCCTCTAGAACGTGCTCAGAGAGCCATCCTTAAAGTTGCATTTTCGCATCCCTTTCTCTTTCCTACATCGATGCTATATAGATAGATCCTGCAAAGTTTTAACTGTTCGCCAAATCTGTGTAGTACAGCTAATACTCAAACAACATTCACTACTCAGCTTCAATGTTAATAATCTTACTAACAAAAGGCGGAATGATATAGTTTGCACTTCAACCTCAGTGTCAAAACACGCTTTTATAAAAAGATTCTTTATCTTTCTTGGCCCATTTTTATACAATAGAATAAATAGAGATTTAAGTATTTATAGCCTCAATCACTTTCACTGTAAAAAACTATTACATAATTATGTACACACCTTAACATACGATCAAACCGAGGAATTACTTGAAGTAAGCAAATAATTTTATTATAGTTGACTTAGTTATTTTTGCTTACGTTTGTTTATGAAACTGTACACGCGCACCTGTTATACTTAGACACACATAACATCACGCCTTTTATCCCCGAAAGGGTAGGCAGAGGTGCACACAGAAGTAACACCCACTTTTCACTATTTATGTTATGAGTCCCATGTAATAGGGGGTGAGCCTATTGCCATATACCGGGCACATTTCCAGACTCCGTGCTATTACTGAAAATTTTTTAAAAACCCAGTAATACTTTGCCCGACCCGGGAATCGAACCCGAGACCCCTTGCCCGGTAGTCGCACTCGCGACCACTCGGCCAACTAGCTTAATTTAATTTAGACATAACATTTTTAGTTTTATAAGCAATATTATTGTATTTTAAATATTTCAGTACATTTTTAACCTGAAACACAGGCTTGGACCTAGTTCAGGTTTCACATATTTTTAGACTTTGTTTAGATATTAAGATTTATTTTGTAATCTGGCTTTTTACACCAAATAAACATTTTATTATATTATTATTATTATAACAATAATGTCCTTGAATATTTCAAACTCATAGTTACAAATACTTATCGAAGGTACTTCCCAGACAAACTCAACATCAAAGTTATCTACTAAGCCACAGTTAAATACGGATTATAGGAATAAACAAATTCACCCAATACTTGTTATCAATAGTAATTAAAAAATTATCAAGGAATTTTACTAATACTTATTTATGGGTAATAAGATAAAAATAAGTTTTATTTTGTATCTACGAGGAAGAGTTCACTTGCAAATTATTTTTATTCATGAAGCTATGAAGCTTGTACTACAAAAATAAATAAAAAAACAAAAAAATACGAAAAGAGATGATGGAACTTCTTGCTCGTTCTTCTCCATTCGAAACTACACTTTGGGATGTGCACTTAGCTTCGCCGACAAACAGACTGACGTTCAAAACCTTCATTTTTTTTTATGGCATAAGCCGGTAAACTAGCATACGGATCCCCTGATGGTAAGCAATCGGCGTCGCCCATGGACACCTGGAACGCCAGAGGTGTTACAAGTGCGTTACCGGCTTTTTTGGGGATTAAGAGTTTGAGGATCGTTGGGGATCAGGGATTGGGGAGATTGGGGAAGGGGAGGGTAATTGGGCTTCCGATAACCTCACTCACACGACGAAACACAACGCAAGCGTTGCTTCACATCGGTTTTCTGTGAGGCCGTGGTATCACTCCGGTCGAGCCGGCCTATTCGTGCCGAAGCATGGCTCTCCCCCACTTTATGCATTTTTGGACCTTTTCTGAGAGTTGGAACCAGGTACTTTTAGTCTGTATCGGTCTGGCACGCCCTCCTACTTCTCTAGGACGAGTGGAGTCAGTTGAAGATATTCTAAAAAAAGACGACTGCGGAAACTTTTCCCATTATCATCACAATTGCCTCTGATTCTTTATTCTAGCAATATCTTGACTTTGAATTTGTCTTAATACAGATTAATTTGAAAGACATTTTAGTAAAGTTTTCTCTCGGGAGATTGTAAGACGATCTTATGTATAGGGATAGTTAATGTTAATTTAGGATATTACTGTTCATAATTTCCAATTTTACAATTCGTAGATATTAGCATACTGCTGAAAATTGTTATATAAAATGCTATTTAACCGACTTCAAAAACAGAAGGAGATTCTCAGTTTTACCTGTACGTATGTATGTTTGTGCCCGAATACCACGCCATTGGCTAAACCAATTTAGATGCGGTGTTCAGAAAAGTGTTACACTTCGGATAAGGTTTTAGTATACCTACTTATAAACCGACCGAGGGTTGAAGTCTGCTTTTTAAAATGTAGTTTATACAAGGATTATTATTATAATGAAAACTACGATAAAATTGAGGAAAAGTAAGCGTGTCGCATTAATAATATGCACTTATCATTTCGTGGAAATATTAATTACGAGAACCTATGTACACACGGCTACACATCGAGCTTTACATATAAAATAAACCAGTATAAACTGAACGTTAAATGTGCGAAAAGATGATGCGACGCGATACCAAGGTAAACTGGTTAACAGGGTTTTGTATAGATTGATGTGTGGTCGTGTGTATATATTCACAATCGATTATTCCACAAGCATTCCATTACCTATTTATACAAAAGTATGTCTCCTCTTCAAAGACTATATTTTACTTATAATAATAACAACGAGACGTCATAACATATACAGGGTATTCCGAACTGATTTTCATGACAAAAGTACCAGGGAGTCATGATTGTGAGACAGTGTATTCAGATTAGTTTTACTCAGTAAAGGATAAAGGAGTCGTGAGTTCGGTTATGAAGTAATCGGAATTCGCAATGACATATTGTAATGTGCCATTCTGGTGTAGCTACTTAGCTCAGTCAATAAGTAGTTAATCAATTGTTAGTATTGTTACAAGCACAAACTAGGTACTTAAACATAACATAACATAACATAACATCACGCCTTTTATCCCCAAAGGGGTAAGCAGAGGTGCACATTATACCACTGTACAATGTAATACCCACTTTTCACTATATATGTTATTAGTCCCATGTAATAGGGGGTGAGCCTATTGCCATATACTGGGCACAATTCCAGACTCCGTGCTACTACTGAGAATATTTAATAACCCAGTAATACTTTACCGCACCCGGGAATCGAACCCGAGACCTCTTGCTCGGCAGTCGCACTTACGACCACTCGGCCAACGAGGCAGTAGGTACTTAAACTATACTAATATACGACTAAAAACTAAATTATTTACAACTTAAAAATAATTAAGAGAAAACCATACAGGCGCATAGAACTACTCTTAGGCATTTAACTGTCATGCGGCCGAGTTACAATACTGTATGATAGTATTACCGTGACTGACTTATAAGAATTTTTATCCAAAAAACTGACTTTAGTCATCTTCATTGCAACGCTTTACACTGAAAATGATAAAATAACAAAATAAAAACTGCGTTTAAAAACTATTATTAGTACTAATAGGTTACCCAACCATTGATAAGTTAGAAGTCGGCGCCATATGTTCTGTGCAAAATTATTCATTAAAACCTTAAGAGATGATAGTCCCACTCCCACTCTATCTAAGTGTAAAATCCTCATCAATACAAATTAATCAAGCCCAAACACAATGTAGTTAATTTTATTTTATTTTATTTATTTATTTATTTGCCTCAGGCATCTTGGCCCATAGTGAAATATACAATAATACAATACAAATAATTCAGGTTGCAAATACTATACACACGTATACATAATATTTAATTTTACTGCTTATTTTACACGAAGTATCGGAGTCGTGTGTCGCTCGGTGTCTGGTATCCGGCCTCGAAATCGTCGGAACACTACACATTTCGGCCAAAATTCTTCCTTCATAAGAATCGACAGGTGTTCAGTGGGCACCCTCACCACAAAGGAATTGAAGTTTGTATTATGACGAGACTCCAACCGCTCGACTCTCATGACGAATTTGGATTTCACTCGGATGTACTCTACGATCTCCTCAACCTTTGTAGTGTAATGCAGCCGGGACACGTACAGCAGCGTCGTTGGTGTGGCAGGACGCAGCAGAAAGTTAGGTCCAGTCGGTGCGGTGCCGCACTGGTTCCGACAAGTGGGTTTCCTCTTCTTTCGCTTCTCCACCGTGATGAAACCATCTCCGTCAGAACCCCGTTGTTTCCAATCTTTGTGAACACATTCACGATTCTGTTTTCCCCCTATTTGCTTATCCTGGGATTTAGCAGGTTTGCTGGCAGCGGTAATATCGGCGTAAGCACGCTTAAGGGGCGATGTGCTCATGCGTGTCGTAACCTGAACTGAAGTCGACAGTCGGAGTCGGAGACAGTAATATAAACCGCTGAGGAGTTCTCTCGACAGTCTTCAGACCCTTATCAAATTGTAGTGTTTAAAAATCCTAATTGAAAAACATAATAGACGCATTACTCGCCCCTACAATTTTAGAAAGTTCCCCTTGGATCCCATTATCAGATCCTGATTTCATGGAAATGGGACCATCTCGGGAGTATACCCTTTCAAACAAAACAAGTATTTTACAAGTATTAGTATTTTTGGAAATCGGTTTACACATGGCGGAGTAATGTGGGAACAAACAAAAAAGAAACAGTCAGCCGAACATAGTACCTCCTCCTTTTTTTTGAAGTCGGTGAAAAAGACATACAATGAGTTTGAAGCACTTACCTTTGCTCTAAGTAATTAGAAGGCAGAGTTGGCCGGTTGGTTGCTGTATAACATCAACATGAGTTCGTTTCCCGCACAGAGCAGCTGTTTGAGCAATGAGCAGTCCATACATCATTTAAAAGTAATTCTAATTTAAAAATTACTACAGTTGATGAATTACAGATGGATTGGCGATTGGCCAAAACACAAGTTTGTAGAGTGCTATTCGTTTTGTTAATTGAATAAATGTTGTTTATTTAACAATTTAAAAGACTAGATTGTGGCACATAAAATGTCTATCAAGTTATTTGGAATAATTTATCTCAATTCTTTAATAGGCCCTAACCGTATTTCTGCTGAGATGAGAGCGCTAGTGGGAGAACCTCTCGTTATTCTTCTAATAGGGGATTAGCTAGTGTCACACCATTTGATATTCAATATTTGACAGCTGCTGTGATTGGACGAAAAACGCTTCCTACATTTGCGTCATCTGACAATAAAAAAAATGTTAGCCCCCATTGGTAGGCTTTATAATACTACATTATTAAATAACTTAATACAATAAGTTCTGGGTCGTTTTGCTCGACACGCGAGTATTAATGACATAATTCGTCGAGCTCTTGTCTCCGTTGGCGTGCCAGCTACTTTAGAACCTAATGGCTTGGTACGCAACGATGGCAAGAGACCCGACGGTATGTCATTATTCCCTTGGAAGATGGGTAGGCCTTTAGTATGGGACGCCACTTGCGTTGATACTCTGGCGCCATCCCATCTTCCAAACTCAGCGTGTCGAGCCGGTGCTGCCGCTGCTGCTGCCGAGAACCTCAAACGGCGAAAGTATGATAGCCTGATTGGCAATTATGCTTTCGAACCGTTTGGGGTTGAAACTTTAGGGCCGTGGGGACCAAGTGCACATCTTTTTTACAAAGATATTGTAAAGAGGATGGTTGACACTTCAGGTGATCGAAGGGCTGGCTTCTACCTTGGACAAAGGTTAAGCATTGCCATTCAACGTGGTAATGCTGCCAGTCTTTTGGGCACCCTACCTCACGATAATGATGAGGAAAATTTTTTTTTTGATGCCTTATTACAGCTTATTTATTTATTATTACTTTTTTTTAAGGTGTAAATATTTTAGTTCATAGTTATTTATATTTTAAGTTGTATATATTTTCACTTATATTAAGATTATATATTAGAGCACTGCTAAATTTCCTTAAAATGTAATATAAGTTCTGGATAATATAATAATATTTTTTTTAATCTTTTCGTGACGAAAACTGATTTTTTGACCGTTTATTTAACTGTCTACTTGTTTGTCTTTATTACAAGTCTAAAATGCATTACTGTGGTTAAAGTTGTGAAAATGATTGAAAGATTTAACTGATCATTATTATTGAGAAAAATGCCCATGTCCCGTGGAAAATATAAAACAATCTATCTAATATCACGCAAAACATAAAGTATAATTTTTATTAAAAACCTTCTAATTTCTATATTTTGTTGATTCCAGGTCTTCACAAATGCAACGCCAGAACATTGGTGCGCTCCACCACCAGAACTGGACCACCTAGGATTACCAGATCAACTCCTTCGTTCCCTAACAATACCAGGAGAGGAGGGCACATACGAGTCATGCACAGCATACGATATAGATCGCAAGGAGTTACGTGAAGCGCTGAGGGATTTCATCGTTGAAAGGTAACTTTGATTTATGATTCCCTGGTTGGTGACGTGACCTAGTGGATAGTTTGCCAAAATATTATTTTTAACATTACCTATTTATTTAAAAGCCGGGAAACGAGCAGGCGGATCACCTGATGGTAAGCAATCTGCGTCGCCCATGAACACCTGGTACACCAAAGGCGTTACAAGTGCGTTACCGGCTTTTTTGGGGATTAAGAGTTTGAGGATCGTTGGGGATCAGGGATTGGGGAGATTGGGGAAGGGGAGGGTAATTGGGCCTCCGATAACCTCACTCACACGACGAAACACAACGCAAGCGTTGTATTTCGAAACTACACTTTGGAATGTGCACTTAGCTTCGCCGACAAACAGACTGACGTTCAAAACCTTCATTTTTTTTGTATAGCATAAGCCGGTAAACTAGCATACGGATCCCCTGATGGTAAGCAATCGGCGTCGCCCATGGACACCTGGAACGCCAGAGGCATTACCAGTGCGTTACCGGCTTTTTTGGGGATTAAGAGTTTGAGGATCGTTGGGGATCAGGGATTAGGGAGATTGGGGAAGGGGAGGGTAATTGGGCCTCCGATAACCTCACTCACACGACGAAACACAACGCAAGCGTTGTATCACGTCGGTTTTCTGTGAGGACGTGGTATCACTCCGGTCGAGACGGCTCATTCGTGCCGAAGCATGGGTCTCCCACACTTGTATTTTAGTGCAAGCCCACGTTGACTGTTTTCATTTCTCATCTATTTTTGTCTAGAGCGGCTAATACTTCCACTTGTCAAATACACGTCTTGTCAGCTAGTAAATCAGTTGTGAACTTTTTAAACGTCCTCATATTAGTTTGTTGACTTCTGAAAGCAAATAATTATTGTTTTGACTTCAGTTAGTAATATTTTAGCACAGAAATTGAATTATTCTTGTCTCTAGTTGTTTGTATTTATAGAAGCATCAGTGAGTGCAGTGCGACCAAATATTTTATTATATTTTTTTTTTCAGTCATTATTGGTCCATTATGTCCATGGGATTTACGTAGACGACATTTCAATTCTCAAAATCTAAACTAATAGTTGCCTTTTAATAGTAAGTGTCACGACAAGGCATTGCTTTTTTTTTAAGGGGGCAAATCTTCGAATTACTGCTTGAGAGCAGTCATTCGAAGATTAAGGTGAGCCTTAGTGTCAGACTATAATTGACTAAAGTCCACCCCGTTCCTTCTGCTGCACTTCGAGCCGGAGCCCCGGTAACCCGAGGTTCTCCGCGACTCCGAATCGGGATCAGCCTTATTCGGCCCCATCCGTGGTGGTCTGATGGCTCTTTGAGGCGCGCGCGGAACCCGACGCGCCGCAATCAAAAGATTTCGGCTTAATCACGTAACTGTTTGACGAGGAACTCGATTAGTTTCAAGCCATGTTATAGGCTCATATTCATGAGCAACATTCCACGACCCGTAACGCGGCGACAGTCACGCTGCGTACGCCGAAAATATAATAATTCATTTAGTATGTCTCACGAAAGTTGTTATTATCATACGTATAAATAAACTGGTAGATATTCAAATAATGACATGCAAAGCCCCTGCAAAAACTATTTAGGTATTGACATTGACAGTGGTGAACCTTCGTGAAGGATTAAATATTAACAATTTACCAGATTAGAAGTACTGAGATTTGCATACGCAGTAGATATTATTATATCGTGATATTTCACGTACTATGCACCCAACCGCATAACAATAAAAACCGTAGTTTAGGTATTTTGGCGCTATATTGCTTTGGCCTTTCCAGTGAAGATATGCTGGATCAAACAGTTCTTATATCATAGAGACATGAAATGATATACTCGAGGAAGGAAAATTATCCAATGACTCCATTCGCCTTAGTTGAGGCGCTGATCAACCCCCAAGCGGTCACCGCTCTCCACTCACTCTAGAATAGACCTTGTTCCCTATGTTTAGAGACTAATTTTGTATGAACAAATTTTGGAAATTGACGATTACGAAAATGTTCGCCGGGTCGACTAGTTAAATAAAAGATATTATGTATACATTATAAAATGTATAAGTACGCAAGCACTAGACTCTTGTACTAGGGACTTTATGATAATTGATTTTTTATAGTAACAGAAAAAACAGAAAAACAAATAGCATCTAGCTTATTACGTATAGTTAGTTGCTCTTAAAAAAACTTGATCGTTGTTACATACTCGCGGCCGGCGCCTTTTTTTTTTTTTTTGAGGGGGGAAAATCATCCAATGACTTCTCCCGCCCGGGTGAGGCGGGAGGGAGTGTCAGACTCTTACTGACTAAAAACCACCCCGTTCCTACTCCTGCACTTCGAGCCGGAGCCCCGGCAACCCGTTAAGTCTTCCGCGGCTCCGTATCGGCGTCAGCCCTGTTAGGCCCCATCTGTGGTGGTCTGATGGCTCCTTGAGGCGCGCGCGGAACGCGACGCGCCGTACGCTCGGGCCTGGTTCTGGTCGGGCGGCGAGTCACCCGTGCTCGCCGTCCGCAGGCCCGTGCTTACGGTGGCCGGAGATCGTCTCGCGATCCCCGACGCCCGGAGTGTCTCTCGCGACGGCCGGGTCGTGAGGAGGTTCGTTCCCTCACGCGCTCCGCCTCCTCCTTAGCTAGCATGACTGCTTCGCAGAAGGAGGAGACGGCATCCCAGTGCCCCTCGCTCCGTACCATGGTCTGAACCAGAGCCGGACGCAAGAGGTCGCCGTCGCCGATCACATTCCTGAGGACACGGCGGTGCTCAGTCCACGCAGGACACACCGCCACCGTATGCTCCACCGTGTCCTCCGGGCGATCCTCGCAGTGATGACACCCGGGCGTTTCCTCCCGCCCAATCCGAAACAGGAACCTACCGAAACTTCCGTGTCCGGTAAGCACCTGCGTCAGGCGGTAGGTGAGGACGCCGTAGCGTCTCTCAAGCCACTCCTCAAAGAGGGGACTTACCGCTGCAATGACAGCGAGCCCAGCCTTCGGTTGCGACAGTCGTTGCTGCCATTCCGCCATGAGATCACGCCGGAGCTCATCCCGCCACGCATTAATCTGGCGCGGCAGCGGAGATTCGCCCCGGCGACGTGCCTCCGCGCGCAAACAAAACACGCGCGCGAGCACCTTCGCTTCCAGATCCCACGGCGGTACTCCGGCATTAAGGAGGTTCGCCGCCTCCCCGGAGATCGTGCGATATCCGCGTATCAATCGGATCGCCATGACCCTCTGTGATGTAAGCAGCGCCCGAGCGGGCCGCCGCATCAGGTTCGGCGCCCACACAGGGGCGCCGTAGAGGGCCATGGACCGCACGACCCCGGCGTATAACCTCCGGCGCGGCCGGCGCCTACGTTTTTTATTACGTACATTCAGTAATGCAATAATTATCCAATATCAGACTTCAGACTTGTACCAACATAATGAATGAATTTATGTTAGTTATCTTATGTATTTAATCGTTCGTTTCGTGTCGTCAAATGTCATGGTGGCCCGGAGGTTTAACACACCCGCTTCTCATACATTGGAGTTCGCGTTCGAAACCTACCAACGGCAAGTACCAATGTGACTTTTTCCGAGTTATACATAATACATATATGTACTTTCCAAGACTATCTAGACACCACTGACAAACGATGAAGGAAAACATCGTGAGGAAGCCTGGGGCTTATAATTGCTAATTATAAGTTTGAAATCGCCAACCCGCATTGAGCAAGCGTGGTGATTAATGCTCAAACATTCTCGTGTGTGAAGAGACTGCTCAGCAATGGATATTTATAGGCTGTTGATGATGATGATGATACATTATCCTTAGCATATTAAATTGGAATCGCCCGTCACTAACCTTCAGTAACCAGGAACCAGGAGTGCATAAGATTAGCAAAAGTGTCAGACTGATAGACGATACCCGATACCAATTTCAAAAATATTATGAACATCGTTTATTCACGTCAAAGTTAAATGGAAACATATTGTGTATAATTTTTCGTGTTCATTTATATTAATTACAATAATCAAGCCGTTTAGAACAACATCCATCAAATTGATCACAAAAAAAACAAACACGTGGTGGATCAATTGAACAAACAGACGTCTTGTTCATTTAATTTTTTGCATGTTACACGCAACTAAGTCGATTTTACGACGTTATTTCCAACTTGGCAGGGCATAACACGGTAAGCGTACATCCTTATGTAGGTACCTACACGGCGGCTACGTGCATGCAAGTGAAACAAGTGAATTTATTTCTGCAAATAGGCTACAAGGCAGCACTTTTACACGTCAATTTTATCAAGCGAACGATGAGGCCGACATTTCCTAACTGACTACTCTGAGAAGAAATGAAGATACAAACTCAGAGGTCTGTCTCTTTTAAAGTCCAGACAAATGTGTATAAAAGATTATGTGTGAGAACCGTGCAAATTCTTTCTGTAGTGGCCTTTTGAGGAAGGAACCACAACAGTTTGAGCGGACCCGCTCTGAAGGCAGTCCGCATGTGTCGGTTTACAATCAGCTCAAGCTCAAGCTCAGGTGAGGCTGACTGATTCGACGAACAATACCAACCTAAAGAACATTTGCGTGGGTCGAATCGTTTCGCTTCATAGCTAGGTATAATAAAGAAGTTTTTAATATTTCTGTGTTTCGCTTCGTTTTTATTTCCGTCATTATAACCAAACAAAAAACATGACAACTGAAAAAACATGACTGAACAGTAAACAGCATCCAAATATGACAGTACGCCCGAAAATATCAATTATCAACCCAACTGATCGTGTCAATTCGTGTCCACGTCATTTCGCGCCGCTCCACACCACATCCCACTGGCGGGCGTATAGACACGTAGGACACTTACACACGTAAACAACAAACACTTACAGTTTGTTGTTTTCGAGCCGCGCGGCACCGCTCCGTTCCGCATGCGCTTCTAGATCGCAGACGATCGATAGACGCAGGAAGTAGTATTACGGAGCCGCGGAAGGCCTAACGGGTTGTCGGGGATCCGACTCGAAGAGCAGGAGTAGGATCGGGGTAATTTTTAGTCAATGGGACAAGCCCGCCACAACCTCCCAAAACCGCTGCAACTCCTGTAAGCCAGGATCTACAGTAGATACAACCATGAAAACACCGGAACACTGAAGTCCGGCGCGTCCCAGGGACATGAGTAACTGTCTTGGTTCCCGCAACGAAGTGAATCAGAAGATATTATAAGAGAAGAAGAAAAAACTATGGTTTTCACTTCCCTCGGTGAATTACTGCAGGTTAATCAGTAAAAGCAAGCAATTTTTAGTCAGTAAAAGTCTAACAATGACACTCCCGCTCGCCTTACCAAGGCGGGAGAATTGGATTCATGATTCATTCATTGGATGATTTACGGCCCTGAAAAAAGATAATGATCCAGCGTAGGGAATTGAATTTAAACTATTTACGTAAACTAAATAGTCTCATTCCATCCGTCTAGTACCTACCTAACTACTTAGTACCTAGGCGTAAATGGAAAAATGTTTTTTTTTAACTTTAATTACGAAACAGTAAGGTAACTTTCTGTACCTACCTACTTAACGATTGAATATTGTCGTTATACTTAATGTAGGTAAGTTGTCAATAAATTAAACACCTACTTAAACTGTCAAACACCAAGCGGTCACCGGTGACCGCAACCTATTGTTCTATAATTGTGTCTATAATGACGGTACTCGACGAGTAATCAAATAAATTAAATTATTGGATTAAAATAGGTAGTATCACGATTTAATTGTGTTTATTCTAAACAGTTTTTTTACGATTAGGTATTATTCTAACTTGACTTTATGACCATTATTTAAGTATTTCTCTTTCATTTTTCGAATACCTAATAATTTTTCTATTAATATTGCTTGCGTTATTTTCTTCTTTTCATTCAAATTCAAATTCATTCAAATATTGATGTATCTGAATCTGTATCTACGTAAGTAGGTACCTAAAACATTTTTGAAACTCCGAACCGAACCTAATCTCATGTATGAAATAGTCTGTGAAATACATTTTTATACAAATTATTAAACTGTAAGTATATTTCCAAATAGCAATACGTCGATTAATGAAATGTTCGGTAAATCGTTCAGTCGAAGTAGTGTTGATCGATAAAAGTTTGTTTTGAAGTAAACGACGAAGCAACGTTGCCCTGGCTGTGTCAAATAACTGTCAGTTGTCACACAACGCTGCACAATGTGAGCTCTTTCATTCATATCAACCTGGTACCAAGTAGTGTGCGTGTGAAAGAGAGGGGGAGAGAGAAAAAGAGAGAACGAGGAAGGGAGATGCAGATAAATACAAAATGGTGCACGTAGTGACTCTTACGTTTCATGTTCCCCTAGTAACTCCAGAATATTATTTACCATGAAAATACCGTAAAATGCTCAAAGGGACTGTAGTCCCTTTTTAATCGACTTCCCAAAAAAGGAAGAGGTTCTCAATCCGCTGTATGTTTTTTTTTGTTTGTAGTTATGCGATTACTCCGGCATTTGTAGACGGATTTTGATGATTTTTTTTTTGTTTGTTAAAGACGGGCCAAATTAAAAGTACCCTTAACCGACGAGCATGCATGAAATTGAAATGATTGATGACTGTTATTGAAGCGAAAGAGGTATGTAAGAATCGTAGTAATTGGCGTTCCTTAGTCTCTGCCTACCCCCATGGGAGACAGGCATGAAGTTATGTATGTTTCGGATGTTTCGGATGTTTTTTATTGTTTGTTCACTGTTTCACTGATTAAGCTCCGTCATTTGTGAACCGATTTCCAAAATTCTTGATTTGTTTGAAAGGCCATACTCCCAACAGGGTGGGACCCTTTTTCTTCAGGTCAAGATCTGATGATGGAGTCCTAAGGAAACCTATAAATAATATACAATTAACTAAAAATTGCGGGTTCCTCACGTGAAAATACCGAGAAAAGCTCTACTAGTTTCTCAGTAATTTCAAGCGGTCACCGGTGTCCTCACGGACGTCGTTTTTGTAAAAACAAAGACTGGCAAGGCGACGGCAACATCGCCGACGATGCGACGACGCAATGGCGACGTTGCACGTTGCCCTCGCTGCGTCAAGAAAACAGTCACACTTCGCCGTACAATGTGAGCTCTTTCATTCGTATCAACCTGGTACCTGGTAGTGTGTATGTGAAAGAGACGAGAGAGAGAGAGAGAGAGAGAGAGAGAGAGAGAGAGAGAGAGAGAGAGAACGAGGGAGGGTGGTGGAGATAAATACAAATAGTAAACGTACCTAGTGACTCTTACGTTTCATGTTTACCTAGTATCTCCTAAAATATATTTCTTACCGTAAAATGCACAAAGGGACTATAGTCCCTTTTTACCACCGACTTCAAAAAAGGAGGAGGTACTATGTTCGGATGTTTTGTTTTTGTTTGTTCATTGATTACCCCGCCATTTGTGAACTGATTTCTAAAATTCTTGATTTGTTTAAAAGGCCATAATACTTCCGAGAGGGTGGGAGCCTTTTTCATCAGGTCAGGATCTGATGATGGAATCCTAGGGAAAATAATAGAAAATACCGAGAAAAGCTCTACTAGTTTCTCAGTGTGCCGGTGTCATCACGGACGTCGTCTTTGTCAAAACGAAGAAAACTGGCAAAACGACGGCAACATCGCCGACGAGTGACGCCACTACACAATGGCGACGACGTTGCCCTCGCTGTGATAAAAAAACAGTCACACTTCGCTGCACAATGTGCTGCTCTTTCATTCGTATCAACCTGGTACCTGGTAGTGTGAATGTGAAAGAGACGGGCGGGAGACACAGAGAGAGAAAGAGAACGAGGGAGGGAGGTGGAAATAAATACAAAATGGTGCACGTAGTGACTCTTACGTTTCATGTTTACCTAATATGTCCAAAAATACATTTCTATTAGAAAATACCGTAAAATGCACAAAGGTACTGTAGTCCCTTTTTACCGACTTCAAAAAAGGAGGAGGTTCTCAATTCGACCGTATATATGCTTTTTTTATGTTTGTTCGCCGATATGTCCGTTGTTTATGAACCGATTTTGAAAATTCTTTTTTTATTAGAAAGGAGATAGTTCTGCCTGAGATCTGATAATGGAAGACCAGGGAAACCGAGGGGAACTTTTAAAAATTATAAGGGTGACTAGGGCCTTTGTTAATTTTTTCATTAAGTATTGAAAACCACTACAATCTGATAAAGGTGAGCCGATCTGATGATGGAGCCGAGAGCCAGTCGAGGGAACTCCTTAATGGTTAACAGTAGCTACCTTGTGTTTGGGTTTGATTATTTGTATTGATGAGGACTTTACACCTGGGTGGGGTGTAATTGTCAATAAGGGTCTAATGATGAAGTAGTACGATAGTTGAGGGAACTCTTTAACGGTTAACAGTAGCTATTTTGTGTTTGAGTTTGATTAATTTGTATTGATGAGGACTTTACACCTAGTTGGGGGAAGGGGCTAAGGGACTCCTCAATGGTTAAGAGTACCCACCCGGTGTTTGAACTTGAATAATTTGTATTGATGAAAACTTTACATCCATGTGGGTTATGTATAATACCTATAATATATCAAAGTACTAAACTAAAAGTATAAAATAAATTTAAAAAACTGCGTTTAAAAAAACCGACTTCAAAAACTAATGACAAACAAAAAAATAACTATTAGTTGTCATACGTACTAATAACTATCTCTAATAAGGATGACTGCCTCGTTGGTCGAGTGGTCGCAAGTGCAACTGCCGGGCAAGGGGTCTCAGGTTCGATTCCCGGGTCGGGCAAAGTATTACTGGGTTTTTAAAAAATTCTCAGTAGTAGCACGGAGTCTGGAAATGTGCCCGGTATATGGCAATAGGCTCACCTCCTATTACATGGGACTCATACATAACATAAATAGTGATAATAAAATAAAAACTGCGTTTAAAAAACCGACTTCAAAAAACCAAAAACTAATAACAAACAAAAAGTCAAAACTAAAAAGCAAAAAATAACTATTATTAGTACTGATAGGTTACCCACCCACTGATAGGTAAGAAGTCGGTGCCATAAGTTCCATACAAAATTATTCATTAAAACCTTAATAGGTACCTAATTCACAATTTTGTGGGCATTAAGTTATATCATTATGATATGAGCTTATGGCACCGACTTCTAACCTATCAGTGGGTGGGTATGGGTAACTTATCAGTACTAAAGTAATAATAGTTATTTTTTGCTTTTTAGTTTTGACTTTTTGTTTGTTATTAGTTTTTGGTTTTTTGAAGTCGGTTTTTTAAACGCAGTTTTTATTTTATTATTGTATCATTTTCAGTGTAAAGCTACATAATTCTACCCGTTTTGTTACTTATAATCTACATAGGTGCAAAGTTCTAATCAATACAAATTATACAAGCCCAAACACAAGGTAGTTACTGTATACCGTTGAGGAGTTCCCTTAACAATTACACTTCTTCATCATCAGACCCTTAATGACAGCCACACTCTATCTAGGTGTAAAGTTCTCATCAATACAAATTAATGAAGCCCAAACACAAGGTAGTTAATATAAACCGTTAAGGAGTTCCCTCGACTGTCTGTCGGCTCTATCATCAGGTCGACTCCAGACCCTTATCAAATTGTAGTGTTTAAAAATCGTAATTGAAAAACATAATAGACGCAATACTCGCCCATAGAATTTTCGAAAGTTCCCCTCGGTTTCCCTAGGATCCCATTATCAGATCCTGATTTCATGGAAATGGGACCATCTCGGGAGTATACCCTTTCAAACAAAACAAGAATTTTGCAAATCGCTTCACGCATCTCAGAGTTATGCGCGTACATACATACAAAAAAAAAAGCAACATACCGGCCGAACGTATAACCTCCTCCTTTTTTGAAGTCGGTTAAAAAAGTGACTGTAATATTGTTCAGTGGCATAATGTGCACCTCTGCCTACCCCTTCGGGGATAAAAGGCGTAATGTTATATTATGTTATGTATATCCTTGGCTTAATTGTTTCACTCCAGAGATAATTTATTATTATTAATGTTCTTTGTAAACATAAAACACTAATGTAGTTTAATTCCACAGAACAGTGACGACGAAGGAAGGCAACGCTTTCCATACACTGCAGATTTATCAGCTGGTGGATGTTAGCGATGAGCGGCGGAAAGAATTGGTAACTACCTACACCTACCTACCTATGTATTTTCCAGAACTGCTCGGCTAGGTAACTTTCAATTGCGCCTCAAGGAGCCATCAGACCACCACAGATGGGGCCTAACAGGGCTGATGCCGATACGGAGCCGCGGAGGACTTAACGGGTTGCCGGGGCTCCGGCTCGAAGTGCAGGCGTAGGAACGGGGTGGTTTTTAGTCAGTAAGAGTCTGACACTCCCTCCCGCCTCACCCGGGCGGGAGTAGTCATTGGAGGATTCTCCCCCCTCAAAAAAAAAGGTAACTTTCAATTCGAAAGATCGAAGTGAACTGGATCGCTGTCCACCATGTCATTAGTTGTGAGAATAATCTCGCCCAGAGAGCAAGCCATCGAGCTCACTTCTAAAGTTCGACTTCACAGTTACTTACAATTTTTTGAAAAGAAAAGGTCCGATCGAGTTTCTTGCTGATTCTTCTCCATTGAAAACTACACTTTGGAACGAGCGCCTACTTTCATGGTTTTTAAAATTAACTTGAAATTAGAATAGGGTAGATGACTATTTTTTATTTTAATGTCCGTCTGGTAGATTATTTAAAAACATTACACACGTGTTTTATATTTTCTTACGGAAACGAATAGCTTCGAAGATATAATTTTGACTGCACGGTTGGTGCGGTGGCTGGGCAACCGGCTGCCGTGCAACGTGTCGCGGGTTCGATTCCCGCACGGAACAACACTTTGTGTGATCCACAAATTGTTGATCCGGGTCTGGGTGTCATGTGTATGTGAACTTGTATGTTTGTAAACGCACCCACGACACAGGAGAAAATCCTAGTTTTGGGCAACGTTTTTTTTTTAATTGATTTCAAATATCGCATGACGTCACTTGAGTACGATTTATACTCTAAAATGGCGTAGGTACCTCCCACTCCTAAACTTTGATTGGTTTTATATAAGTACTGTTTTCTTATACGACAAAATAAAAAAATACGTGTCTAATATTTTTTCATTACCTATCTGACGGACTAATTAGATTTTTAATTTTCATACCCTGCCATCATCCCTACTCTTTAGCCAGGACTGCAGGTCGGCCATTTCATAGTTAACCTAATTATAATAGCAAGGAGTCTTTACCTCTATATACCAATACATACACAGTAGTATGTATGTTAAAGAAGCACTCTTCTAGAAGATAATGAAACACATAATTATGTTCTTTAACAGATATCAAACGTCACAAGTGCGGTGCTCTCCGTCAGAAGAAACACTACGTCACCATGTGCCAACGGCTGGCGGTTCAGCACGGAACAGTACCAGGATACCCTCGTCACAGATGTAAGTACACTTTGTATACACACACACTCATGAAGGTTTTAAGTAATAGAATACATCTTTAAAGAAGAATAATATCACGCTTTTTATCGGCGAAGGGGTAGACAGAAGTGCAAATTGCGGCACTAAATGCCACAATGTAACATCCTCTTTTTACTACTTATGTTATGAGTCCATGTAATAGGGGGTGAGTCTATTACCATATACCGGGCATAATTCCAGACTCCGTGCTACTACTGAGAATTAAAAAGAAAAACCATTAAACCTTTCCCTGACCTGGGAATCGAACCCGCGACCCTTTGCCCAGCAGTCGCACTTGCAACCACTCGGCCATCGAGGCAGTCATCCTTATTAGAGGCAGTAAATTCTTATACCTAAGTTTCTGCACAAACGATTAGAGTCTAGTTAATATTATTCTAGCCCACGGTCACTTTCCCGATTCGGAGTCGCGGAGAACCTAACGGGTAACCGGGGCTCCGGCTCGACGTGCAGGAGAAGGAACGGGGTGGTTTTTAGTCAGTAAGAGTCTGACACTCCCTCCCGCCTCACCCAGGCGGGAGAAGTCATTCGATGATTTTCCCCACTTAAAAAAAAAAAAGTTTCACTTATTGGTGTAGGTATGTACAGTCCTATTCGATCGTTGAAGTCACTAATTTCGATTCGAAATATTGAGTGGATTTGTTAAACGACTTCGTTTGAACTATACGTATGTAATTTGTACATACATATGTATGTGCGATTATTTATTTATTACTATATATAACTTAATGCCATATGGCATTCTCTACCAGTCAACCTTAGGGTTTTTTTTCAAGGGAGGAAAATCATTGAGTGGCTGCTCCCATCTGGGTGAGGCGGGAGGGAGTGTCAGACTCTTTCTGACTAAAAACCACCCCGTTCCTTCTCCTGCACGTCGAGCCGGAGCCCCGGTTACCCGTTAGGTTCTCCGCGACGCTTGTTTGTTGAGAGTTGAAGCCGGCGCGCGCGCTAGCACATGCCACACACAATACTCGACGACCCCGAAGCGCACGCGATCTTTTTATGGAAACGCGAAACGCACTGGGGCGAGCAACCTTAGGGTTTAAGTAGAAAATCTGAGAAAAATATTTTTGTGCGATAGATTATCTCGTGATTGGTTCAACTGATTCCGATGCCGTTCAGAAAAGTGTCTGTTACACTTTGGAGAAAGTTTTAGTATATTAGTTAACCTATTTCAAGAAAAGAGGGGGATAAAGTCGGTTTTTTAAATAATGATTTTATGTTTTCCAGTTCTCCCTAGTTTGCGACATGGACTGGCTTCCAAGAATGTGCAACACTCTCTTCTGGGTCGGGTCCATTTTTGGGAATCTCTTCTTTGGGTGGATGTCGGACAGGTAATTATAAGTCTTATTATCTTCTTGATACTAAATCAATGATCTACATCATTTTAATCTTATACATAACATAACATCACGCCTTTTTATCTCCGAAGGGGTAGGCAGAGGTGCACATTTCGGCACTTAATGCCACTGTACAATGTAACACCCACTTTTCACTATTTATGTTATAAGTCCCATGTAATAGGGGTGAGCCTATTGCCATATACCGGGCACATACAGACTCCGTGCTAATACTGAGACTTTTTTAAAAACCCAGTAATACTTTGCCCGACCCGGGAATCGAACCCGAGACCCCTTGCCCGGCAGTCGCACTTGCGACCACTCGGCAAACGAGGCAATCTTATATCTTATCTTATGCTATTATATAAAGCGGAAGAGTTTGTATTTTGTTTGTTTGTTGGAACGCTTTAATCTCCGTAACTACAAGTCTGATTTGAATAATTCTTTATGTGTTGGATAGCGCATTTATCGAGGATGGCTATAGGCTATAAAACATCACGCTACGACCAATAGGAGCTCAGCAGAGTGTGTAAAACCGCGTGGAAATAGCTAGTGGATTTATAAAACACGACAATGATAATTATATATATATAAATATATATATATATATATATATAAAAAGAGACACTGTTTTTCTGAAATCGAAATCTATATGAGGTATACCTCTATAATTCAAAGGTGATTGACTGAATGACTGACTGACATAGTGATCTATCAACGCACAGCCCAAACCGCTGGACAGATTGGGCTAAAATTTGGCATACAGATAGATGTTATGACGTAGGCATCCGCTAAGAAAGGATTTTGATAATTGCCACCCCCAAGGGGGTAAAAAAGGGGATGAAAGTTTGTATGGAACTTTGTCAGTTTTTAACTGATCGGGCTGAAATTTGGCATGCAGATAGATGTTATGACGTAGGCATCCGCTAAGAAAGAATTTTGACAATTTCCACCCCCAAGGGGGTAAAAAAGGGGTGAAAGTTTGTATGGAACTTTGTCAGTTATACACCGATCGGGTTGTAATTTGGCATGCAGATAGATGTTATGACGTTAGCATCCGCTGTCAAAGGATTTTTGATAATTTCCACCCCCAAGGGGGTAAAATAGGGGATGAAAGTTTGTATGAAACTTTGTCAGTTTTACACCGATGGGGATGAAATTCGGCATGAACGGGCATGAAAGTAGATGTTATGACGTAGGCATCTCCAAGTAAGGATTTTGAACATTTCCACCTCCAAGGGGATAATGTAGGGGATGAAAGTTAGTATGAGGCTTTGTCAGTTTTACACAGATCGGGTTGAAATTCGGCGTGCAGGTAGATATTATGACGTAGACGTCCCTTTAGAAAGGTTTTTGAACATTTCCACCCCAAAGTGGGTAATATAGAGGGTGAAAGTATGTGTGATACTTTGCCAGTTTTAAACCGATCGGGCTGAGACTTTGCATGCATAAAGTTACTATTACATAGGTATCTCCTTAGAAAGGATTTTGATAAATTCCACCCCTAAGGGGATAAAATAGGGAATGATAGTTGGTGTGAAATTGGGAATGAAAATTGAATCTAGAATCATTGAATCTTTTTGAATTACATTCGGTAAAACGATGATTTGGGACCTGAGTAACGTATGATAGTTACAGAAGTCACAGAAGTCCCTCGGGAACGGGAACTATGCGTCAATGCTCCAGGACTCTCTATCTTTTAACCACTGAACTTATTTCATAGAGATTCTGTACAACAATAGTCGAAGTTTTTATTACTCAAAACTTACGTGATCGGGCCGGGACTGGTAAGAACCCTGCGGGTTTTTTAATTTATTGAAATTACGATAAATCATTTCACAACAGGTAAATCTTAATTGGGCACTGAATTGAATCTGATGAATTCTGTCAGAAGTCATTAATCGACGCGGACGAAGTCGCGGGCAACAGCTAGTACTAATATAATACTCTGCCCAATACAAGAATCATACCAAAACAAGTACTTGATGATGCTAAAAAAATAATTTCCTTTCTTCTTCCAGGTACGGCAGACGTCCCACAATTCTTCTGATGGTGTTCCTAGAAGTACCTCTGGCGATAGCGTCATCATTCGCTACGTCTTTCTGGACTTATGTTGGCCTGAGAGTGGCTGGTGGTCTGTTCTTCCCAGCTTTGTATCAGCTGCCGTTCATATTGGCACTGGAGTTGATGCCGCCTGGACAGAGGAACCATACAGGTTGGGATTTCTATCTATATCTAAATACAATTAATTACGTCGGTATTTTGCTCGGCCGTGGTATCACTCCGGTCGAGCCGGCTCATTCGTGCCGAAGCATGGCTCTCCCACACTTACAACTTATTCTAATTGTCCACATTTATGCTTCCCAGGTATCGTGGTGGGCATGTTGTTCGCCGGTGGCATGTGTGTGTTGTCCCTGCTGGCGTACGCTGTGCAGGACTGGTACCACCTGTCTTTAGTCACCACATTACCTTTTATACTCCTTTACGGGTAAGTTCAACCTTTTTTTTTCTATTGTCTATCCTGCAACACAACAATCTGTTTATAAAACATTTAGCCGCTTTCTTGGCTGACTCATTGTCTGAGTGTGGCATATTGCATTGAAGAGAGGTATCCAATGAATTTCTCTTCCTTCTGACTGTTGAATCGGTCTATGAGGTTAAGCTACACTGCTTCTCTTCAGTCTTGGATACTTCCAGATCCCGATAACTTAGTAGCAAGGGCATTGACATGCATAGTATGGTAAGTTTAATGTAATTTTAAAAACTTATGTTTTTAAAAAATATATTATTGAACTAATAGTGATTTTACTTAAAATCGCGGGCTACTCACGTAAATGTACTGAGAAAAGGTCTACTAGTTTCGAGCCACAGAGGGGCTCTTCCTCATGAGCAGCGTGCGCGGTCACGGCGATGTCGCGCAGCCTACTCTACTATTAACTTTATAGTTTAATTAACATTTGTATAAAACGCTATTTCTTGTTCAATATTTGTTCCTGCTTCTGAATTGCCAATTTGCATTTACAGATATTATTGGCTAATACCAGAATCTCCAAGATGGCTAGTCGGCAGAGGCCGAATAGCTGAAGCTGAGAAAGTCCTCAGGAATCTCGCCAGGAAAAATGGCATTATCTTAGAAAGAGGATTTTTGTTAGAATTACACGTGAGTATTTTTATCATTTTTTAATGGCATGAGCCTGGTAAACGAGCAGACGGATCACCTGATGGTAAGCAATCGGCGTCGCCCATGTACACCTGAAACACCACAGGTGTTACAAGTGCGTTACCGGCCTTTTTGGGGATTTGAGGATTATGGAGGATACGGGGTTTCGGGAGACAAGGGAGACTAGGGAGGGGGGGTAAATGGGCCTCCGGTAACCTCACTCACACGACGAAACACAACGCAAGCGTTGCTTCATGTCGGTTTTCTGTGAGGCCGTGGTATCACTCCGGTCGAGCCGGTCCATTCGTGCCGAAGCATGGCTATCCCACACTTACAAATATAATAGATAAATTCATTGTGGCATTGTAACAGTATAAACTAGCTTTAAAAACGAATATATTGCTTTATAACTAAGATGTTATTGTCTTTCTCCAGAAAAAAATAAAAGAAGAAGAAGAAGTAATACAAGAAGAACTAGCAACTATATCCAACATGAACGGACACCTCGCTGGCTACACGGAAGTACCAGAGAAAGACGAAGCTTTAGACAGAAGAATAAGTAACATGCTGACATTCAAACCTGACCTCACAAGAATATCCGAAACAGAAGAAGCCAACAAAAACAATTTAGAAAAGATAATAGCACTAGAAGTAGCAGAAATTGTGAATAAGAAATCAAGATTAAAGAGAGAAGAGAAAGAAGAAGATAGAGTTCAAAATTTTACTGAAACTACAAATCTGAATACAGAACATCAGGAGAAAGCGACACAGACTGAATTTTCCAAATCGCCAGCAAGTACATTAAGAAGAAAGTCTTTACAGTTAGTAAGTAAGATATTTATTCAAGAAGATGTTGAGGATGTAATAGAGAACAAAAGAATGGATGATCAGAACTCGGAAGGAGATTGTAAAGCGTCTCCGCTGGATGTGTTCCGATACCCAAACATACGGAAGAAATTCTTCATACTGACGTTTGATTGGGTCGCGCTTGGAGTGGTGTATAATAGTTTGAGCTACAATACTCCTAATTTGGGCGTTAATGACTATCTGGCATTTTTCATTGGTGAGTTAATTATTATAATTTACACTAGCTTTTACATGGTGAGTTAATTATTATAATTTACACTAGCTTTTACATGTTTTTGTTGAGCGTTAACACTGAAATAATATGTACTTGGATAACCAAACTTTGCTCGGTGTCTTTTTTAAGTATATGATTAAAAAAATATATATCAAAAGAACAAAAATTTTATAATAAAATAGAACAAAAAATAGAAATCAGAAAAATGCTAGAAGCTTTCGGACCGAGATTTGAACTCGGGATGTACTGCATAGCAGGAGTCCGCTCTCTCTACTAAGCTATTAACTTCGAATGTAATTGCGAAATATAGCTTCTTATCCTAATAAGAATATTAATTCAACGAGACTATGTCAAAAACGACGTTTTCTGAAAATGAAATCGAAAAACTGCCTCGTTGGTCGAGTGGTCGTAAGTGTGCCTGCCGGGCAAGGGGTCTCGGGTTCGATTCCCGGGATGGGCAGAGTGTTACCGGGTTTTTTAAAATTCTCAGTAGTAGCAGACTCCGCGTCTGCAATTGTGCTCGGTATATAGCAATAGGTTCACCCCCTATTACATGGGACTCATAACATAAATAGTGAAAAGTGGGTGTTACATTGTACAGTGGCATAATGTGCACCTCTGCCTACCCCTTCGTGGACAAAAGGCGTGATGTTATGTTATGTATGAAATCGAAAAAATAGATAGATCGATTTATCTTTCAAGAAAATCAATGGAGCCGATTATGATGAAGAATTGCTCGTTTTAAGGTATTTATTAGATAATGTTGTCATAGGTGGTGCCGTAGAAATCCCATCATACTTCGTAGCGTGGCGTTGCATGGAACGGTTCGGCCGGCGCGGGGTGCTGTGCAGCTTCCTGTGTGTCGGCGGCGCGGCCTGCAGCAGCTGCGTGCTGGTGCCGGACTGTTCGTTCCTCTTGCACTCACTACTACAGCTATGTAGCAATCCCCCAAGTGCCTACCGACCGAGCATTGTACCAGATAGACTATCATCAGGTGTCTGTACAATACACGATAAACATAGCCTAACAGCTTATTATTTATATCATACTAGCTTTTACCCGCGGCTTCACTCGCGTCACAAAAGGATAAAAGTAGCCTATGTGACATATACCGATACACACAGCGCCATCTATACCAATACTTTTGTTTTCTCTTGGGAATATCAAACTTTTCCGGGATAAAAAGTACCCTATTATTTAATCCGGACTTCTGACTTTACGTCTGCAAAAATTCAAAGCAATCGGTTTAGTAGTTACGGCGTGAAAACAGAACAAACAAACAAACTCACTTTCAGATTTATATATATATATATATATAGTAAGGATTTGTTGACGTTTCAAAAGGACCAAATTATGGTTTAATTGAAATAAATGCTTTGACTTTAACTTTGGATATTCCTATTCAACATTTTACATTACTGAGGGTCGTATCTCCTATAATTTGCTCAAAGTCCTTTAGATTAGCCTGTAACATATTTAATTGTCTGAACTTAAAATGATCGTGTTTAATTAAAGGTACCTATGTGATCATCATTTCCTTTCGACCGTTCACTTATACTATGTCCTAGTAATGACGTTGACTTAAAATAATTCCAGCGTGGCCCTGGATAACAGTATCTCTCTCGATGTTGGGACGTCTATTCGCTGCGTCATCGTTCGCTGTATTCTACGTACTGATTGGAGAGTTACTACCAACAGTATTGAGAGCGCAAGCAATGGGTGCTGCATCCTTTATATCTGGATTGGGACTATTAGCCTGCCCATACATTGTACACTTGGTAAGTTGTAACTTAAGTACTTCAGATTAAAATTCACTGTATTCATTTATAAATCATTTCAATGCACTTCTAATGTTTTTTTTTTTTCAAAATTAAGTTTTGCTTATCAAATTAAATCGATTATTAATCGCGGGTTACTCACGTAAAATAGTGGTAACGGCGATGTCGTACAGCCTACTGACCGCCATCGTGCACGCTGCTCATGAGGAAACCTCTTGTGGTTCGAAACTAGTAGAGCTTTCTCAGTATGTTCACGTGAGTAACCCGTGATTCTTGGTTAATTTAGTATGTCTCACGATAATTATTATAAAAATAAATAAAATTGAATTTATTTTTAAAGCAATTTGCATGTAAGACCGCTATAACATGTATAAAACATCTTTTATTCATTTTTTTACAACCATATAAGTTATCATAATACAATGATAAAAAATCTCGAAACTAAATAGAATAAATATTTTCAGGAGAGAATTTGTCTGTTATTAAGTATGCATACGTAATCTAATGACCATTTTCTCCCTAATTTTCCAGGCTGTATACTCCAGAGCCTTGCCACTAACAATAATGGGCGTCCTAAGTGTGATGGGAGGCATCACCTCACTGTTTCTGCCTGAAACCTTGAACCAGCCACTCCCACAGACCCTGGGAGATGGAGAGACTTTCGGAAGAGACTTCAAAATATTCAGCTGTGTAGAAAGACAGAGTGAAAAATGAAGTCTTTAGTTTGTGAACTTCTGGTTCACAAAATGATACGTCACAAATTGAAAGACTGTGTTTGTAGATGGATGAAGACACCGTCTCAGTTGTCTTTCCTCGCTTGGTGCAAGCGACTTCGCTTTATTTTATATCTAGAAACAATTTTCGTAAGAACCTACCTTAACTGCAATCATAGTAGAGAAACTGATGTGAAATCTAAATACAGTGAAGAGAATGAACTTGGAAAATAATGTTTTTGTAAAATTCATGAAGATATAAAAAGGTTCATGCAATAATATATCTTAACAACGTAATTATAGAAGTGTAAATAACACAGCGAGATGTATAGAGGTCACAAAGTTTAATTAGAAGTAATTTAGGATACACACAAACTCTCATAAGTTAAGAATTTTCGTCACAATTTTTTAGAACTTTAAAGTTAATGTGTTACTTTGGATAATGTGTGTTCGTAGGATACTGATTCTAAACTAATATACGTATATAAATCTAAGGCACAAGTACAAAAGTGAAATATGTACCTCTAAATAACACAAACTTGTAAATATTAAAACTAATTTTATATCATATCTACGTCTTTTTATTGTTCATTTTGTGTTTCTGCTCTCCTGGCATTGTTGGGAAACAAAGCATCTTCTAATCTAGTAATTTTGAAGGTTCAAGAAGAAGGTCCTCTACATGACACATAGTTAGAGAGATGACGACCAAAATTTTTGTCGGCCAAAACAGCCTCAAATCGATAGATACGATTATCCTGAACTCGAAAATACCAATATCAGACATTTTCCGAGTAGCGTTTGATCTGACCACAAAAACACCAGACAAAAATGTCTCATAGCAATACGTCTGAAAACCTTTTTTATTAGTAAATTTTGGTTATTTGATGCGAACAAAACAATTTTCAGGCGGAAATGTGAACGCATTAAATATTGACCGACACCTTTTTAAAAATGATAACAAATTTTACCGATCGGAATCATGGCAATATGTCTGAAAATTGTTGGACATGATAAAAAAAGTTGTCCACATGTGCAAAAAAGTATATCAGACAAAATAAGTGTAGCACCTTCTCTATCAGAAAACTTTTCGATACTCAGATATTTTTGACACAGCAGAAATGGCCTCCCAAGCAGTTGCTACACTTTCGACCGTTACTACACACCTAGTCGGGTTCAGAATCATACAACCTACGATTTTATAGGGTTTTTGCCGTATTGCTATGAGACATGGTTTTGGTCGTCATCTCTCGTACTAACACATGAGTGTGTGATAATATAAGTTAGCTCAACTACTCAATCAGTTATTAATTTCAAAGTTAATGAAAAATTACGTCCAATGAAGAGCGTAGGTGAGGGTGGGGCACGAAACAAACGACTTCTCAAGCAATCAGTATATACCTGGCTACTGCTAGACCGCATGCTCATGCAGTTCGAGTACCTTCGTAGAAGTCTGTACCTACATCTGACGTGTAAAATATTCTGGAGGTTATAATTTTCTGAAAGTGTATTTAGATGTTTAGTTGCAGGTCTGTCTGTGTTTGGAAATACATAGGTATAGACCTTAATGTCAGTCAATGAAATACTCCAACATAAAGAATAAGAAGGAAAGTATACCACTTCAGCAATCCAAAATATCCATTGAATAACTTGTATTTCTTTTTTTATATTTGATGGGTCGACGTTTGGTAATTATCTCGCCTGGTGGCAAGCTATGATGCGGCCTACAATGGAGCATATCTGCCCATAACCAACTTATTTAATCGGACCTTGAAGACACCCAGATTATAATACCCTTAAGGAAACACAGACTATGTCAAATAATTCACCTCGTTAACAGATCGCACAAGGAAGTTTGAAGCGAAGTGCTTAACTTATAGGAACATAGTCTGCAGTATAAGAACGATGTAGTTAGTCAGGAGCCCCATGAAGTGTAGCGATAGCGTGCCGTCGATAGAGAACAAGCCACACGCGCTCATCTTACTGAAGGACACTCTGTTCAGTTGCACCACTTCCTTATACAGAATTCTTTCATAATCTGCAACAAAAAAAAAAGCCAAAAGTCAAAACATTTATTTCAATTAAACCATAATTTGGTACTTTTGAAACGGCAAGTACTTAGGTATGTGACTTTTCCGAGTTATATGTACTTTCTAAGATTATTTAGACACCACTGACAAACGGTGAAGGAAAACATCGTGAGGAAAACTGGGCTTATAATTTCTAATTATAAGTTTGTAATGGCCAACCCGCATTGAGCAAGCGTGGTGATTAATGCTCAAACCCACTTCGTGTAAGAAGAAATGATGATGATCTTCTATTGATTATGATTGATGATGATCGTTGGGTGCAACTACCATCAGTATTTATACCAAGCATAATATCTTGGTATATGTTTAACTCCTTCAAATAAAGAGAGGTAAATGCCAGGGAACACAACACAAATTAAAAGGAGATGATTGCCAAAAATTAAAAAAGTATATTAGTTAACGATTTTAGTCGTTTAAAAAACATAATATGTAAGCTCAGTACTCTCCACCGTCAGGTATTGCAGTCACTTTCGTGTAATAGATAAATCGATACTATGTCAAAAGCCTTTGTGTGTTCAAGACAATTTCTATGAATTTTTACCTCGAATATATTAAAGAAAAGCAGATTATGTATACATGTTTATAGCATTTTCTGAAAATTATGTACCTACCGAAATAATTTTTATTCTTCAATCGTTGTATACAAGTGGTCTCTGCTTCCTCGATAGTGATATAGAACTTCTCACACTGTATGCTCTGCATCATCAGCAGAGATACATCCTTTGTTAACCACACAATTAGCAGTACTAGGAGCGCTGATACTTCCACGTCCCTCTGGAATATAAATGCAAAAACTATTTAAAACTTGCATTTAGTGTTTTCGTATTGATTATTTTTTAACCGACTTCAAAAAAAGGAGGAGGTTCTCAATTCGACCGTATATATGCTTTTTTTTATGTTTGTTCGCCGATATCTCCGTTGTTTATGAACCGATTTTGAAAATTCTTTTTTTGTTAGAAAGAAGTTAGTTCCAAAATGGTCCCATGATAAGAAAATCAGGATCTGATGATGGAAGACCAGGGAAACCGAGGGGAACTTTTAAAAATTATAGGGGTGACTAGGGCATTTGTTAATTTTTGCATTGAGTATTGAAAACCACTACAATCTGATAAAGGTCTGGAGCCGATCTAATGATGGAGCCGAGAGCCAGTTGAGGGAACTCCTCAACGGTTGACAGTAGCTACCTTGTGTTTGGGTTTGATTAATTTGTATTGATGAGGACTTTACACCTGAGTATGGTGTAATTGTCAATAAGGGTCTGATGATGAAGTAGTACGATAGTTGAGGGAACTCCTTAACGGTTACCAGTAGCTACCTTGTGTTTGGATTTGATTAATTTGTATTGCTGAGGACTTTATACCTATGTGGGGTGTAATTGTCAATAAGGGTCTGATGATGAAGTAGTACGATAGTCGAGGGAATTCCTCAACGGTTAACACTAGCTACCTTGTGTTTGGGTTTGATTAATTTGTATTGATGAGGACTTTACACCTAGGTGGGGTGTAATTGTCAATAAGGGTCTGATGATGAAGTGGTACGATAGTCGAGGGAACTCCTCAACGGTTAACACTAGCTACCTTGTGTTTTTTTTTTTTTTTTTTTTTAATTTTATAGATTATTTCTCCACGGACTCTAGGTCCGTGCCCTTGTCATACAGTTTTTTAATTATAATACATCTAGTCGATTTTTATAATGTAAAGAGGGAACCTAGTTACACACTACAATTAACTACATCTATAATTATTACCAAAAGTATAGGTTACATAATAATTAGGCACTATTTATTTATTTCTATTTCAAAGGCTTTATGAAACCAGCCCACCAACAAGATGGGAGAGCCGACCTGACCCAGCAGAAGGCACCCGTTCACGAGTATGACGTGTGTGTCAGCAATTGGTCCGGTCAACCTTTTTATTGGGAACAGAACAACCCAACACACAGCGCCACCGACTGTAGGACATTTATGTGTGCATGACGCCTCAACCCTTGCCACATGGGCCGATTCCAATAAAGCGTACAATAGTCCAAAGTCAATTGGTTATACTCTATTTCTACATGTTTCTGCACACACATTTCCTCATGTTGCATTCGTTTCATCACAAGCAACACTCCCCGCCCAAGAGAGCACCCATGACTGCCGCGTCCCTGTGTTTGATAGCCATTTTCAGGTTGTAGTCCTTAATACCTTGCTCACCCTCATCAGCCGCCTTCCTGATTAGTTTGCTTATCGCGTCTTCACTGTTGTCTGTGTAATAGATGCAACCATGCGTGTGACGCGATATTGCTACTACCGCGTGTGGTACGCTGTCATGTATTTGATGTTTCTTTGTTGCTGTGTTGACAACAATCACATTCGCACACGAAAGTCCCTGTGCCTCGTGTATCGTGAGCACGCGTGATCCCACGGTCGACCCGTATCCCTGGTTCTTAAGGGATTCCTTCTCTACCTGAGTGTGTACCAGGTATAAAGTGTCGGGGAGTGACTTTGGAATCATCGCCCCCGAGAACCTTTTTATCTCGAGGGATCTCACGAACGACCTGGACGAGTATATGCCACTGTAAACTGTGCTGAGGGCATACGCCACATCCATTGGATTTCTTATGGATGGCTTATGGGCGTGATATATGTAGGGCGGCTGTAGAGTAGAGGGAAGAGGTTATCACGATCTATAAACGGAAGCTGATTTATGTCACCAATTAGAAGGACTTCCTTGGCTCGAGTTATTCGGGCGGTCATCACAACGGCTCCAAAGTGGTTCATGAGAGCCTCATCTACCATTAGTCGATGGCAGCTCTCTCGCTCCCCCAAGCCGTTTACTACTTAGCCGTTTGCTACCTTGTGTTTAGGTTTGATTAATTTGTATTGATGAGGACTTTACACCTGAGTAGGGTGTTATTGTCTTTATAGACAATAACACCCTACTCAGGTGTACCACTGATAGGTTAGAAGTCGGTGCCACAAACCCACAACAAAATATAAAGTAGTTAATGGTCACAGCTGGTATAATCTATAATAAAATTGTAAATAGCTCAATAATGTTAGGTATCCAGTTAGGTTTTAATAATGAATAATTTTGTTTAAAACTTGTGGCACCGACTTCTAACCTATCAGTGGGTGTGTAAGCTATAAGTACGTATGACTACAAATAGTTATTTTTTTCCTTTTTAGTTTTTACTTTTGGTTTGTCATTAGTTTTTGAAGTCGGTTTTTTAGGTTTGAGCATTAACCACTACTTTTGCTCGGGTAGTAATAAAAGCTCCGACAAGAAAAGAAGAAATGTCCTTACTGAAAATATTAAATCTACTGCCTAAAATACTAACTTTACTTAACTTACGACTACTTTACATGACTGTTTATTGCTACAATACTAACATAGCCCAACCTAAGACGTCTGTTGTCGGTAACTTAGTAATTTTGTCGGAGGTTCAATATCTATTCGGAAGTTTAGTTTTGTTATTCGAAGACCCATTTTTATAGTCGGCCACAGATCGTTGGAGATTAATTTGTTTTTCGGAACCATTATTATTTTCCCTTTTGCTCAATGCGGGTTGGCAATTTTCCTTACGATGTATTTTTTCTGATTTTGATTCTTCGTTGTTTATCAGTGATGTCTAAGTAATCTTAGAAAGTACATTTATAACTCAGAAAAAGTCACATTGGTACTTGCGTTGGTAGGTTTCGGACACGTATCCTCATGCGTGAGAAGCGAGCGTTTTAAACCTCCGGGCCACCACGAAATACATAAAAGAATACACTTTCTAGTCAATAGTAAACCAATTATATTGTTTCCATTTGTTATGAATTATACTCACTTTATCAGTGTCCACATGATCCAACACTTTCAGTTTTGGCAAGAGAAGCGTGAAGTAGAATAAACAACGGAAAAATGTATCGATTGTGTGAAACAGGGTCTGTAAATGGTAAAGATAAATTAATTGTTATTTAATTAAGTTGTAGCGTGGTCCACATTACATGGACCACCACCTTCAAATCCAAGTTTTTTCCAAAACTCCAGAATAGTTATAATAGAGGTAGTTAATTAGGCTCTTCAGCTTCTCCAAACTTGAATGATAGAATCAAGACACTTACATTTTATTAAGCAATAGACAATACATATCGCAATCAGAAAGTTACTTACCAGCAACTGGAACATGGTCTTATAGAAATCATAAGCTTCCAAAATGTTTCGATAAGCAACTAAAAGTTTTACTGAAGACGTATCATCAACAATGTGCATCACAAGCTTTATCCACTTCTCAAGATATTTTCTCAACAGCATAATGACCAGCAAAGCGTAAACAAAATTCAGATCAAAAGTGATGAACATGAAGTCAAAGAGGGTATCACCTAAATTGTAATCATTGAAAGACACATAGCACAAATAGTGAAGGAAAATATTCAAGAAGAAAACACCAAAGATTGCCATCCAGTTACGTCTAGTAATCTTCTTTAGGTTGTCACTGAAGTCCAAACTTATATAAACTTTTTGGATCAACAAAATAAGAGAAATGCTCGCATCACTGTGAATTATATTTAGAAAGAAGAGGATAGTGAAACCAGTGAGGTAGAAAAGACCGAAGAATAGGTAAAACAATGTGACGAAATCATTATTGTAGGTGCCCATAGAATCTTCAAGTTCTTCGAAGAAAAATCGTTTTACAGCCATACCGTACAAGATGGCAACGAAGAAGAATGTTAACATGTGATATAATTTTCCTCTTGGAGTAACATAATTATCTCTGATTACATACTTCGATGAAAGAAATATTGTGAACATCAAATGCACTGGGTACATCATATTATATGTATCCTTTTCCAATCTGTTGTTCAATAAAATTTCTGGTAAAATTTTGACACATTTTTTCTTTACTTTATTTGATCGAAGTAACATTTTTGAGAAGTTTTATGTACCACGACCACGAATGAATAGTATTATCATAAAAACGTAATTGAATGTCTCATTTCAATGATAGGTGCTATTAGATCAACATCAGAATAATAACCGCTTCTAAATGAAATATTACAATCGAATTCCTATGAATGCTTTCATTATCTTTATTATCCGTGAACGATCTTGGTTCAGGGTACCTATGTAGCCAAAATAGAAATACGTTTTTCTAGTATATCCATATGTCTGACTCTATTCACTAGAATAGACACTAGTCTATCGTATTGCAGTACACTTAGTTTGGCTGTATAACCATAAAATACAATTATATTTAAAGTTTATATAAATATTACCTTTGAATCTGATTGTTCATTGTGTATTTTTATTGTCACGTCAATATACTCAGTATCGTAAAATATTTTCGATAACAAAATTAAAATGGAGTGGTGTGATGACAAGACAGTAATTGAGTTACAAAAATAGATAGATACGGAGCCAAATCTAATTATCAAATCCTCATTATGTATATTAGATTATATAGAAGTATTAGATGTTTGTGTACCGGGCTATTGTTAAGTATAATTCAACCGTGATGCAACCTTTGTTTGTGACAACTGAAAAAGAGACAATTGTGTTTAAATTATATGTGTATTTACAAATTATTTTTGTAAATAACTAGAGCAAAATGGTCATAATCTCCAAAGAAACGTCCTAATGAGGGATCATCAGGGTCCAACGTAATGTAAGAACGCCTTTAGTAATAGGGTTTATTGGGATGATAATAAATAAATAATAAAAACTTTTATTAGCGGTTCATAGAATTAACACAGTAAAGCCCTGGCTTCTGTACTTGGTATCCAGGTCTCTCAACATTCATGGAAACATAGCACCACGTGACACTTGACAATTAATAATGACTTACATATAATACGAGTAAATTCAAAGTTAAACAAAAGTATAAACAAAACCAAAATATCTATAAATGGGAAATAAAAAGGCAAACAAATACAGGCAAACAGATAGCAATGAAGGAGTGACTGAGTCATATTTTTGTGAAAAATGTATCAAATATTATATAATAGATGCCATTCTCAAGAAGGTAGTTAAGCTCCATAACAACATGTTGATTAAAATAACCTAGAATGATATTTTTAACAAGACTCGTAGCGGAGTCATAAAGGTGGATCCACCCAATCGTGGTTAAAAATGAACAAACAGTCTGCATCAACGCTAAAGACTGGCCGTCATCCATCTAACCTGATCTTAATCCACTGGATTTTGATTTACGATCAGTTTTAGAGAGTAAGGCTTGTATTTAATAATATATATTGGGAGTCTAGTTAGCCACACCTTTAAACTTTACTCATGACTATGTATCACTTATGAGTGGTGTAGTATTTTTAACATGAGCACTGCGCACGTTCATCTATCGCTTCGGGAAATGAAAGGCATGATATAACATTGATTAATTATATTATATTGAAGGAAAACTTCCAAAATTGCTATATTACAGGAACATTGTCTGCAGTATGAGTACGATGTAGTTAGTAACGATTCCCGTGAAGTTTACTGGCAGCGTACCATCGATGTCGAACAAGCCACACGCGCTCATCTTACTGAAGGACACTCGGTTCAATTGCACCACTTCTTGGCATAGAATTTTCTCGTATTCTGTAAAAAAGTTCAATTGTTATCTTCAGCTATTACCCTTACGGAGCCGCGGAAGACTTAACAGGTTACCGGGCCTCCGGCTCAAAGCAGGAGTAGGAACGGGGTGGTTCGTCTGAGACAATCTCGGCTCATCCAAGGTGGGAGAAGCAATTAGATAATTTCCCCCTTTAAAAAAAAAACATTGCCACTACCCCACAGTTGTAACTACAAAGAATAACATTTTTATGGTATATGTACAAGTTATTAAACTTTATCGATTTAGAGAATTATGCGAGTGCATGTAGTGACTCTACGGAACGTTCTAGCATATTTTGTTTGAGTGAAAATAAATGAGACTTGGTCCAAGAATATTACCCTGGGGAACACCACACAAATTAAAAAGATATGATCGCCATGTAGAAATTGATGTACAAATTGGAGAGGGAAGGCGTTGATTTAAATCACCAGGCTTCGTATTATTGGAATTAGTTGGCGTGGGGTCAAGTAGCGTAGGAGAAAATGCTACCGATATGTTCATGTTCCAAAAAAATTTAGGCATACCCAAATAACTTTTATTCTTCAGTCGTTGTATACAGGCGGTCTCTGCTTCCTCGATAGTGATATAGAACTTCTCACACTGTACGCTCTGTATCATCAGCACAAAGACGTCCTTCGATAACGCCACAACTGACAATATTAGAGTCACTGATAGGTGTAGATCCCTCTGGAATATAAGTACAACAAATGTATGCCTACATTTTGGACACACTTTATAGTTTTTATTAAATTGGTTTATACTCACTTTACCAGTCTCCACATTATCTAACATTTTCAGTTTTTGCAAGAGAACCGTGAAGTACAATAAACATCGGAAAAATGTATCGACTGCGTGAAATAGAATCTGTGGATGGAAAAAACAAATTAATTGTTTATGTTAATATTTGTTAAGGACATTATCAAAAAATTACTTACCAGTAATTGGAATGTGGTTTTATAGAAATTGTAAGCTTCAATAATGTTTCGATAAATTATAAAAAGTTTTACAGAAGATTTATCATCAAAATCATTCATCACAAGCTTGATCCATTTCTCGAGATATTTTCTCAACAATATTATGACGAGTAAGGCATAGACCAAGTTCAGATCGAAAGTGATAAACGTATAATCTAAAATAGTGTCAATTAACTTGAATTCATTGAAAGTCGTGTAGAACAAATAATGAATGAAAATATTTAAAAAGAAGGTTCCGAAGATACCCATCCAGTTACGTCTAGTGATCTTCTTTAGATTGTCACTGAAGTCTAAAGTTACATACACTTTTTGGATTAACAAAATGAGGGAAATGTTTGCTTCACTGTGAATCATATTTAGATAGAAGATAATGGTAAGACCAGATAGGTAAAAGAAACATAAGTATACATAGAACAGTGTGATGAGATCGACGTCATAAGTGCCTATAGGATCTTCTATCCCTTCGAAGAATAATCGATTTATGGCAAATCCACACATAACGGTTATGAAAATGAATGTAAATGTATGATAGATTTTTCCTTTTGGAGTAACGTAATCATCTTTGATGGTGTACTTGGATGAGAGAAATATTGACAACATAAAATGCACTGGGTACATCATCTTCTGTATATCCTTCTCCAGTCTATTGTTCAAAAATATTTCTGGCAAAAGTTTTACACATTTGTCCTTGACTTTGTTGCGTTGAAAAATCATTTTTATATTTACGTATTGTAATGCCTAGTGTTACACGACGAATGAAATGAATTATCATGAAAACCATGGTGAATATATTGTCATTAATGAACGGCCCTATTTTTTGTAATAGCTACTAATTGAAATATTACTATAATTGAATTTCGATGGATGTTTTCATTATGTTTACTTCTAGCTACTGCCTGCGGCTTCACTTGTGTGAATTACGGACTTTATGACTAATCTACGAAATATCAACTCCTATTTTTACCCCTTTACATTTCTCAATATTTTACCCTAAATATAATACAAAACATATAACTTTCAATTCGTATTTTATGCCTTACAAAATGTCCAAAATTCCTAGGAAAAAATGATTTAAATAATTAGCCTAAACACGATGTTTAGTGTTTCTTAAATCAAAAGCAACGCAAGTCCCATATAAACAACCATTATTTAGTACAATTTCCAAATTACTGAAACGTGTATTTATCGGTTTTAAAACCGATAAATACACGTTTCGGTACCTATACTTTTATTAGTGATGTGCATGGGACCAGCAGCTTGCTTGATCACTGCATTGCAACTCGCGCGGCGAGGCAGGCTGTTGTTAGTGTTAATGTCGAGTATGACACTTGGTGGTCTGACCATTTCCCTGTTATAATTAAGATTCATCTACATTTAATAAACCCGAAAACATCAACTAAAGTCATTAGTTTAAATAAAGATGTTGTATGGGGTGTGAAAACAGATGAGCAAATATGTTTATATACTAGGGAGTGCACTAATAGACTAAAATGTATCGACTTTCCATCTGAGTGTTCTAACTGTGCGGACCAATTGTGTGGAGACCGTGGCCACAGGCATGTCCTGGATAAGCTTTATGCTGATATTGTTACCGCTCTTCGTGATGCTGCCGCTTTGGCGGGCCAGGGGTATGCTCGTAGCTGTGGGGGTGGCTCCCGCTTGGCGGGCTGGAGCGCGTACGTCGGCGAGGCTCACGGGGAGGCTAGAGCTAAATTTAATATGTGGATAATGTGTGGTAGACCCAAATCGGGTATTTCTTACAATGAAATGCGCGACAGCAGAAGGGTGTTTAAGTCGCGATTAAAATGGTGCCAAAAACACCAGGACCAAATAAAAATGGATGCGCTTGCTGCAAAACATAGTATGGGAGATTTCCGCGGTTTTTGGAAGAGTACAGGCAGATTTAATGCGCGATCTGGATTTCCCGTTAGCGTCGATGGTGTAAGTGATTCTGTAGCGATAGCGAATCTTTTCAGAGATCAGGAGGCTTACTTTTGAATCCAATTCCGATCGATCGACATTGGTATTGTGATATTTCGTACTCTTGAGTTGCAATTGTAGCGCCCATTGCATTTGTATTGCCTGGATATTTAATGAACTAAATGGTATTGAGTTTGGCTATAAATTCCGTATTCTAAATGCTACTTTGACAGCTACGATGGGGCTACGATAGTTATGACATTAGACAATTATTGGGTTTTTTTTGGATTGAAATTGCATTGACATTGAGATTGGTTTCAAGAGTAAGCAACCAGTTCACTGTGAAATCTTTGTTAGACCCGAGGGATGCGGACAATGGCGCTGAGCGGAACAACGTAAGGGTTCCGATTAGCGCTACTCTTTACCGGGCCAAAGATGTGACTAAGGCTCTGAGAAATATGTCGACAGGTAAATCTCCGGGCCATGATGGGCTCAGCGTTGAGCACCTGCGGTATGCTGGGCCTCACGTATCTAGAGTTTTGGCCATGTTCTACTCGCTATGTGTGAGCCACTCCTACTTGCCCGCGGACTTCATGAAAACAGTAGTGGTGCCTGTAGTGAAAAATAAAACGGGTGATCTCTCTGATAAAAGTAACTACAGGCCTATTTCTCTTGCCACTATTATTGCAAAGGTGTTTGATGGTTTGCTCAACACGCAGTTGAATAAATACGTCAGAATACATGACAACCAGTTCGGGTTTCGCCCTGGGCTTTCTACTGAAAGTGCTATACTGTGCTTAAAGCACACCGTGAAATACTATATTGAGCGTAAAACACCTGTGTATGCATGCTTTCTCGATTTGTCTAGGGCGTTTGATCTTGTAGGGTATAACCTTTTATGGGACAAGCTGAAAAGCATAGATTTGCCTCTGGAATTTGTTAACATGTTCCAATATTGGTATGAGCACCAGCTCAATAGTGTTAGGTGGGCGGGAGCAATGTCGGATCCATACCGACTCGAGTGCGGAGTGAGGCAGGGTGGTTTGACTTCCCCAACCCTCTTCAACCTGTACATCAACGGGCTGATAGCAGAGCTTAGTAGTCAGCATGTCGGCTGTCACATTGATGGTGTGTGTGTCAACAACATAAGTTACGCGGACGACATGGTGCTACTGAGTGCTGCGGTATGTGCTTTGAGACGGCTGATACGGACATGCGAGGAGTATGCAGGTGGCCACGGTTTGATATACAATGTTAAGAAGAGTCAGTACATGGTGTTTGAGGCGGTGGGTGCGAGATGTCCTAGTAGTGTGCCACAGGTGAAGTTAAATGATATCCATCTTGCTCGTGTTGACAGTTTTAAATATCTGGGGCATATACTCACCACAGACCTTAGGGATCATGCTGACATTGAAAGGGAGCGTAGGGCATTGTCCGTTAGAGCAAATATGCTCGCCCGTAGGTTTGCGCAATGTTCGAGGGGGGTAAAAGTTGCGCTCTTTAAAGCGTACTGTACTTCACTGTACTCGTGCAGCTTATGGGCTTATTATAGTCAAACCTGTTACAATGCCCTCCGCGTCCAATATAATAATGCGTTCAGGGTAGTGTTGGGACTATCCCGTCGTTGTAGCGCGTCGGGAATGTTCATGGAGGCGCGCACTGACGGGTTTCATGCGACTATGCGTAAGCGAGCTGGCACTCTCGTACACAGAGTACGGGCTAGCTCCAACAATGTCCTGGCAATGATAGCACAGAGACATGATTGTGTCATAATTCGGAATTGCTGCGACAGGCATATTTCAGTGCATATACCACCGAGAGTGCTTTAGTATGTCTGTTTTAGTACCAATATACTGCATTGTGTCTGTTTTCTGTGTGTGTATTTGATTTGTATTAATTTGTTTTCTGTATTGTTGTGTCTGTTTAATGTGCTTACTAACATATTTGTAAAGATGTTTCGTACTTTTATTTTTGTATTTTGTTACTAACACAGTGGACCTTTGATGTCTTAAATAAATAAATGATTATGATTATGAAAACATCTACCCAAATACAAACAACTTATTTAAATAAGTATTCGAATCAATAAGTACTATAAATTAATAAGTAATTAATAAGTACTCGGTATCTACTTAATTTGGTATGGTTCTAGAATTTGTTTACTGTTTCAAAACATTACTAAAAGTATAATTTAATAAAGACGTTTTGTTGTTTAATTCAATTCTTTTCTGTATCATCATTTAATTTAGGAAAGGTTCACTACGTAGTGTATATGTCACAGTAAGATAGATCCCACCAAAAACATTCTGTTAAAAAACTTGCCAAGTCTCGATGGAGCTGTCGCGGAGAACCTAACGGGTAACCGGGGCTCCGGCTCGACGTGCAGGAGAAAGAACGCGGTGGTTTTTAGTCAGTAAGAGTCTGACACTCCCTTCCGCCTTACCCAGGCGGGAGCAATCATTCGATGATTTTCCCCCCTTAAAAAAAAAAGTCTCGATGGAGCTGCTAGTTTATCTCCAAAAAGTAATGAAATATAGCAAAGTCGTGACAAGTCTAAGGTCCCTTATTACGATTTCGTTATTATTATAGTTAATGTTGTGTGACTTTGCCGTTGAAAGGTACACAAGGATACAAAACCAAGTGCTCCATGACACCATGGTGTTACCGGGGTAACACCACGTTTTCCAAGTGGGAATTTGAAAGCGCGAAGCAATACGGCAGTGTTTGCTTCGCGCTCGACTTGGCGAGGCTAATAATAATACAGCTATATCCCTAGTGATTATATACTGTAACATAGTTATATGAAATCATTTCATCACTATATCCCTAGGAATGTAGTTATAGAACGGTCCAAGTTTATGTTCAGTGTTATAAATATATTACTTGATTAAGCTTAGTTAATTAGATATATACCAATTACATTTGTAATATTCAATTGAAACGAGAAAGTTATTAACTTATTCAATTCCACTAATAAATATTATAAGACCCGTCAAACTAGATTCGATCAGAATGTTCATTCATCAACAATATTACGAAATTAGACACAATATTTCACATTTAACCATAAAACAATGCAGATGATAAATATTATACAAACACGTAAAATGTTATCAAAAACATACTTCAAAGTGTTTTACAATAATAAACTGGATAATGAAATCCAAAGCGTAGTACAATCGTACAATTTTGCCCTTCATATATTTTGTGGTTCAAAGTATAGCATTCGACACAACCAGTTGTATCCGCGAGGAAACAAGTATCAGTTTTTGGCATTCTGTTTTATGATTTTCGTTAGTTTGGTTTGCATCTACAGGATGATCGTCATAGATATCACTAATCCAAATAAGTCTGAATCGGCGAATAATGTGGTTAAGTTCCTCTGTGTTCTTTATTACTTGCTGTATATAATCGGCTTTAGTATCATGTTCGTTCTCGACACTATACATAAACAGGAGAATTTCTTCATCATCATGGAAATCCAAGCCATTTACCGATGCTTGGACTTCAGTAGAAATATTCGAAGTTACATCATTTGGAACTGGATTTCTATATTTATGATCATATTCATTGATGTGTACGTGTACTATTCTTCTATATTCATGTATGACTATTTCCCTACGATAGACATCTTGATTGACTTCTTTTGTGACTTTGAGTTCATTATTTTTGACGTTAATTACGTAATTAGTATTCGAATCATAATACTGTTGAAAGAATATCTCGATGAATGGACAAGAGAAGTGTTGATGAAAGATCGGCAAGTTAATGAAGAGCATCATCTGAAATTATTTGGTTCATACCAACATATTCTAAAAGCGTACAATTTGTACAAGGAAACATCTAAAGTGTTGGTAAGTAACATATATAACATCACGCCTTTTATTCCTGAAGGGGTAGGCAGAGATGCACATTTCGGCACTTAATGCTACTGTACAATGTAACACTCACTTTTCACTATTTATGTTATGAGTCCCATGCAATGGGGGAGAGCCTATTGCCATATGCCGGGTACATTTCCAGACTCCGTGCTTTGGTCCTTCGGTAACCTCACTTATACGACGAAACACAACGCAAGCGTTGCTTTACGTCGGTCTTCTGTGAGGCCGTGGTATCACTCCGGCCGAGCCGGTCCATTCGTGCCCAAGCATAATAAATGCAGTACCTATGTACAATTGTTTTATTGTATTTTTTCCTGTGTATTGTCTGTGTACATAAACTAGTTATCAATATTTTCTTATCTAAATCTCTTTTGTCATACTGACTTTATTGGGGATGAATTTTGTTTTTTTATTGGATAAGCCCGGCAGATAGATCACTTGATGGTGGGCATTCGGCGTCTAGGCGTGAGACATAAATATTGGAATAGGTATGTGGATTAGGTATTTTTCGATACGAATCCGTACCTAATCCAACGCTTCGGGGATTAGGTATGGCTCTGAATATTCGTACGCAATCTACAAAGAAGATATTCTGCACCTTTAAGTTACGTTTCAAGTTTTATTAGCATTTCCGCTAACGCCATCTATGTGGGATTCCACAGAACTAGTTAGTGTTCTAGCGATCTAAGTCGTTACGAATAATAAACGTTGTTGACAAGTGGCGCTATTGTAGATACTTTCGATAAAAATAACAAAACTTTCACGTCTTTTAATGAATATAAATGTATAAAATTCAGACTCACTTAATAATATGGGTTAAATGAGTGATAATCTATTATTGCTCAGGTTTATATACCCAGTTTTAATGTTGAGTTATTTTTTCGGTAATGTCAATTGAGTAATTTAGTAAATAAAGTCTTTAAGTATGAAGGGTAATTTTGATCACTATATTAGACGTTTCTAACCAATGTTTTCAGTGCCATTAACCCATAATAAAAAAAAATAATATAATCCATTATTTTACAATATGTCATAAATGGAACATCTAAACTCCATACCGATTATTTCATACCCAATCCACATACAGTATTTAATATTTGTAACAGGCCAGCGACCGTGAGTCCATATTGAATAAAATATTAGGATTAGGTAAATGGATTAGGATTAGGTATCGGTTTCACCTAATCCGACCCATGTCTATCGGTGTCACCCATGGTCACCTGGAACACCAGAGGCGTTTTGGGCCTTTTGAGGATTTATTGACGTTCCAAATGCTTTGACTTTGAATTCAGGGATTGGGAAGATTGAAGGAGGGGGGGGGGGAGAAATGGGCACTCACTCATCAATAGGCGTGTCGACAGGGTAAAAAATCAAAAAAGTAATTAGTCCGTCATTAAGATCGCACGAAAATATCAGACACGTATTTTTTGTTTTATCAAATTAACAGAAGAATATGTAGTTCTCCCGCATTAAAGTTAGGGAGTGGGGGGTGTTGACGTCACACTTACGAAGAAATCGTACCTAATTGTGACGTCACGCGTCATTTTAACTCAAAATATCTACATGTTTTTTTGGATACGAGAAAAAAGAAAAAATACGTATCGAAGATTTTTAAAATATCTAAAAGACGGACAAAAAATTAAAAAATAGTCGCCATGCCTATTATCGCCATCATCGTTAATAATAACTGGCCATAAATACAACTAGTTTCTGAAAATATGTATTAAAATAAAAATTGTGATTTTACAGTTATTGTATCATGTAGTGAACACTTTTATCCGCAGTTTAATGTCCCTTTATATGGTGTTGTTCACATCGGATCGATATACTATGTTGATTGATGTAAGTTCATATTTTTTACTAACTTATTTTTTATGATAACGAGCAGACGGATCACCTGATGGTAAACAATCAGTTCTGCCCATGGACACCCGAAATCCACACCCACACACCCACTTTATCACGTATTTAGATTTAAAAGTACTATTCCATAAATTCCATAAATTAAATTTAACAAGATACCGCAAAGCCTGAAGACAAAAGTCTTCAACGAGTGCGTCCTTCCAGTAATGACATACGGAGCCGAAACGTGGACACTGACAGTGCGACTGGTCCACCAATTTAAGGTCGCGCAGCGAGCTATGGAGAGGGCTATGTTCGGAGTCTCTTTGAAGGATCGAATCCGAAACGAAGTGATCCGACAGAGAACCAAAGTTATCGACATAGCCCAAAGGATCAGTAAGCTGAAGTGGCAGTGGGCCGGTCACATTTGTCGAAGAACCGATAACCGATGGGGTAAACGTGTTCTAGAGTGGAGACCGCGTCTAGGCAAACGCAGTGTAGGGCACCCTCCAAATAGGTGGAGTGACGACATCTGCAAGGTGGCTGGCAGTGGTTGGATGAGAAGAGCTGAAGACCGAGCTGTGGCGTGCCATTGGAGAGGCCTATGTCCAGCAGTGGACGAATACAGGGTGATGATAATGATAATGCAATTTTAACAACATACTACATACATTTTTTCATACATACGAATACATACTGTTATGTTGGAGGATTAATGAGTTGTAGACGGATTTATTATACTTGGATTTATTATAATAATGTGCAGGGCGCACGACGTGTACACACACTTAGACTATGACAGGTAGACAGCGACGTTGATGACAAGTGTTCTACCTTATATAACACATTATAGTGAGGGGGCGACTACTTACTAATTAGTGATGTTCATACATGTAACATCCCCCTTCTTAAGTTTAAACAATTACAATAGATAATTACTTAATCTATTCAATCAATAAACCTCTTGGTCGGTTTGACAATACGACCTGACTTTGTCTTGTAAAATTCTGACTGTGGAGATCTTGAATTCCCCGACTCCTGTCTGTCACCCTCATCTCTCCCCTGCGAAGGATTGGACCGCATAGGAGGGTTTTCACTGTCATTACAATATTTATGCCTTAAGTGTACCCTATTTCTCCTATACTCAACTTTATTAACATCTTCAACTATGTATGACCTATTGTCTGACAATCTTTACTTCACAGTGGCATGTTCCCAATTACTTCACCACCTTCAAGTAAAGTGCCGAGTAGACTAACCGCCAATTAAAGTCACCCATAACTGCATGTGTCAATTTCACGACGCTCGAGTAGCAGTAATCATATGATTAAACTGACCCGTAACTTACTTGCCACTTCGTCTACCAAGTAGCGAGTTTACTTGACGGTTAAATTTAATCACAGAGTTTGAATTGGTCTATCTGTCGCTGAAAATGGACCTATTTGATTTAATTGATCACCAGTTAGATTAATTAGATTATTCTACGCTGCAACGGACATCGAGGATTCGTGTCTTTAAATCCCGTGTTGATTATTTAACGGAATTGGATGAAACTGAATTTTTGGCAAGATTTCGTCTATCGAAGTATACCGTGAACCAAGTGCATAATTTAATAAAACATAAAATAACATCTAAAACGCAAAGGTGAGTAGGTATAATTTTATCATTATTTATTTAGTTAAATTAAACAACAACTTTTATTAAGTTAATTAATCAAATTATGATATTTATCCACCTAATTTCTTCTACATTTAAAAAATAAAGAATACGATGTTCTGTCAGTAACCTATCTACAATAGGAGGTATCTGTGTACCTAATTACTCATGTATTTACAAATATCTTGATTTCAGAAATCATGCAGTTTCAACAGAAATAAGCCTACTAAGTATTAACTCTCTCTATATGATATCTCGCTACTGGATCCTACATAAGAAGTGCTGCTGATTTTTGTGGTGTCAGTCCACAAACAACAAAACAAACACAAAATACCCTCTCACAAGTCGCTAATGACAGATAAATCGCCAATGATGACGTCTGTCGAGTAACGTTGACGTATTATTGAACGAATGTAATGTACGGTTTGTGACATCGTTCAATAAACCGGCAAGTAGTTACTCAGAGCTTTAATTTCGCTTGTGAAATCCACTGAAGTTACTTGTAAGTTTTACTTGCCAAGTAACGTTAATTGACAAGTAACTAATCAACACTTTACTTGAAGGTGGTGAAAGAGGCCCTTAGGCTTCCTTTTAAAGTAGACATGATCATTAGGTTGTAGCATTGACAATGGTTTAGTATTCTTATTAAAATACTTTGACTTATTTAAATTATTTTTGACTACAGACTTTTCATATTCTTTAAATCTTACAACCTTTGGCTTTAACCTTTTATATGACACAGGTATATTATCTCTTAGAGATCTAGACATTAACAATTGAGCTGGTGACGACAGGTTATTCTTTGGTGTGTTTCTATAATGTAATAATGCTATGTATGGATCTGATCCATTTTCTTTACATTTCTTTAACAATTGCAAACTTTTATCTTTCTTAGTTTCCTGACATAATTTTGTGCTATATTCCTGACCAATTGCAAGATTTGCATACATCAAATTGACATGACATGACATTTCTGACTCACTTTCAGGTGTATAATGTTCCTGAATGGCTGCTCTTGACAATGTATCTGATATATACATTTGTTTACCAGGTACATGTATTACTTCTAAATCATATTTTTGCAAGGTTAACATCATACGTTGCAATCTCGCTGGTACATCATGAAGTGGTTTCTTAAACAAATATACCAGTGGCTTATGATCAGTATGTACTGTTACTTTCTGACCATAGACATATTGGTGAAACTTTTCACAACCAAATTGTATTGCTAACAATTCTTTTTCAATTTGAGCATATCTTTCCTGGGTTATGGTGAGAGTTTTTGAACTATATGCAATAGGTTTATTTTTTTGTAAAATAACTGCACCTAATGCTGACTTTGACGAATCCACTGACAAGACTAGTGGAATTTGTGGATTGTAATGAGCTAAGACTGGTGATCTAGTGATCTCCTCCTTCAGACTTTGAAGGCTTTTATTATGATTCTCATCCCAAATCCAGACTGAATCTTTTTTCAAAAGATTTCTTAATATTTTTGTCTTTTCTGACAAATTCTTTATAAATGGACCTAGGTAGTTTATCATACCTAGTATTCTTTGCAACTCTTTGACATTGGTTGGTGTGGGCATCTCGAGTATTGCTTTGACTTTCTCTTGATCAACCCTAGCACCATCTTTATTAAATACATAACCAAGAAAACATCCCTCAGACACTAAAAATTTAAATTTTGACTTATTGAACTTTAAGTTGACTTGACGTGCTCTTTGCATGACTTTATGTAATCTTTCATTGTGAACAGACTCATTTGGTCCATGAACTAAAATATCATCTCAATTTATCTATCATCAATGAAGATTAAACTGTCAAACACCAAGCGGTCACCGGTGACCGCAACCTATTGTTCTATAATTGTGTCTACAAAACCGGTATTCGACGAGTTAAGACTCCTTCCAAATCACCGAACAAATTCATCATAACTCTTTGAAATATTTCTGATGAAGCACTAATACCATAGGGTAATCATAGATATTTATATCTACCAAATGGTGTTTGGAATGTACACAAATCTGAACTACATTCATCTAACTTCATCATCCAGAAGCCTGAGAAAGCATCTAGATGTGTAAAACATGCAGCACCTTTAAGCTGTGACCTTATCTCATCTATAGACTTTAATGGATAATGTTCTCTCATTATACAATTATTTAAATTTCTAGGATCTAAACATATTCTTAACTGACCTGAACTTTTGACAGTGACGACTACTGAATTTACCCATTCAGTTGGTTTAGAAACCTTTTGTATGACATTCATTTGCTCCATGCGATCCAATTCCTCGCGTAGTTTTCCTTGTAACGCAAACGGAACTTTCCTTGGCAGATCAATGCACGGAACAGCATCTGGCTTGAGTTTCAGATGACAGACTGGAGGTAGACATCCAAGACCTTGAAACAAATCATTATATTGTGTAAGAATCTGTTTACAAAAATCTTGCTATGTTATGGAAAATACACGTTTTATTATACCTAATTTTTCACAAGTAGATAGACATAAAACAGTTGGACAGACAATATTTGCTACTATGAACACTATGTCTTCCATTATATGATTGTTCTCAATATTCAGGTTACATTTTAAATTAACTTGTCCTAAAATTGGAATATTTTTTCCACCAAATCCTGTTACCTTCACATTACAATTATTAATGTGTGACATTGACAATTTAAGACTTTTGTAAAACAACAGCGGCGCAAGTATAACAACCTTGCTGGTAGTTATATCTTTGAGCCGTTTGGGGTTGAGACGTTAGGTCCGTGGGGTCCGAGTTTCGAAACGCCTGGTCGACACATCTCGTGACCAGAGGGCTGGTCTTTTTCTCGGTCAGAGGTTAAGCATTGCCATACAACGTGGCAATGCTGCCAGCCTTCTGGGTACTTTCCCCACTGACGTCGATGCGGACGAGTTTTTCGATGCCTTATAAATAGTTTATTTTTCCTATAATTAATTTTAATCATAAGTTGTATATATTTAATTTAGTAATATTTAGTTTTAATTTTATTTATGTAATAGTTGTTAATAAAGATATTATTTATTAGACTTTTGAAGTTTTTGACAGATACGATATTGACATCTGCACCTGAATCTATAATGCAATTTAGTTTATGCTTACCCACGTGTATATTTATTTTCCAACTACCCGAACTTGAATTTTCTGAAACTTGACTATTTTTATTCTTAAATGACGGTATTTAGACTGACAAATATGAGATTTCTTTGTGTACCTGTTATTTGTGTTTTTATGAGACTGTATGACTGTACTGACATTTTTATGCGACTTTTCGACAATATGACTATTTTTATTTTGTTTGTGTAATCTCTCAGAGCAATTAGCATTTTCATCATGGAGATTCACTTGACTTTGACTATTTCTATTGTGTGTGTGTAATCCGACTACTGGCTGTTTCTGTGACTGACTGTATGACTGTTTTTGTGGCTGACTGTATGACTGTGTGTGGATGGTTTCTGCTAGATTGACGACTTAATATTCCAACTGTGTGTTGCGAATGCGACTGACTTACATTTTTATTTTTATAACAGAATCTAGCAAAATGACCAAAAGAGTTACATGACCTGCATTGTACTCCTGTCGCTGGGCACCTCGCTCGATGAGACTGCCCACAGCGACCACACGTTGACGATTGGCTGCCGCATCGGACTCGGGGACCTCCTCGTGGCCTGATGTGACGCCTGACTTGAAGTCTGCTGTCGACAGACTCGTCGACCGCTGCTCCTTTGACTTAGATGCATGACCTCTGCGCCGTCCACGACGCCTGACTTCTTGACGATTTTTTCTGCATCTTGCTGTGCGACAATGAGAGTTTTCGCCAGTTCTCTCATTCTGTGATATGTTAGGTCGGGCTCTTGTAGCAACCTTTGCCGAATATGTGAGAAGTCGATGTGGAGATTGGCGATAAAAATATCTCTAATCATCGATTCCCTTAGGGTTCCGAACTCACATTCTCGACTTTTATTTTCGAGATCGGTTAGGAAGTCGTCGATGTTTTCGTGTTCAGCCTGCTTACGTGTAAAGAACGTGTATCTGCACATGGTCAGATTTTTTCTCGGCTCGAAGTATTCATCGAATCTGGCTTTAACTTGTTTCAGCCTACCCTCGTCGATGTTGATATCGAACGTATTAAAAATTTCTATGCCCTTTGGACCTATGTGGTGCAAGAGGATTGCCACCTTCCTCTTCTCCTCAGACTTGTCCAGACCGGACGCCAGCATATGTAGCTCCAAACGCTGCCACCATTTCTTCCATGCCTCCGCCGACACCACGAGGTTTCTAATACCGGCCACATGGTACCTCGCGTCGCTTATTTCTTATATGTTCATATTATTAGTTGCACTTGCGGACGTTCTGGTTCTTAACTAACTTCTGACACCATGTTATGTTGGAGGATTAATGAGTTGTAGACGGATTTATTATACTTGGATTTATTATAATAATGTGCAGGGCGCACGACGTGTACACACACTTAGACTATGACAGGTAGACAGCGACGTTGATGACAAGTGTTCTACCTTATATAACACATTATAGTGAGGGGACGACTACTTACTAATTAGTGATGTTCATACATGTAACACATACATACATTCATTTTAGGGATACATGGTCCTAATATAAACATGTATTTTTTTATTGACTGAAGAGAAAATTCATAATAATAGAATGGACAATCATTGAATTTCAGGCTAAACCATTTTATATTGTTGGTTCATTTCTGTGGGTATCAAAGAATGCTATCCTGGTGATAATACATGCGTTCTACTGCGAACGATTCTACATTTCTACGGAAGAAGCCAAATCAGCTTGTATACAACTTTTGAAGGATGGCGACTATAGCAGTAAGTATATTTGTTAAACCCGAAAAACAAATACTTAGACTAAGAAACGATTAGTGGAAATTATACCTTTAAACTCACTTTTCTTTAAGAGAGTCAAGAGTGGCTGTACAAGCGTATGAAGCAGATGAACGGCACGTTCAGTAAGATTAACGCGTGCGGACTGTTCAGTGTGGACGCGACCCTCATCTTGTGTCTCATGGGAGTCATCACTAACTACGCCTTGGTCATGCTGCAATTTATCCATTTCTAGTATCGATTGGCTTTTTACTTAACATTCTCTTTGATAATTATTGAAATTGATATTAAAAGTTACGTGTATTACGAACTATATGTCAGTTTCATTTGTCACTAAGTAATTGATGTAAGCAGCTATGTATCTGAAAGCATCCATCTAATATGTCTAATGTTATGTTTACCTTATAATAAATAGGGCGAAGATAAACATCTTTGTATAACGCATTAAGCTATATTTTCTAACATTTCATAAGTTACCTTTGAAGTTGATCACAATGTTTCGAAAACGTAAAACGATGTCCAATTCTTCATATAAAATTATGCTCAATAACAAATTAGACAATGACATCAAGAGTACAGCCCATTCCTTGAATTTCCCCCTTCACTTATTTTTCGCTTCAAAGTATTCCATCAGAAATAATCACATTTATCCAAGAGGCAGAATGTATCATTTCGTAGCCTTTTTTCTCATGATAATCCTTAACGTGTTGACTATCTACAGAATAGACACATTCGCGATGACTGACACGAATATGACGAATTTGGAAAACTATTTAATTAGATCCTTTACCATTATCTATTTCATGATCTATATGAGTACTTTTACCATGACGTTTATTCTTGACACCGTCCATAAGTACGACAACGTTTTTCTCATCTTGGAGATCCAGAATATTAACCGTAGCATCAACATCAGCAACAGTATCAGAAGCTACATCGCTTGGAACTGGATCTTATTGTTTGCTGTTATTTCTGTCAACATATATATAAACATTTCCTTTTATTATTTGTATTTAAATGTTAGTTTCGTAAAAATTATGGTAGAAATTCCTATTGATTACATATTTTCCGTGTTCGATGTTAGTTATGTGATTTGTATAAGAATCATAGTGCTGTTAAAGAAGTATTTAGATGAATGGGTTAAGAAAGTACTGAAAATGAAGGAAGAACACGAAAGCGATGACGAGCAGTGTCTAAAGTTATTTCGATTGTACAAACAAATTATTAAGGCCTACAATCTGTATAAGAATAACTATGAATTATTGGTAAGTACAAGATTGGTTTGTCAGCAAACGAAACATTTCTGTTTTGTAAAGAATATAACTAATGGTGTAGGAGCTATAATAATGTTTTTCTAATAACTATCGTGAGACATACTGAATTAACTAAAAATTGCGGGTCACTCACGTGAATATATATTGAGTAGGCTGCGCGACATGGCTGCGACCATGCACGTTGCTGATGAAGACGAGTCTTTCGAGCGACTCGTAATTAAACGGCGAGGATGGGTGGCTCGCCGCCCGCCCAGTACCAGACCCGAGCGTACGGCGCGTCGCGTTCCGCGCGCCTCAAGGAGCCATCAGACCACCACGGATGGGCCCCAATAAGGCTGATGTTGATACGGAGTCGCGGAGAACCTAACGGGTCACCGGGGCTCCGGCTCGGAGTGCAGGAGTAAGAACGGGGTGGTTTTTAGTCAGCAAGAGTCTGATACTCCCTCCCGCCTCACTTAGGCAGTCATTCGATGATTTTCCCCCTTAAAAAAGACATAATTATGTATACGTATGTGTATTCATATAAAAGCTATTAGAAGAACAATTTTTAAAAATGTTTCATAATGTTAGCGATTGTTTAAACAATTTTACGTTGTTTCACAGACATTGAGTCACGTCGTGGACAAATTCGTTCGAACATTAGTCTCACTTTACATAATAATTTTTAAAGTGAAAAAGTATTTAATATCAGGAAACCAGGTAAGTGTATATTAACAATTTTTATATTTAAGAGCGCATTTCAATTACCGTCTAAAACTGAATTCAGATAACATTCTGGAGTTTTACCTTTTATAGGACAAATCATTGTACTCAGATCATTTAACAGTTGCTTAGCAATAGGCATGATGACAGAGTATTAAAATTGAGAATCTTATTAGTCCGTCAATTAGGTAAGACACATAATAACATAACACATAACATCACGCCTTTTATCCCCGAAGGGGTAGGCAGAGGTGTACATTACGTCACTTAACACCACTGTACAATGTAACACCCACATTTCACTAATTATGTTTATGAGTCCCATGAAATAGAGGGTGAGCTTATTGCTATATACCGGGCACAATTTCAGACTACTGAGATTTTTTGAAAAAGCCCAATAATACTTTGCCCGACCCGGGAACCGAACTCGTGACCCGTGCCCGGCAGTCGCAACGGCCACGGTATAATGAAACAATAATAGTTACATTAAACGAATCAAAGTTTAGGAGCGGGAGCTAGTTACGTCATTTTTTTTATTACAAAACATACATAAGAGTGACTTCATGTGATATTTCAAATCAATATACCTATCGCCGAAAGGATTTGTTTCCTTAAGAAAATAAAAAGTACGTGTCTAACGTTTTTAATAATCTACCAGACGGACATTAAAATAAAAATTAGTCATCTACGTTATTGTTTTTGGAACAAAGTCGTTACTGAGGAATAGTTTAAGTAAATGTTTTTGAGTACGGTAGTAAGTGTGTATGTTTCACATACGCTTGCTTATCTTTCAGACTTCACCCAGCTACTTAGCGAATGCATCACTTTGGCTCTCAAAAATTGGATTTCTAACAATTATTCATGTTATATGTAATGAGAAGTTCTATACTGCGGCCGAGGAAGCTGAATCAGCTTGTATACAACTTATGAAGAACAGAAACTATACAAGTGAGATATTTATAGATTAAGAAGATAATAATTAAGTTTTGGTTATTTGAGCTTTACGGTATGAAACCATTTAATCATAATGAGGCTTTTCACATTTATGTCTCCAAATATTCGAAAACGTTTAAATTAGTTTGTAAGCAGGCTAAAGCACTTTACATTATTAAGAAAATTAAGACCGCAGAAAATAAAATAAAAACTACCTGGAATATAATTAACAACGAGACAGGTAGAAATAAATCACGTAGTGCTGAATTTAATCTAAATACTGCGAATGGACGCATCAATTCAAATTTGAAAGTTGCCCAGGAATTTGTAAGTTTCTTTAAAAATATTCCGATTAAAACTACGGAAGCATTGAAATCATCTCCGACTCTTTCCGTCGAACTTCTTAAAAGTAATATCAAGGAGTGCCTTTCCGAGTTTCGATTTCAATACACAAACCCCCAAGCAGTAATTAAAGCGTTCAAAGAGATCAAATTTAAGTCTACTGAAGATCTCTGGGGAATGTCTGTTAGGGTGTGTAGGTCTTTTATAGAGACCATAGCGCCATATTTAGCTTTTATTTTTTAATAAAAGTGTAGATTACGGAGTTTTCCCGGATTTAATGAAACATAGTAAAGTAGTTCCATTGTTTAAATCCGGTGATAGTGCAGAACCCAATAACTATAGGCCGGTCTCTATTTTACCAGCGCTCAGCAAAGTGTTTGAAAGGCTGATGCTTTCTCAGATGTTGCGTCACTTTAACATGAATTCTATCTTTCATGATCAACAATACGGATTCACCAAAGGTCGCTTCACTACTGACGCGGGAGTAGCTCTAATTAAGCGGGTGTTCGCCTCTTGGGAAGAAGCACGGGATGCCATCGGCATTATTTGTGATCTTTTGAAGGCATTCGACTGTGTTGAGCATGAGACACTATTGCTGAAGCTGAAACACTACGGCATTCGGGGGACGTCGCTAAATCTGTTGAAATCATACCTTCATGATAGGCAACTTAAAGTACAAGTAAATAAAGTAAATTCACAGGGTGCTTGCATATCTATGGGTGTACCGCAGGGCTCGATACTAGGTCCATTCTTATTTTTAGCGTACATTAATGATTTGCCCCATCTATTTAAAAATGAACCGCAGAGGGTATTATTCGCTGATGACACTTCATTAGTTTTCAAAATAAATAGACGCACAAATAGTTACGACGACGTGAATAATGCCCTAATGAAGGTCAAAATTGGTTTACATTAAATAACTTAGTACTAAACAATAAAAAGACAAAATGTATTAGATTTGTTTTGCCAAATGTTAAAAGCAACGAATGTGACATATTATTGAATGTTGAGAAATTAGAGTTTGTAAAAGAGACAACTTTCCTGGGAATTACTGTAGACGACGATTGAGCTCTGCAGCTTATGCTGTCTGGAAGATACGACAGTTAACTGACATAGACACGGCAAGACTAATGTATTTCAGTTACTTTCATAGCATTATGTCGTATGGCATTTTGCTGTGGGGACACGATGCTGACATTGAGTCTATCTTTATCTTACAAAAGCGCGCCGTCAGAGCTATCTACAATCTAGGTCGTCGTGAATCACTCAGAGAAAGGTTTAAGGAGATCAATATTATGACCGTTCCATGTCAATTTATTTATGAAAACATTATGTATGTTAGGAAAAACCTACATTTATTTGGTAAAGTGTCGGACAGACACCACTATCAAACTAGATATAAGAATAGATTAAGTCAGCCAATTTCGAGATTAGCGAAAGTAAGTAAGTCGTTCATGGTATTCTGTGTTAAATGTTATAATAAGATACCAGGCGATGTACAACAACTAAATGAATCCAAATTTAAATTATGTATAAAGTAAACTTTATGTAGACAAGCATATTACAAACTTAATGAATATATAGAGGATAAACATGCTTGGGTGCAGGCTAGGCCGGCTTCACAGGGTAACCAAAACCACTTGTTTTAATTGAAATCATAAATATTACAGCCATATTGCTAAATTGTATATTGTTTAACTTAGATTACCATTGTAAATGTGAGAGGCCTGTAATTAACTTAATATTAAATTAGATTAGTAGATTCATTTGTGTCAGCTTGGAGTTGTCATGCTCACTCAAAGGTCACATTGGCGGTGGCGCGTGCAGTGGATCGCTCGATTCCCTTCAATATGGTTGAGTTGGGCGGTGCTGGTGTACGTGTCATGTTCGTGAACGGGCGCCGTCAACTGGGACTGGTCAGCTCCAGACTGTATTATTGTCCTTAAGGTTACTTTCTTTTTTGATCACTTTGACTGGATTTTGGTGTTACATTGTTCTCGCACAATCCAAACAGCAAAACTATGTAACTAGTAAATTGTATTGTGAACCTGATTGAAAAAGAGTAACCTATGGAGTTTCTTGCTCGTTCTTCTCCATAGGAATCTACACCTTGGAATGAGCAAATAGCTTCACTTCTTATTATTTTTTTGTTGACGTTCAAAAGTGCCATTCTGGCCTAATTGAAATAAATGATTTTGACTTTGACTTTGACTTGTATACAATTGTTTGACGAGAGATAGGTCGAGAGTCCAGAGTTTTCTACTCTGAACTCTCGACTAAAAAGTAGCTACCATGTCGACACTACCTCTTGGTAAATTACTTGAGTCTGCTTTGATAAGCCCAACTTCCATTTTTATTAGAAACGTAAATCATTTTACTCGCAAGTTTACCTCAAAAAAGTTGACGTGAAATAAGTGACGTCACTAAACGCTGACGGCGGTTTTGAAATGCGTTTCGTTTTACGTAACTTTAATTCGGAATTAATGTTAAAAATCAACATAATATAAAACAAAAACGTTGAAGCAGCCCTTCTTGTATATTTTTTACCATTTTAATCATAAATATCATTGCTTCTTCCCTAATGCGCCCCTGGTACCTAAATCTTGAAACTAGATAAATTACCTCGAACGGTTTTCATGTAACGTAATTAATGTAATATGTTTAACCCTTTTGATATTATAGTTTTCACGCGCTTTTTTCACTCGTAGAGAACCAAGAGCAGCTGTACAAGAGTGTGACGCAGATGAACCGTACATTCAGTAAGATGAGCGCGTGCGGACTGTTCAGCGTGGACGCGACGCTCATCCTGTGTCTCATGGGAGTCATGACTGACTACGCAGTGGTCCTGCTACAGTTCACATTTCTATAACTTTTGTACTGACATAGAATTTTACATTCATAAAATAAAGGTATTGAATAATACGAGTGTATTTACAGTGGCCAGTTTATCTAATTCTATACTTTATAGATGTACTCACTTTTTTAAGGGGGGAGAATTATCGAATGACTGCTTCCGCCTGAGTGAGGCGGGAGGGAGTGTTCTTACTCACTAAAAACCACCCCGTTACTTCTCCTGCTCTTCGAGCCGGAGCCCCGGTAACCCGTAAGGTTCTCCGCGACAAACGTATTTACTAAGTACGATATTAATTACTAAACAGCAGTTTAAACTGATCGTAGAATCTGCAGAATGATCATACAAAACGAGACCATGATTAATTGGATTGTATAGCCGTGTGTACAAATTATGCAAACCATTCTTCCAGACAGTATTTCCGTGTCTGAAGCTAAAATTTGTAATATTGCGGAGTGTAAAAATATGGTGTATACTGGAGATAATACTTTGAATTTACTTACTCAAAATATAAGAAGCATAACTCGAAATTTTAAAGGTTTAGAAGTTCTCTTACAAAATCTCGACATATCGTGCGACATTATTGTATTGACGGAATGCTGGTTGTCCAAACAAACGACCGACTTACCATTCATTGACGGCTTTAACCGTCACAAAACTGGAAATTTCTTTAACCAAAACGATGGCGTTGTAGTATATATTAAAAGTAATTTAAGAACATTGGTAAGTGAACCGAACTTTCTAAATTGCAATTGCTTATTGGTTACAATTGTCCCTGATACAGTGATAATAGCAATATATAGACCTCCATCTCAAGCTATTGACGGTTTCTTAGACTCACTTAATATTAACTTAGAAAAACTATCGTCGTTTAAGAATATTATACTAATAGGTGACATCAATATAAATATTGTGGCAGAGGACATGGATGCACATGCATATCGGTACCTGGATATTTGCTCATTTCATGGACTCTTACCTCTGTTTGGACCATATTCTTATTAAATCAAAACGGCAATCAAAGACATTAGTTACTAACTCATCACTAACCGATCACCAAGCCATTTTACTAACAGTACAAATTTCTTCACCTAGATTAAATTGCACACGTAGCTCTACGACACTCAACATGACTAGCGTTGAAAATGATATTCGCAGCATAAATCTTGACCCAGTTTATAACTCGTATGATCCAAATGCTTGTTTGCAATATTATGTCGAACAATTACAGTCAGCAATTAAGAAAAATTCGCTAATCAAAGTGATTCCAAGAAGGTATTGCAACATCAAGCCTTGGATCACGCCCGGACTTGTTCGGTGTATTAGACATAGGGATCACCTTCATCATAAATCCAAATGTGCACCGGATAACCATCAACTCACACTGATTTACAAACGATACAGGAACTTTTGTAATAACTTGTTAAAAAAGATCAAACGTCAATATGATAGGATTCAACTGCAAAAAGCTGGTAAAAACAGCAAACTCGTTTGGAAATATATTAAAACCAATGCAATTAGATCCAAAATCCAAGAACCACCTCTTGACCTTTTATCTGTTGAGCAAAACCCATATGACTCAGTGAATAAAGCAAATGACTTTTTCATCAACATTGGTAAACATTTAGCAGAAAAAACTATCCAACAAAATGCCAGATTAACCAATCAATACTCCCACATATCAAACACACAACAGGCACTTCGAACGCTTAACTCCTTTGTGTTATTGGATAGCGATGTTGATGAGGTGACAAATATTATAGAAGGGCTAAAAGAATCTTGTGCCGTGGGTTATGATAATATACCCAACAGTCTGCTCAAAAGATTCAAACACTACATTGCCCCTCCTTTAACTCACATTATCCAGTTATGTTTAGATAAAGGAATATTTCCCAAGTTGCTGAAACAGGCCTTGGTCACCCCTGTATTTAAGAGTGGATTGCGAAATTGTATAAATAACTATAGACCAATTGCAGTACTAACAGGAATTTCAAAAATCTTAGAGAAAATCATTAACAATAGACTAATTAATTATATCGAAAGTAATAAATTGCTTTCGGACCAACAATACGGCTTTCGACCCAAAAAATCCACTGACCAAGCAGTCCACCAACTAACAAATTTTATTTGTATGAACCTGGATAACGGCTTGTATACCTTAGGGATATTTTTAGACCTAGCAAAAGCTTTTGACACAATATCGTGTCCCCTACTCTTAAATAAGCTTGAAAGATGGGGCATTCGAGGAACACAACTACAACTTTTTAGTGATTACCTTAACGATCGCTACCAGTGTGTTAAAATCGATAAATATCAAAGCTCAGAACAAAGAAGCAGTGGCTACGGTATCCCACAAGGAAGTATCCTTGGCCCTACACTCTTCTTAATATATATAAATGACTTGTGTTGTTTATCACTTAATAAGGGTATTGTATTGTCATATGCAGATGACACGGCGTTACTGTTCGCAGCTAAATCAAAGTCTGAAGTCTTCGAGCTAGCTCAAAATGGCTTTAGCACTGTAACAAATTGGCTTCATAAAAATCTTTTAACTTTAAATACTGATAAGACTAAGTACTTATTATTCACTATAAGAAATACTAATCCACCTCCTACTAATTTCCATATTCGCGCACACAGCAATTGCAACTTACATGTAAATGCTAACAGTGCGTGTACCTGCCCTACCTTAACAAAAACGGATCATATTAAATATCTTGGCGTCACGATTGACACAAACCTAAATTTCTGCAAACACATAGACTTATTGTGCGGTAGGATTCGCAAACTAATTTACATTTTTAAATTTTTACGTAACATAGCTGACTTTAAACTAATTAGACAGGTATATTTGGCTTTGTGTCAGTCTATTATTACGTATTGCATTACAGCTTGGGGTGGTGCCGCTAAATCAATGATACTGCATTTTGAACGAGCCCAAAGAGCAGTCTTAAAGGTCGCTACTTTTCGGCCGTTTAGATTTCCCACCCATGAGCTTTATGCCAGATAAAGCATGTATGCAAATGTAAGGTACTAACAGTCCGACAACTATTTATTTTAAATATTGTATTACTGCAACACACTGAACTTGATTATAATCCTCTCCTTGCAGTTAGAAGAAGAAAAGATTTGGTTTGTGATAACGCCCAGACTAAACATGCTTTTGCTAAACGTTTCTATTTATTTCTAGGACCTTACTTGTATAACAGAATCAATAGAACGGTAAATATTTATAGCTTAAGTTATAATAAGTGTAAAGTAATAGTATCAGAATATTTAGATAATCTCAATTACACAGACACCGAAAAACTACTAGAAACTATGAAATAGATCTAATAGGTATATGTATTAAACTTGATATTGCCGTTGTTTTAATATTATTTATGTTAGATATAAAAAAAAAAAATATTGTTACTTAGTCGTAAAAACATTTTTCTTTTCTGCTTGGTATATAAATAACTTCGTTTATAAATTGTGTAGATTGTACGTTCTCACATTGACATCTTAATCTCATCTTAAGTGGAGTGATGGCCTGAAACACAGGTTTTTACTGAAACCTACCTCAGGTGGGACGCTACAGTTCAAAAAAAAAACCTAATTGTACTCATCCTAAATTTATCTTTGATTATTTCAATGTAAGTTGTTTTTTATATTTTTTTAGTATTTATAATTTACCATAATTGTATAATAATTAGACTACTGTTACATCTTTTGGAAGTTTTTGTGTTTAATAAACGATTTTTATTTATTTTTTTTTATTATTCTATTCTTTTCCTCTTATGATTCCACAGACATTGAACACAGGGACGTAGCTAGCGCCGTACCTCCCGTATTAATTATACGTGTCATGTCCCAAAAATATCAAAAACTTCCCAATTTACATTTCGATGGTCAAAGGTTGACAACACGTAACTGCAATGTAGCAAATTTTACAGGAGAGTGAAAAAACTGTTTAGTTTCGAGAAACAAATTAGAAAAAAATAAAACAAAAAAGTAGTTTGTAGGTAATCAAATTATTTATTAATATAGCATAACATAACATAACATCACGCCTTTTTATCCCCGAAGGGGTAGGCAGAGGTGCACATTACGGCACTTAATGCCACTGTACAATGTAACACCCACTTTTCACTATTTATGTTATATTATTAATATAGCTTAAATAATAAACGGTCCACATAGGTTTTACATTAAATAATCAATAAACAATCAGTTACGAGTTAACAACATTAAAAAAATCTCACTTCTAACATGTTACGAGCAGTCAACATTTACTTACGAGTTGTCAATTTAGAAAAAATATAATTATATTAGATTAAAACAAATTACATGTGCGGTAAATTATCGTAAAAAGAATAATAATCAGAAGGTATTACAGTTTTAAGAGCTTGCAAATCATTAAATTTGCATGAAGTAAGTTTAGGCGAGTCTTTAAAAAGTTGCTCGTAGGTTGATATTGGAAAATTAATTTTTTTTTGGTCTACTTGGTAACAAAGAATAATTTTCATTGCAGATGTTAGTTTTATAATAGATTTTGCCATCTGGATGGTACAGTAAAACTTTAAGATCTGTGACAACAGGATCTCCTTTTTTCTTTCCAGGCCTAATACTGTCATAACGCATGACTTTTGTATCATCAAATTTAAAAAAAAAAACATATTTTACCATTTTGACGTCGTATGGATCTTTTCGTGATTTTTTTGTTATGTCTGCGTATTGCGATGGAACATAAATAGCATCATATTTTTTAATGCCGCGTTCGATGGCAGCGTGAACACTATCCACTTCGATCTGCGTATGCCCAGGCTCTAAATATTTTTGGTAAATTACCACATTATGCACACCCGCAAAGTTGGATAAAGCATTAGCTAACACTGCATTCCTATTTTGATATGTGCAACCGTCACTCCAAATAATTATAGGCTTTGTTTCAAATTCGCCTTCAGAGTTGCAAATCATATCATGAAGGTAATCTAATATGCAGCTCACAAAGACCGATGCCTGGGTGTCACAGTCGACTTCCGAAAACCAATAACATCGTACTTTTTTGGATGGATATTCATAAACCGTAAAATTATGGTTGATTAATTTTCTTCTGTAATAGGCACTGCTGGCAAGAGCCAGCAGTGCCTATATATAAAAGTGTGTCCATACATAAGAATGTATGGACACACTTTTACAGCTTGAACATCCTGTTCTAAGACAACACATTTTCCTTCACCTGCCTCCTTTAAATCCTTTTCTTTTTCTTCTCTTGCATTTTGTTTCCTGAGCTGATGATCTTTATACTCCTGTTCTGATATTTGTTTAGTATGGTAACTTAGACACGTATCACATAAATCTTTTTTCGACTGCTGGAAGCCAATATTTTTTTCTTTTATAATGTTATCAAACATGGTTCTACATAACGGAATCAGGTTTTTTGTCGTGCTCGCTTCAGTGTAGGTCCTATACACTTCCACCATACCTCCAGGAATCGGTTCTAAGTATGTCTTAGACGTATCTTTGCGGCAATAGTGTGATGGGAGCTGTGGTAAATTTTCGATAAACTAGACTAAAAATTCACGTGACAGTCTTTTCTTCTCTCCCCTCTTTTTTTTCTCTATTTGCTCAGGATTTTCTTTTGCAAACATATCACATTCGGATTTATTTACCCAGCTCCTTACTGACCATTCTCCAATACATAAAGTATTTAAGTACATTTTCTTACAAACTCTCAATTTTACATCCCCTTGTTTCAAGTAATATTGAAGTGATGCTCCTCTTCTGGTATTTTCTTTGGGTCTTAAAGGTATTATTTTATCCGTAGTATTAATCACAAACATTTTCTTTTGATCCCAACTTAAATTCCAAAATAGATCAAACAATCGCTGTCTAGATTCTGATGTAAATTCGTGGCAGTGGCGTTCTTTGGACGAGCGACAAAAAGCAGACCTGCAAGTCTCTTTCAATGTTTTTGCTGCTCGTGGTGCATTATGCGTATTACATGAATTTTCATTTCTCCTCCACCCTATGTAGTCTTTTCCCTACTCTCGTAACTTTTTATTCATACGGGCTTTCCAATGCTCTGATTCAGCTAAGCCTTTTCTTTTCTTTGTCTTCCTTCCAGTACTATTCCCTTCGTTCATACCACTGTCATCATCTTCAGAAGAACAGGACGTCTGATCCGGGTCAAAGTTGTGATCATCACATATTCTACTACTAGTGGGTACTACAAAAGAAGTTGATAACTCAGGTTCTAAGTTAAAATCATACGAGTTCAAAATAGTAGGAGAGTCTGTGTCATTTCGTGTCTCCTCAACAACATGAAAAGTTCCAATTTCAAAATCATATGAATTCAAAATTGTAGGAGATTCTGCATCAGGTATGATTTCTACAATACTCTCGATGACGTTTTCTGAGTTATGACCTGGGATGGGAGGTATCTGAGGCTGGTTTAAAAATGACAAAGGGGTAATATCGTTTAAAACAGTAAGTGATGAACCCGTACCTGTCCCACCATTATCTTGACAGCTCTGTTCGGTGCTAAATACAGGCCTGCAGGCTTGAGAATCTTCTAGGAGAACATTCTCAAGTCGATCTGATTTAGAACTTTTTTCCAAAAGTAACATTTCTCCGTTTTTATTTACTTCGTAGGTGTAAAATTGTGACTCGGAAAAGCTCGGAGACTTTTGAAATGATTCTTGTGATTGACTTTCGTAGACAAACTCACTTCTCTTCTTACGAGAAAAGTTAACAGAAACTAGACCTTGTTCCTTCAAACCCGTTACAACGTCATCGAAAAGCTCTTCTTCACTGTTTTTGTCCATGATAACACTAAAACAAAAGACGACGAGATAAGTACCTAATTAGCCCATTGCCTGCTTAAATGATCAATGTTGAAACTTTATCCCTACTTAACAAGTTTAATTACGAGTATTATGTAGAATATAGTTAATTATCTCAATTCTTATCATTAATTAGTTTTACATCTTAACATCGATACCTTATATCGATGATAAGAATGCTTGAAATTTCAAAAGTGAGTGTTTATGGAGCGTTCTACGTAAAATAAAATTAAAAACTTACCAATATATCTTCAAGGTCACTTCCAGGAAATAACTAGACGTATTCAAAGTTGTAATTTAAATAAAAAACTATTTTAAAAAAATTAAAACCTGCGCCGATCTTACTCTGTCAGTGAATTTTGCGAACTGCATTTTGCGTTGACACCTCGTAACTCGTGCAATAGTGAGTTCAAGTAGATACGTGTTCGTTGTGAGTTGTCAACTCTGGCACAAATTGTTCGAGCGACATTTTTTGTAAATTACGAGGTATCAATAGAAAGATTCGGCGCTTAATTTTAAAATGTTTGATGTACATAACTCATTTTGTGAAAAAATGTGGGTTACGAGTTGTCAACCTATGACCATCGAATTTTATTTTAATAAAATAAAAGTGTGGAGAGCCATGCTTCGGCACGAACGGGCCGGCTCGACCGGAGTGATACCACGGCCTCACAGAAAACCGACGTGAAGTAACGCTTGCGTCCTGTTTCGTCGTGTGAGTGGGGTTACCGGGGGCCCAATTACCCTCCCCTTCCCCAATCTCCCCAATCCCTGAATCCCCAACGATCCTCAAACTCATAATCCCCAAAAAGCCGGTAACGCACGTGTAACGCCTCTGGTGTTCCAGGTGTCCATGAGCGATGCCGATTGCTTACCATCAGATGATCCGTCTGTTGGTTTACCGGTTTATGCCATAAAAAAAATAATCACAAAATTCAAAATAAATGTTCAAAGGGAAAGAGAAAATCTAAAGTAATCATTGTTCGACAATGTGGGCGGAGGGACCTGGAAAGCTTTCTGTTTTAGACACAAATTATTAATATTTTATTAAAAAAAAAAATTATCGGGTGAAATCATTACTCTTCATTCTCTTCAGGGCCCACTGATTAAACAGAACATCAAATAAATAAATAAGAAACATTATCTTTATAAGGAAAATTGTAATAAAACTACGGTGTAAGTCGTAGTAAAGCTGATCAGGTCCAAGGGTAATCTAGCATCAATGTTGAACACGCCACACGCGTCCAGTTTTTTGAAACGTGACCTCTGGATGCGCTGAATATTTTTGCAAGCTCTTTTCTGCGTATCTGTGGAGAACGGGAAGACTATTTATCCATTACTTGTTTTTATAACAAGTTTGCACACTATTGGTGATTTTATTTGATTTAAAAACTGTTAGATTAAGGATTGTTTGACCATTTATGAAGAAAAGCCTTATTTCTTTAAAAGCCCGGTAATATGGTATATTATTGATTATAGACCCAGAAAAAATCTACTTTATCTATTTTTACATATATGTACAGTCTTTGAAGAATAAAAAAGTTAACATAAAGCAATATGTTAATACCTGACCGTCCATGTCTCCTTGTGAGCATCACAAACGCTCCATGGACTTCTTCAACAGCTTTGTAAAACCTCTCGCATACAAAACTCAAGTACGCAATCAGTACAATATTTTTCACAAACCAAACTTGAGTTATAAATATAAATATTGAGCCCTGTTGAAAGCAGTTTTAGTTGATTAATGAATGGAAAACTCTGAAACGTTTAAAATTCTAGAACAAGTACTCACTCGTATGCCTGCATCGGCCAATGCAAGTTTCATTTTTATTACAACACTTAAGTTCATTAGACCATGAGATACTGCGAATACTGCAAAGAATAATACCTAAAAAGTAAAAACAATAACGAATTAAACAATGTTTTATAGTTGATGAAAACAAGATCAAGAAATAAAGAGAGAAAATCAAACTGATAGGATAAACACACACGCAAAAAGCACGAGAGAGACGCAGAGACAATAAACAGGTGGAGAAAGTCAAATATCTTACCAAATATCCAAATGTCTTCACAACAATGTCATAAACTCTAAACATATCCATGTAGACATCAAACATACATTTCCAATAACAATCTTTGTAAGAATTGACAGATTTGCGAACATCTTCAGTCCAAACACAGAGTGTCATTGACAACAATTTGATAATAAAGGTAAAGTAGAGCATATTAATGTCAAAAGTCATACTAAAGTAGAAATAGACCACATCAGAAAAGTTAACATTCGGGAAGAAAATATAGGAGACGACCAAGATGGAAATAATAATTACAGCATTGATAATTGTAACACTCAACCAGTTGAAAATAGTCACTCCTCTCAGATCACTAGAGCCAATTTTAAGGACCCTGATCACACGCTGAATTTTTATAATAATGAGAATATTGCTATCACAGAATTTGATGTTGATGTAGTAATTTAAAATAAACCCAATGGTATAGCTAAGAAAGTCAAATAAACCGCTCCAATTGAGTAAAAATTTAATACTGTTCCAGTTTCCCATGAGAATGACCAAGTTGTACAAATTAATGGAGCGACATATTACGAAACCGAAAACTCCAATGAAATCGTACATGAAACTATTAGCAGTAATGAAATTGTCTTTGATGGTGTACTTGGAACAAATTAGTAAGCTTTGCATGTAATGTAGCGGCTTAAAAGCAGCTTGTAAATCTTTTTCAATAAAATTGTCTAATAAAATTTCACTTCGAACTACATTTGGAGACTTATCCATAGTAATAGTTTCAATTTTTGTTTCCATTTTGTAAACCACTCTACAGAATTGTTCAGTATGTGTTGGTGAAATGTTCTTAGCTGTTAATATTACATTTGCGTTAACGATAGTTATTCGTTTTAATATTGTTGCGTTTCAAGGTTTATTCGAATGCAGTTTGTCATGGTTTTTATGTCTAATTAGGTGTTGAGTCAATTAAAAATGAATTACGGTGACTGTATTTATTAGTTAGAGTGTAGTAGTATGACATCATGGTGCCTTTTTAAGGGGGGGAGGGGGAATCATCCAATTACTTATTCTCCAGTTTTTTAGTGATTAAAAACCATTCCGTCTTCGAAACGGATATTTAATTGTTTAATTTAAAGTTTCTGGGACCGGGTTTACAGTTTCTCTGAGTCTTTAGCCTACCTTCAATGGCAAGTATTAAATGGCGTTTTGGCGAGTTTATCGCAGTGGTGGAGGCAACTAGGCAAGCCAACATGAGGAAATGCGAATCCATCCTGCAGACTTACCTGCAGGGAAACGAGCTAATACTGAACGATAGACTCGAAACAGCAGAAGCAGTCATATACTATAATAACACCTCGAGGGTACTGACAGGAACCTCTATAACTCGAAGTATGGCTGCTTATAATGCAACTGCACGATTTGTGTCTAAGAACAAGAGGGAATCCGATCGATGCGGAGTATTAAAGTTTAAAACGAACGAATAAATAAAAATAAAAAATAAAATAAAATAAAATAAAAAAATAAAAAAGCCTTATATTTCTTACTAGTTTACAAAGAATTAAAAAATAAAAAGATTGGTTTTACGTAATAAGATTTCCTTTGCTTTACGTCCTACTCAGTTAATGTTGCTTGTAGTAAGAACCCCTCGCGTTATTGGAAGGTGAAGGCCTCCTCTAGTGCTTTCCATTTGTCTCTGTTCTTGGCGATATCTATCCAATGTTTGCCAGCCACTTGGATTATGTCGTCTGTCCACCGCGCGTATGGTCTACCTCTTTTTCTCGTGCCCCCTGGGCCTGGCCAAGATGTTAGGAGGGAAGTCCACCGGTTATCTGCGTACCTAGCTATGTGGCCAGCCCAACGCCATTTTAGTTTCATCGAGTGTCCTAACGCGTCGGTGATCTTGGTTTTTTCCCTGATGGTTTTGTGAGATATCATTTGAATCCTTCTGATGTTTAGGATGCTTCTCTCCATGCTTCTTTGGCATGATCTGACTTTCGTTTTTACTTTGTGTGTGAACAACCAGGTTTGGCACGCGTATGTTAGGGAAGGGAGTATGCAGCTGTCCATAACTTTTTGTTTTATTGTTATATGAAAGTTGCTTTTCATGACCTCCTTAAGACTCCAGATCTTTTTCCACGCGTTTAAAATTCTTCTTTCTATTTCTTTGTGCGTGGAAAGATATCTGTTTGCCCAGTAGTAGGGGAGCCCATGAAGGGATTTCGGTAGTTACTCGAGCGCGTCAGATTAACATATGGGGAAAACCTAGTGTCAGTATATTCATATACCCAACATATATCCGATCTGATTAGAAGGGGGGGACTGAAAATTAAAAAAAAAGTCTGACTAAATAAAGTCAGTTTCGTCAGATTAAGGGAAAGTAGGTCAATACCGTGCTAAAGGAAGTGCGTTTAAAAAATCTGCCCATTCCAACTTGATTTGCAAGAGTGGGGGGATTTTGAAGGGTTCTCGTTTGTACTCTCCAGAACATTCAACCCCACCATGCAAACTGGCAGATTAAGAGTTTTTTATTATTAAATACACATGGAGCATGTACATTATCAATATCTGACACGCTCGACCACTAGAACAAAAATTACGCTTAAAAATTTCAAAGATCTGTAGATTCCCTCTTCCCCCACTGGTGGAAGAAATTGTCACTAAACCATTTCTTCTTTCTATCAGCATATCTTCAAAATCCAGTAGCTCCCAAGGACGCTCAAGTAAATCCCAATTTAGCATCATGGGCTCCCCTACTACAGGTAGATGTATGTGTCAGCATATTCCAGTTGTTCACCTTCTAGATAGATTGGGCTCTTTATGTTGTTCGTCATTATGCTCGTTTTGTTTCGGTTTATTTCAAGGCCGGCTAGTCTGCTTGCTGAAGGCAGAGAGTTTATCATAAATTGTAACTGTATTGCATCTTCTGACAGCAGGACTATGTCATCTGCAAATCGTAAATGGCTGATGTACTGGCTGTTTATACGCAAGCCCAGGTTTGTCCAGTTTAACCTGCTTATCACCCATTGCAGTACTGCAATAAAAATTGTAGGGGAAATAGGTTCGCCCTGTCTGACTCCTCTCCTTATAGGTATCCGCGGACCTGTTGATTCTAGTCTTATTCTACTGTAACAATTACTATACAGGTGTTGCAGAACTCTCACGTAGGTTGGTTCTACACTTTGTACGTGTAGCGATTCCCAAATTGACGTATGATGAATAGTATCGAAAGCTTTTTGGTAGTCTATAAATGCAAGGTAGAGCGGTCTACGGAACTCTTGGTATTTCTCAATGAGTATTTCGATAGAATGGATGTGATCCACAGTAGAGAAGCCCTTTCTGAAACCCGCTTGTTCTATGGGTTGGTGTTTTTCGATATTAACCCTAACTCTTTGTTCCAAGATTGATGAGAATAGTTTATATATGGATGATAGTAAGCTTATTGGACGGTAGTTGCCAATATTATTTGGGTCTCCTTTCTTGTACACTAATATTATGTCTGACTCAGCCCACTGTCGTGGTGTTGTTCCTTCTGGCAATACTAGGTTGAAGAGCTGCTTTAACGGTTTCACCAAGTATGGGCATGCTATTTTTAGGGCTTCATTAGTTATTCCATCGGGTCCTGGACTCTTGTCTTTCTTCAGTTTGTTAATACCAAATATCACGTCAACTTCTTCTATTGTTTTTATTTCAGAAGGTGTTATGGGTGTAATGGTTGTGAATTGATTGAACTCTTGATTGTCTGATTTGTATAAATTAGAATAAAAGTTTGTTGCTATTTCGAGTACTTCATTTCTATTGGTGGCTGTTTGGTTTGTGGTTTTTATTTCTCTAATCCAGGTTCTATGCGTCCTTAGTTCTTTATTTGCCTTCTTCAGGCTACCAGGACTGTATTACATGTTTTTCGATTGTTTTTAATCGATGGATATTGTAGTCGGAGCGTATGTATTTGCCAGTGAGTTTGTAGAGAGCCTTTAGTTCGTTTTTCATGCTACGTGTTTTTGGTTTAGTTTTTTGTAGGATTTAACGTCTTTTCATTAATTCTTTTATTCTGGCTGACAAGACAGAAACGTAACTTTGGCGCTGAGAAAGTCTATGGACTGTTTTAAGTGCATTACTTATGGTGTTTACAATTTTGTCGTGGCACTGCTGCACTGTGCAGCTTTCATATCTAGTATTTTGATGTTCTATGTTATTTTGAAATGATTCTTTGTATAGCTGGATTTCTTTTTCGGTTTTTAAAATAGATTTTGTGTTGCTAGTGTAAGATTTTCGGCTTTTCTTTTCAAAACGAATCTGCAGTAGTGCTCTCACCAGTCTATGGTCGCTTGGGTAGTTGACATTTTATCACTTGCAAGTCCAAAGTGTTGTTAGGGAAATTGGTCAAAATGTAGTCTAGTTCATTTTTGACTAGGCCGTTGGGTGACTTCCAGGTCCATCTTTTGCTTGATTTCTTTTTGAAGAACGTGTTTAGTATTGCGAGTTTATGTTCATAAGCTTAAGCTTAAGCTAATTCTATAAGTCTAGTACCTCTTTGATTTCTGGTTCCATAGCAGTAATTTCCCATTATTAGGTTTTGTTTATGTGTTGGTTGTCCTACTTTGGCATTAAAATCACCCATTATTATTGTTTGATATTTCCATCGCTTTGTGGACAGTTTTATAAAAAAGTTCAATCTCAATGTCGTTTGCTGATTCTGTAGGGGCGTAGCATTGTATCAAGCTTATTTCTGTGTTATTGACATCCAGTTCAAGTGTGGCTACTCGCTCTGATAGGCCTTGGAAGCTCACAATATGTTTTTTAAAATGTTTATTTATAATAAATCCTACCCCATACAGGCCTGGTGTTTGTCCTACATAGCATAAAACAAAATCTGAATACTCTTCTATGGTGTTTCCAACACGTCTAACTTCTGAGAGACCTATGACGTCAAATTTGATTTCTTTCAGTGCTTCGCTTAGTTCTAGAAGGTGAGAATGTGATGATAATGTTCTAACATTATAGGTTGATACAAAGATTTTTTGATTAGTGTCTGGAGAGTGCACTAGAGGGTTGTGGTCTACATCTCCCACGGGGACCGGCCGTTTTGGGAGTGATGAGGAGCAAAGGGTGCAGCTTAGTTTTTTAGAGGATCTTGAGGGCTCTGCTTGTTTAGGTTCCTGGATGAGAACAACACAGTAATCATAGTAATTATACCATTATAATTTTCAGACATATTCATTTCATTTCGTCTATCACTTTTGACAATTGAATAAAATATGTTTTACTAGCTGTTACCCGTGACTTCATCCGCGTAGACTATGGTTCCTGGTTTATCCATAGGACCATTTAATCGGGATAAAATCCTATCACCTAAGTCTGCCCATACCCGGCCTGTGTACCAAATGTCGTCAAAATCCGTTCAGTAGTTTCAGCGTGATTAACGAACAAACATCCGAACGAAGAAACTTTTACATAGTTAATAATATAACATAATATTACGACTTTTATCCCCGAAGGGGTAGGCAGAGGTGCATACAGAAGTAACACCCACTTTTCACTATTTATGTTATGAGTCCCATGTAATAGGGGGTGAGCCTATTGCCATATACCGGGCACATTTCCAGATTCCGTGCTCCTTCTGAGATTTTTTTTAAGAACCCAGTAATACTTTGCCCGACCCGGGAATCGAACCCGAGACCCTTTGCCCGGCAGTCGCACTTGCGACCACTCGGCAACGAGGCAGTAATTTTAATATTAGTGTGTTATATACATTTATTTACATAAAGCATAATTTATTTTTCTACGCTATTCAACAATTACTTAACTTGGTTAGTAGTACCACTTATTAGGGAAATTTGAATTCCAGTGTGACCCATTATTGACGGTTTCTATATCAATCAAACTAAAACATGTTACAGTCATTTAAACTGAACTACTTTCGTTTTTTCAACAATGGTACCAATAAAAATGTGATCTCAAACAATACAGTGGACAACGACGTGCAGACCATGCTGCGGCCCTTCACTGTGATGCAGTACATCATGTTCTGTCCGAGATACCGCATCAGAGACAACCACATCACTCCCAACACTGCAGCCATGCAGTTTATTTCTATGCTCATTACACTAACATTCATAGTGTCGACTATATTTTGTGCCAGAAACACAGATTTTTATGAAACATTTATACAAAGTCCTGCATTTGTACACTTTACTTCAAACTACGATTGCACTACATTTTGTATAAGATTTGTTATCCTCTTCATCATCACAAGCATTAATACAAAAAACAACATTCAATTTGTCTTGAGTTTCCAAAAGGCTCACAGATTCCTTAACAACTTTTCAAGTTCCTATATGACCTGGAATTGGATCAGTTTGTGTTCCACATTCATAGTTTATCTCTGTATGTACAGTTTGTTTGCCAGAACCGCTGGAATAACACTATCTAAATCATACAGTTTCTATTTTCTCATCTTCTTCGACACAAACACTGTTTATTTAATTCGGATGATGAAAGCTTTGGAGGACAAAGTGCTTCTGTGGAACAGTCGCGCCTTAAACTGCCACAGGGCGGGACACGCACGTGACGCGGAGTTCAGCAAGCAAATGTTTGAAGCTTATGTTAATATTTTAGAGAGTTACTATATACATACATAAAGCATCTTTTTGGATATTTGTAAGCCATTTTTCAGATTTTGTACTATGAATACCTATGTGAAATTCTTGTAATTTTTTGATATCTTGAATAACTATTTGGATTCTTGTAAGCATTTGATCGTAGGTAATTGATCTTATATTATTTGACAGATATGTTCACTCACGAATTGATTTATTTTCAAGTGATAATCGAAACATTAAAGAAAAGTATGATGACTGGTAACTTTGTAAGTATAGTGCCTTAGAATATATCATACTTCTAGAATCTCTAGAGAGAATAGACAAGTGTTACACAACAGATTTTATTTTTTCAGCAAACAGCAATACTTGTGTCGTCGTTAATATGTTTGTGGCAGTCGAGGGATTTAACTTGGTGTAAGTTACTGACCTTACAAAGTGAAAAATTCTACATAGCTCTTCAAAATTTACAAGCCAATTGTGCACTCATATTAATGTCGAATTGCGAAGGTAACCACAGACTTACGCATATTTATGTAATTAATCGTAACATGACTTTGCTATGAGGAATAACGAGTACAATGTTTTATTACTCACAGATGATGGACGAAATCTCTATAAGAACGTGCTGCGCCTGCACCGCTCGTCATTCAGCAAGATACGTGTGTGCAGCCTGTTCTACGTGGACGCGGCGCTACAACTGAGTCTCATGAGTCTACTCACTAACTACATAGTAGTGTTGCTACAGTTTGCTATTCTGTAATACATGCAGCAAGATACGTGTGTGCAGCCTGTTCTACGTGGACGCGGCGCTACAACTGAGTCTCATGAGTCTACTCACTAACTACATAGTAGTGTTGCTACAGTTTGCTATTCTGTAATACATGCAGCAAGATCCGTGTGTGCAGCCTGTTCTACGTGGACGCCGCGCTACAACTGAGTCTCATGAGTCTACTCACTAACTACATAGTAGTGTTGCTACAGTTTGCTATTCTGTAATACATGCATCATTTACGTAATTTGCTTACAAAAAAATGTTATTAGTTATTTATTGTACTTAATTACTCAGTTTGCTTTGTTTGCCAAATAAATTCTATGGATAAACTTCATTTTTGGGTGTGATAGCCAAAATTTAAAAAAATGTGTACTGTAAATTCTGTAAAACTACCTCTACAATATCGACCTATTATATTAATAAGACGTCTATCATTCGCATTCAAAGTAAAGTCACTTGAAAGGTCAATCCCATGAAAATAAAAATGAATACTTCAGCACCAAAGAAATAATATCTAAATGGGTGCCAAGTCCAATGGTAGTTATTAAATATATTAAAAAATATAATATTTTGAAAACGACATTTTTGATTTTCACTTGACTAGATGGTTCGCGCTGTTCTGTTTGGCTTGGCTGGACGCGCTGCCCGCACGTCTCGATCCATTTATTACTTTAATAATTTGTTATTACTACTTGTTAGCGTGATGAAGTTAACACATGCGTTTAGTATGGGTGCGATCGATTAATTTCATACCTAGCAACCATATAACAAGAAATCATGCATTTAGAAAAAAATATTTTGGTTTGTAATTTATTTAGTGGAAAGAGATGTATGTGCCCTCCATGTCTATCTTTCAATGTAATGAAAAAATTGAATATAATCTCATTAATATCTATCGTAAATGAAACATTAAATTTTTTGTGGGTAACAGACAAACATTATTACATTTATAATTCTTGAATATTATAATTATATCATGGGAAATGTTTGCATTGTATGTACGTAAAAATATAATACCTATTTAAACAAAAGTAATCGAAGTCGATTCGATACCGAATAATCGTAAATTGGATTTTATTTAACAAACGGACCGCTGGGTGTCAGTAATGATAATATTCAATCGATATTATGTCGTCCCGAACAAAACGTAAATGTAATTCGAGTAAAAGCATTGGTATATTTATAGATGACACGGAAGAAGAAATATCACATGAAATAAATAGTGATGAAAACGAAACTGCAAATAAGTATATTGTGGAACCCTACTTAGTATCAATACTGCGACCATTAAATATTATACAAAATGTGTTTTTCTGCGCTAAGTATAGAATCAGGGGTCCCGTCATCAAGCCCATCAGTCGGTTATACAGCGCCTTGTCTGTTATCTTTTATTTTTTACTCATGACGTACCTCTACTACATGTTTTTCACAACGAAAACAAACGGTGGCGGGCCCTACTTCGAGCGTTTTGTCTTGGACATCTATGACTATACTTTGGTCTCTATTGGGGGCTTTACAAACTTCTTCACTAACATCAAGCAGAAGTATAACAACATGCTGTACGTCTTGAAGATCCAGAACGTGCACAGGATCCTCAAGTTAAACGAGCGTTGTTTCAAGCGCTCCATTATTGCTAACTGGATCTGTGTACTCGCCATCAACTGTTTTCATATCTCCTGGACATTAATTTACTTTTTTACCTTTAATGATGTTAATATTTTTAACACATTGTCAGCGTACACTAACGTTCGCTTTGACGTTAACGTGATTTACGCAACACGGTGCTTGAGACTTATGACTGAAGCCCTAAAAGTTTGGACGTCAGATCTACAGAAGTCAGCATATATCTATGATTCACAGGATAACAATTACTGGGATTTTATGTTTCAATGTTACGTGGATATCACTGAAGTGTTCCTAATAGTTGAGAAAACTTTTCATCCTATGGTAAGTAAGGCTAAGGACTCACGGATTTATAGAATACATATACATATGTATGTAAGAAATCAAAGCACATTTCACGGCGCGTTCTACGCTCGCAGCGGTTGTGATTGTCATCGGCGAGCACTGCCGCAGTCCCGCAGCCGCGGCGGTTTACGCCCGCGCTCTCTGTAATCGGTTGGCGGATGATTGTAATAGGACAGCCGGTCTGGAACTTAATTTATCCGCCCGCTCGCTCTTGTTTAACGTAATAATCGCGGGTAATAATCGCAACCGCGGCGGCCGCGGTCTCGTGCAGAAGACTACGGTCTTGAGCTTTATAATCCCAGAAATTCATTGGTGTAATTTTATTTCAGATACTTTTCTATTTAGTTTATACGTCTTCTTACTCATTAATGGATATATGGGTTCGTGTTAAAATGAGGCCAACTGTACCAAATAAAGAGCTACAGGTATTTTCATAATTCCTTAACCAATAAAATCTATCTAAATCTATAACTTAAGTATTGAATAACTAATATTATTTTCAGTTTCAGTACAGCCTGTCAACGTTTTCGTGTCTTACATGGGTAATGAAGAACCTTGTCATAATCACATTTCTGTGTGTGGAGTGTGAGAAGTACTACTCGGCAATGAAAGATGTTGAGAGCACTTGTTCACAGATGACTACTTCAGAAAGGAGCTCAGGTTAGAAGGAAATGCTGATATTAAAGGATAATAATATAGTACATATCATGCGCAGTGATTGTAACATCATAACTATCGTGAGACATACTAAATTAACTAAAATCGCGGGTTACTACGTGAATATACTGAGAAACGCTCTGCTACGACCGCGCACGCTGCTCATAAGGAAAAACCCCTCTGTGGTTCGAAACTAATAGAGCTTTTAGTTAATTTATTATAATATCGTTGCTTCTCTCAACGCTGAAGCATTTGTTTCATTCAATAAATCCCTAAACGAATAGGTACTTGAACGTCGAAATCGAATGCACCGCCAGAGTGCACATCAGTGAAGCTAAGTGCTTGTTTGAAAATATAGAATCATATGTACCATGGACTTATTCTCCCCTAGTATCGAATGCCACTTCCCTAACATGATTTCCACCCATCCACCATTTCTTTGAATTTCATCTTCCCTTTCACCTACTAATATTGCAAGTGATATTCTATATTATACTTGTTTATTATCTCTACAGCAAATCAGAAGAGATTTTGCAAGAACATCCTGCGAGTTCAAGACGCGACGTTCAGCAAATTTCGAGTGTGCGGTCTGTTCGCAGTGGACGCGTCGCTGCCGCTGCGTGTGATTGCATTCATCACTACCTACACCATCGTCATATTACAATTTGTGTTTCTATAAATATTTTCGGGGTTATCTTACTTTACATCTATCTAGTTGGATAGACATTACTTTCACAAATGAATGAGTATGGTATGGTAAATAAATTATTATCATAATTTGAATTTTAAATGACATAGAAATGTTTAATAATGATCGTATCAAACTTCGATCTACTCCGTGTTTATTCCTATTTCTTTTGTCAGTTGTATTCAAATTTTGTTCCATGAACAAAATGCAGGTAACAAAATGGATATATCAATGGGTCAAGTGGAACATGAGCCTTCAAAGAAATTGAATAATGATGAAAACAAAGTCCTATATGAACATTTTGTGGAACCTTACTTAGTATCAATACTGCGACCATTAAATATTATACAAAATGTGTTTCTCTGCGCTAAGTATAGAATCAGGGGTCACGTCATCAAGCCCATCAGTCGGTTGTATAGCGCCATCTCTGTTATTTTTTATTTTTTACTCATGATGTACCTCTACTGCATGTTCTTTGCTACAAAAACAAACGGTGGCGAGCCCAACTTTGAGCATTTTATTATGAACATCTACGACTATGTGTTATTCTCTATTGGAGGTTTTGTAAACTTCTTTATCAACATCAAACAGAAGTATAACAACGTGCTGTACGTCTTGAAGATCCAGAACGTACACAAGATCCTCAAGTTGAACGAGCGTTGTTTCAAGCGCTCCATTATTGCTAGCTGGCTCTGTTTACTCGCCATCAACTGTTTCCATATCTCCTGGACGTTAATTTACTTTTTTGCCTTTAACGATATTAGTATTCTTAACACATTGTCAGCGTACACTAACGTTCGCTTTGACGTTAATGTGATTTACGCTACCACGTGCTTGAGACTTGTGTCGGAATCTCTCATAATTTGGACGGCAGACTTGCAAATGTCTTCATACATTAATGATTCACAGAATCAAATCTACTGGAAGACTTTGTTTAGGTGTTACGTAGATATCACCAAAATTTCCCAAATAATTGAGATGACTTTCCAACATATGGTAGGCATTTTCTACAATAATAATCGACCTTTCAGATTATGGCTTAGTTTTATCTTGGAATTTTATTTCAGATATTTTTTTATTTGGTACACACATGTTCGAACTCATTGCTAGACATCTGGGTTCGTGTTGAAATGAGGCCAACAATACCTGGCAAAGACCTTCAGGCAACTTCATTGCTTGCAATAATCAATTATGTGTTTATTATATTTTATTTTTGTTTCTTTCCTTTTCACTTTTCAGTACACTCTGCTGACTTTTTTATCTCTAACATGGGTGATAAAGAATCTCCTGATAATCACATTTTTGTGCGTGGAGTGTGAGAAGTACTACTCGGCAATCAAAGAAGTTGTGAGAACTTGCTCACAGATGACCACATCAGCAAGGACCTCAGGTTAGAAGAAACTATTAAAAGATATTTAAAATATGTGTTAATATTGTTGATAGAAATATGGTTTAGAAAACAACGTATGACTTGTGAATTTAAATATTATATGAAAATAAATTTAAACATTTTGTAACCAGACCTACTAATTCTTATATGCCGAAATATTTTAAACGTCAAGAAATTAATTAAGATTCACATACCAAAGGTGTGTTCTTTAATACAAGAAAAATCACTGCTATTGCTATGCACTTCTTAATTCTTTTTCTGAATTTTCCACTTCTTAATTCAGCGTTTATTATTTGATTCGCCGCTCCATAAACCTATTTATTATAATAAAATCAAATCCATGTTATTTAACATTGTCCTTTTCAATCGCAACAAACTTTTTTAGTAACACAATCTCATCCCTTTCAAATATCGTGATTACAAGTACAACTTCAAGTATTGTATTGTTTTACTATGTCCATAGAAAACCAAAAATTATTCTGCAAGAACATCCTGAGAGTTCAACACGCGACGTTCAGCAAATTGCGAGTGTGCGGTCTGTTCGCAGTGGACGCGTCGCTGCCGCTGCGTGTGATCGCATTCATCACTACCTACACCATCGTCTTGTTACAGTTCGTGTTTCTGTAACATTTGTACAATAACTAAAAAGTTCCTATCACTCTTATATGTTGTTGTTGTTGTTATTTTTATAAACGTAATAAATTCACAACACATCCAATGACACCAAATGACGGCTCGTGTGTAGTAGGCCTTGCCTTAACAATAAAAAGTGCATATCGTTCTGTTAATTGCTGAAAAAAATATTTGAATCTCATTTTTTTAAACACTTTATGTCCACAAGAAATTAATTTTTACTGTAGATACTTGTCGCCATAGAAATCTAACTAGCTCATCGAATCATAAAAATAATCAAGTTATTTTAGTACATATTTTGAAGGAAAGGGTGCGATAAGAAAACAATCTACGAATGATTTTATAATTCAATTCCACTTACTTCAATCACTTTGGCCAGTTACTTTTTCATGTTGTCTTATACAAGACATGGACATGAATCGAGTAAAAGTATTGATATACTAGTAGATAATATGGAAACAGAGCAGTCGCATGAAATAAATAATGATGAAGTCAATGCTTTACACGAGCACATTGTGGAACCTTACTTGGAGTCGATACTGAGACCATTGAACATTATACAAAATGTATTTTTCTGCGCTAAATACAGAATCAGGGGTAATGTCATCACGCCCATCAGTCAGTTGTACAGCATCGTATCTGTTATCTTTTATTTACTCCTTACCGCATACCTGTTCTTCGTAATACAGAGTACAAATGGAGGCACTTTTGAGGATTTTATTGGAAGCACCTTTCGTTTTGTGTTTTTCTCCATCGGTGGTTTTATAAACCTCTTCACCAATATTAAACAGAAGTATAACAACGTGCTGTACGTCTTGAAGATCCAGAACGTGCACAAGATCCTCAAGTTGAATGAGCGTTGTTTCAAGCGCTCCATTATTGCTAACTGGGTCTGCGTACTCGCCATCAACTGTTTCCATATGTACTGGACGTTCATCTACTATTTTGAATACAATAATGTTAATATACTAAATATCATGCCAACGAATGTTCGTTTTGATGTTAACATAATTTACGCAACGAGGTGCTTGAGACTTATGACTGAATCGCTCGAAGATTGGTCGTCAGGTCTACATATTATATCGATGATTCATAGGATAACAAATATTGGATTATTATGTTTGGATGTTACGTAATTATCAGTCAAAACTTTCAAATAATTGAGAAGACCTTTCAACCTATGGTAACCTAGTTTTAGAATAAATTGCATGTAAGGTATTTACTGAACTATTAGTCTTTTTAGTCTAGAAATTTAAATTTCAGATTCTTTTTTATTTAGTACATACGTGTTCAAACGCATTATTGGAAATATGGGTTCGTGTAGAGAGGAGGCCAACAGCCTTTAACAATAAAATCCAGGTGATTTCAGACAAAGGCAATTTTCTTTTGAACATGCTCTCATTATCTTTGGTTATAGATTAGAATTAACGTTTAATTTCAGTATACTCTGTGGTCATTCTCATCTCTAATTTGGTTGGTAAAGAAGTCTCCTCATAATAGCATTCATGTGCGTGGAGTGTCAAAAGTATTACTCAGCAATCAAAGAAGTTGAGAGAACTTGTTCAAAAATGTATTCATCAGAAAAAAGTACAGGTAAAGAAAAAAATAATGACGATGATGATGAAGATTATTTTATTGTTTAATTCGTCTACAGATTCGGCCCAGTTTACAGATGGGTACAGTTTACGGTAGGGTTGATGCCCGATACGGAGCCGCGAAAGGCCTAACGAGTTGCCGGGGCTCCGGCTAGAAGTGCAGAAGTAGGAACGGGGTGGTTTTTAGTTAGTAAGAGTCTAACATTCTCTCTCGCCTCATCCAAGGCGAGAGAAGTCTTTGGATGATTTTCACCCTCAAAAAAAGGTTAGTCATAGTATTATTTCTAAAGAAAGTAAGGGAGTTCTTTACTTTCTTTACGTCACGCCATTCCCCTTTCCAATCATCCATCAACATTGTTAATAATATAGTAGTTTTTCATAATTTTGCCATAATTTCGCCAACTCCGAATAACTTAGGGATAAAGGCAGAAATTGCAAGAAGAAAAATTATGTACCATGTCAACAGAAAAGCAAAAAATATTCAGCAAGAACATCCTGCGAGTTCAATACGCGACGTTCAACAAATTGCGAGTGTGCGGTCTGATCGCAGTGGACGCGTCGCTGCCGCTGCGTGTGATCGCAATCATCACTACCTACAACATCGTCTTGTTACAGTTCGTGTTTCTATAAAAATACCTCATAACTAAGAAGTTACTATATTCATATTGGATTTCATTTTATTTCAACGTCAGTTTAAAAGTTAGATGTTAATGAATCCTTGAATGGAAACAAAAATGAACATTAAAAGAAAGAAAGACTGTTGTACAGATATAGCATAGAATAGAAGGGACTTAAGCATATGACGATCTTCCAAGTTATAGTGAACACGAAATTGTTATAAAAGGTTAAGTAATTGCTTCACCCAAATGTCTTGTCAAAAACTTTAGTAATAATCGAAGATATTATATCGATAGCTTATCGAAAAATAACATCTCAGAAACTCCTTAAATGTAATTTCAAATATAAACGACATTATAGTCGTTCAACAAACAATCAAGTCGATATTAGACATAGAGAACAATTTGAAAAAATAGCACAATAATAAAACGTTTTCCAATGCGTGCACTGTTTAGCTTGATATACCTCTACATGTTTTAATTACTTTGACCAGTCACATTGTCATGTCGTCCTCTACAAGACATGAACGTACTTCAAATAAGAGTATCGGTATACTAATAGATGATTCAGAACCAAAGCCGTCACAAGAAAAGCTCCATGATGCTCGACACGAGCATATCGTAGAACCTTACTTAGAATCAATACTAAGACCACTAAATATTGTACAAAATGTATTTTTCTGCGCAAAATACAAAATTAGAGGACAAGTCATCAAGCCCATCAGTCGGTTGTACAGCGCCATGTCTGTTATTTTCTATTTAATATTTACTGTATATCTCTTTTGCATGCAATTTGTAACAGAAAATAAATGTGGTGTGGAAATATTCGCATATTTCGTTGGAAACGTGTATCATTTTACACTGTTCTCCATCGGGGGCTTTATGTACTTCTTTGTCAACATCAAGCAGAAGTATAACAATATGCTGTACGTCTTGAAGATCCAGAACGTGCATAGGATCCTCAAGTTAAACGAGGGTTGTTTCAAGCGCTCCATTATTGCTAACTGGGTTTGTGTGATTGCTATTAGCTGTTTTCACATCTATGGGGTATCAATGTACTCAATAGCCCATAAGGATATTAATTTTTTCAATTCAATGGCGTCATACTGGAACGTTCGTTTTGATGTAAATGTGATTTACGCAATAAGATGCCTAAAATTAATGACAGAATCTCTCAAAGTATGGATGTCCACTCTGCAGAAGTCTACATATAGCAATGATTCGTCGAATAACATCCTTTCGAAAGCTATGTTTGGATGTTATGTAGATATCACTGAAATTTTCCTACTAGTTGAGAAGACCTTTCATCCTATGGTAAGCAAGGGATAAGATAAGTTTGTCACTGAAACGCAAAGTCTAAACAGAAAAAACGGAACAAAATCATGTATCTGTATTTTCAATTTCAGATATTTTTTTATTTAATACATACTTGTTCCAATGCATTAATGGAAATCTGGCATCGTGTAGTAAGAAGACCGATAGCGTCTAGCAACGAATTCCAGGTATTTTGAAGGCCCTATTTCAAAAATACCATATGATCATACGATCAGGCGTGCACATCATAGACAGTATGAACAGTACAGTTAAATTGGTGGCTGTCAGTTCGCAAACGAGTTAGAACCATGTGAAACAGCGTCTTACTTAATATATTTTGTTTGCAATGTAACTAATGAGTCCACACCCATAGAACTTATATAATTTACTTTCAATTCCAGTATACTTTATTGTCTTTTATATCTCTAACGTGGGTGATAAAGAATCTCTTAATAATAACATTTCTGTGCGTGGAGTGTCAGAAGTACTACTCGGCAATCAAAGAAGTTCATGTGTACACAGATGACTTCTTCAGAAAGGAGTTCAGGTATAGAAAAACAAATATTAACCGTAGGTATGCCGGGACCATAGATATACGCGAGACACAATATGTTTTCTATTGTGTCTTATATAAGAGGTTAATATGATCACAGAACTATATTTTTATACATTAAGCGGAAACCAACTTTTTACCAACGCACTCATTGGAGCCAAAATGGTCCCGTACAGTTCGGTTTCAGAGGAATTTTCTCCCACGGACCCTCCGATTGTGGAATGGGCTGCCTGCCGTGGTTTTCCCAGTGGGCTACAACATGAGGTTCTTCAAGAGGGCGGTGAATAGGTTTTTTAAGGGTCGGCAAGACGCATGTAATGCCCCAAGTGTTGCAGGCGTACATAGGCCACGGTAACCGCTTACCATCAGGTGGGCCGCGTGCTTTTTTGCCACCGTCGTAGTATTAAAAAAAAAACCAAGCAGACGAACCTCCAGCAGGTTAGCAATCGGCCGATGACACCAGCAACACCAGAGGTTACTACGTTGCCTTTCAAACGTGCCGAAGCTTGGCTCAAATGTAATTACTTAAACAGAGGATAATAATAAACTGCTGTTATGTTTTTATTCTGATTCTTTATTGATACTGTTTTTCTAATTGAAGTAGATTTGGTTTCCTTCGCCTTAATGTTAATTTTCATCTCAGAGGTATATTTCCTTTAGTAATTTCTTATGTAAACTCATTCGTGTTTTGTTTCGAGTCTTTTCCCTTATGTGCATCAACATCTACTCTATCTAATCCTATTTTAAGAGGTGTCTTGATTCATTCTCCCTTTTAATAATTATATCCTTTGTTTAGGTACATAAACAGGAAATAGTAGGTACTGAACTACTATTTCATAGGGTATCATTTTATTATGTCCACAGCAAATCAAAAAAGGTTCTATAAGAACATTCTGCGAGTTCGAGACGCGACCTTCAATGAGCTGTGTGTGTGCGGTCTTTTCGCAGTGGACGCGTCGCTGCCGCTGCGTGTGATCGCATTCATCACTACTTACACCATTGTTTTGTTACAATTCGTGTTTCTGTAAAGCCTGATTACCAGCATCATTAATATCATGAGCTGGAAGACATCCACTGCTAAATAAAGGACCCATTTGTTTGCATCTAGTAGTTAAACTAGATCTTATGATATGAGCCAGAAGAAACCGGTGCCCACTTGAGAACTGGCATTTAGAATCTATTAAATTTAAATTAATCTTATTTTCCTTTTTTTCTGCTGCTTCCTTGTTACCTTTACTTTGCTGATATATCTAGTCCCATGTAACATTTAAATCTTCTTAACCTAGTAAATCTGGAATCTGAAATCTATAAAATCGGGTGTTATATTTACATCGCTGTTTTTCAAATAGTTCAGCTTTTCAACCCATGGTACAGTACTTAATTGTTAATCAGTTTCGTTCTTATTCGTACGTATGTTAAATTATTTTTAATCTTATTTTGTTTGTTAGGATTTATGTAAATTATTGTGAGACTAGCAAAAAAATTTTTGCAAGAACGTCCTGCGTGTTCCAGACGCGACCTTCAACTAACTGCGATTGTGCGGTCTGTTCGCTATAGACGCGTCTTTCCCATTTCATGTGATTGCCTTTATAACACTGACATAATAGTCTTATAACAATTTGTGTTTTTGTAAATAAAAATGGTTTATTGTTTAATTTGCCCATATATTGTTGCTGAACACAAATTAATTTAATTTTATTCACTTCTGAATAAATTCACCAATTGTCTCACTGCTGCATTTTGCAGGTACCAGGTTAATATATATCAGCTGTATTAGAACCTAATGGTTTGGCACGTGATGACGGCAATAGACCATATGGTATGTCGTCGCTGCCTTGGAAGATGGATAGGCCTTTGGTGTACAACCTTGCGCCATCACATCTTCTAAGTACCGCTGCAAGCGCTGGTGCGGCCGCTTCCGCGGCAGAGGTCCTCAAACAGCATAAATATCAAATGTAGTAGGTAACTACCGTTTTGAGGCGTTTGAGAGTGTGGGGTTTTCGGGTACAACAACAATAAATTATTTGCGACTGGCCTACTCAAGCCTTATCTCGGTGAGATAGCCATCTAGTAAAGAAACAACAATAAGCCCGTGACTACGTCGGTATGACTAATATTGTAAGGTTGTAACATGTTTTTGATTCTTGGGAAGATAAAATAGTATGCGATAGTAACTAAAACCTTGATGAAATCGTCAATTTGGTCATAGAACTCCCTAAAATAAATGAAAGAGATAAATAAACAGTTGCTTTTTTACCATTTATTACCAACACTAGCAACCATTTTTAATACAATTCCTGTCCAAATTCTGTCAATAGATTTTCCCAAAATTTTATTTCTTCGTCGTCTGGTGCCTGTCCAGCTTTCAGTTCATTGCCGATATCCAGATAATCCTGGTGTTCTAAGGAGTATGGAGCCCATGCTACGCCAAAAGAGTCGTCAGCAGTGGGATTGCTGAAACAAATATAAAATAATATTTTATTTAATAAAATAATCTTATAAAAACTAACGGAGTAACTGTCAAGTGATGAGATTTCTTAGTCAGTATAAGTCAGACATTCGCGTTACTTCCTTGTAACAATATATTAACTCATAAGCCAGTCAATCGATAAATAAACATTTCAACATGGGTAATAGGAAACTACTATTGCTATTCTGCATATTGCCTGTTCTCTTACTAAAACGCTCCTATAATAAAAAAATGTTATATCTGAAGGCCATAAAAACAGTAGTAACAAATTACACTCACCCATATTTAGCAAAATTTGTCCAAAGCTTTGTCACTATCTCAATTTGTTTGAATCCTTCAGAATTCATGTCCAGTTTTATCTGGTTTCTGGCACTAAACAAATACATTAAATCATCTGAATGAGCGACAACTGGTGTATTTCCCACAAGATGACCTACTCCCATCAACTCGGATACAATATTTAGTTCTGTGTAACAAGTGAATTTGTACAAATATATCTTGTTCTTCTTGGAACGCGCACTCAGCTTAATCCACCTCATGGTTGGAAATACAAATATATCCATTGAGTAAAAGTTTTTTAGACTCTCCCAGTGGTCTGGTACCCGAATCTGTTCTTTGAAATAGTATTCCTTTAACCTGTTACCAAGCTCCAATTGGTCATTAGTCGATAATGAGAGCGACATTGGGTATGACACGAAAAATTGTGGAAAGTTTTTGGCTTGTTCTAAACTTTCTTTGTAATCGCCAAAGATAGCTACGCCCATTATACCTTCATCCGCCGTGTATCCTGTCATAATGTCAATTCCTTCGTGAATACCATTCGACACTGCATCGACCATGTCTCCGTAGAAGAATCGCTCGTTGTCTCCAAACTGTTTTTCTTCAACCACACTAAAGTATACTTCGACATTTGTTCGTTCTTTTTCAGAATAAGTGATAGGGACTTTGGCTTTTATTAAATTCTCTATAGGTTGTTGTTTTAGGAATTCGTAAACTTCTTTAACATCATCTGAATAGAACCCTAACTTTCTCGCCAACGCAAAACCTCTTTCTCGGGGTTTATACGCTTGTGCCCAGTACGAGACACTGACACCACTCTGAGCTATTGCTCTCTGAAATAGTCCCTTGGACATCGGTGACATCAAGTGATATGTGACACTGACCCCCCCAGCGCTCTCACCGAATATAGTTACATTGTCTGGGTCACCTCCGAAGCTGGCAATATTTTTCTTCACCCACCTGAGGGCTGCTACCTGATCCTTCATACCAGCGTTTCCAGGCGCATCTTCAGTGTCTAAACATAAGAACCCAAGTACTTCAAGACGATAATTTAATGTAACAAGGATTACATCTTGTCTTACTAGAAACTTGGGACCGTATTCTATGTCATCGCCGGCACCAGATACTAGGCCTCCTCCATGAATCCAGACCATTACTGGAAGCGGTTTCACAGGTGTGACGTCAGGTGTGTACACATTTAAGTACAAACAATCTTCACTTCCTGACACATGCCCTTTATCCATGAACAAATCGTATTGGAAGCATTTTGGTCCAAATTCTTTGGCGCTGCGGACCCCATCCCATGGCTTTGCTGGTTGGGGAGCCTGCAAAAATCGACATATGTAATTGCAATAAAACTTAGTGAGACTCTACATAAGAAATAGATCAATTGCAAATAATGAAAAACAAAGCAAATACAAAATACTGGAAAATAAATAGACTTAGTGACCTTAAACCTCAGATCTCCGAGTGGAGGCTGTGCGTACGGGATTCCCAAAAAACTAAAGTAAGTACCGCCATACTCGTTGTGTACAACCTCTCCCTCTAACAAACCATCAGACACTCTCACTTGTACCATCGCTAACGCTTCACCCAATACCACACACAACAAGGCTATCCTTAATACTGTTGACATAATTACTTCAAGTACAATAATATCAGTATTATAATTATAATCTGATTATTCCATAACAGGTAATGAATAAGCTAGATAAAAAATTGTTAGCAATAGATGAGAGCGACAGTGTACGTTACTGAATTCTAAAGACAGAGACACGACAGTAAATAGTGGTTGTAATACCCAAAATGTTTTGATAAAATCTGATCGTTATCATGTTGTTTTTATTATAGTAGAGATATATATCTCACGTTAATATTGATACCATGATAAAGCCGACAGATAGGTACAATAGATGAGCAACCACTTGAAGTAGGTATGGAAGAATTATGAACATAGATCATTTTAAGAGATAATCCTGACTAATTTTAGTGTGGGAAATTTAGTATTGATGTAATCTGTCTGACTGTTGTCATATTTATCAATTTAATAATTAGTAATAATGAAGACCTTGATTGTCTCGACAGTAACAACTGTTAGGTTTCAGTAACAAATGGGGTTTTCCGACGTGTCAACAATTGCGCAGCGCAAAAAGTAACGCGGAGTGATAGGCAAAGTCTCATTACCCTTCACGATTTAACCCTTTGCATCAGGGCTTGCCACCAAACCAAGAATTATTTATTTATTCATTTATTTAACACTTTATGTACAACTGTATACAATGGCGGACTTAATGCCGAATGGCATTCTCTACCAGCCAACCATAGGGTGATGCAGAGAAGTGTTACAGTAGGTAATTATGAAAATTAAAAACTTAACTGCATGTATTATAGATTTAAACTCACACACATTAACACAAACAATAACAGAGTGGCTACTACAGAAGGACTACTCATACACGGAGTATTTACTTACATACATCGCCTAAAATGTAGAACCGTACACTACTAACATATTCACACATACATCCACACACACTCACCCCTGTATTCACACACACAAAACCACAACAAACACATACCACATCACACCACTACACATCCACTCCACATTCTACTCGTACACTCACAACTATTACTGCTGTCAAGTTTAAACGGCAGATCGACATTGTCCACTGTTGTAAAAAATTGGTAAATTTATAAGCTAGACACTGTCTCTTAAAATACAGGATATCCTAGTTTAAGAGGCAGGGTTACTATAATTCTGTACAGAAATCTTGTCTGAATTAGTCCACCTACTTGTTATGTCTACTTATGTACATTTCTGTAACTTTTTGCTAAATAAACTTTATTATTATTATTAACTATTCATACTCTTAATATTATTTTTTATGGAACAAGCTGGCAAACCAGCAGACGGTATGCAATCACTTGATGGTAGGCAATCGGTGTCACCTATGGACACCCGGAACACCAGAGGCGTTACAAGTGTGTTACCGGCTTTTTTGGGTATAGGATTTGAGGATAGTTGTGGACTTAGGGATTGAGGAGACTGGGGAAGGGGCGGGGCGTAATTGGGCCTCCAGAAACCAGTAACCTCACTCCCACGACGAGACAGAACATAACCGTTGTTTCACGTCGGTTTTCTGTGAGGCCGTGGTATCACTCCGGTCGAACCGACCCATTCTCGCCATTTGAAAGCTACAAAACTACGACTAAAACATATACACAGGTATAGACACCGTTAATAAAATAGCTGACCATGACCGCAATGGTACGAACATTAGTTGATTTTTAATTTATTAATAAATGCCACCGACTATGACGATGTTCTACTACACGTTGGGTCTGCTAGTACCTTCAAGTACTCCGTACCGATATTTTTTCTTGAATCAATACTTCATAGGACACAATTTAACTTACGTTTTGAGGTTCTTAATAATAAAGGTCGTCATTTTTGTTTTATAACATCATAACACCTCGCCTTTTTATCCCCGAAGGGGTAGGCAGAGGTGCATATTAAGGCACTTAATGCCACTGTATAATGTAACACCCACTTTTCACTATTTATGTTATGAGTCCCATGTAATAGGGGGTGAGCCTATTGCCATATACCGGGCACATTTCCAGACTCCGTGCTACTACTGAGATTTTTAAAAACCCGAGTGTTTCTTTGCCCGACCCGGGAATCGAACCCGAGACCCCTTGCCCGGCAGTGGCACTTGCGACCACTCTGCCAACGAGGCAGTTTTTCTTTTATCTTATTCAAATTGAAGGTTTTCAAAACCGTACTAGGACCAAAGAAGTCTGAATTAGTTTATCAGTCCTAGAAACAACAAATAGCCATTAACCTAACGTTAAACTCGACCACCATCATCATCACCTTCATTAACATTATATCAACCACCAGAAGTCCGATACTGAACAATACTCCTCTAGTGACTTTCAGGTGGGCCAGTTTTTTTTTTGAGAGGAGCAACTCATCCGATGGCTTTTCCCGTCTAGGGTGAGTCAGACATTATTACTAACTAAAAATTACCCCGTTCCCGCCCACGGCAACCCATTAAGTCTTCCGCCGCTCCGCATCCGGGCAACAGCCCTATTGGGCCCCATCTATGGCTCTTTAGGGCGCGACCAGACCAGTTGGAAACACCATACTAAATAGTATTAGTCTAAACGGAAAAATATTACTACATTATTCACTCCACTTTTCGACATAATTCAATAAAGTAACAATCTTTAATAAGAGTTTGAAAGCAAAGGTTGTTGTTGTTGTTGATTGTATGTTTGACCCTTTTTGAAAGCCGTATTTTATTACACGATATTATATTAGCTTTTTTCAACAAAACATTGTACCGATATTTATTTATTTATTTCAATTAAATTGTATAACACTACAGTCATAAAACCAAGGCGTTATACATTTCAAATAATTATAAAAGAAACAAAACAGAACAGTCCTTAAATAAAACAAACAATAAGAATAAGAAAACCTTACAAACTATGACAGGTTTTAATATCAATAAGCAAAATATACAATATGAAATAAATAAGACATCTACAATACAACATAAAATAAAATACAGTTATGCATTCATACACTCGCATAACTTCATGCATTCTTTGCACACAGTCCTCCAGATTGACGCAAATATATCAAACTCTGGTGATGATGCCAGAAGATCATTTATCATTTATGAACGTGCTAGTAAAAGCTGCTAGAAGCTGTATAGAGCTGACTGTCACTGTCAACCAATCAAACCCACTTTCCAATGATATGTATATGTACAATGTATAAATATTGAAAGCACTATTAAAAATGCAAATATAGCAAACCAGCACAAATTGAACTTGCGATTCCTTGAGCCTTAATTTTATTATTTGTTGCAACAAACTCAATTACCTAATAAAACATGATCAAATCAATCTTCTTTGTTGACTAAGTAATTGACCAAATCAAATTAATATCCGTAATGACAAAGTCTGCCTGTATATCAGCTCTGTACTATTGAACGGGTGAACCAATGTTTATAAACTTGCTTAAAAAGTAATCTTTAAACCTTGGAATAATATTCCATTTTGTCAAGACAAAAATTTCATATATGGAAATATCGAATTCCCCTAATTCGATGGATAATTACGTCGTCGGTCAGCCAAAGGTTGACATATCATAATTTTGATAAGAAATTAAGAGTTCTGAAAATAATGCTATTCTCACAAAAAAAATGCCCACAGATAATAATTAATGTGAAAGATGAATTATTTGCCAGTCAATAATAAATCCATATCATTAACGTGCTCCACGACTGGTGGGGCCCAGTAGGGCTGATACGAAGTCGTGGAAGGCTTTCCCCCTCAAAATAAGAATCATTGACGTGCTAAACAAAAAAAATAACGTGAAAGAAGCCACAAGTAAAAGTAATCTTAATTTAATTATTGGGTTATTTGGAGATTGCCTTGCTTTTCATATGATTACACAAAATTCTATTATATTTTATTCATTCAGTCTAGAACAAGGCAAAAAAAGGTTAGCTACAGGTTCAAAATAACTAACTCAAATCCACTACACAAAACTAAAATCTCGTTCAATAATGTTTCGAAATCATGCAACAACATCTACAGCTGTGACAGAAGTTTCGCAAAAGAACCGTCTAGGGGAAGACGTCCAGAAACTGTTTTACCCTTTCAACTTACTAATGACTTTCTTTTGCTCTAGAACATTCCACATTCAAGATAATTGTATAGTTCCAAATGGAAAGAAATTCAACGCAATATCGATTGCAGTCCTTTCTACCCTGACTGTCTGTCAATGTCACAAATTCATTCAAGACATCAATACAATATTGCTAACGCGATTTGACCAAATTGTGCTTTTGGTTTTCATCACTTTGTTATTTCATTTGTGTCATGCATTTGGGTATATTATCGTCTATATTTCTAGCATCGTGTATAGCAAAGAGAACATTACTTTGATCTTAATATTTCAAACTATCCATAAGAGTTTCGATGTCGACATCAGTGTCAAGAAGTTAATCATCTGGAACTGGATTTCTATTTCCATCACTGTAGCATCAAATTTTTCTGTTGTTATATTACTCCAAACTATATATTATGTCAATAACATTATTTATTTTTTCGTTGATTTTTCATTTATGATAGTTGATATCCACAATGTGTATACGATACGAGTTCTTGCGATGTTGAACCACTATCTAAAAGAATGGAACAGAATTATTAGAAGCAATAACAACCAAAGGTTTTATGAAGTCCATAGTACACAACTACTCAAAACGTATCAAAATATTATGAAGTCTTTTACTTTATACAAGAAGGTATCTCAGTATTTCGTGAGTAAATATATCATATGTACTACATAAGGCCATAATCTGCAAAATAAACTTAATTCGTTAAATTTTTTTATATTCTTATTACAGGTGCTACAAACTGCGATTACTATATTTTTCCGCACAATGTTTTTCTTACTAACTACGATATTAATGGCACGAAATGACGAGAAGGTGAGATTAAATAACTAATAGTAGCCCTCCCATCTTAGTTCAGCCCAACCTAACTTGTAACCGGGGCTCCGGCTCGACGTGCAGGAGAAGGAACGGGGTGGTTTTTAGTCAGTAAGAGTCTGACACTCCCTCCCGCCTCACCCAGGAGGGAGCAGTCATTCGATGATTTTCCCCCCTTAAAAAAAATCCTAACACTTGCGTCTGAGTACAATTTCTTCTGTTTCTTATTGGAACGCCGATGTGATGAAAAACCAGTCGAGATTTTTTGGTAATCCACCGGTTAGTCACAAATGTGTGTATACATACCAAAATTTGCTTAATATTCTTCTTTTGAATATCTAAATTATTTTGCCCTGTGTAACACTTTCAGTTTTTAGATTGGAAAGTGATTTATCTTGTTGTAATGGGTCCAGCAAAATACATTTTGTTTTCTACTACCGCATTTTTACTGTGAACAGTTCTATATAACTGTCGAGGAGGCGGAGACAGCCTGTTTCTTATGTTTGAAGAATATTAACTGCTCAAGTAAGTACATATATATATATGAACATTTGTGGAGAGAGATATAAACCAAGTGGGTGTCGGCGACGAAATCACCAGTAGGTGATGTTAATTCTATGGTCTCTGTAGACATAGACACTACGTCCGTACGACTATTCGCTGACATGTCCCAATGACATAGTCGGGACCTAGGACCCTTAATTAAAATTTTCTTTTTTTCGAACCGTACTCATTTTTTTCCTCTGGGTACCGCCTGATGCCATTATACTTTACAGAGAGCCAGGAACGTCTGTGTAAAAAGGTGATCAAGGAGAAGCGTCTGTTTAGCAAGATGTCAGCATGTGGCTTGTTCCAAGAAGCACGTCTGCCTGTATCACTGACTTTATTAATAACCAACTACGTCGTAGTTATATTACAGTTTACTTATTTATAGTTTTGTAATAAATGGTATTTGTCTTTTTGTTTTATTTTACTATTCCATATCCTGTCACATACGGTGTAGTACCGCCCTTCACGGTGCCCCGTCCATGGTACTTAATGCCAATTTTTCATCTATCCAATTAAATATAGTAAAGTAGTTCTACTGTTAACAGAAGACAATATAGGTTTACCACTGCGGTTGTGGTCAATAAGGGTATTGAAAACACATAGTTGTAAAAGTCATGCGCCCAGAAAAGATCGTCTAAAAACTAATAAAATACACACGGGGTGCAATGTCAGTAGGTGTACCACAGGGTTCAATATTGGGTCTACTCCTCTTTTTATTTTTATTTCATTTTGCTGGCATACAACTGATTGAAACTGACTCCTGATATGCTACGAGTTCTTTAAGGAGTTTGATGTTACCATCAAATAATGTCGTGGTGGTCTGGAGGTTTAAGACGCTCGCTTCTCATGCATGAGGGTGCGGGTTCGAAACCTACCAACGGCAAGTACCAATGTGACTTTTTCCGAGTTATATGTACTTTCTAAGATTATTTAGACACCACTGACAAAAGGTGAAGGAAAAACATCGTGAGGAAACCTGGACTTATAATTTCTAATTATAAGTTTGAAATCGCCAACCCGCATTGAGCAAGCGTGGTGATTAACGCTCTAACCTTCTCCGTGTGAGAAGAGGCTTTGCTCAGCAGTGGGCATTTATAGGCTGTTGATGATGATGATGATGATGATGTACAGCTAATACCATACATATTCTAATTTTTTCCACATTACTTACATTATGGATATTAAACGTAAGGGCTTGATTGATAGAGCACAACTTCAAAATCCACACCATTTGTTTTCTTAATCCCCGATTATGAAAAATCATTTAATAATCCCCCCCCCTCTCAAAAAGGTCTTCCTGATAATTATTTTTATTTATTTATACAGATCAAGTTACTATAGTCTAAGATAGTGCAAACTGTAAAATAGCCAGTGTATATGAAGTGAGAACTCCAGCTATTCGCAGGGGCAGTGTGACGTCGACCACGAACAGACCGAGCGCACTCATCTTGGCGAACGAGGTCACTTGCAGACGTTGAATGTTCTTGCACACTCTTCTCTGGGTACCTGCAGATTAGAAATTAAATTCTTTAATTAAAGAAGAGAAATTAGAAATTAACTCCATTGTAGACCTTATTTCCGATGTATAAAGACTACTTGTGTATGAAGAAATTTTGACGATTTTCGGTACAATATATCAACGTTTTAATAATAATTGGACTAACCAAAATATGTACCTATACGCCTTTTGGGTTTCGGCATTCGGTTCACTAAACCCTTCATTCCTGTGATTCTAGCAATGATTGGCAATGAAGGAAACTTTAATTCTTATTTGGCAACTACATCAGTTCATAACATAACATCACGCCATTTATCCCCGAAGGGGTAAGTACAGGTGTATATTATGCCACTGTACAATGTAGCACCCACTTTTCACTATTTATGTTATAAGTCCCATATAATAGGGGGTGAGCATAGGCTCATATATATTGCTATATGAGCCTATGCTCACCCCGTATTATATAGCAATAGTGCTATATACCGAGCACAATTCCAGACTCCGTGCTACTACTGAGATTTTTTTAAACCCAGTAATACTTTGCCCGACTCGGGAATCGAACCCGAGACCCCTTGCCCGGCAGTCGCACTTGCGACCACTCGGCCAACGAGGCAGTTCATAGTAAGTCGTTAAAGCTATGTATCGTATATCATATTGTCGTAGATCTTTAAATTATAGCTCGACTATCTACCTCTACTTTTGCTGCTCCAGCCCTATATAACGGTAGTTACCTGTACATCCTCTAGATTGCATCAGCTCTGTACAAATACTTGGGACTTGCTCCATAACCGCGTAAAATCTCTCACTTTCGACACACAGTATTATCTGTAAGGCGACGTTCTTTACCACCCACATTTGCGATAGCACCGCAAATATACCGAACTGGAAACATCAGAGTTACACTAAAACCTTATTGCTTTCAATAAAGAGATCATCAAATACTTAAAATATCCATTTATAATATGAGTATGAATGGATAATTCTAATATAATAATTTAGTCCCAGCGATTTAAGAAAGGGATTTATGCTAGCTAATTGCGAACACTGGATCAACCACACCAAGGTCAATTTCAAATGTCTTACTGTGATGTATTTGATGCTACCAGGGTTTCAGATGGTATGAGAAGTGTAAGTTTTTAAGTGTAGGTATCATATTAGTTACTATACCCATAGTTACCTTGTCTTGAGAAGTCGTGACTATGTTCCTCAATTGCAATAGGATAGCTTCAGTCATCAACCCATGACAGACAGTGTGCATCGTGTAATATACAATCTGAGAGTACAAAACAATTACTGTTATGTTACCTACATATGGTAATCTTGTCTAATGTTAAACACGTGACCAACGTGACTTTTGTCACTTCACATCACACACACAAAATGTGGGAGAGCCATGCTTCGGCACGAATGGGCCGGCTCGACCGGAGTGATACCACGGCCGAGCAGAAAACCGACGTGAAGCAACGCTTGCGTTGTGTTTCGTCGTGTGAGTGAGGTTACCGGAGGCCCAATTACCCCCCCACCCCAATTCCCAAAAGTCCGGTAACGCACTTGTAACGCCTTGGTGTTTCGGGTGTCCATGGGCGGATACAGATGATCCGTCCGCTCGTTTACCGGGTTATGCTATAAAAAAAATACTTCTTGTACATAAGACTATAATGCGAAACATTTACTTACTTGTAAACAAAACGTTATTCTCAGAAATTCGTAAGCTTCCAGAATATTCACATACAGATCAAACATTGCGTTCCAATAACATTCATTGTCACAATCCCCATTTGATTCAAGTTCCTTTACCCAAGCAATTACCAGTCGTCTCAATAAACTTAAAATAAACGAAGCATACACGATGTTTATGTCAAACGTAATACTAGTATAACTCGATAGATGATCCCACACGTTACCGACTATATGAAACATGCAATAATACGTATTGCTCGAAATAAACACACAATTTAAAGCAATGATATAACACCAGTTAGAAACAACAAAAGACTTCATAACATTAACATCAAGTTTAAGAATCCGAATAACATTCTGGACTTTCAGGATTAAAAAGACATTGTTATGGCATTGAACGATGTTCGAGTAGTAGTTTATGATGAAACCAATAGAAAAGAAGATGAAATCGTCAATGTCACAGAGGCTGAGGAGAGAGGTGATACCAATCATTTTGTTTATAGAAGTAATGAGACTGTACAACAAGATAAAGCAGAATATGAGTGCGCAGCTGAGGCCGATGTAATTGTAGGTGGAGGTGTTGGAGACGATGAAGTTGTCGCGGATGGAATACTTCGCGCAAATGAATAGGCGCTGCATGAGGTCCAGCGGCTTCAGAGCGGACTGTAGCTCCTTATCTAGCACATTGTTTAACAATACTTCTCTGTACATCACTGTTGGTGCAGTCCTTATGATGACTTCATTATTATTCGTTTCTGAAGTCTTTCCAAAATAAGGCATTATGTTTGAGTTTTTAGTCTCGGATTCATATGTTACAGATCAATTAGTAAAGTAAAGTAAAGTGAACGTTAAGGATAATTTAATTTGTCAGTAGCTAGTAGTAAATAAAGTAGTCGACAGTCATCAATATTGCTCAATTAATTTGTAAGTAATAATGTAGTAGATAACTTGAGTTGTTTAACAATACCTACCTCCTTGCATAATGCACATCAAGGAAACTACATTAATTAATTATGGTAAACGAATTATTCACATCACTTTTTGGTAAGTTAGCTCTATTCTACTAGTTAAATATGTATATATGTATGTATGTAGGCATATTGTACTCATGTGTAGGTATACATTATAATTAAATTTATTTATGTATGTATATCTCCGAAATATATTAGTTTATCTTTCATTGTTTAATAAAATCACTGCTTGCCTCTTGCACCTACCATTTACTCTTCTCTGCATCACCCAAAGGTCAGACTGGTAGAAAATGCCTGCGGCATTAAGTCCACCTTTTTGTACATTTTGTGCATGAAGCATTTTAAATAAATAAAAAATAAATAAATAAATAAATTCACGCTAGAGGCTCATGCTCCTATCCTTATTTTTAGTAAGAAATACCACTTGAATGAATGTGCAGCTGTACAATCCCCAGTAGCTCAATATTATATATTAGTAATAGCGTGAGGCGCGTTCCGCCCACGCCTCAGACACATCAGACTACCACAGATGGGGCCCAATAGGGCTGATGCTGATACGGAGCCGCGGAGTACTTAACGGGTTGCCGGGGCTCCGGCTCGAATGGTAGGAGTAGGAACGGGGTGGTTTTCAGTCAGTAAGAGTCTGGCACTCCCTCCTGCCTCACTTGATGGCGGGAGATATCATTCGAAGATTATCTACCCAATAAAAAAAGTATTAGTTATATCAAAGTTAAGTTATGAAAAGTGCCTATTGATTTTTACTTTATTGCGTGCAATATCAATGTCCCTATTTACCAACTGATAGGTACATAGTATTTTGAAATTGCAAGCCTATTTAAGTAGGTACCTACCTATGCAACCCATACATACATGATTACAGATGGATTAGGCATCGTCGATATTCTTTTATAAACCAATAGAACAATGACCTAAAAATTTCTATCATTATATTTTCGAGTAGGTAGGTATGCATACCTACCTATATCTACTCTATTAATTGAAAATCGCGGGTTACTCACGTAAATATACTGATCGCGGTCGCGCCTTTGTCACGCAAACTACTGTATGCCCGTGATCGCACACGCTGCTCATGAGGTGGAACCCCTCTGTGGTTCGAAACCAGTAGAGCTTTTCTCAGTTTTAGTCTTCTTAATTTAGTGTCTGACGATAGATATCATAAAAAATATACCTAATCTATCAATATTTATCTTTTTATTATTTTTTAGTTACATTCTTAGGTAGCTAAGTATCTACCTACCTTTTTTTGGAAGGATGGAACATCACCAAACGACTCCTACCACACATGTCTAGACGGAAGGGAGTGTCAACCTGTTCCTGTTCCTGTTCCAATTCCAACAATTATATTCCAATTCCTGCTTTCTGTTGGGGTCGCGGTATTCAGTTACATTCCTAAGTGCACAAAATTGATGTACCTGTTCGGCTAAAATTAATTTAAATTAAGTAATAGGCTAATGACTAAGTATAAGTACTGTTTTTTTTTTTGTTTAAATCTCAGTAGTACTTAGCACGGAATCTTGAAAAGGGATGATGACATCTAATTAGTCCGTAATTAAAAAACCTAATTAGTCCGTCCAAGTCCGTCAGTAAGGTAATGAAAAAATATTAGACACGTATTTTTTTGTGTTGTATAATAAAATGATACTAAGATAAAACGAATCAAAGTTTAAGAGTGGGAGCTAAAACGTAATTTCTTTGTATAAAATGTACATACAAGTGACGTCACGCGATATTTGAAATCAATATATGGTCGAATTCGTTTCTGTAAAAAATAAAAAATTCGTGTGTAATGTTTTAAAATAATCTACCAGACGGACATTAAAATAAAAAATAGTCATCTACCCTATAGTGCCCGTTTTATGTCAGATATGTTTTATGTCAGTCAGGGGCAGCACAATCTAAAATTATTTCATGTTAACATTCAGGGCTGCTACTCTAAATTGTTTGAAATGGAAATGTTTTTAGAAAAAACTAAGTTTGACATAATTTGTTTATCAGAACATTGGATGAAGGAGGATCAATTAATATCCTTAAACTTTGAAAATTACAATGTTATTAGTAATTTTAGTAGGAAGTGTATGTTACACGGTGGGTTCAAAGGATAGGAAAGACATTGTAGCATTGTCAGTCGAACACACCATTGAGTTGTCCTGTGTTGAGCTGGATAGACATGTTGTAGTTTGTGTATATAGACCACCTAACTACCAGAATCTTGCATTATTCGATTCTGTCATGGAGGATGTTCTGGGGAAGGTCTGTTCTAGTAATAAATCTGTACTTGTATGTGGCGATTTTAATATAAATTTATTAGAGAATAACACAAGTAGCATGGAGCTATTAAATTTATTTTATTCATTTAATCTGAAAAATGTGTTTCTGGAGCCAACCAGAATAACATCTTCCACAGCCACTTGTATCGATAATGTTTTCTGTAATTGTGATTATCTAGAAAAAATAGTCATGAACAGCTTGCCTTCCGACCACTGTGGACTTATGGTTGCTTTTAGCTCTTACTTGCCTCTGCAGAAAATTCAAATAAGATTTAGACAAATTACTTTTAATAAATTAGAGAAACTCAAGAATTCTGTGGCTAATAAATTAGGTACAAAAACACTAGATATAAGTAATCCTAGTCAGTTATACGAAGATTTTTTTAAAGTTATAAACACATTTTTTAACAATATTTTGCCAATAAAAACAAAATACATTCATACCAAGTTCGTATTTAGCGATTGGGCAACTGTCGGTATTCGTAAGAGTAGGGACAAACTTTTTGAGCTTTATGGAATGAAACCATACAACACCAACCTCCAATTTCATCAGTATGTAACATCATATTCAAAAACCTTTAGAATAGTATGCAGAACCGCGAAACGTCTTTATATTAGTAATAAAATAAAAGCAGCTGATGATAAGATAAAAGCTACTTGGAAAGTTATACACAACGAGACTGGTAGGAAACGATTAAGAAATTCAGAATTAAGTTTAAATACTGAAAGGGGACAGATTTCATCCAACCTAGATGTAGCCCAGGAGTTTGAACATTTTTTTGCCAACATTCCTATCAAAACAACCAAAGATTTAGAGTCATCAGCAACAATCTCTGTAACTTTGCTTAAGAATCATATACAATCGTGTCAGCACGACTTTAGTTTTCGATATACGAATCCTCTTGAAATAATAAAAGTTTTTAAAGAGATCAAGATCAAATCAACTGAAGATCTATGGGGACTATCGGTAAAAGTTTGCAAATCACTTATTCAAACTATAGCGCCATACTTGGCTGTGATTTTCAATAAAAGTATAGATGACGGTGTTTTCCCTGACCTAATGAAATATAGTAAAGTTGTCCCACTATTTAAAACTGGTGACACTAAAGAACCAAACAATTATAGGCCAGTATCTGTTTTGCCGGTTCTCAGCAAAGTATTTGAAAAGTTAATGCTGTCTCGGATGCTTCATCATTTTAATAAACATTCTATCTTTCACCAACAACAATACGGTTTTACTAAAGGTCGTTGTACAACTGACGCCGGTGTCACTTTAATGAAAGAAATATTTGGTGCTTGGGAGGAAGCACAAGATGCTATTGGTGTCTTTTGTGACCTCTCAAAAGCGTTCGATTGCGTTGACCACGAGACACTTTTGCTGAAATTAGATCACTACGGGATCAGAAACACCGCACTCTGTCTAATAAAGTCTTATTTAGAAGATAGGCAATTAAAGGTTCATGTTAATGGTATTAACTCGCAGGGCTCTACGATGAATATGGGCGTTCCACAGGGTTCAATATTGGGTCCCTTTCTCTTTTTAGTCTAAATAAATGATTTGCCATTTATATTCAAGAATGAACCAAGACTGGTGTTTTTTGCAGATGATACCTCATTAATTTTTAAAATAGATCGACGTGCTAATAATCTTGACGACGTAAATAGCTCCATTCTTCGAGTGCAAAACTGGTTCACCATTAATAATCTAGCGCTTAATGAGAAAAAAACAAAATGTATTAAATTTAGTTTACCAAACGTCCGAAGTAATGATTGTGATGTTGTTTTAAACGGCCAAAAGTTAGAATTTGTCGACGAGACGGTATTTTTAGGCATTACATTAGACAATAGACTACAATGGGGCCCGCATATAAAGGCGCTTTCGGGGAGATTAAGCTCAGCTGCTTTTGCAGTTAGACAGATTAGACAGCTCACGGACGTAGATACGGCAAGGCTTGTCTATTTTAGTTACTTTCACAGCATTATGTCGTACGGCATTTTGTTGTGGGGTCGAGCTGCAGAAATAGAATCAATTTTTATTCTTCAAAAGCGGGCTATCCGAGCAATATATAACTTACGCCGTTGCGAATCGCTAAGAGAATTGTTTAAAACGATAAACATCTTAACAGTGCCCTGTCAATACATATATGAAAATATAATGTATGTAAGAAAGAATAGGCAATTGTTCGAAAAAAGAAGCGATAGACACAATCTTAATACTAGAGGCAAGAATAAGTTAGCTCTTCTGCAATTCAGACTGTCCAAGGTGCAGAAATCCTTTATGGGGTTAGGTATTAAATGCTATAATAAAATACCAAATAGCATACTAGATCTAAATGCAAGTAAATTTGAAACATATATTAAGCGCGAATTATGTAAACAAGCGTACTACAGGGTGATTGATTATCTTGAGGATAGGAATGCTTGGCAGCGTGTTGGTTCGGCTCCACTGGACAATACTCAAATGTAGTCAGTACCTAGTTCAGATTACGATAATAGGTAATTTAACACTTTGATTCCGATGAAGGCAATCTATTTTTCTTGTGGCATCGAGCATTTCTTTCTTTATATAACAAGAGTATATTTTTTATTTTTTTTCTTGTATAGAAGCACTATTTTATATGGATTGTCAGTATACATATGTGAGGACCATGTCAGACTTAACATATTTGTTTTCTCTTGGTTTTGTTTTTTTTTCTATTTTAGTTCTTTTATTTGTATGTTGCGTCAGGTATGTCTTTACATTATTCTCACATGTGTGTACAATATTGGAATATGTATCAGAGCAATGTAAAACAGACTTTTTTTAAAAGAGTAACGAATGGAGTTTCTTGCTCGTTCTTCTCCACTCGAATCGACATTTTGGAACGAGCGCCTAGCTTCACTGACGGACAGACTGACAGACTATTATATATCTCATATTTGTTGACGTTTCAAAAGTACCAAATTATGGTTTAATTGAAATAAATGCTTTTGAGTTTGAGTTTATGGCAATAGGCTCACCCCCTATATTACTTGGGACTCAAAACATAAATAATGAAAAGTGGTTGTTACATTGTACAGTGGTGTTAAGAGCCGTAATGTGTACCTCTGCCTACCCCTTTGGGATAAAAAGGCGTAATGTTATGTAATAGGCCAATGATGGTTAACTGGTTGGCACAGGCCATGACAAGTTTACACACGTCCTGACAGGTTTGCACTGATAATATAATGATTTACAGGAAATTATTAGAAATAATTGATAAAAGCATAAAGTGATAAGATAAGACGGGACGATTAAGTTTTCCATCTTTGGCCCGATTTAGTATTAGCTACTTTATATAACTGAGGATTAACTTGTGAGTTTAAAGAAAATGAAGTTTAATCCAAAAAATAATTACCTAGTGCTGTCGCACAAAGGATTCTAAACATTTATGGAATTGATTTCCGAACGCTCCAAAACAGCTTAGGTGACAAATGATAATGTCAATGTCAATAACCAACGCCGACGTCATGTAGATTCTAGATGTCAAACAAACTAGAAAGAAGTAAATAATCGTTCGATTTGACAATAAAACACATAGAAAAGTTATTTTTAAAGAAATATTTTGTGTTCCTTCGTGTTTATGTATGTATTACACATCCTACAGTCCTTAATGCAACAACATCCGGGAGTGACTAATATTGCAACGAGGGAGGTCTAAAATGAATTGACCAATAGCGCTTCAGTGGATAACTGATAAAGTTATGCTGTCTGCATAATGTTGGAGGCAATCGGTAAGCATTTACGATTTCTCAGTTTTCATCATGGCGCCGATAGCTACATACGTGTTTTTAGATTTAGAGACTACGGGTCTCCCAAAACTTGATAATAATAAAACACGAATTACTGAGTTAAGTATGGTGGTAGTGAAAAGACTGCACCTTCTGGACACCCGGCCGGGGGCCGTGCCGCGCGTGCTTGACAAACTGTCCATGTGTTTCAACCCTGGAAGAATGATTCACCCAGACAGCACCGAAATCACTGGACTCAACAATGACCTCCTGGAGCACAACACGCTATTCAACGTGAATGTGTTTAATACGATTAACTCGTTTCTACAGTGCCTAGAGAAACCGGTTTGTTTGGTTTCCGAAAATGGCCATTCATTTGATTTTCCAATCTTAAAAAATCACTTTGAAAAGCTTGGTGTCCAGTTACCTGATGATATCTTATGTGGAGATAGCCTCTATTCATTCTATGATATACTTGAGCCATCTAAAGGGGCGGGCTGTACTGAAGGGAGCAAGTCGCTTGTCAATGTTGCTGAAAATGGTGACAAAGAAGAAGAAGTGAAACTGTGTGATCCGTCAGGTGAAGCTTCACCAAAATGTGAGGAACAAAGTGCAAATGTTGAAAATTCTCAACCTGAAGAAGTCATAACAGAAGATGTAATGAAACATTTTGATGAATGTGATGATTTGAAGTTTCAACAGATAATGAAAGAGCAGAATAATAGAACACCAAAACAGAAACCTATAAAACAAACATTGACAAAGATCAAGAAGGTTAAACGGAGGATATTTTTTGAAAACAAACCAAAACCTACACGCTCATATAAGCTGAAGGATATATATGAGAGGGTGTTGAACCGTCCTGCGAATGAGGCTCATCGGGCTGAGAATGACTGTCTCATGGCAATGGAAATATCCATTAGTATGGGACGGCAGTTTGTGGAGTATCTGGACACCGACAAAAATCAGTGCAAGTTCAATGAAATAAAGGCTATGACTCCAGGCGTGCCACTGGGAGATTAATTCTATGCCAATGGTGGAAGTGTTATATTTCTACATAATTTTCATTTACTACAATTTTATTATATTATTTTTTATATAGATATTTTAATAAGTATTCAATGAAATGTTAAGTACATGGCACAAATCGTGAGGACACTGTCTATAATGTATATTGAATTATTTTGGAATTTTATCTTTTATTTGTTTTAAAAATATTGTTTTTGTTGCATGTTACACTATACTATGTCACAACAGTTATAATATCATGAGGCACTGTTTATGTAACTTACAGGTAATTTTTAAAATGAGATTATTACATCAAAAAAAATTATTGATCTCAAAAAAGAGGGAATTGTAGACACCATTTGCATTTTTTTAATTTCTCTGCCAGAAGTAGCTACATTAATAACATTTTTGTATGTAGGTATTTCACTTTTTTTATTATTTAAGTGGATGCTTGCAATATTAGCTCGTCGAGTACCGTCATTATAGACACAATTATAGAACAATAGGTTGCGGTCACCGGTGACTGCTTGGTGTTTGACAGTTAAAATAAACTTTTGAAAGTGATAATTATGTATGTATTATACCAATAGATATATAATATACATATAGATTTAATTCGTTTTGACTGTAATATTGATCTCTATTTTTAATATACCAAAATACTAAATTATTTTATTTAACTAGAACAAATGAAATACAACTTTATTTGCTATTGCAAAGGGTAGAGTATTTAAAATATTTGTAATGGTTACAAAACAATTGTATTGGTATAAAATTGTGTAACTAATGATAATGCATTTATCCTATAATTTTACTGTAATTTATATTTATTGTTTATCAAAATAAAGTATTTTTGTACATAACTGATTTTGATTGCCTATTTTTTTTTACATACATACATAACATATATAACATCACGCCTTTTATCCCCGAAAGGGTAGGCAGAGATACACATTACGACACTTAATGCCACTGTAATGTAACAGCCACTTTTCACTATTTATGTTATGAGTCCCATGTAATAGGGGGTGAGCCTATTGCCATATACCGGGCACAGTTCCAGACTCCGTGCTACCACTGAGAAAAACCCAGTAATACTTTGCCCGACCCGGGAATTGAACCCGAGACCCCTTGCCCGGCAGTCGCACTTGCGACCACTCGGCCAATGAGGCAGTCGATCTATTTTTTAATATATGAACTTCTTAATCACCAGCGAAATACCTAACTAGGCAGATAGTAGAAAATAAAGAGACAAAAAGAAAATCAGTCTCCACAAACTTTGATATACCTAGCTAGCATAGAGATTATGGCAAACTCCTCTTATGTAGAGGAGGCCAGCAGTCTTGCAGTGGGCTGCCACTGATTGTTGATATATTGAATCAACAAAACAATGTAACCTAGAATTGAATTGTAATCCTGTTTGAAAAAGAATAACCTATCGAGTTTCTTACTCGTTCTTCTCCATATGAATCTACACTTGGAACATGCAAATAGCTTCACTAGAGGACTGACCTACAGACTGACATTTTTTTAATATTTTAATATTTTGTTTTGACATTCAAAAGTGCCTTCTTGGTATTTATAAGTAAATGGAAATGTAAAATCAATTTTAATCTGGTGGAATAATGCTGGCTAGAATCAATTTTGGATCTTAGGATGATGAGCAGACACCACACAAACGGAATGTCTTAAATTCGTCAGTATACTACCTAACTACGTACATTTTTCTTAAATATCAATTTTAAACATTTTTTTTTATCTAGTGACCTTGGTGTAGTTCTTGACTGTTGACCCAAAATATGTGGTTGATGTCCGATAATATTATAATCATTGGTTATTGTCTAATACCTACCATTAAAAAGTTTTCACACAGTTTTTACTAACAAATAAGTACCAATAAATACTTTTCACACGTACTGGCATCAATTCCTAGGTTCTATCCGATCCTAGTACATTTTCCTAGTAGGTATGCATTTTTCAAAAGTCTTTTAAACCTTCTTCTAAGGACTTCTGGTGTTGACCGGTGTGTTATGGGGCTGCACCAACCCCTTCATCCGCCAGGGTACGAAGGGACTCCGTGACGTCACCGCCACCACAGTGCAAGGACAGATCTGGGCTGAAATCACCTTCCTGCTTGGGAATTGGAAGGTAACTAGATCGTTAAATTTTAATGTTGAATAAGAAATATCCAAGTCTAAGTACCTACCTCTCCTCCAAGCAGAAGTAGAAACGGGGAGGTTTTTAGTCAGTAAGAGTCTGACACTCCCGCGCCTCGACGAAGGTGGGAGAATTCATAAGATGATCCCCCCCCCCAAAAAAAAACAAAGGACCTGAAAGTTTTAAACAAAGATGATCAGTTTATGGTCTTCATATCAACCAACTAGATAAGAAGTTTCCAAGAACTTACGTACCTACTTTTCCTAAATACATATCTTTATCTTATCTTAAAGTACCTGCCAAATCCCGGGAACCACTGCGTGGAATTGAAAAAATCTCTAAATTCGATACTCCACTTTGTCTAAGCCCTATAACGTCACGCACGACAAATACGAGCCAAACGGCGGTAGTAACTAGATTATACATATCTAAGTGTGGGAGAGCCATGCTTCGGCTTGAATGGGCCGGCTTGACCGGAGTGATACCACGGCGGAGCCGAAGATCGACGTGAAACAACGTTGTGTTGTGTTTCGTCGTGTGAGGTTACCGGAGGCCCATGGCGTGAGTGGCGTATTGCGATTTATAATTTCATTTCAGATCACCTTGTTACCTTACCCATTGTCGCGGAGAACCTAACGGGTAACCGGGGCTCCGACTCGAGGTGCAGGAGAAGGAACGGGGTGGTTTTTAGTCAGTAAGAGTCTGACACTCCCTCCCGCCTCACCCAGGCGGGAGCAGTCATTCGATGATTTTCCCCCCTTAAAAAAAACCCATATTTTGCAAATAAAGAATTTGAATTTGACATTATTTATAAATGCATGTAACTACTCAGTACGTGTTGCCGTGGCTGGTGAATCAGACAGGCTCGCTGAGCTACCTGGCGGCCTTGCAGCGCGCCCCCCTCTCGGTGGTGGTGCCCACCGCCAACAGCCTCGCCTTCGTCTGCACCGCACTCACTGGCGTCGCCGTAGGAGCTGAGGAACCTCTTGATGCAAGTAAGACTTCACACTTTACTAGCAACCCGTCTAGGCTTCGCACGGTTTTTGTGTTTTTATATTTACTATATTATGCATGTAAAATTTTCTCCTAAATCAATCTGTTTATTAAAAATCTGTTGCCTAGTTTCAAAGATCTAAGCATACATAGGGATACGTAGCGAAACGACTTTGTTGTTTAAGTAATATTAAACGAGAAAGTCGCAATAATGGTACCACTGGTAAACGCTGGTACACTATAGAATATAAGTATAGTAACATCATACATAACATCACGCCTGTTATCCCCGAAGGAGGATAATGTGCACCTTTGCCTACCGCAGAGGTGCACATTACGGCACTTAATGCCACTGTACAATGTAACACCCACTTTTCACTATTTATTTATGAGTCCCATGTAATTGAGGGTGAACCATATACCGGGCACAATTCCAGACTCCGTGCTACCACTGAAATTTTTTAAAAACCCAGCAGTGTTTTGATCGACCCGGGAATCGAACCCAAGACCCTAAACCTGGGAGTCTTCAAGGCCCGAGTGAATAGGTTGCTTACGGGACGACGTGCTCCTTCGTAGACCGCAACACCAGACGAGATAGTGGTCAAACGTCAGTCCATAAGTATTAGTCAGATAAGAGTATTTCCATTATTATTTATTCGAATAAAATCTATTCTCATATTATTTTCAGAGTCCATAGCTGGCATCGTGTTAATCATGCTGGGTACAGCTCTCTGCTGCTTTGAGGACAACAGTTGACGCTCCAACATACTAATAGGTAATAACTGCCTTTAAACTGTCAAACACCGAGAGGTCACAGTTTAAAACCATTGGTTTGTGCATACCAGTGACAAAATCTTTGACCAATGTTCATTTATAAAAGTGTTAACATATTTTCCCTAATAAAAATTGTCATTAAGCGAAATAAATAAAAATATAGTAAGTACATTACAAAGCTTCATAGAAATTTAATAAATTACAAAATTGGGTTTCATGTCCGCATGAAACCCAATTTTTATATATTTTTTTATTTTTTATTTATTATATTATTTATAATAAATTATAATAAATTAGTTTTATGGTAACTTGATGAACAAAATAATCAGTAGTTTAATTTTCCATTTTTATTTTATTTTTGTCAAAATGTATTTTACAATAAATATTACAAAATAAGAGGCACATTATAACTTTACAAGCATTTTTTGGTAAATGTTATTTTTTTTAAAATGTAGTTTTAGTGTACAATATTGCATAATTTCAAATAAATTAAATTATGCAATATTGTATCGGTGTGAGATCTATAAAAGCGAATAACTAATAGATATTCTCGCTTATAAAATATATCTTTGTCCTTTTCTTCCATTCGAAGTTTGATAGACACAGAAATATAAGTAAGACAAAAATGTGACAGATGGATGAAAGAATAGAGTACAATTGAAAATTTAACATTCTTTATCAAAGCTCACAGTACATACAAATTGCCACAAAATGTATAAAATATAATAACTATCGTGAGACATACTAAATTAACTAAAATCGCGGGTTACTCACGTGAATATCAGTGAACTGCTCATGAGGAAGAACCCCTTTGGGGTTCGAAACTAGTAGAGCTTTTCTCAGTATATTCACGTGAGTAACCTGCGATTTCAGTTGATGTATAAAATATTCAAAAACGTTACAAATGCATCATTGCCTATTGCTAAGTTATTGCTCAATGAGGGCTGTTTCCGCTCACCGTAATTATGGCATTATTACTTACTTTGTCCAATCACGGTAGCTATCAAAAATTCAATGTACACACAGCTATACATTCTCCAATATAAACTGAGCCTCGGATGTGTGGAAAAGTCATACAAAGGCAGACCATGATCATCATTGACAGCACGGTTGGTGCGGTGGTTGGGCAACCGCCTGCCGCGGAACGTGTCGCGGGTCCGATTCCCGCACGGAACAATTCTTTGTGTGATATTGTTGTTCCGGGGTACCTATGTTTGTAAACGTACCCACGACACAGGAGAAAATCCTAGTGAGGGGCTACGTTTTTTTTTTTTAATATAGTTTTGTATAGTTCATGCCAAACCAGTATAAACTGAGTGTTGAATGTTCGGAAAGGTCATACAAAGAGAACACGATAAATTAGTTTTTATAGCTCCATATGTAGTCGTGTGTACAATGATTTTACGCTATCAACTTCTTTATTATTTCTCACTAGCGCCCCTAGCGGCGAATTTGTACGAATTTCTCCTTATAATTTGAAACCTGTGCCTTTAGCCAAACGCCACTTTAGCGCTTGTCTACAGAGTAGAAAACTAAATGTATGGGGATAACACTGACAAGTGTCGAAATTTACGTCAATCCCATATAATTTAGTTTTCTATTGTACATGTATTTTAAATTCCGTACTAAAAATCATGCTTGTTTCTTACCTGTCTATAGCTAGAGGTACATTACTAATGGGATATCAGTATTTACAATGATTAAAAATATATTGCACACAAATATATAGTCTATGTATAATCTATTTAGGAAAATAGATTATACATAGACAAGTGAAAACAATTATTCAGTATTATTTATTTAGAGCAGACCAGAGCGCGTATGAGTTTATTTTACCTTCGAAACGAAACCGCGTTCGACGCTCTGATTGGTTGGTTCATTGGAGCCGGCCAATCAGAGCGTCTAACGCGGTCTCCTTTCGATCTCGTTGAACATAAAACAAATTCATACTAAGTCTTTAGTATATTATGTGATTTACTGTGTACCTTAGTGACATAATTAATAAAAAAATAATGTTTTATAGCTACTGTTAAGGTCTAGACAGACGGGTCGCATTTCAACTGTAAATGAAACGTGCAGTTCGATTGCAATTCTATTGCAGTCATGACATGAGCAAACAGTTGCAAACCAAACGAGCAGTCCGATTCCGTGTTTTGCATTTGAAATGTGGTTCATCTGTTCCGAGCCTTAATACCTCTAGGACAAGAAGCAGCGGAGAAATTAAATTAGTAACAATTGAAATTCAACTTAAAACCGTTTGAAATACGGCTGTGTTTAAAATTATAGAGTAAAATGAATCCAAGAGTTGGTAAGAATGTTTTCTTTTCTCTTTTAATTTGTTATTAAAAGAGAAAAGTTATGTTAAACTGTGTTAAACTGTTCTTCGCCACCTCCGTCTGTCAATGCTGATCCTCAATCGATTTTGAATGATTTTTGAATCATAATTATTGTTACCCGGTCAATATAATTGCAACTTAAATTAGTAAAAAGGTAAAGATATCGAGAAGAAAATTTGATTATTTATTAGTATAATTACCTATGTATGATCACTGTAAAAATATTATTAAGTATTGTAAAACAAATGATGTGTTAATGACACGGTCGTCTTTTTTCTTTATGAACTGTACCACTATTCGATAGAGGGAGCATGTGTATATTATAAAGTAGATACTATAGATAAATGAATGAAATAAGTTATTTATTTAATAAATACGTATGTTATTAAACAGCGATTCTGTTCTAAGATGACAGTATGCCCAGTATACATTTTAGGGTATGGTTCCCTCTTAATCTCAAGATTCCCAATTAACCTCACGGGCTTTTAAACGACAGTGGCGCCACCCAAAATAAAGTATACTGGTCACACTGTACGGAAAATGGTGAAATTACTAAAATACATTTTGTAAAATCGTTCTTAGTTATTGCATTTTTACTTATAATAAGTTTATTTTTAATAATAAATATTACTAAAAATATCTGACTAGTTTATTTTTATTTTACACATTTAAATTGACAAAACTAGGTCTAAGTTTTTGGTATAAATTATTAGTTTAAGACCTTTAGGTCACACTTTAGGTTTTAAATTATAACAAGAAACGGAGACATCAAATAAAAAAAAAGAATCTAGACAAACCAAAACCTAACCTAACCTAAAATTTACAGTTTTAAAGAATGTTTAATGTACAATTTAGACTACATTTTTACATATTCTTATACCTCTATCACGTAAGGACCGAGAAATATAACTTAATTAAATGAAACTGTCATAATCTCCTTACAATTTATTACGACATATTAAATTTAATGACGTCACATTACATTTACCGACTTACAAGTTGGCTAGGCCGTTCAAATGATTGTAAGTTTCGAATATAAACTGAGTCTCCGTCTTGCATCTACAAAATAAATTATAATAATATTTACAATTTTGAAGTACTTTTTCCTAATGTTTAATAATGAATTATAATTCAATTTTATACAACATACTCAATACTTTTGTGACAAGAACGAGGCGTATATCGAACGCCTCAAAATAAAATATTGCATCCAAATTTACCCATGAAACTACTCTATTGCACTTAACTTTTGGTACGTTTTCGAATGTTAATACCAAAAATGTACCTAAGTCCAATGTTTGTTTCCAATAAAAACGAACTTTACTGTATGGTAGTTAAGTGTATATTTCTAAATCCTACAATATTTACAGGACAAGACAATGTACTAGCATTTTGTACAGTATAATGCCAATGAGTAATCCTACCAAATTCGGTAAGGACGTTATGTACAGCGAAATAAGTATTCTCTTATATGTAGTTTAAAGAGTGTATTGAATTTAGGCGGGTTATTGACACTACCTCTAGACTCTAGTGAGTAGATTCCTTTCTATACATACAGCAATGTACACACACACACACACACACACAAGTGATCTATTTAAACGTCTGTGTAGATGGCGTTGTAGTAGTTTTTAGCTGGCTAGATTTGTTTGATTTCTTAGATTTAAGATTTAATATCTATTACGATTAGAACATATGTATTGCTATGTTCATTTAATAGAATAACACGTAGTTTGGATCCATTAAGGCTTCGCTGGAGAGACAGTACCACATCAACCTACTCTAATGTCTCAATTTTTTTCATTGGATTTTCGACTTTATTCTTAAACGATAGAGTTGAAAATCTAAATTAGCAGTAAAGAGTAGGTCGACCTGCTGCCCACTGTACCTACGGAATAAAATCACATCAGTCAGATATCAAAATGTGTTAATTAGGCAAATACTTGGTAAGTATTTCACTTTCTGTTCATGGGCCTCTAGCCAAACGCCACTTTAGCGCTTGTCTACAGAGAGAGTAGAAATCAAAATGTATGGGGATGACACTGGCAAGTGTCAAAATATACGTCAATTCCATATAATTTGGTTTTCTATTCTACATGTAGACAAGCGCTAAGTGGCATTTGGCTACAGCTGCATTTATGACTATTTTAAGGCTAAACATGCCTTTTTTCAGTAAAATCTAGTCTAGTGCGTAGGTATATGTTTAAGGATACAAATCGTTTGGCAGGACCTTCCTATAATAACGTTGTTTAACACCCTGTTTACGAACTAGTGCATATTTTTTTTATCTTTTATTCGGGTATGATGTCATCTTGATGTACAGGTCGACACTCATTCATGTATGAAATATCTGACTCAGTGCCTTTAGCCAAACGCCACTTTAGCGATAGGTAATCTACAGAGAGAGTAGAAATCAAAATGTATGGGGATGACACTGACAAGTGTCAAAATTGACGTCAATTCCATATATGTAATTTGGTTTTCGATTCTATATGTAGACAATGGACAATGGCATTTGGCTACAGCTGCTGGTTATGCTATATTTTGCGAATTTTCTTCACTTTACAAGAAGTTTTTGAATAACCTTTCTTACGACATTTACATTGTAATAATGATAAATTTTATATAACCAAGGCATCTTGAAACTATGGACTTGTGTCTGTCCCTAGAACCTGAACCACCATCTTTTAAATAATTTCCTACCTTAACGAAGTGACGACGCATTTTGTGCCCTTAATAGTTTCTAATAATATCAATGGCTTGTTGTATCTTCTTCAGCGATACTCGGAGTTTGTTCTCTTCGACGGAGAGGTTCTGTCGCTCAGCCAGCAGTGCGCGCGCCGTGTCTGAGTCACGTGACGCGGACCTCGTGATGTGAGCGCCCTCTATCTTGAGTGTAGTGTTCCGTTTGTGCAGGTCGATTATTTCTTTTCGGCGAACTGAAATTGTTAGGGTATTTGTTAGTTTACTGATATTATTGTTAGGATCTTCTCGTAGGCAAGCCTTGCAAAATTATATTTAGAACTAAACTAGAAACTTAACAGTCGCATAGCTACCGCTCCACTAACGAAGCAGTTAGTTTTGTTGTCCACTTTACTTATTATTTGATCGAAGTAACATTACCTGCATCATATTCCCGGTAACTCTTCGCCAGAGCCTCCAGCCCAGCCCACGTGGGCTCGTCTACTTGACAGCCAACGTCACGAGTCAGTCCAGGGGGCGATGTGTCGTCTTCGACCTGTGTCACCCCCGCTGCTGAGTTCTGAGGTTCGTCCATAGACGTCGCCTGTGTCGACGTTGTAGTCGGACACTCCTGTGTCGTTTTCAAAGAAATTATCTTCGCTACACTTGGAATTTTAATCTTAGGATAGTTCTCATATGGTTGCTGCACTTTTATGTTAGGATTTTTAATGTTCTCACTGTCGAACCCCGGGTTTAAGTCCCTTTTTCTTGTGTTCGGAGTTTTAAACAGTTTCACACTAGTGTCAGCCATTTTTGATAGTCGGTTCAGTTCAGAGAAGTTCTTCTCTGCTAACACTTTAATACTTTCTTCGTTTGAATCTCCATTAGATGTGAAATCTAATCTCTTTTTGATGAGATTATTATTTTCGGTGACAAATTTTTTGATTTCCGTCAATAATCTGAGTTGACAATTAGGATCAAACCCCAATCGAGGCTCTTTACAATTATCATCCAAATCTGGATTACTATATCGAACTTTCCTTTCCTTTATTATTTCTTGCCAGACCTTGTCGTAGCCTGAAATTGAAAACCATAATATAACATTATCATCGGCTTACATAAGCTTAACAAAATGATGTTTATTAGAACTTCTAGAGATTTCTTTTCATGCAACCTACCTTCTTTGTACTTCTGCGTGACTTGTGTTAACTTCAACTTTGACAGAAATAACTTCTTCCTCTGCATTGTTGCTCTGTTCTCCGGTTGTAACTCAGCCACTGCGTTATCTTCTTTCATCTCTTCATCCTTTGGTTCTTCTTCAACCGGCACATTACGCAGCACGTCGAGGCGACCCACTGCAGCATACGCGGCTGCCACAGAGTCATTTCTTAGCACCTTGTCTTGAAGTTCCAACTCTCTCTCTGTAACATATTGATATAACGCATATTATTTTTTGTTATAATTATCACTTTCGTAATAATTTCTATCTTTACCTTCGTAAGGAGTTAGCAAATCTTACCTTTAAAATCCTGTAATGTCGCTAATCTCAAATGAGACATAAATTCAACTTTTCGCTTTTCTTTATCATCTTTAACGCCAAACTCGTCGATAATTTCTTCATACACCTTCAAATCATCCTCACCGTAGTCATCAGAGTCACTCTCACTACTACCATCGTCCGCTGCTTTTCTTTTCGCAAACTCTTTATATATTTCACTTTTAACTTTATCGGGTGTAATAATATTATTACGAATTTCAGTCTTTTCAACCACCTTCTTAGCAGGTTCAGGTTTGGCATCGGCTTTAACTTCTTTATTGTCACGGTTCGACAAATACTTGAGTCGTCTCAAACGTTTTCGTTTCTCATAATCATCTAAAGAACTAACTTCTTCTACTTTGTTTATTTTTGGCCTTATGTTTGTTATAACTATTTTGGGCTGTAATTTTGAATCCATTTGGTAAGGGCAAGCTATAAACAATTTATCATTTGTTTTACGTTGCTCGGATTTTTTGGGAGCTTCCTTCTTCGGCGCGATAAATTTCGGATAGTCTCGCTTTTTAAATGGTTGGTTCACTTTTTCAGCTTCTACAATAGTGGTAATAGGTACTTGGTAAACGATTTGTGGGCTAACAATAACTGTCGGATTAGCTTGAATTACTATATCAGGCTTTGTTATGTTGGGAAGAGTTTGTAACACATTACTGCTAGTCTTTAGTACTTGTACTTCTTGAGTCACTATAGTACTAGGTTTTGAAGATTTTACCTCTGTAATACTTTCAGTACATATTGTCGCCGGTGTTATGGCTGCTGGTGCGATCGCTACTGGTACAGCAACTGTTGTAACAGTAGTAGGTGTAGATATTTCAGGCACTATTTTAATTTCCTTTGGTGCTAATTTTGGTTTATTTGAATCGGGTGTTTGTGTAACTTTCGAATTGTTCTTAATCATCATCAAGTTGGGAAATTGCACGTTGCTCAAATATACATAATTTGGTTGCAGAACAACGTTTTTAGTTTCAGTTACTGTTGTCGTTACCTTTTCAGTCACCTTTTTAGTTTTTAAATCTTGTTCCTGCGATGTTCCTTGAGATTTCTCCTTCACGACTATCTTATTACCATATATTTGATTTTCAGTAATCAAGTTTTCGAAATCGTTTTCGTCGCAATTCTCTTGGTGCAATCTTTTCAATGCAACCACTTTCGACGAAGAACTTTCATTCACTACATCCTCTTTACATTTCTTACTTTGGCTTGACAGTCGTGAAGGAGCTTGCAGGTTTTTTGAATCGAAGTTAGCTCTCTGCAATAGCACTTGTGGATTCTGCTGTTGTATCGTCAGCAACATTTTTGGATTCGTGTTGTTCTTATTTTGTATGAAAACTATTTGATTCTTCTGCTCATTATAAGACTGCTCTGGTGGTTTACTGAAATTGACTTTACTTGTTTCAATATTAATTGGGTTAAATAAAGGTCTCTGCATAGAAGGTGTGTCTTTTACTTCAGATGGTGTGTCGATCTTTGGCTCTGGCACTCGAAACTGATTATCAGTTTTGTTAACCGGTTCACTAGGATTAATTAATGTACAGATATTGCTGTTTGGTGGCACGCTAGGCTTTAGTTCTTTGACTTCAGGCTCTTTTGTAGCCGATTTTATAACAATGTTACTCTGTATTTCAACTCTTGGTGAATCTTTGGTAAAAGACGATGAGAATGGTTTCTTAGCTAAAGAATTTTGGAATGCAGTGTCAGGCGGATTACTTACACATTTCATATCTATTTTACTAATGGGTATACTAGTTTTTAAACTAAACCGTTCTGGTTTCTTTTTGTTGAATTCTTTGTTCGGTAATTGTGAGGGTATTGTGACCGTAGCTCCAGATCCCTGTGCCAATGATGTGATACTCATTTTGGATTCGGTTGTTTGTGGGTTAGCAACCTCAGGCATCGAAGTAGCTGTTATTATTTCGGGAGTAAAATGTTCCTCGAAGTCTGTCTGCTGTTTGGGTAGATCCTTAGGTGGTTCCATGTCCATGGTAGTCTCAACATCAACCATTGGTGTATGGGGTTCTTTACTTATTGTTGGGAATGGCATGTATTCTGAAGTGGGAACCTCAGGCTGTATCGGAGGAGGCATAGTCGGTGGAATAATAGGTGGATATTGAACTGAATTGATGGGTTGAAACGCTGAATATCCAGGTATTGAGTAGAGGTAGCTTCCAAAATTCGGATACCCGTCCACTTGTTTTGGAGTCATGACGCTTGGGTTAGGATTTGGGATAGACGAGGGGGAGATCTTTGGAGAGTGTGGGATAGGTTTTGTTGGAATGGGAAACACAGGCTTTTCAAACATAATTTCGTCAGGTCGGTAGAGTTCTGGAGGTTTCGGAGGAATTGGTTCTGGTGGTAACGCTCGCTCTTGCTCCAGAATCGGTTTCACTGGAAGGATCACTGTAACATAACAACGATTTCTATTACAAGATTGCAGTGGATTTATACCCTGAAAATAAAGTAGTGAGTATACTTATGTTTGACTTACTGTATTGTTTCAAGAACTTACTATTTGACTAAAATAACCCTGAAAACAGGTTTAATTCATTGATTGATAGGTTGAAGACGTACCGGGATTCTTATAAGTACTTTTGGTTTTTATTAATTGACTGCATTGTCTCCACAGACCAACATCATGTTGCAATGAAAACTTACTCTAAGAAGTTATATAGTTTCCCGGGATTATATCTAATTTTCTTTGCAGTGTATTTTATTAGATAGATCTATCATCATATTCTGATTACGTTGAGTTAAAATTATACAGTAGGTAATAATTTTGTATCCAGTAGGTACCTAATGTGACCTAAAAAGGACGTGCTGTTTTTACATTAATGATTATTTTCAAACAAAATATATTTCATGCAGTAGGAGTTGGATGGGTTCGCGTCTACACACATAAGTTCCACAAAGTTTGTTCACTGAGAAATAAGGATGTTCGCAAAAAATAATATTCCTGTCCTTGTTTTCGAAATATCAGGGTTCATGAATCTTAGGAAATTGAATTTTATTTGAAACGATATAATAAATATTTCTCAGTGCACATTTTGATTTAAGTATAGCAAGCATTGTATAAGCGTATTTTTCATGCACTATTAATCATTTATTTGTAGATACCTAGATACTTGATATTATGTTTATAAACTCTTACCTGTTTGTTAAAGAAATGGCTGACATAGCGATAGATTGTGCTTTGATAGCAATAAGAATATTAAGGTAAAGAAATAGGGTTCCTAAAGCATTCATTGTATAATTATTCTTTAAAATTCTTTTTAGTGGCCTTCTAGACGATTTCAAGATGTCGTGTCATTTAAATCAATGTTAAATTGTATGTAATTTAAATAAATGTTAATGTAGTACATAATAACTATTTCTTTCCTTTTTCGGACCTTGAGCGTGCATGACAACGATTCCACAAATATGTCAAAATGGCGCACTGTCTCATACATAATTATGTCACGCTTAAATTCTACTTAGGACGGTTACAGACTTCTTACTTGCCTCTTTCGCTTCATCTACATTTATCAATCTTCATGCATCATCATCAATCATCATGCATTTAAGAGAAAGTTTATCAATCGTATCTACAAAATTCTGTACTATCATATCTTTTATCTTTATACAATTTTGTAGGCTATCTACTGAATGAAATTGAAAACTAGCAGTACATTTATTTAAACCTGGGTTTCGAACCCAAGATTGTAATCACTTTTTTAAACTCATTTCAACTGACCTGGGTACCAAGATAATTATCATCACCCATCGGGCGGTTAGCTCATTCATCTCGTCTTTTCATTTATGGTTTAGAATCCATATTTCAGCATTGATGAATTCTTGTCATAGCAGTTGGGAGTCGAACCCAGAAATCGTCTTCTGCATTAGATTCTATGTTTTTCTGAGCATTAACTTTAAAACCTTTTTGGATTCTCGGTTCTTGTTATTAGATTTTGGTTTGTCGAATACTTACACCATAATACAATAGTAGCATGGTTATTCTGTGGTAGCGTGCCACTGGACTGGTAGGTCGCGATCACTGTCATCCCAATCAATACCAATATGCATACCATCGCACGTCAATACGTCACCTAAGTTTATTTCCGACGATCTTGTTGTGCCGGATGTCAATCTTCTAATCTTCTAGTTTAAATAATAAATGTAGCTGTTTTGTTTTGGTCATATTTAAACTAAAATGTCACTGAAACTGTAATTAGGTACCTATCTTCCGAAGTAAGTATATTAATGCCGTAATCATTCGATAGTAACTAGACGAGTGGATTTTGAAGACCTTATTAACCAATTAGCACGCTAGATATTCACTGAATTTATGTAAGTAGGTATAGTTGTTTGTTATGTGATAAATAAAAAAATATTTTAAAAATTATGAAAGGTAGGTAATAACGTTATTTACTGTACAGCAATATTTTTATTTAATGTCTGTAGTGCGTAGGTAATATCGTCATCCAATAGGAGAGCGTTGCCGTAATGATAATGAAAGCGGCCATTTTACCGCGCATTTTTTAAAACCATTAGATTGTCGATGGTTGTGGTGGATATTATAATTTTATATAAAAAAATTACTAGAACTATAAAAAAATGAGTCATCATAATGTAAGTGGGGACTTTTTAGTGCTGAACTTGTGAAACTGAAGTGATTTACCCAATGGCTGTAGGCAAGGACTTTGACAAAAAGGCAGACATAATATTACTTAGAAATTATTGAAGACATGAAAATGTCAGTGGGTTATTTATGTGTGCGTGTGTCTGTGTAATGGTTAAGTCTGGTAACGTGGTGGTTACCAGACAGACTTAAGAAAATGGCAGATGTCGTTCGTGTCAATGCGTGTATGTTTTGCGTGTAAGTCTATAGTAGCCAGGTGCCACAGTCGTTGTTTGAAGAGAATGTCCGCCTTTTTCAACGTCTTTGGAACTTTGTCCGAAACTACATAGTTAGGTACCTGTGCAAGAAATCCTGTGTTTAGTGCTGGCAATCAACTTGATGTGAAAGACGTGCCTACTTCTGCGGCAAAGAGCTTCTAACATTAAAGTTCCTTTCAAAATTTTATTAGGTTAGTACAGTGTTTATTCATCAAAATACAGCTGTTGATATTGCAGTTTATGATTGCATTTCCTTTCCGTTCCGTTGTATTTGGGAGCACAAACCTGTAGCCTGCAGGTCAGCCAGTGACGCACGGCATCGGTTCGCAACCTGTTGCGTCGCTCCGAGTTCCCGACTTACCCATTCTGTAGTGATTCCCTCTACACTTTGATACACCACAAAATTCCCTAACAGTGAGCATTTGTGTATATTTTTGTGTAAGTAATTTACATACTATTGTTTCAATTTATACGGTACGGTACTACACCAGAATTTTCTTTTAAGATGTGTTCCGCGAGGTGCACCTACACCAATCTCAGTTTAATGAATGCTATGCTCGATCATGTGATCGAGCATAGCATTATAGATCGAGAGATTGCGAGCAAAAAATTACGAGCAAGAATGTTCTTGCTCGTAATTTTTTTATTTAATTAACGTTGTCCCACACTTGGATTTTCTCGTGTGTTGTGACTCACAACGAACGCACCAACATCTTGTGCGTTAACAACGTTGTGCAGTGCAGTTTTTGGTTGAGATTATTCTGACAACCAATGACATGGACCGCACGGAGACCGGCGACCGGAGATATTCCGAACTGCGATCGAGGTCACTTCAATTTTTCGACTTGAAAGTTACAGGATAGGCTAGCTGAAGTATTCCACAAATCCCACCTACGAACTACAACTCGCATAGTGCCAACACAATGAAATATAAAATATCTATGGAAGATAATATTTAAAAAGATACAGTAGGTAGGTAATGTTTAAAATAAGTAAACTCTTCTCGAACATTACACGTATCCACAATTTAACTATTTCCCTATCGTTCTAGTCCTGTACATTCTAAATTCTGTCTGAAAGAAATCAACCTATTCTCTTTCTCCCCTTATTACACCTCTTGTTGTGTTCTATGACATACCTATTCCTTTTTAATTTTCGTTGTCTTCTTCGCACAATGAAAGTTGTCGTAGGTTGCGTAGGAACGAAAAATGTAATATTATTTTTAACATAACATCACGCCTTTTATCCTCGAAGGGGTAGGCAGAGGTGCACACAGAAGTAACACCCACTTTTCACTATTTATGTTATGAGTCCCATGTAATAGGGGGTGAACCTATTGCCATATACCGGGCACATTTCCAGACTCCGTGCTACTACTGAGAATTTTTTAAAAACCCAGTAATACTTTGCCCGACCCGGGAATCGAACCCGAGACCCCTTGCCCGGCAGCCGCACTTGCGACCACTCGGCCAACGAGGCAGTCATATTACTTTTCTTTTAAATAAATCCCATGGGTTGTAGGGATTCTTCTTCATTACGGCTGATTGCCTACGGGGACGTCGATACATTTTCTGCTAGTATTTAATAGGCACATAAATTATTTCATTACAACCTTCTGCCCGCGTTCCCGTGGGATAAAAGTAGTCTATCTGTTACTCCAGAGTCCTGACAATAACCTAACCCTATTCAACTTTCAATACGATCCCTTCAGCCGTTTTGACGTGATTGAGTGACAATCATACACAAAATTTCGCATTTATAATAAGTAGGTACTGGTAATAAAGATGAAGAATACCAGCGGTGCGTGTCACTGGCTGGCGCTGGCACTTTCAAGACGATGAAGTTGCCTCGTCGAGTCGTTAGTAAGTACTTTTGTACGAGCATCGCCACATGATTTCAATTGTTTCACTTTTTAACTTATTCTGCTATACTAACATTTTGCCGAATGCGTGTTATTGGCGCATTCATGACGCAACATACTAACAAAATTATGTTATTTATAGCCACACTAATTAACTAATGTAGTACAATAAATACTCTCTTCGAGAACGGATACAAAAACAGTAATTTTATTTCTGTGAACATCCCGTCTTCGTTGACAACATACTACACACAACAAACACATTTCTGTATATACGGGCAAACAGCTCGTACAACTTTCCTTTATATTTTTCTAGCGTATGTTCATAGATTTATCGTTTGGCGTTATGATTTACTTATGTCGTAAGATCTATGGAGGTAGGTAGGTATAAGATCTTCAACATTTCAGTAAATAAGTAAATCAAACCACAAGTTACCTAAAATTTGTTACAAGTATAATGGTTAATAGTTACAATTTCATCATAGAGTGAACACTACTCGATAAGTTTTACCTAACCTTACGTGGACGCCACGCCGAAGAAGAACCCGCCCATGAATCCGACAGAGAAGCAATTGTTCTTCTTTATGAAGCGGAGTACTCTGTCTAGCCACTGCTGGCTCTCCCCTGCAGTCTCCTTGACTCTGTCCCAGTTCACGTTTATGTATCCGAACTCCGCGGCGAAGTGAAGGAGGATGATGCTGCCTCCGAGGCCAACGGCCGCGATCCTCCCCACTCGGACGATCGACACACCCGCACCCCAACCCGTTATAGTCCCTAGTAGGAGATTTTGACTAGTTGTATGTTTAATACCATCTATTGTGATGTCTAAAAACGATTGGGTCTCCTTTGGTTTCAGTTCCTTGTCGCCCTGCTTCGGTAGTTGCCGCAAGTCAGTGTGCGGTATGGGCCGCGCCATCGGGAAGCATGTTTTTATGTTGTTATTTATCTTTAGGTACAAAATTGTTACGTTTGTTTTGATAGCTTGGTGGATGACAGATTGGGCTTGTCATTATAACAGCTGCTCTCTGCCCTACTCTGCTTTATGTCTGGCATAGATCTGCAAGACCTACTTACAAGAACTGATAGAATTCGAGGGTAGAATGGTAGAATGTAACACATATATCTAAGAAATACATGTGGCTAAAGTGGAAGCTTGTAGATGACACCAATCTAGCACTGTTTTGGTTATTCTCTCTTACATATACGTAGTTATAATCAGAAGTGTGCTCACCCGAAGGCGCTTATTTAACGTATAGTGCTATTTGTTCAATCAATGTAGCTATTTATACTCGCACCTTTATATTCCCCTTCAGCGATTTGAAAGCATCATGTTATTGATAATGCTATTTAATATTAATCACAATGTTACTCAATGAGTAGCTAGTCCCACGCGCCTTCATACAAATACCGGACCCGGTGATCGAAACCGGAACCACTCAGTAATCGCAGTAACGACCAACAACGACTGTACTAGCCAGTCCAGTCACTAAAAATATCACAACGAACTAGGTCCCTATATTTCAAAATACCCAATTCAAATTTATTCCGTGTTGGTGACTAGCATGATAAATATTTTACCTATAAATACAATATTGTTAATCCTGTCACGCTGTCATCCTGAAAATTTCTCGTACTAATCAGCTGTACTAGCCTGTTGTATAAATTGCTTGTGGTTTGTGCTAAGTTCAGTGCGCAGACTGCTACTGGTACATCCTGTCGCGACTGGCTCATAGCTGCGCTACCTAGAAGCTGCACAAATACTAACTACATGCTAACTTCAAGCTGGGGGGAGGGAGGGGTCAAACAAAAATAAAAGTGACTACGCGGGCGGCGAGGACGCGAGACTTAGCTCGCTACCTCGCCGGCTCGCTAGCATGCAACACTATTAATTTCATTGAATGTATTTTTCAATAAAACCATTTTTTCACTTGTTAGGTATTGTCCATATCATATCTAACTATTAAATATAATATTTACATGACATATCGGACACTGACACTTGGAATACGACAACACGCCGTCCGCCTAAATGCTGCTCGTGATTGAAAAAAAGATTGAAAAATATTGAACACCTATTAAAAGCTAAAATTAATAATAACTATCTAAGTTAACGTATAAAGAGGTTTTTTTGTTATAAAATTTCGTGTTATTGATTCAATGTTTCGTTAAACACTGCAGTCGTCGGTCGCGCGGGGTCGTGGTCGCGAATACTGCAACGGGAATCAAGTCTTATCACAAATGCAGTAGAGTTTATATTGCGAAGCAGATTGCACGCGAGCCCCGCAGGGCACAACTTAGAACTACTTAAGTTAGAAGACCCCGGACGAGCGAAATACAAATAAAATAATTAGCGGCAGCGACTCACGCCGCTCCGCGCCCTACGTATATAATTCGTGCATTATCGATCGATACATTGTTACATCTAGATGTATATATAATTTTAAATAACCGCACATCCTATCTAGGTACAGTCTGCGCCGGGCAGTCGTTTATTCGTCAACTTTGATCATGGCGGAGTCACTTACAATGTTATACTTAGTGCGACCTCAGTAAGCGTACAGTACGCAATGTGTAGGAACTCGGCACTTTATTGTTTGGCTTCACTCGCAGTACGCCAGTAGTGCACTTCTATCGAAACTGATTCTTATAAACTAGATGTAAATAAGTTAAAAAAAACATTACAAATAGCAACATGACGTCAGACTTAGCAGTACAGAAGACTGGCTTACAAGATGTGAACGGATGAATGATGGCTTTAACAAGTAGTATAAAGTGAAATTATATAAAAGTCAGTAAATAATTCATAAAAAAAAGTAATAAATAAATATAACAATAATCATTATTGTCAACGAGACAAACATCAAACCAGCAAGTTATTGTCAGAGTATATACAAACACTAGGTCAACGTTGAAGTCAACGTACAAACAAACATTAGTTTACTTAGTATGCAATATATGAGTGTCCCCGTCACGTGTCCGTGTTGAACTGGTTGCCACATGGCCGGGACACGACATGGACTAGAACGCCCATCTCTTGTGTAGCAACAAACCTCAGGCGGAGAATGCAACCAACCAATTAAACAATAAAACTGAATAACAAATATCTTGCACGTCGCGTCCTAAGTACATCGTTACCTCACGAAACAATTACACATGTGTACATACAAACTCCATGTTTATGTTCACAATACAAATAAACATGATTTTACTCAAATCGTTTCGATAAAAGCACACACACGTTACATTACATCAATCAATGAATCTAGTTTCTCGCTCTTGGAAGATACAATTATGGAATACAGGATACAGCTGTATAAAACTTTATAAAATTGTAGCAACATTTTCAGTCAAGTCAAAATAACTTTTATTACGTGAGGCATTAATGCACAATTTGATTTTCATGTAGGTATACTCATTCGCTGATTCTTTCTTTCTCTTTTATAGAACATGTTTCTAATTCATTAATATTATTTTCATTCAAAGTTTACCAAATATGATTTTATTTGAATTCGAAATATATAAAAGCCCACGTAAACAAAAGCACATTTTAACTTTTTGTAATGTAATAAATTAACAATTGTTTGAAGCTATTATAATCTCGGGATATTTCATTCACAACTTACGATAAACAAAATTGAGATTTAAGGTCATTCTATGTTCCGAGATTACAGTTAGCTTTAAAAAATGGAGAGTTCATTCAAACCATGATTGTAAAGTATTGAAAGTAGTATATAAGAGCCGTGACAGTAAGTTCTTGAAACAACATTATTATTTATTCTTAGTCTGTTATCACTGTAGTATGGAATGGGTGGGGGGTTAGGACAGGAACGTAATCTCAATTAGTATTACTTTACATGCCATTGTAAAGAGGCCGACCTACCGAACATTTTCTACAGATATCGGGGCCTTTAGCCAAACGCCACCTTAGCGCTTGTCTACAGAGAGAGTAGAAATCAAAATGTATGGGGATGACACTGACAAGTGTCAAAATTTACGTCAATTCCATATAATTTGGGTTTCTATTCCACATGTAGACGAGCGCTAAGTAGCATTTGGCTACAGCTGCAGGTACTTCTACGCAATGGAACACGGTTGTCAGTGCTATAAAAATATTACAAAAAATATGATATTTTTATTTCTTGCCGTGCATTGCTGAGTTGAAAGAACTTTTGTTACTGACTTTATTCGGATTTTAGTCGATAATTTTCTTTGTAATACGTGTATAGACACTATGTATGTGGGTAGTGTCGGCTCGATACATCACATGTAGGGGAAGTTAGTACAAACTATGTAATTTGTATGTAGGTAACCACATACGGGGACGAAAACTCAGGAGAAAGTACAACAAAATATGTATATAATATTGTGACGTGATGGCGGTAATGACAATGCAACGTATGCATACCATTGTCCAACGTTACGTACTATTATTTTATTTGTATTTGTTGTCCTCGCATGAGATTACTAGCAAGAGATGACAAGTTTTGTACATTGCATAATATCGGCAAGTATTTTGTAGATGTGGAGCGGTAGGAGAGTAAGGAGTCGTCGGGGAAGCACTGCGGAGAGTGTGGCGGGCGCGGCGCGGGGCGCGCGGGCCCGTCAGGCGCCAGCCTCCTCACCTGCGGGCCGCGCCGCCTCGTCCGCCGGGGACGCGGGCGCCGGCGCCGCCGTCGGGGCGGGCGCCGCGGCCTGCTCGGGCTCCGGCGCGGGCTCGGGGCGCGCAGGCGGCGTGGGCGCGGGCTGCGGGGCGGGCGCGGCGCTGTCGGCGGGCGGCGGCGTGTGCTGCGCGTGGTGCGTGAGCGCCAGCGGGGCCAGCGGGAGCGGCGCGGGGTGCGGCGGGTAGGGCCGGTAGGGCCGGTACAGCAGCGGCGGCGGCAGCAGCCCGCGCGCCAGGTAGGCGGGCGGCGGCAGCAGGTGCGCCGCGTGCGCGTGCGCGCTGTGGGCGCTGTGTGCGCCGTGTGCGCCGTGTGCGCCGTGTGCTCCGTGTGCTCCGTGTGCTCCGTGTGCTCCGTGTGCTCCGTGCGCGTGCGCGTGTGCGTGCGCGGCGTGCGGATGTAGGGCGGCGGCGAGCGCGCGTTGTTCGTCTCTCGCTCTCTCCTTCTCTCGCTGCATTCGCTCTCGCTCGCGTTGTTCTTTCTCTCGCTGTTCCCGTTCACGTTCACGTTCTCTGCGAATTTTAGACAAACAAAAATTATTTTACTGATAAGTCGTGGGCAACTAAATTAGATACGCCTTGGAATGAACAAATAGCTTCACTTTCAATTTTTTTTGACCTTCACAAAGTGCCATTCTGGCCTAATTGAAATAAATGATTTTGACTTTGACTCTGAGATATTTTTATCGTATGAGATGTGGACAAAAAAGAATTGTATTGTAAATCTGGATGAAAAATAGTAACCTTAAAAAGTTTCTGGGTGGTTCTTCTCTATAGGAATCTACACCTTGGAATAAGCAAATTACTTGACTTTTTTTTTATTGACGTTCAAAACTTCCTGGTCTAATTGAAATAAATAACTTTGATAAGGAACAATGTACCAACATTGTTTTAGAAATGCCTGATCTCACATCTTAAAGACTCCGATGTAGCTCGAAACTAAACAGGATCCCCGAAATGAACATTACCTATACCTTTGTGCAGAGTAAAGCAGTAGAATGTATTTAGTATCACCTCTCCCGCTCCCGCTCGCGCTCGCGCTCCCGCTGCAGCGCGAGGTCCTTGTCGCGGTCGTCGTGCAGATGGTGCACGAGCGGCAGCGGCGGCGCGAGCGGCGGGTACAGCGCGTAGGGCGGCAGCCAGCCCACGCCGCCGCGGAACACGCGCTCCAGGTACATCTGCTCCTCCGCCGCCAGCCTGCAACACCGCCGCTATACACGCGCCACAACAACGACAGCACCACCTAACCCTGCGATCAACCTTTTAAGAACGGGCAGCTCCACCCTCTAACATTTTCTGAACTAACTGCGGCTTTCCAGCCTATAACTTGCCTTCGATTCCCAATGACCATGCTAATGAGGATGAAATACTAAGATCTCCGAGTGATTTTAATAGTCCGTCAGTCTACGGTGCTAATTCGGGCCATGTAAATGTATTAGCACTCTTAGAAATTGTTCAGTTTCATGGCGTAGACCAGCACCTGATATTGACCCTGTGTAATGAGGACTCTACATACCTGTACTGCAGCGCGGCACTGGAGTAGATGCTGGGGTGTGCGTACGGAGAGTACGCGGTCGGTTCCAGTAGCGGGAACGACGCCGCCGGGTGAGACAGTCTACAAACATACCACGACTCATTTAATATACGAAAATAACCACCAAAAATTGATTCCAAATATGCACAACTTTCTCTTGTGAACAAAAATATACAACATTGATGAACATGCAGTATAATACTTGAGAAGTGTGAAAAATATAATCATGAAGTTTTTAAGTTAAGGCATTGGCTGCCAATAAAAAACTGTTGAAGGCAAATCCTCCGCTAATGTCGGTCACCGGTGACTGCCATGGCGTTAAACGTGTTAACAAACATGAGCTCGCTACCAAAATTGTAAGAGTTGTAAAGAGGTTTGATTGGACAAAAACTATACAGAAGTATTCAGTAACCATAAAATGTTTGTATGTAATGAGGTATAGTTTACCTGTCATCGGGTCGGTACGGCTGGAACCCGCTGGCTGGTAGATGATGTGGTGAGGCGCGCTTGGGTGGCGCGGGCGGAGGCTTGTCCTTGCTGGCGTCGCGCTCGGCCGCCGCGGCGCCGCCCGTGCCGCCGCCTGTACACTCGATCGTCAGACCCGGCCACACAGCGGCCCGGGGACACAGCTAACACGTGCGTTTAGCTCTTACTACACTTCATACGATAATTTTATATCGCTTTCAGAGATCTTTGTTCATTTTATATGACCTCAAGCATGCAGTTCCATCACAAAACCTGTTTAGAGGTTCCATTAGGAACGCAAAAAGCATTAAAAGAAAAAATATGCTTTGTGTGTGGCCTGTTCATCTCATTTATACACAAATAAAACAGACTAAGAGCTAAACGCAATGAAAATCAATAATTAAATACAACAAATTGTTAGGGACATTCAATACAAAATGGATCACTTTCATATACAAGATTAGACGACACTTATTATCTTACAATTACATTACAACGAAATTTTATGAAACGAAACAAGCATTTGACTACTGATTGACTAAAGTGAGAACTTATTAAAATGGTTTTAGGACGGTTAATTGCCTAAAAGCGCCAAGTGCGCCATTTCACTTTGGTCAACCATCACAACATCATCAAGTAAACAGTATCTATGTTCTAGCGAGACAGTAGTCGACAACATTATGGTACACGTATGGACAAGTATATAACCCAACAAGTGCACGCTGAAGCTGAAGGGAGATCAAAAGAAAATGGGATTAGCGGATTACTCGGATAATGAAGAATGGAAGCGCTAAAAAGATTTTCAAAACCTTTTAACTCTTCAATCTACAGTTCTGTAGTTATTTTTTCATCTGGTTTCCATTTTCCAAAACCCTTTCGTCCAAGGTAGCAAACTACGGGTCCACTCACCGTCCTTGGCGTCGGGGCCCGCGTTCTTGGCGAGCGTCCGTAACGCCGCGGCGAAAGGCCCACCTTTGTTGGGCGGGATCTCCGCGCGTTTCGGAATCTTGCTCGCACTTACACCTGTTGACAATACAGAGGGGATTATATCATTATCTTTAAGCAAAAAACACACTGTATTGCCAGTCTGAGTATTTAAGCAGACCGATCTCACAAGAACAATAACATAGAATCAATGAAACCAACATAGTTGGTTATAAATATTGAAACAACATATGTACTATATAATATAATATAGTTTAGAATAAAAAAATATTAATTAAACATAACATCACGCCTTTTATCCCCGAAGGGGTAGGCAGAGGTGCACACAGAAGTACCACCCACTTTTCACTATTTATGTTATGAGTCCCATGTAATAGGGGGTGAGCCTATTGCCATATACCGGGCACATTTCCAGACTCCGTGCTACTACTGAAGTTTTTTTTTTATGGAATACATAACCCGGTAAACGAGCAGACGGATCACCTGATGGTAAGCAATCGGCGTTGCCCATGGACACCTAGAACACCAGAGGCGTTACAAGTGCGTCACCGGCTTTTTGGGGATTAGGAGTTTGAGGATCGTTGGGGATTCAGGGATTGGGGAGATTGGAGAAGGGGAAGGTAATTGGGCCTCCGGTAACCTCACTCACACGACGAAACACAACGCAAGCGTTGCTTCACGTCGGTTTTCTGTGAGGCCGTGGTATCACTCCGGTCGAGCCGGCCCATTCGTGCCGAAGCATTGCTCTCCCACACTTAAAAACCCAGTAATACTTTGCCCGACCCGGGAATCGAACCCGAGACCCCTTGCCAGACAGTCGCACTTGCGACCACTCGGCCAACGAAGCAGTCAAACAATTTTACACCTGATTAATTGGAAAAGGAGGTGCATTTTCTGCAAACAGATATTCATAGGTACGAGTTCCGTCTCTTTGAAGTCAATTGAAAATTGGAATGCTTATTCATATTTGGTTTGGTTCAGTGCGGAATTTTGATAGAAAAAATCGTTTTGAAGCATACCTTAGCGATTGATCTAGTTAAAATTATTTCCCGCTCTCAGACATCGACTGTTATAAACTCTTGGCATATTGATTGGGGACGGACAGCTGTCACAGTTGTGAATGGCTGCCTATACCAATTACAAGTGTTGATCGTAATTGCCACCAATGGCAAGGCGAGCAGCTGCCGCGCGTCGCACGTTTCGGTTGAAAACTGCCGTTTCATTGGCAGTGTCTATATTTTTTACGAAGCACCGTCAACAGCAGACACCGTGAGCCGGTGTTTCCCATCACGAATCGTTAGTGTGTACAGAAGTCAAACTTTATTGCAAACTGCAGTGTAGGTACTCTAGCAACATTTTTTAAGTAATTGATTGCCAGTGGAAGTGCCTTATTTTTATCGTCTCGTCTACACATGAGATATAGGTACCTTTTTTTTTTTTTGATGACGGGGGGGAAACCTTCGAAAGGCGCCCAGTCTTTTTGGGGATAAAAGACTAGGGAGTGTGGGATTTTTACCTCATTAAAACCACCCCGGTGGCCACCCTCAACACCTGAATGGAGGCACCGGGTCCTCTAAAAGAGGCCTGCTCCGGCGCCTCCACTGTGCAACGCCTGTTACGACACATCCCTAGGGAGACGGGTGTCTCCTTTAAGCCTTGCTGTGTACGGCGGCACGTGACCACTGTGCCACCGTCTTCCCTGAGACCACAGGGTGGGCACCTAGAGTCCCCACTCTACGTACCCGTGGCCCCAAAGGTCCGCCTGAAGTTTATGCAGGCGGGATTTCGGCATGTTAGGCGTCAAGGTGGGTACCTCCTCGACGCCTTCTACAAGCAGGATCGGCCCTCTCGCGACCCCGCTCACCAGCTTCCTTTTGGGACATTACTGTCTCACAAAAGGAGGCCACTTCCCTCCAATTTTCTGTATCTGCCAGCATAGCCTTAACTACCGCTGGCAGAGACAGGTCTCGCCCGATCTTGGCAACCAGGACGCGCCGCTCAGAGGCCCATGCTGAGCATTCTTCGAGCGTGTGCTGTGCGGAATCCAGGTCATCCCCGCAGTGGTGGCAATTTGTCGTGGCCTCTCGCCCAATCCTATTTAGGTACTCACCACAGCAACCGTGACCGGTCAGCACCTGAGTAAGCCTGAAAGAGACGCGCTCCTCTCTCTTCAGCCAGGCTTCGAAATGCGGCAGAATGGCTTCGACAACGCGCTTGCGTGAGATCTCCGGCTTTTGTAGCCGCTCACGCCACCGTTCAAGCGCGTGTAGCCTTTCCTGTCGCCTCAGCCTAACGAACGCCACTCCTGGCACTCTACCGCCATTTTGGCGGACAGCACGAATTTGTTCGTAAACTTTCGCATCCATATCCGCCAGAATATCCAATGGCGGAAAGCGAGCCAGGAGAGTTGCCGCCTCAAAAGACACCGTACGGTATCCTCGTGCGATGCGGATGGCCATTTTCCGCTGTAAACGATAAATTTTCGCTCTACAGCGTCGGGCGCCTGACAGTCGGGCTGACCAAACAGGCGCCCCATAAAGGACCATCGATCGCACGACACCCGCATAGAGGCGGCGAACTTCTTCTCGAGGACCCCCAATATTAGGCAGCAGTCTGTGCAGATCACCCACAGCCTTCTTAACTCGAGGGACAAGGCGTTCGAAATGTTCTTCGAAGCCCCACCAACCATCCAAGGTCAGGCCTAAATACTTTATGTATCGCCCAACCTGGACCTGCGCATCTCCAACGTGGACTGACGAACTGGGTGGCTCCTTGGTCCTCGGCAGCTTATGAAACCATAGAGCCTCAGTTTTATGAGGCGCTATCTCCAAACCCAGTTCGCGGATTGAAGCCACGACTTTTGCCGCCCCGAGCTCTGAAAGCCGGATAGTCTCCTCAAAGGTACTTCCACTGGCCATTACCAACGTGTCATCTGCGTAGCAAATGACATGGACACCAGCGGGAAGTTCGACACGCAGGACCGCATCATAAGCGAGGTTCCATAATAAAGGACCCAAGACAGATCCCTGTGGAACTCCGCATGTAATCTCCCTCCGCTGGACGCTACCGTCCCGGCCCACATAGAGATATAGGTTTATACCTACAGTTTTTAACTGATCGCGAATTTTGCTAACAATTAAAGTAAATAATTCATTTATTATTCGATGTAGATATCACTGACATTTTCTACGAACCTGCTCTTACTCGGAATCATGTATTCTAAACACATAGTTAATATTTAGAACATTAATCATGGCAAATTTCAATCTGTACGTACGATCATATTAATTATTGAGCTATTTAGATATCAGCAATGCTAGAATTATCAATTATTATAATATGTAATGAAATTCGGTGTACAGTAACGACATATGTTAGTTATAATTCTGTTTATACGCATTCGGTTGTAACAGTCGGTGTTGCCACCCCAGCCATTACGTTCAGTTCACACTTAGTTAAATATGACGAGCGAGCGTGCTATTGACAGGGCCGTACGTTGCACACACCGCTGGGGGATATTTTTATACGGTGATTGGTGATTAAAAACCCCTAACAGCGTCAGTGTAATTAAAAAACTGCTGCGTAATATTAATTATATCGACGTGTAGTTGCACCTGTTCATATAAAGAAGTAAGTAATAATGGAGACTACTGATCGAATAAAAAGCTACAAGAAGTCTGTATTTGTCACCATGTGCTTTATAGGTTAGTGACTACGGGAAAGACCACCTTTCTGCATTTCAAGGTGATTCGTTGAAGACAAACAGTCTACTTACTGTATGTAGTACGGCCAAAAGATATAATCAAAACAAGCATTTAGTACGTACGTACGATCTCCAAAAAGGTCTCCACACGAAGCGTATCATACGTGCTGTTTATTGTCATCAATGCCTTGTTCACTACGTTAGTATTTTAGTTCAGTAGCGAGTATTTAGTCACAAAACGCTTACGATACGGCATCGTGTGCAAAGAGGCGTAATTCCAATCAATGAACTAAAAGGAAACTGTTATTGAACATCAACATTCCTGGTATTTGACGCCACCAATATTCATCTTAACGCTGAATAGTCCTGAACTGATGAGAGCTAGCTACAATAAGTATAGTGACTCAACCACTTAGGTCCGTGCATCTATTTATTAGGTGGGTCTTGGTCGATGCTCTGGACCTGGCAGTTGACCCCGTGATCAATGTGCCCCCGCTCAATTGTTACTTATGGCGCTATGGACCGGTTTGAAAGCATGTCTGTTTGTTCGTTTGTTTAAGAATATTATTTAATCTGTTTTCTCCTTATTTAATTTTTAGGTAAAATCATAAACAGCAAAATAAACAGTCTCATTGTTTTCTGGACAGTTATCACACGCTGTCCAAATTCAAGTTTCAACCACGTCTATTACTAGATTTGGAATACAATTAATATAAATTAAACATTAGGTTCTAATACATATAGATGGGATCCTACCACGCAGAGATCAATTCCAAGTAAGCGTCAATCTACCACACATTACCTTCAACGAAGCCGATATTAGGCCCAGCCTTTGTACGTTAGGCATAACCTATATAGTTTCGCGAATCGTTAATAGCCCAGTGGATGGACGCGGAAACAGGCATGCCTATCAGGTTTATAGTCGGTCGTATCCTGTGTAAGGCGAAATTGTATGCCTTTAATGTTATTAGACATTCGTGGAACGTATTGGCTATAAGGGGTAAAGTAATATTGCTGGAATTATAGTCTTTGGCAAGCAGTACTGTGACGCAATTACTTATATTACCAATAACGTTTTTCTAGTTCATTTATTATGAGAGTTAATGGCAGTGTTCGTCTATTTCTACTGAATTGGAGTGTCTGCATCTACTTGTGGGCATTTTAATATCATTGTTTATGGCAGTATGAAATTTTTTATGGCATAAGCCGGTAAACGACCAGACGGATCGCCTGATGGTAAGCAAGCGGCGTCGCCCATGGACACCTGGAAAACAAGCGGCGTTACAAGTGCGTTACCGGCCTTTTGGGGATTAGGAGTTTGAGGATCGTTGGGGATTCAGGAATTGGGGGGATTGGGGAAGGGCAGGGTAATTGGGCCTCCGGAACCTCACTCACACGACGAAACACAACGCTGGCGTTGCTTCACGTCGGTTTTCTGTGAGGCCGTGGTATCACTCCGGTCAAGCCGGCCCATACCCAAAGGTATTAAAGCTTGTTTTTTCCATTATGTGTTCATTGTCCATCCAAGCAATAACAGGCAGTTTTTGGATAACCAACCTGACCTAAGAATGACAGCGCAAGTAACTAATTAGAAAATAATGCACTTCAAATTTCTGGATTCTCCATTAACACATGCCTCAAAACAAATACGCGAGCTAAAAGATGGCGGCTCTGGTCCGAGGCGACCCTAACTCGTAATAGGCTAGCGCGGGGCACATTAATCTCGGAGGTCAATTGAAGGGTCAATAGGAGCTACGCGGAACATCACTAACCAGAATAGATATTACATTACAACGAAACATCTTGATCATAGAACCGAGGAAATAAAGTACAGTTTGTGCCTTCGAGCTGCGAACTTCAAAACAGGTTATATCCATAGGTCTAGCAAATGAATTCATAATTAAATAAACCTTTCGCAGAAGACGATAAACTAGCTTTGAAAAACCTTAGGTTTCATGTTAGCTTTGATATTACTTGCGCTAGAAAAGCTATTTCCAGAGAAAACGAGAGAAGTCAATAAGCATCTCATATTCGCAGAAAATAAAATAATTTTCTTTGAGATATTTTCTCGGAACATTCTATAAATAAATAGCAGTGGTAGTGGGTCTAGACTGGAACCTTTCAAATTGAAAATTTGTCAGATTAGGGTTGGTGGATGTTCTGAAGTTTGTGCCTACAAATTGTCCGGATGGTTGCGTGTAGGTACCTTTGGAACCGTAAGTAAGTGGCGGGGGCACATTAATCTCGAGGGTCAATTGCGGTGAATGACGGTCGCGTTGGACATCACTTACAAGAATAGAATTCACACTACCACCGACGTAGGGTCGTGGATAGTCTGAGAATTTAAAAAACGCCTGATTCGTAAAGAGGCATGTGTGGGACTATAGTATGAAAATGGAGGTTAGTGTGTTTATAGAGGAGAAAGTTAAAGAAAAAAGTAACGCCAAATTTCGTGTTAATTCGCATATAAACTTGACATGTGCCATTTAGGATTTTGTGACGTCATCCGTTGATTTGTTAGCATTGATGGTCTATGTGCATAAGTTTCTTGTCATTGAGGACCACTAATTGATTTCAATAGATAAATAGAGGTAGCCCAAACTATCCTTTGAAAGTTAAAGCATAATGTAAATAATAAAAATGTAAAACATAGAAGCATCGAAGATTCACGCTTCTGTAATCACAAGCTTCTGTGTAATCAGGTATCCGCAGTACAATACTAATGCGTAGTGCATGAACTACGGAGTGTCTAGTTCCTGCACTAAAGCTACACAAAGAGCTTGCTCCACTACAAAGACAAATACGTAAATTTAAGCTGTCTTCTGCACAAATACTGCATTTGCAGCCTCTACACACATATGAGCATGTTTAATTGTTTACGAGTCGTATGAAATTTTCAAATGAATAAATCTGGTACGTTTAATACAAGATCACGCTTGCTCATTCACGGACGGGTTTGGCGTGGGTGGAGGGATTATGTACTGAAGGTAGCCTTTGGAGCTACTGAGAGTGGAAATGTACGATATTAAGACATTATGGCATCGAGCATTTCATTCTTTATTGAAACAAAGAGTTTCCTTTTTCTTGTATAGAAGCACTATTTCTATGGATTGTCGGTATGCATATGTGAGCACCATGTTAGACTTAAGATTTTTATTTTTTTTATTTTAGTAAGTTATTAGTATAATGCGTCAAGCGTGTCTTTGCATTGTTCTTACATATGCGTACAGTATTGAAATATGTATCAGAGACATTGTAGAACATACTTTCGAACATACAAAAGAGTAACGAATGGAGTTTCTTGCTCGTTCTTCTCTATTCGAATCTACGTTTTGGAATGAGCACCTAGCTTCACCTAATTTCACTGACGCACAGACTATTATTTATTTTGTATTTGTTGACGTTTCAAAAGTACCAAACTATGGTTTAATTGAAATAAATGCTTTGACTTTGACTACATTTTAAGTATTTCATAACATTTCTTTTCCTACGCCAAGTCTAAGGTTAAACCCACAAATTAAACCTAACGTCTAGTAGCCATGACCGCTTCGGAACACGTTTGGAAACTGTCGGTCTACTAACTAAAGAAAACGGCCACTATAGGTGTCAATATGTCAACTGGTAGGGGAAAATACCCGTATACTCCACGCTACAACCTTATTCGTTAGCCTGGCAATGTAAGGTCAAGACCAATGCTCTGACGACCTGATTTCAGTATTGGACTGCTTGGTACCGCTAATTTGAAAAACCTTTTGATCTTTGCCAGGCTTAGTTTAAATAGTCTACTTCACCCGTATCCGATTAGTGATCCTTGTTTGTTCCAATGCTTACCTGTAACAAAAAGAATTAAAAATGAGTCATTGTTGTTTTAATTTTTAATGTTCATTATAAAATACATTGTAGATCTATGAGTTGTAACTATACAGCATTTTCGTTGTTCGTTTTGTCCGTCGGCACAACGGTAACCTAAATGATTATAACAACATTTCAATTTGTACAAATTCACGGTTATCAAATAAAAGGAGGATACAGAAAACAAAGCCTAACCAAACAAACTTATACGAGGGCAAAGTTATTCATGACGCAGTCAAAATCGCTTGCGTTAAATCAACAGCCGCGACAGGCCGGCTCGAGGGTTGTCACTGAAGCGGCGAGCGGCAATTAATTCAGTCTGAAGCGCTAATTTGCGTAGAGAAGTCAACTCCCATGGGCGGCCGCTGCCTCCGAGCTCAAAGATTAGATCATAGCTTACAGATAGGCAGCATTGCCAGTCTACTAATGATGTAGGTGTGTGTTCAAACCTGTTTAGTATTTTCTTTTCTTTGCTACATTACGTAAAAGAAGACTCTGAGAGAAGAAACTAAGTCGCAGTCAGCAAGCGATTAGGTTAGTATTTCACGTAGTTATTAAAATGTAACCCTTCGTTAAGTGCACATAATTTTTTCAACAATCTTTTCTTAAAATACAGCAGTGTTTTCCTGCTTCGTATTCCTGATATGTACGCGAAAAAAGAAAACAGCTCAAGATAGCTTCACACGAAACCGCAATTTGTTTAACTCAATGTAGAACGGACGCCGCGGTTTAAATTATTCATGACCTCACCTAATACCAACGGATAAACTTACCATTTAAATTATTTATTAAAAATATTTACTAAGAGACTTTTCGCCGATTTACTTATCCGATTTGAAATGAAAATAAGCAAGGGAAATATTATTCCTCCCCTACTCACATCAGAATATCTCCGCTATTCAATTTGAATATGCATAATCTAGGATTACGGTATGAGTCAAATGCTCCAAAGATTATATTGACAACCCTAGCTTGGAATCGCGCCGTACTAATTGGCTGGCGACACGTATGCGTATGTGTGTGTTCATTAAACAAGTGAACACATACGTATCGGTGTTAGGGTTGTTAGCTATGTATATAATTTAAGTATGAAAAGGCAACTCGACGAGTTACATTCAATAATGCCTCAGAGACTGAAGTATATTGTTAGCTGAAAAATAATTAGTTGAATTGGCTAACATTTGCCCAGAAGATTAGCATTAAACCTATTTTAAAAGCCTAGTCGTGTTATATTAGTTATTGCATAACATCATTATTTCATAAGTAGCGTGAGATAAGGGTATGTAAAAAGATGCTATTTCTCAACTCCGCAAAATAAATAAAGGAGAACGTACGATTGAAGATTCAGTGAATGTACCAACTTAAATAATCCCTTTTCGTAAAAACAATAAATAACCCAAAAAGCAATTAGTAAAGTTTAATACACCGGAAAGAGCCCGGTGGTTCATCATAACAAATATTAGTCAATCGGCGCGCCTTCAGCCACAGCGCGCTCATTTGGCTTGAAATCAAGTCGACATGTGGTTCCAATCACACGTCTCAAGGAAAGCTCTAAAGTAACATTTTTATACGTTTTTTAACGCGTTTGTTTCGAAATAAAACGTGTCGGAGGGCTGGAATGAACTAAATATACTTTTATTATATCATTTGATGGGTGGCAGCGGTAAAAGGTGGTGTAATTATTGCTTGTGCGTGACGCAAAGCGGAGGGGGACCACGAAACTATGTGGTTGTGTGACGATTTAATAAGACGTGGAAATACCACGGTTTAGAATGGGGGGCCAGCCGTTAATGAGTGTTTGACTTGTGTTCGTGATTGATTACATTTTGTTGTAAATGTTGATTTAAACAAACATGTTAAATACCCAGAAACTTGTCTGATATAGAAGAAGCTAAACACAACCACACACTGGAGTTACATACAAAAGCGCTTTAAAATTTGAACACTAAAAAGTCGCATTAAAGATTACCTAGAACATAACTATCAATAAGAGTAAATAGAGTTTCAACAACGACACTGCATAGTGCATACGCCATTATTTCAATATAGGTAGTACCTACAGCGAGGCGGCGAGACGCGGATCAATTAGTAAGTATTACAGTATCCCCTGAACAATTATGTCAGTCTGTCTGCGGATATACATCATGGAGTACAGTGCAGAATAACCACATCGAAAATATTCGTTCAAAGACCAAAAGATGTATAATAAATTAAATACAAATAACATTTCTCAGAAAAATTATTGAACATTAAGGATGGATCCTAGATGAAGCCTGATAATAATATTGTTTTAGACAGTCGTGTAACAAGAAGAGATGAAAATCACATTTATACGAGAATGGATAGAGGGGAAAAGCATGACCAAAGAAAAGATGGTGCCGTCTGTTAGAAGAGAATGGAAGAAGCAAGACATGACGCCGACCCCAAGTAACTTTGTATAAATAAACCCAGAAAGAAGTTTACGAACATTGAAGCCATTGTACTGAATTAGTATCATATTATGTACAGTTGACCAACATAATGAACAAGATTCTGTTCTACAAATAAAGTTATAATTATTGTTTGTCAGAATTAATAGTTTTCCATGTGATGATGGGTTTTCTGATCCTTATTTACAGTAGCGGTAGTAGTTGTGTACGAGTAGCTATCTACGGCCGCCGGGCAGCAGTGGGGGCGAGTGATAGAGCGGAGTTGGCGCTCTCGACTGGCCAGGGTTGCGCCTGCCGCATGCAACCCGACTAAGGTATACGCAGATGGCGGATTGAACAAAAGTTTATCGTTTTCGATGAATATGTTAGTTCAATTTTCGCTCGTACCATAACCGTACGTTTACATAGTCCAATTAATGATCAATTACTCATATACAGTCCAATAATAATACATGAACACATAAACTGACAAAGTATACAACAATACAAAAAAGTTAGTTACATCAAAATCAAAAAACGAACTTTCTAAGCTTTAGAAACTTCATAATTTCTCCACAATATCAATTAATAATCCCAAGGTTTCCCGACAAAATTGCAGTATATTTATGATAGTATCCGCGCCACCAGGTCGTTTGTACCATGGACTGTGTGTTACGTCTGCGGATTTCCATTACAGGCGCGCCACCCCGCGGCCCGCCCGTCCGACACATGTTACTGTTGCGTCACTGATATTTAGACGCCCATGAATACTGCCACTACTGAGGAAAGGGTTACATCGACAGTGACGAATACGTCGCTGTCACATGTCATGTGATCAATGTTACTACTTATACTTCAATTTCCATCATCATCTGATGATAATTGGATCATCTGACGAAGATTATAAAAAGATGTGTCATTTTTATCTCAATATCTAAAGCAAATCTGGAATTTTTCGAATCCTTTTTCTATTCAATGCTTTAAAACAAAAACACGTCAATCAAAAAATGGTGAAATTTGTCCTGTCTATTCACCGCTTACTCTAAGGGCACAAGGCATGGCAGTCTGTTACCAACTTCATTGGGATCAAGGCGATTACTGTTAGTAATCGTACACCCTCGCCACTTCAGGAGTACCGAGCCCCTCACTACCGCAACGTCATACATAGCTAACAAACGCTGGGAATCACCACTTTAGCCTGAACCACCACGCTCCCCGCAGACCTACTGTAACGCGCCACAGAGGGTGACCGATCCATCCGTTGAGGGGCCACCCTAAATTGGATGGTTCACAAGCCGCTTCCGACCTTACGTTTCGGGGCGAATCAATTTCCATTTGGGCGCCTCGCGTCGTCTGCGCCACTTGAAAGTGAACTCAATAGTGGCAACAATAAAGTGTAATTTACACAGACACGGATTTCATCGAGATTTCTAAGGGTTGTTTGTTGAGGTAATACGTGATTTGCGGCGTCGACTTCAGAGTCGATTTTCGTGGTGTAGCGCGTTCTTATTGTTTGGGTGGTATGGAGTATTTCGGATGTATTTTTATATAAGTAGAGTGGTAATCCTTGGTTTGTCGGCTGTTCGTCAAAAGTTTAATTAAAAGTTCGGCGGGTGTCGACTGAGTGGATAAATAAGCGTCACAGCATTATTAGATTGACGCGTTCGCTCAACTGTTTTGATTTGATGACACGGCGCTTTTCGTTCGGCACTATGATTTGATTGATAGAGGGGAAGCGACCAGATTGAATTGAGATTCGCTTCGCTTGCGGGAGAGCTCTCTTTGTGTGTCTATTGGATCGATTTAAGTGAGGAATTGAATTAGAGACATACCAGACACATTAAAATATGATTATGGATCTCTCGATTACGGAACATCGAGAATAATTCTACTCCTGGTGACTGAACAATTGTATAATTTTACTTTTAAGAGAAACAGGTGCAAATACAAGGTTTTGACATCTGCCAGGCCACATTCAGCCAGGGATAGAAGCCTCAGCAAACTTAGGTCATGTTTAAGATCATTCTTTTGACATTTCTCCCATTATCAATGTAATGTTAACAAAAATGAAATGAATGTGTCTGTAATAGTCTGTATTCACTTCGTACCAAAGACTATAACTGTTTATAAGCAATCTGTCATGTACCATATCTTCGTAGAACGTAAGGTTATGAGAAGATCACCCTGAAGTCACCCCGGAGGATATTTTTATATAGCCGCTCACGATCCATGGGATAAGGATATCCGCAGCGATTGACTCGCCGGACGGGGGTGAAAGCCAACGGATCCGGATAATCTTGTTTTAGTGGAACTTTAACTCGATGAGCGGTGCTTAGAAATTGAGAAGATAGGTGTCAAGCTTTTCTAGGTAGTTAACTTGTTAGCCCTTCATTCATTGCTTTTACAGGAATAGAAAAATTTAACAATAAGTACAGGTCCGATGAAGTAAGATTCTAAAGTGAGTATTTACACGGAATTTTTGAGTAATAACACACCTCGTTCATACTCTTTAGGGACCATCAGGCACATTGAGCCCCATTCACGATGTAAGGTACAACAAACCCAGAAAGTCCCATTTCCCACAACATAATCATTGCGGTAGGTAGTAAAGTTACATATAAATTATCGCGGGGCGGTAATTGGCGGGCCGGTAGGGCGCGACAAATCTGACGGCCATTTCCGACGGGTACCGTTACACCCCGCCACCCACCGGCGGCAGCGGGGGCTTGCGCCATCGATGCTGGCTTGAAGTACAGGAGCAAGCGGTATTAACAGGTTGTTAGAAAGAGCGGATGATCAAAATTTCCATTAGACTCAACGGTTTCCTAAATCCTCAATTTGATCTTCAACCAAAAGCTCCAAACGAGGGCAGCAGAAAAGAACATGAACAACTAGGTTCTGTAACTCATGCTGATGACGGTTAACCTCTTGTCTGTCGATATATGAGACACAATAGAAAACACATTGTGCCTCGCGTAGATCTGCGTTCCGACACTTCACAGGTTAATCAAGAACTTCAGGAATATTTAGCTTTATACAGTCACCACTACCTTGTGATTCGAAGAATCCATCGGAAAACCAGAGATCATATACATTCAAAGATTTTGTCAAGCTTGTTTGTCTGGCGAGTTATAAACCGTCTCCGCTTTCCGCTTAAGAGTTACGCTCGTGCAACAAGGAGTCGGGCCGGCGGCGTGCGCGCGCAGCTCTATAGGGTGACGATGGTATCGCGGGGTTACGAGACAGTCCCGGCCGGGTCGCAACCCCCGCCACAGATACTAACTATTTATTGCGAAACTCCACTTGTACCGGAACTAAACTGGTGTTTCGGAGTTTTAAGAATGATGTCGTATTTTCCTCTTTTTTGTTTCGCCTTAACAGGGTAGGTATATGCCCAGATATACAACTATTATACTGGTTGTTAACAAGACACGACACACTACCCGTACAAAGATTTTAATAAACAGTCATTTTCACCAAACCAAAATCACTCCACAATCTGTCACAGATAGATAGTAAGTACATCTTAGATGGCATAAGTCCCTCTTCAACACCTTAGTCAGTCTAAATCCGTCCCACGGAGGGCCGCATTCCGTAGCTCGTCATCCATCACCGGTCCGGTTGACATTTTGCTCTCGAGTCGCTCAATTAACCCGTCTGTGGCGACCCCCAGGCCGCGGGGGATCGCCCGACCTTTACTAGTATAATTATCTTTATAGGTACAGGTTTTTAGTATGAGATACTTTCGTGGTACAAGTTATGACTGCGAGACCGTGATACAAATAACGTTATTAACATAAGTAAAATATAAGGTGCGTATGTGTGTTTACCTGGATGTGGGAAGTACGGCGAGCCGACGCTCATCATAGGGGGTGGGGCTCGGTAATCCATCACTGAACACTAAATGCACATCACAGGCACAACGCTAGCACTGTTCGCGCGATCATAACACTCAACATTTTCCCCACACTTTTCGTTTCACCGTTCAATTTTCGAATGTTAAAAATGTTGAACTCTCCTGGAATACAAAGTAGTGATGTGAACGTACACTAAGGTATGGGCTATCGACATCGATGCGCGAGCCATTGTGTCCGCGTCAGAGCATTTTATCTCGGGCTGATGTCAATTGGCGCGTGATTTAGCGCGGCTGTCGGTCGACGCGTATTCTCCTTCAGTCTCGGAGGGAGCACTTTATACTCATAAATAATTAAGAGGGCGCCAGGAGCGCGACGGATGAATCGAGCCGTGTTCGGTGCGCGCATTAAACTAATTGATGTAAGTATTCTGAACTGGACTGGTTTACACGCACTTGTTGGACTATTTCTGTATTTATGACGCTATTAAAGTTAATAATGAGAGATAAGTTCTATTTAATAGTTAGAATTATTTATGTAAAGCACCGCTTATTTATTTTCATGTGGCGAGGCCTCTGTTTAACATTGATGAAGTGAATGTAATAATTCAATTAGTATAGTATTTATAATATATAATAGAATTAATTGAAATTAGTAAATACCGTTACAAATAATTGAAATATAGTAAATTAAATCTAATCATTTCACATTAATTTTATTAATTCATCTTCAAACTGGAAAATAACTAAGAGAAACTACGTAATAAGGAGATGAGTTTATATGGCCTATTAAGGCGTGGGATTAAATTTCCAATGAAATATCGATAATATTGTCAAGCGGATCATGTTCTCAGAATTGTAATTTCAAATGTTAACGCTAAAAAAGCGTCAATTACGTCGTTCGGTATAATTGAATGGGTTCCGCCGAAGCAGCTGCGCCCGGCGATGGCAGCTTAAAAAACTGCCCACTCCATGAGCTTGCCTATCCAATGTGTATTTTACAGAAAATCGATTTAAATTATTTGCAAAACAATTTATTCCAATAAATGGAAGGTTTCATGTTGATCTGACGGCATGAGTATAATTCTGGGAAAAGCAATTAACGAGATGAAATAAGCGAGATGCCAAGTGCTCTTCTACCGGTTGAATGCCACACAAATGTCGATTGTAATTGCACAACACTATTTATTCAATTTTAATTAATAAAATCCGCTTTGTTTTCGTGTTGCCTGTAAATGCATTTAGGTGTAATATTCAAACAGCCATTCGAACAAAACCGTCCGCCAATTGTGAGAGCGACATATCAAATGGAAAAAAGTAATAGGTAAATGATACATGTGTACATTGTACATATGGTACGTTATGTTGAACGAAAAACTGCAACATTGTATTATTCGTTGGTCGAATTTCGAGTACTAGTTAGTCGGTGTCGTAATTGAACATGTATGAACGTATTTTGTACAACATTGTGATTAAAACCTTCAGTCCATATATGGTATCACTTGGTCACAATTGGTACCGCTGCTAATGCAGTTTATAGAAATTATATCTGTTTCATTATTTCTATGCGGGCCAAATGTGCATGACAAACATCCATTGAAATGAGGTTGTAATACTTTTGTGGGGACGAAACAATTTCATGGCATGACAAGAAAATGAATGGTGAATAAACAACCGTAGCAGCTAACACGAGTCTGTACAAAGAGTTCAGCACATTATAGGCGGTCAGGGGACAATTAAAACGCAACAGGCACGACCGCAACCGAGTTCCGTATATTCCAAGTTCCAATGGAGGGGAGACGGGAGTGCAGGGAGACGGCGGCGAGGTGGCAAATTAACAAACACGAAGCTCTTCGCCGCGGCACGCACAGAAAGCCATAAAACCACGTATTGGACGTCCAGCCCTCGTGTGGCGCTTTCAGCGGGAGAATGGCATTCTTTGCGCGGTTGCTATACCGACACTACACACGTAGTCTGTGTAAACTTATAGTCATCTATTTATTGTACTGTATTTCTTGATGGAATATGAAATGTGTGTGAAGATTTTGAGCTTCATTATAAAAAAGGAATATTTAAAGAAGCATAGTCCACAATATGAGAGAACTGAACAATAACAGAAAAGACAACACTGGATGTTATCTAGACTTTTTGCTACGCCCCAAAAGCAGCTGGAGGGAAAATGAAGCTTAAAAAAGCGCTACACCGCTAAATGTCGCATGGCATATTTACAAACAGAACAAACACAAGTCTCGGGGGAGGTGTGGTGGCCCGCCTTAATGGAGATGTACGCTAAACTGGATTTTTAAGTGTTGTAATTAAAATAAATTATTTCCAACGCGGCTAAGTACTGAAAGTGCTTGTCGTAGATATTGTACCGACTGTTATTGTCGACCTGTGACTTTGTAATAACTATATTTCTGGTGAATGAATAATTTTGAGAAAACATTTATTTTAAATTAGAGATGTTTCTGGAAAAGACTAAATTTGATGTAATTTGTCTATCAGAACATTGGTTTAAGGAGGACCAACTAATATCTTTAAATTTAGATAATTACAATGTAGTTAGTAATTTCAGTAGAAAGCATATGTTACATGGTGGGTCCTTAATATTAGTAAAAAATAGTATTAAATCAAAAGGAAGGAAAGACATTGTAGCACTGTCAGTTGAACACACCATTGAGTTGTCCTGTGTTGAGCTGGATAGACATGTTACTGTCTGTGTGTATAGGCCACCTAACTATCAGAATCTTACAGTATTTGATTCTGTCATGGAGGATGTTTTAAGAAAGGTTTGTTCTAGTCACAAATCAGTAATTATATGTGGCGATTTTAATATTTATTTATTAGAAAATAGTACTAGTAGTATGGAATTGTTAAATTTATTTGGATCATTTAATTTGAAAAATGTTTTTTAGAACCAACAAGGATAATGTTTTCTGTAATTGTGACTACAAAGAAAAACGTATTATAAATAGCTTGCCATCCGACCACTGTGGACTAATGGTTGCATATAGCTCTTATTTACCTATCCTAAAAATTCAAATAAGATATAGACAAATCACGTTTAAAAATCTGGAGAAATTGAGCAATTCTTTAGCTACTAAATTATGTATGAAAGTATTTGATACTAGTAATCTGAATAAATTCTACAACGATTTCTTTGAGATGTTAAACAAGGAATTTAACAATATTTTGCACATAAAAAATAAAGATATTCATACCAAATTTGTATTTAGCGATTGGGCAACTGTAGGTATTCGTAAGAGTAGGGACAGACTTTTTGAACTTTATGGAAAGAAACCGTACAAAAATGACCCCCAATTTCACCAGTATGTAACATCTTATTCAAAAACCTTTAGAATAGTATGCAGAGTCGCGAAACGTCTTTGTTTTAGTAATAAAATAAAATCGTCTGATGATAAGATAAAAACTACTTGGAAAGTTATACATAACGAGACTGGTAGGAAAAGATTAAATTTAAATTTAAAATTAATCTCAGAATTTAATTTAAATACCGAAAGGGGACAGATTTCATCAAACGTAGATGTAGCCCAGGAGTTTGAAATTTTTTTTACTAATATTCCTATTAAAACAACTGAACATTTAGTCATCAGCAAACCTCTCTGTAACTTTGCTTAAGAACAACATAGAATCATGTCAATACGACTTTAGTTTTCGATATACGAATCCTCTAGAAATTATAAAAGTTTTTAAAGAAATCAAGACTAAATCAACGGAGGATCTTTGGGGCTTATCGGTAATGGTTTGCAAGTCACTTATCCAAACTGTAGCGCCATATCTGGCTGTGATTTTCAATAAATGTATAGATGATGGTGTTTTCCCTGACCTAATGAAATATAGTAAGGTTATCCCACTATTTAAAAGCGGTGACACTAAAGAACCTAACAACTATAGGCCAGTGTCTGTTTTGCCGGTTCTCAGCAAAGTCTTTGAAAAGTTGATGCTGTCTCGGATGCTTCATCATTTTAATAAACATTCCATCTTTCACCAACAACAATACGGTTTCACTAAAGGTCGTTGCACAACTGACGCCGGTGTCACTTTGATTAAGGAAATATTTGGTGCTTGGGAGGAAGCACAGGATGCTATTGGTGTCTTTTGTGACCTCTCAAAAGCATTTGATTGCGTTGACCACGAAACACTTTTGCTGAAATTAGATCACTACGGGATAAGAAACTCTGCGCTCCGTCTTATGAAATCTTATTTAGAAGTAAGACAGTTAAAGGTTCATGTTAACGGTATTAACTCACAGGGCTCTGGGATGAATATGGGCGTTCCTCAAGGTTCAATATTGGGTCCCTTTCTCTTTTTAGTCTATATAAATGATTTGCCATTTATATTTAAAAATGAACCAAGAATGGTGCTTTTTGCAGATGATACATCATTAATTTTTAAAATAGATCGACGTACAAATAATCTTGACGACGTAAACAGCTCCATTCTTCAAGTACATAATTGGTTTACCATTAATAATCTAGCACTTAATGAAAAAAAAAAACATAATGTATTAAATTCAGTTTACCAAACGTGCGTAGTAACGATTGTGATATTGTTTTGAACGGTCAAAAGTTAGAATTTGTCAACGAGACAATATTTTTAGGCATTACGTTAGACAATAGGCTACAATGGGGTCCGCATATAAAGGCGCTTTCGGGGAGATTGAGCTCAGCTGCTTTTGCAGTTAGACAGATTAGACAGCTCACGGACGTAGATACAGCTAGGCTTGTCTATTTCAGTTATTTCCACAGCATTATGTCGTACGGCATTTTGTTGTGGGGTCGAGCTGCAGAAATAGAATCAATATTTATTCTACAAAAGCGGCCTATCCGAGCAATATATAACTTACGCCGTTGCGAATCGCTGAGAGAATTGTTTAAAACGATAAATATTTTAACGGTGCCCTGTCAATATATATATGAAAATATAATGTATGTAAGGAAAAATAGGCAATTGTTTGAAACAAGAAGCGATAGACACAATTTTAATACTAGAGGCAAAAATAAGTTAGCTATACCGCAATTTAGACTGTCCAAAGTACAGAAATCCTTTATGGGGTTAGGTATTCAATGCTATAATAAAATACCAAATAGCATATTAGATCTCAGTGAAAGTAAATTTAAAACATATATTAAGCGCGAATTATGTAATCAAGCTTACTACACACTGACAGATTATCTTGAGGATAAGAATGCTTGGCAGCATGTTTGTTCGGCTCCACTGGACAATACTCAAATGTAGTCAGTAGTTAAATTCCAATAGTAGGTAATATAATACATAATTTGATACTTTAACTCTAATGTAGACAATCTAGTTTCCTTATGGCATCGAGCATTTCTTTCTTTATTGAAACAAAGAGTTTCCTTTTTCTTGTATAAAAGCACTATTTCTATGGATTGTCAGTATGCATATGTGAGCACCATGTTAGACTGTTTTAGACTGTCTGTAATTAGACTTAAGATTTTTATTTTTTTTATTTTAGTAAGTTATTAGTATAATGCGTCAATCGTGTTTGTGCATTGTTCTTACATATGCGTACAGTATTGAAATATGTATCAGAGACATTGTAGAACATACTTTTTTTAAAAAGAGTAACGAATGGAGTTTCTTGCTCGTTCTTCTCCATTCGAATCTACGTTTTGGAATGAGCACCTAGCTTCACCTAATTTCACTGACGGACTGACTGACAGACTATTATTTATTTTGTATTTGTTGACGTTTCAAAAGTACCAAACTGGTTTAATTGAAATAAATGCTTTGACTTTAACTTTTATTGCTTTACCATCTTTACGTTTACTATATTTATTAGATGAACTTAATAATCCTTTAATTACTTTAAAATCTATTGGTCATCAATGATACTTTAAACATTAAGTTCATTGTTTGTAATCATAAAACTAAGCATAAGGCAAATATATTCTATAATGGTGGTGTCAGTAATAAATAACAATAACAGGAACAAAGAAATATTACAAATTTAATGCAGAAACTCCACACACGTACCTATACGTGAAGGAGGCATCAAATATGCATCTCTTAATCGTGCGCAGAAAATCAATAAACAGGGCTTACAGCACAAGTCCATTTAGAAGTTTGTGAATACAGACCACGATTGTAAAGCAGAGGAGACGAGCTCCGAAATTTGTTAATACATCCGAAACTTTCTGAGGAATTTAATAACGTAAATCCCTGGAAGTGTACTTGTGGCTTTGAAATAACACTGCTGGGTTTGGGAAACCGATAAATCATTCAGAGAACAATACTAAGGTAACTTGTTGAAATTCCTCGACAAAGGCAAGCATGACAAGTGATGCGCTGATGTGGAACTATTATAATAACGTAAGGTAGTTGTCAGATAGCTAAATTATTTTCGCTGCTTATATTATTGGAAATATGGATCCCAGTGGCATTTGCATACAGTGTCATTGCATAATATAATGGGAGTAGTAGCAAGCTAGCAAAAGAACAAGCGGTACCCTTCCTAGTCCACCAATATATAACCACGGTTTAAAATACTTAACGCTCACCACTGTTAACATTAACTGCAATGGGCAATAAAACACTAATTTCAAACAATAGCAAACACAGCCAAGTTTATGCTGAGGTCGTAATATTTACAGGCGGAGCCGAGCTTGTAAACGAGGTATTGGCTGGAGCTACAAACCGCGACAACATCGATAAAATGAAATCAACAATCGCGTTCGATTCCATATACATTTTTAATAACCGTAATATAAAAGCGTCTGTTATTGATACAATAAACAATGATGATATGAATCGGATCAATTTAGAATATTACCCAGTATTCGGAATTCCCATGAGACTTATTCGGGAGCAGAGTTAACTTGTGTATAAAATAAACCTAAAATTAAACGAATAATCCGTACGGAAATGTTCAACTTAACGTGATTTGTTTTGACAATATTGTGAATACCAAATATTGAATTACTTTTCATTATGATTTACTCTACGACCATAAAGTGACATCTTTCAATAAAATAAAACTATTACATTGTACTTAACTGTTTCCCAGAACAGTAATTCTCGTTGTTGAGTGAAAACGAAACAGATAGAAAGATAATTCCGCGAGAGTAGCATGACCCAGGGACAGTGGAGCTAACGTTATTACTTTTGAATTGAGTAGACAATGTGCAGTATGACGCGGCGGCATTTCATTTCAAGATGTAACCACGCTGTAAACTGCTGCAGGAGTTATCTCCTGCTAAAGTAGTTGTTTTGTGGAATGGAAAACATTCAGACAATATATTTAAGATGGGAAATTAAGTTGTGAGAAGCTTCCTGAGATAAACCAGATCAATGCAGTAAACGTATGTATTTGAGAATATATAGTGTTTTAAAAAGAAGGTAATAGAGCAATGAACTCCCTGAGAAAATATGACAAGCCCTTAAATATAATAAACTGATGGGGTATATGTCATTTATTTTCATTGAAAAACTTGAGGGAATGTGAGGATCAAAAACAGATGTTGAGCTAATAAGATTCTTTACGGATATAGAAATATTTATCAAATCATCTCATCTGTATTCTTATTAATTAATTATTGTTTCTTGTTTACACCCTAATTAAACTGATATTTACGAAACCTCATTGTGCTTTCGGACAATCCAAATTAGAAACAGTAAAAAACTTTATATATAGGAAGAGTATAATACAACAAGATCATTCTCATTCCAGTAGCATGTAGCAAGTTTGAAAGTAAAAGAAGAGATTGTCCACGGCGTGCGTAACTCGTGGCGACAGTAACAGCGGCGGAGTGCCGTCGGGGGTGACAGCCACGACGCTAATACCTCCATTATTAAAACATAAACTGTGCCACTCGTCGACACTGCCGGCAACCGTAACTACCTTATTTTGTATGTACACCGTACGTTACTATTTCATCAATTTCGGTTGTGCAGTTAGCCAGTATTTTATTTTGTATTTTTTTTTTCTTAAATACAATTTAAAATAAGTTTTGTATTCCAAGAAAATTCATTTAAAATTATTCATCAATATGGAGATGAAAACTCATTCATACACAAACACAAAAATATCGCACTAACATATTAAACATCGATGTTTATAACACGTCACATCACTAATGCACACAAGATAGCGGCACACGTGCACTCATTAGTGCGCTCGACGCCCGACTGGCGACTGACACAACACAAGCGTCCACCGTATTGCGCATGCGCTACAAATTAACCTGCCACCACTCCAATATAGACTTTGTGACGAGTTAAATAAGGGTCGTTATTATAGTGTGCTGGAGTACAGACACCTGTATAAGCGTGTAGGGGTCGGAAGTGCGCGGTGCAGTGTCATTTCCACTCTTTCCACGTTACTTCCCTAATAAAAATGAGATTTGCCCCGTGGCGGGCGCGCTTCGATAACGTGATTACGCTTGCATCGAAGGGCTACTGGGTTTGACTTAGAGCGGTCGCTTATGTTAAGTAGCAATCGCAAACGTTGGTGATTTTTGAAGTTTCTTTTTAAGGTTCCGTAACTCAAAAATAGACAGAAAATCCCTTGTTGGTATAAATATAGCAATTTTACTCAGCTCAAGTTACTAGTAGTTTGCAAAAGTTAGGAAAGCTTTCACCCAACCCTTAATTACATCAATTTATCGAAGGTTTGTTCACGGTAGTACCTTCTCTCTTTTAAATTGATGCCAAGCCCATAATGCCCATCAACACTTGAGTAGAGACAGGCGAGAATTATGAAATGTCTATAAAAATATTATTCTTATGTCAGTCGCATCGCATAAAATATATTAAAAGCTCCCAAAATACCACTGCGTTGATTGAAATGCGTGAGTTAGTGGGCTGATTAGCGCGTAAACTCATCAAGTTTTTACATACATAATTGGTATTCTCGTTTTGTAAATGCCAACGAATATGTTTTAGTATTAAATTGTTTTCTACGTTTAGTAGATTTCTAGTTTAGTATTAGTATGGAAAGTTGTTGTTTTAGCAGAAACCTTTAACATTTTGTAGTGTTGATAGGATTTTCTAGAACTCGATAGTTAAGCTGAACTAACATTGTTATTAATACTAAATTTCACCCACCTCCGAATTTAAAATTATATGAACTTTGACTCGAAAGAAAAAACTATCGATACACGTCTACACATCACTAGCGCGAACAGAGAGCTGTTATTGAGTTATAATGTTTCAATTACAGTCTAGATTTATAGATCGTGCATTCGCCACCGTATACCGTTTTGTACGATTCGTGTACGGTTTTATACGATCCGTGGCGTTTCGATTCGAATACATTGTATTCACATTGTCGAGTTTTGCATTATTAAAGCGAGCCATTAACGTTATTCTAGCTTTAGTCATATCGCGGTAGTCGGGACTTTGTTGTTGTAATTGTTTGTAATTATATGATTACTGCGTGTTTGCTACAACTGTTAGCATTGTGGGTACGTCCCAATTATGATTACAGGCATTTAGAAATTGTACAGGTATAAGTTTGAGTTGAATTAAGTTATTATACAATTAATTAATCAAGCAAAAAGTACTATTTTATTTTAATAGACCCCTTAAAAAGGGATCTGTTCCAGGAAAAACAGTAGGTATATCCATATTGTCCAATAGTTCGTATAGTGCAGACAGTGTCATTTCACTTACACTGCACGTTTCATCGAAACTGTTCACTGTCAAACGAATATATTCCTTAATATTCATGAACTCTCGATTCAGAGTAAAAACTGAATACACGCGCCATGTTATAAAATTGAATCGCTTTCATCGCGTGGGATGTTGTTGTGGCTATTTTTATATCGAGGATCGCTTTGTTATTATCTTAAACCTGTTGCAGCCCACGCTAAGATATTAATTCTAATTGTACGTCATTGAAAAAATAACAATAGGTAGTTGGAGCTTTCATGAAAGCTATAAAGATAAGAAATATCATATTATGTTAATGATTTTTAAAATTGACTAAACTTATTTTTAATGACAACAACTTTACTTTGATAACATCATTTCAACTCAATTCAGCATAAACAAAAGAAAAACTTCGATATATTGACCCTAACACTGTCCCAACACTATACAAGCCAGCTTCAGTACAGTACTCATATGATCGCGGTACTAGTGGTGCGACACGTAGGTATAACATCGTATAACCACGGATGGAGTACAAAGTGCGGGGCGGATCGCGCCCGGTCGCGGGGCTGTGTAACTAGTGCCACTACGGCCCAACTAACCACTGCGGTGAGCGCATGCGTTCTCCAACTACCAAAGACTTAGGAACCCCGTGGAGACGAACTGTGTAAATATGTTTTTATTATTTAAGTTATAGAAAAATTTTATTTCACTTACAGGATACGCAGTCAGATATCAAATAAATCACGAATACAACACTTACCTGAAACAAAAAGGAATACTAATTAGTTTTGTGTTATCCACCACAAAAACGATAAATTACAACATCAGAAAATAAAAAAACGATACATATTGTTTGAGTATTGAGATCAAAACCGGCGTCAAAAATAAACGTAAACAAAAATCTATTGAAGCATCCAACAACTGCATTGGACTGGTCACAGTACAAAACGCTCTCATCTACTTAGCTGATGTCATGTGCCCACTCTGCGGAGTTATCATTGGCTCGCCACCCCCGACTGCGTCGTGTCATTCTATACACTGCCTTATAGCGACGCGTGGTGTAAGGGGAAGCGATGAGCGACAGTTAGCGACTCGACGTCTGTAATGTGTCACTAGACGACGATGTTTTATAGTAGTTGAGCTGAAAGTTCCTAGTTCCATGTGCTGTGACGAAAGATTATTCTTATGATTAAAAGCATTATAGGTATGATTTATAGTTTTTATAAATAACTTGTTATTCAGAAAGGCATGAATTTATGTATTCATTATTTTTTAGTGACCAGCAAATATAGAAAAATGTTGAAACATTAGTAACATAGTGAGAGACATAAAACAACAAATGAGAGGAGACGAAACAAAACGATTCAGGACGGCTGTCCTAAAAATCCAATTAGAGTGAGTAGCAAACAGTTGGCCAACTATTCAAAAATAACCGCTTGCGTCGCATCACGGTGACAGCGCGTCAAATAAGCAACCAATAGCCGAATGTTGTGCCATGTATCTGCATTGTGTAGTACATACAGTTTAGTGATGTTACCGACAACAGCAGTCGAAATATCGATAATACGGTTGTTATTAACAACCTAACCTAACATATTTTTGTCTAATTTTAGGAAGCTTTATCCCGAATTCAAAAAAGATGATTTGAAATGTTGTTATAGTTTCATAGCTGGCATTATGGAAAAATAAACATCAACAGTTTTATCACAAGTGGTGCATAAACTGACATAAAAAATGTAATAAAATAATGTCAAACCTGGCGTAACACATTCGACGACAAACTTATAATTTTCCAGTGTAATAGATACGTGGTTTCTGTGGATAGCGACACCAATACACGTTCGTCGGTGCAGCAGCGCAACAGCGCAGCTCGTCTGCTAATCACGAGGAAACTTTGTCCCACCCTCGCCCCTACTAGTGATGTGCGGACCGGTATCGATATTATTATAGTTACACATAACCTTCCTATACTATGCATCAATTTATATTTTATAGCAGTAAATGTGTTCGCAATTTCGCAAACCTTAGTCATTTAAGAAATGGGAATAGACACGTACTAATACAGCTAACAGTTTACTCGTTTAGTATTAATGCATAATAGCAATTATGACAATAACAAACTATAATCTTCGAAAAACAAGGAAATGTCTTACATATGGGCTGCAAGGATCGTAAATTCTAAATGCCTACCACGAAAAAACAAACAGTCGCGCAAATATGAAATTCTCTCATCACATAACCAGAAGAGTCAGCAGACGTGTAGGAAGTCAGAAGAATGAAGTCATATCCTCATATCAAGTATAAAAAAGCAATATCTGATACCCATATCAGAACACCTACCCGAATCGAAAATTGCCCACAACACTAGGACGGTTCCAAAAAAAACAGCAATCCAGCAAAAATTCCCAATAAAAAGCGACAATCGAAATGCCTCCCGCACTACACAACTACGGCTGGGAAGTATGCACTCCGTCAGAAAGTCTACGTGAATAATTCGAAGCGGACGACTGAACGTCGCGCCGAGCCGCGCCTGTTGTGCCGCAAAACGAGCCATGGGAATACAGAAGGACTACTGCGGACAACGTGCGATCTTTCACTTCCTGCACAAATACGAGATAACATATTGCTATTTTTATACTTGAAACCAATAAAAAATCATTAATTTATGTAGCTAACGTAGGTAGCTCAATAAGTATTATAGGAATCTAAAGCAAAGTTATATTTATAATATTTGCCTCCCCTCTCTGGGTGATCATTGCAGCGAGCAGTTTTCATGCAGGCCCGTCTATAGCGCTCGACGTGCCCATACTTCCGTGTCGTACTTTTTAGTTTCACCTTTTTTAGTCGTTTTGACGAACACACAAAGTGCGCTACGGCCTTTTATTCGCTTTAGGCTTTGGCAGGTTTGATGGTAATTCCGCCATTTTGGAATCACCAGTGCAGGGGAGTATTTTTGCTGAAAATGTTTCTGAAATAGGGACTTCTGTATCTCCTCATTGTGCGGTTATTGCCAACTCTCTGGCTGAATTAATAATAGCACGTCAAGGGGCGAGTTTTATACGTATTTACGATTCGACCGCTGTAAAGGGATAGGGGTGGTCAAGCTATGAGAGGGATGCTCGAGTCTCAAGTGGACTATGAACGATCTTATTTTGGGTTGATGACAGGTACAAGCTCTGTCGAAAATACAAACGTTGTCAAGTTGTCAAGACACCATTAAATGTTTAATTTTATCTTGTCAATACACTGAGGCCTTAGTACGAGTTTCATTTACGTTTAAAGTATTCGTAACGAGTACGCATTCGGCACTCTGATTGGCCGGCGCCAATGAACCAACCAATCAGAGGCCTTAGTACGAGTTTGATTTACGTTTAAAGTATTCGAGACGAGTATGCGTTCTGCGCTCTGATTGGCCGGCTCGAATGAAACAACCAATCACAGCGCCGAACGCGTACTCGTTACGATTACTTTAAACGTAAAACAAACTTGTACTAAGGCCTCAGAGCACCGAACGCATACTCGTTACGATTACTTTAAACGTAAAACAAACTCATACTAAGGCCTCAGTTCGATTGTTAAGAAATTGTTGAGTGTGCTGCCCAAAATATCACAATCTATTCATTTGAACGAACACCTCAATTAACGTAAATAAATAAGGCTCTACAGAAAAGGCCTTCGAATAAAATAAATGAAAGAATACAAGCTCCAATCAAGATCTTAATTTGGAACCTCTCACGCGTCCCAAACAAGGAGCAAGTTTCGTTCGCGCCACTATTACGGGTCTACATTTCCTTGAGGCCCCTCCTCACCAAATCCCGGCCACTTAACGTCTCAATCGCTACAATAACAGTCTGAAACGGCCCAATTAAAATCTGCCCCGGCGCGCTTTCCAACCGTGTTGAAAAACTGCTCATTTTTCCCAAGGTTCTGTGGCTACATTAGCTTTTTAATGAAGTTTTTAACTTGCTTTGACTTTCATTCGTTTAAGAATGGTGTACGGTCATTTGAAGAATTTTATGATGGAGATAGTTTTGTAAGTTTTACAAAGATTTTATCAACTTCACATATTTTACACTTATATTATTCTTGTTGATATCAGCATATTATAATAAACTCTTCAATAAATCATCCCTTTGTAAATCGGTCGTGCACAATGAATACAGTGCTTGAATTTCAAGACCATTTTCACATTACTTGCGAAATCTTAAAATTTCGGCTGACGGCGTTCATTACTTTACTCGCCGGCCGTTGGTGGTCGAAAAAAACGAATTTGGAGGAACCCGTAATCTGATGAAGGCATAATTTCATTAGACTGGCTTGGATCGTAAAGCGGGCTGCATTAAATAAACTCGGGCCATGAGATCGTATTTTAAAGAAGTACCAGTGGCTGAGACTGGGGTAACACTTTTTGTGGGTTTGTTGCAAACTGCCAAAAAGTATTCACCATTCTTAAGATGATAATCAAGTAACATAACGCCTTTTCCTGTACTAAATTAGACAAAGTTAATCCAAATGCTGAGTCTTTAGTTACTTGTAAGAGTATTAGAATTAATTTACTTTAGAGTCGACCCAACCTTTAAGGTCGAAACACGTAGCAGAGACTATAATAGGTGGAAAGTATTTGTCACGGCTAGGAAGTACACACAAAGTCACATAGCAAAGCTCCATACAACGGGCGGACATCGCAACAGTCCGCGCCCCGCTTCACCGCGACGCGCATGCGCTGGTAGAGTGCGCGTGTACATTGTACAGACAATATACTAGGTTTTTCCTTGGAGCAAAACAAGATCACAGTGCTGTTCGCGTTCCGCGCGCGCCCATCAGATCAAATCAAAGTCAAAAGAGCCATCAGATCATCATAGATGGAGCTCAATAGGGCTGATGCCGACACAGAGCCGCGGAGGACTTAACAGGTTGCCGGGGCTCCGGCTCGAAGTGCAGGAACAGGAACGGGGTGATTTTTAGTCAATAAGTCTGACAGCCCCCTAGCCTTACCCAAGCGGGAAAAATCATTAGATGATTTTCCCACCTCAAAAAAATGTCAGAATGTTGCTTATAAGTAAGAAAATTACCGTACCGGGCGTGTAATGGAAACATTTCTTCGCTACACACAGCGACCTGGGGATTAAGCGCTCGTAAAAAGAGGGTAGCACGGCAATAACGTCTTGATGCACAAACTCGATTTAAGCGCCACTCACCCTCAAACCAAGACAAACCCTACTACATAGTTACATAGTCCAGATTCCTTTGATAATATATATTTGGCAGTGCTTCAATGACAGTATGACACATGTCCATTTAGTAAGACCTTCAGAAGTTCCGTTTGTTTGGCATTATTTCTTCTGTTATCGAGGGGAGAGTGGAATACTTCGTATAATTCAGCGTGTTAGTGTCCCAGTGTTTACATTAGGGGGAGTGTGAGTAAAGTGGACTATCACGGGACACATATGGCGGTATCGGTTTCTTTGTCGATGGAGGATAAACAAAGTGACTATGATATACTTCCCTGTTCAAGGGTACTTAGTGTACTTACTTTGCAAAGTTAGAAAGAGCATTCGAATGATTAAAGTGTTCAAAATACTTCAAACATAATTTTTTTTATTCCATGGTGGGAAATCCTCATGGAGTCCCTTCACCTAGGGAGGACGAACCGGACTGTCAAGACTCTTACTGACTAAAACCCACCCCGATGTCCCATCACACACGTGGGTACTAGACCAGATTGGCGCTATATAAAAGAAGAGCCAATTAAAGTTACCCTTAACCGGCGAGCATGCATGGTAAGACTAATGACTGTTGATGAAGCGAAAGAGGTATGTAAGAATCATAGCAATTGGCGTTCCATAGTCTCTGCTCACCCTAGTGGGAGACAGGTGTGAGGTTATGTTTGTATGAAACTACCCATAGGAACAGGTACATCATTATCTAGAGTTCCCACATGATTACCCAGCATGAAGCTTCGCATGTCATTATCACCCTCGCAGTATGTTGTAGCTATCGGCGTCACGATCAGCTCGCCCCATGTACTTACACACATAAGAGTCACCCCACATAAATACTTTTCTAATAGCTCGATACTTGAAGCATAAAACAAAAATGTTAAACTTCAAAAATTAATGTAAGTTTGACTCACTTTTGACTTTGAACTAGATTACAGATTAAAAGTCCGTCCATCATTCTAACGTTTACCAATTTTAAAAAAAATCGTTATATATCCCACAGAGTACAGCGAAATTGATAAAAAAGTCCACCCCTCAACTTGAGAGAATATTAAAAATAGACTTCTTCCAGCATTCAGAAAATGTGGATATAACGAGATTCCCCCCAACAAGTTTCTTGAGCTAATAACAATTTCCCGACGTTGGCCGACTCACAAAGAAAGCTCTCGAGCTAGTGTAGCTACTCGCACTGCTGTCGGTACACGGAGCAGTAAATACTTGCCGGCGAGTCGACACGCCAGCGGAATACTGAGTGGAGTGCCTTTGAGCGGGAGAGTTACTCGACCAAGTTAGCGGGACAGTAGCCAAATTTTGATGCGAAGACACATTGACGAACAATATTATTAAATAATGCAGATGACTATGTATTAACTTCAATAACTGGCCTTTACTGAACATTTTTAAACAAATTTTCATCATTCGTATCTATCCATTCAAATCTTTACAACAAGCGGTTCTCATGTGCGTAAACAAAAGTTAATTAAAATGTACGCAAACGATTGTAATTACACGGGGCTGAGCTCTTAGCTCATCATTACGCCTGATTACGTCTAGCTTTAAGTACGATTTGTCGTGTCATGGACGCGCCCCGGGCCAAACGTTGGGCGCCAACGATACGCCGGCTGAATATTGAGAGAAATGTTTCATAATTGTTACTTGTACAAATTCCTTACAAGTACCTTGTGAACTAATAATTATGTTGTTCTGTGTTGATTATTAACACTTCATTATCAGGGACTTATCTATCTCACTTATCTTAAAAAAATAAAATGTGTTTTAGTTCAATTTCTAAATACTTAACACCCAATAACGCGAGTCAACGGTTTCCATTGTTTGAAATTCATATCGCGTTCGAATGCGGCTGCGAACAGTTCCCCCCTCTCGTTAAAAGGGTAGACAGTACAAACTCCAACTACCTTCATGCGTTGGGTTGTGTTGGCATACGTCGCAAACTGAAGATAACCGCCGGTTTAATGTGGTGCGCTTGTAATCTGTACATTGTGCGAGTTCTATCTGTTGGTTTATTGTCGTCTTGTTTGTGTTAGGGTGACGAGAGGTCCATTATTTTGAGTACAAGGAAACTATATTATTATAATCCCCTTTTTTACACAAGAACCGTCTAACACACAGTTATGAAAGTCAGAAGTAATTATCAAAAAGAAGATATATTTTAATACCAACATCAATCAACTGCATCCAATCTCAAAATAGAAAACAAGCCACGTTGTTCAGCATCGATCGTGGCATCAGTTGTATATGCGCGTATTATATCTACAGTCCCACGTTGGGCGCCAGTTCCCGGAATAGCAGACAAGCCGAGGTAGAGAATGCAACACAACCGAGAGGCCTGCGGGAATCGAACCGTAGATGAATTTTAGAGTACTTTTAACAATTTCATTTTGATACTATTTATTTTTATCACAATTAATGTGATTAAGGTTTATAGGTTGTTAATTCAAGTTGTTTTATATAGTTTCTTGTAGAGTAAGAGTGTGTAAAGAACTGGCATAACAATCCTGTATCTGCGGGTGTTTAGCACTAATGCGAGCTTGTGGTTAGCGCTTGGCTCGTGACAGCGTCGCTAATGGGCTCTGTGATATACACAACACACGAGCGCACGACACGACGTCGACACTACAACTAGATACGTAAGTACGTGTTGAAGAGATTTTTATCTCTGTTTTCAAACTACCCGCACTGTTAGTACCAACGACTCTGTACGTTCAAAACAGAAAAATAGTGGCATGTTGTTTGTTTCAAAAGAAAATTCGTGTTTGATTTGCAGGTGTAAAGTGAAGTTAACTTTAATTCTTGCAATACCTACAATAATATGTTTAGTCAAAAGACATTCTCATAAAAGAGGCACTATGTCTCTGCAGAGAAAGGACTAAAATGTTTTTACAGTAATTATGGTGATAAATCAGGACCATTAAAAATTAAATAGAAAAGGAAAGAAATCAGACAATTAGCAGTCGTGGGAAATGATGAATGAAGCAGTAAGTAGGGGCGTGGTGCGAGCTACACAAATAAACAGCAAGTCACCGACGACAAATTCTCAGTTCTTCAGACTTTCCGAGCTTAGCATGCGCTTTGAAATACCTAGAAGAAGCTGAGCCGCAATTTTATTTTACTCAAGATGTTCCGTACAAATATAATAATGACTTTTGAAACTACAAGGAAAGGTAATAAAGCTGAATATGTTACGAGTATTTTCAAAAATATTATCTAGACCAGAAACTAGAAGTTATTAACATTTTCCTAAAATAAATTTAAGAATCATCCATACTCAGATTTTATACTCAAAGTTACTCAATGATTATAATAATATCAGTGGAGTGAAAAGAATTTCGAGACTTCAGTTATTTCAGAAAATTAAGCCATATTTTCTCTCGAATTAACTGGTGGAATAGATTTTAGTTTCTTGTTCACAATTCATTGACACAATACTGTTATTGAACTAATTCCCTAAAGCTACAACTTTAACTTTGCCAAAAGCCCATGAAAAGAAAAAAAACATGTCACACACTATAGGGGAACAAAGTCCGTCAGACAAAGCGGATCGAGTTGAATGCTTTACTGCAATATTCATTAAAATTTTCCCAGAATAATGAAAACGTATCAATTGTTGTCAATTATAAAGGATAAACTTGCGACGCATCTTTTTATCTGAATTTAATATTCCATAATAAATAGAAAGCCTTTAATTTTCGGATAGGATAGGTATAAATATGAAATTAAATTTACACTTTTCGCCAATCCCAAATTTTCACAACAATATCAACAACCATACCATTGCAAACATTGTCCATACAAGTCTAACGTAGTACCTACGTCTCTAATTGACGTACTACATTAGTGACATGTTTGTAATCTTATACAGACTGTGTATAATCTAGTACAAGTCTAACCTGGAATGAGATGGGACCTAAAAACTTTCCAATAACAACTAGTTTAACAAGACGTCTTGTGTGATCACTCAGGAAACAAGAGTCTCGATTAAATATTTTACAATATATCATAATATATGTAGACAATGTTTATTATAGACGAGTTCTGTTAGAAAGCTGTTCGGTAGCCATTGTGAAGCAATACACAGATACATAAATAGATAGGCAGTTGATTGGATTGCGTTGTCTGCACATGTCAATATGAATGGGCAAACCGAGGGCCAATCATGTGCGCCGTCGATATAATAATGGTGTAATACATTAACTTGATAATTTCATGTGATATGTGGAATGTGGAGGGAACTGTTTGTGTACACAAGGGGTGGAGCTGATATTAAATGTAACGATATTTACGGTATGTAAAATAATGATTCTACTGCTAACTGTATATTGGTAACCTTACTATGTTCCTAGCTACGACTGGCAACTTAATCCTTTGCCAGACGACCCAAACATTAAACCACAGACCCTCTGAGTTGCTTACTTGCTTGGTAGCCACGCGTACAACTTGATCAACAAAACAGGATAATTAATTATATGTAATTCTATACTACAGATACTAAAATCAGACCCTATTTTAGTTCTCTAACGATGTTCTTTTGAGAGCTCTGTGTGTTCTTTGTAAACAGCAGTAGTTGTGAGTCCAGACTTCAAAGAGCCGGCGACAAGTGGTCGCGACAAAGCGCGGTTACTATCACAAACATCGACCGGCCGGCACAGAGCGACACTCCACTCCAAGACGGCACAACGCGACTTCTTTTAAGTAAACTGAGTCTATTGTACTGTGTATTTTATATAACAATAATAGTCAGGCTTTATAAAAGTAACTGCATCAAGTAAGAAACTCGTGCCTTTGTCCCACAAGAGAATATTCACAGAAACTGCAGACCAGCTTCTACGATTGTAACATATTTCTTTTGCTTCCAAAACTAATTTGTTCATTCAAGCATGCTGATTTAGAATAATCCTTGACCTTCTTCGAGAACCACTGAGTCAGGTACAATATTCTAGCATTATCTAAAATTATTCTTAAATCCTAAACTCATTTACGTTATTACCTACCAAACTGTAAGACATTCAACAAACTGTTATTAACAAAATAAACCACACTGTTACATCATACACAGTTTTAAGCTAGCATATTATATGTATTAAGTTCGCCTTCAAGTCAGTATACCTTGCAACAAAAGCGGGAGTAACATATGACAGCTGCCCCACGTTGGGCGCCAGTAACGTTTCGCGCGAAACAAACCGGGTATCGGAACGGACAATGTGTCGGAAAAGTTGAAATTGTTGGCGGTTTTCTTAATTTCATAATAAAGAATTCATGTGTATGATGTACTAGATAGAGTAATAGGGGCTTTTTTTTAAGGGGGAAAATCATCGAATGACTTCTCCCGCCTGGGTGAGGCGGGAGAAGTGTCAGACTCTTACTGACTAAAAACCACTCCGTTCCTTCTCCTGCACTTCGAGCCGGAGCCCCGGTAACCCGTTAGGTTCTCAGCGGCTCCGAATCGGCATCAGCCCTATTGGGGGACCCCATAGGACTGATCCGTGGGGTCTGATGGCTCGTTAAGGTGCGCGCGGAATGCAACGCGGCATCACAGCAGCTGTCAAATATTAAACATCCAATGGTGCGACACTAGCTCATTCCCTATTGGACGAATAAAGAGAGGTTCACACTAGCTCCATCTATTGAGCAAGAATACCGTATCATTTTCCGAAGAATTGTCAAACGTGTGTTGCTAATTAGCTTTACTTTGAATGCCTAGTTGACATACACCGGACACAGTGGTAAATCAGTAAACAAGACAAAACATGTTATTCGGTCAGGCTCTAGTATTTAAGTATTAAAATATGCATAAGTACTAAACAAGTCAATTTAGAATATAACAATACTAATTACATATCTATTATTTACTACGTGGAAATGGTCAACAAACGGTCGGTTCCTGAATTATGTACAATACACGTTCGAACCTGTCCGTCCGTGGGAAGCTACACGTGTGTGTGAGAACATAAGACGGTAGCGAGGGAAAGCCCTTAAACTCTTCTTATAGTGGTCGCAACTAATCATAGATGGACGTTGTGTTCTTTGCAAACTACTCTTCGTGTAAGGGAAAATAACACTTGTGTCGTGTGTTACTTATTTTAGACACAAAATTGAATAATGCACTTTATTGTTATGCGGATTTTTTAAACATCTTCAAACAGATTCGGTACATAATAAGTAATGAAATAAGAACACTTTTCCTCCGGCCACTTGATGGAACATTGCTTTACAATGGACGCCAACGCCATCTGCAGAACAAAGTTGAACTATCGCTTTATAACTGGCGTCAATAACTGGCTCATGGAATTTTGTTAATTATTTATTATTCGAGTTACCCGACCACGGCAAAGCAAAAACCAGTATTATCGTTTTGTTTGATGTAGTTGCAGTGAATAGCTGCAATGAAGTTTATACAATCATAATTATCTTAAAAAGACGGATCGAACTATAAAGAATGAAAAAAAAATCAATTAAAATAAAAACCCTGGCAGAACGTTTGAAAGATGAAATAAAAATACGTGTATCGTGATTAGCGCCAGTAACTGAACCGATGCAGGCGAGCAAGGCGAGTAGCATCAAGTTATTTCATGCATGTATCGGTATGTCGGCGCCGCGTCCCGCCACGCCACGCCGCGCCGGGCGGGGAACGTTTGCGGGCACCGTTACCGGTTTCGTGGCTACGTGACTGTGGCCGGAAAATCGTTTTAAAAACTGATACATTTTCCGCTCAGTGCCAGCCGGTGATACAGTTGCAATCATATTTAAAAATGAAAATGTACCTGCTTATTTGGTTTAAAAAAAGTTTAAAATAAAAACTCTATACGAGTACACTACATTTATCCCAGAAAATGCGATAACAACTCATGCATGTTTTAAATAATCCACCGAACAGAACACATGAAATGAAAATTTCATTTTAATATCGCGAACACCGATCCAAAAACAATCACTACCTGACCGAATTCACCCAAATTGATTCCGAGTATCGGAACAAATCCAATACATTATAAACATGAATATAATTGCTATAATACTATTTATTCGGAAATGTAAATATCGAGTGTGTATAATATTATTTAGTGGAATGGGTACCTAAAGGTATCTTTGATATGAAAACAAATATTCTCAATAAAGAATCATTTGATACACAAAGGTAAATAAGAAATAGGGAGGTTGACTAATTAACAATATCTTGAATAATCTGTGGCTGACAAATCAGGGCGGCGGTGGTGTGGGCGCGTACTGGAAATACTCTCGCTACCAATCGGCACGTCTATTGTGTACATGCTCAGCGAAACAATACGGTCGATGACAAGCCGAGAGCGGGAAGTGGGACATACGAAAACAAGAAATATTCATATACAAAAGGAACTTTATATTATACTTTAGTTTTGATTAGGTACTTCCACATAGATCCTCGCCGCGTCTGTCGGTTTGGTAGTGATAAGCAGAAAAACTAATAAACCGATTTCCAAGCTGTTTCCACCAGTGGATAGAGTGTGATTTTTCAAAAAGGTCAAATAACAAAGCTAGTTTCATCACGTTTCATCACATTTATATTGACTATTTACTAAAGGTAACCAAGTTCTAAGAAGCCATAACTCTCGAACCTCTATGAATGGAGCCGCACCTCACCTCAGTGTTCGCAGCGCCACAAATGGCTTTCCAATAATCCGGGCTTTGACGCGGCTCCAACAGACCCTCAAATTAGCACTTCGAAGCTTCCTACCATTGTCCAACGTCCTGACCAACTCTATTTAATATTGTCGCTTTAGTATTTGTTATTTTCATTTGGCTTTGAATTTTTTTGATTACAAATGCAAAATGGTCTTTATTTATTAAGATTGGAAGATTAATTAGCTTTTATGTAAGAAAATTTTACATTTAAGGCACACATATACTCGAACAATGAAGGGGTACACATTTTAATTTATATTTAGGTAAATATCGTGCTATTCTTGTTTACAAAGAATTTCATCATCATCAGCCCGTATTCGTCCACTGCTAGACATAGGCGTCTCCAATGGCACGCCACTGAGCTCGGTCTTCAGCTCTTCTCATCCAACCACTGTCAGCCACCTTGCGGATGTCGTCACTCCACCTAGCTGGAGGGCGCCCTACACTGCGTTTGCCTAGACGTCTCCACTGTGCAACACGTTTACCCTAACGGTTATCGGTTTTTCAACAAATGTGACCAACCCACTGCCACTTCAGCTTACCGATCCTACAAAGAATTTGTAGTGACAGAACTATGCTTAAACGCGACTTCAAATTGGGTAGCGTTTCAGTATCCAGTATTATTCTATTGTTTGTTTTTAAAGAGGTACGGGGGCAAAATGAGCACACTGGTCACTTCAAGGTAAGCAATTAACGCCGTCCATGGACATCCGCTACACCATATAAATTACAAATGCTTTATCAGCCTTTTGGGAATGACTTAAGGAGTTACCGGAGCTCCGGCTCGAAGCAGGAGTAGAAACGGAGTGGTTTTTAGTCAGTAAGAGTCTGACATTCCCTCTCGCCTTTCCCATGCCGGGATTTTCATAATTGGATGATTTTTCCCTCTCAAAAAAAGACTAAAATAATTCTAAACTACATAAAAATGACGACTTTCACCCCTTTTTTTGAAGTCGGTTAATTCATATTTTGAAAACTTCTCTTAACTCTTATTTGAAAATTGCATCAAAATAGGTTTAGCCAGTCGTGAGATCGAATGAATCGCGCACGTACACACGTACAGATTACGTAGATATTAGATAGGTATATTAGATAGAAGGGAATTGGTTCTCTAATTTTATGAATGTCACAGAATTCATAGTTTTGTCAACTATGTTCCCAAGACCGTACACCACGACACTGCCACTGACATAGTGTAGACATATTGTAATCAAACATAAGCTGTATTCAAGCAGACAGTGTAGCCGCGGATCAATTCCGTGGCGCGTCACTTCCGCGCGGAATAATTTATAGCGGGGAGCGGATCGATGGACGCGACGAGGTCTGAGCGGTGCTCGCAACAGGTGAGCGAATTGTGATGAGGTTAGGATAGATGGTACGTGAAATTAGTATGTATGTTAGTATTTACTTAGAATGGCTATACAGCATAGACTGACTTCAGGATTGGCGCATTAATCGGAAGATTGTTGCGCAACATGTTGCGAACTGTATTTCCTTATAAAATTGATTTTCGTTGTGATGGTGGCCCGGAGGTTAAGACGCCCGCTTCGCAGGCATGAGGGTGTGGGTTCGTAACCTACCAACGGCAAAGTACCAATGTGACTTTTCCGAGTTATAAGTACTTTCTCAGATTATTTAAACACCACTAGCAAACGGCGAAGGAAAACATCGTGAGAAAATGGTGAACAGAGAAAAAGAGAAGTCTGCATAGAATGTGTGGGAAAAGTATTTATTATCTTATCCTGGACAAAGAGAAATCACAAACGTGATAGTTTAGCAAATCTTAGTAGCTTAGTATCAGTTTATTTAAGTTTAAGGAAATCGAAACGAGACCGCGTTCGACGCTCTGATTAGCCGGCTGCAATGAACAAACCATTCTCGATAATAACTTGCATTTAAACTACGTTTCATATCGAATTCAAAGTGAATTAGCATCATTTTCTAATCCACTTTTTAATTGACGGACCTGCTTCTTCTTCCAAGTCTCCTTTATAGATATTCACAAATTCTTATAAAACTACTCCGCTGTCGCTTACAACGTACACCACAACAAACACAATATACGCGAAACACCAATATGTAACGCTATCCAGACTTCCTTCCGACACACACTCCCCACAAACGACACATGTCAATGTACCACACACGGGAAAATAAACCTTATGACATATGACTTACAGTTGCACATTCAAAATGATATTATTTGTACATAATATTGTATGATAGATGTTATAGGGGCGCTTTTTGTTTGTTGCATTAAGTTATTACAGTTCGGTCAATGTGCTGAAACAAAAGCTACGTGATATCTGCGTGGTTTACTATAGAACCTATATTGGAGAGGCCTTGAATCATCAATATTACTAAATTTAAATAATAAAATATGTATTTTTTCTATAATTTCTCATCTCATAACATCACACGAAGTCACCGTATGATATCTTAAGTCTTTACGGCTCACCATTATGAACCCAAAAGAGCGTCTAAATAACAGTCAAATTTAAATCCAATCCCAATCGCATTTAAGTCGACAACGGCTAATTCATCAAAACAATTGCGTCAAAAAAGAAAATATCTCCTAGAAAATGGCGTACAATTCCCGACGGAACCGGATTGCGTAAACACAAATCAACTTACAAACTCGGCAAGACCTTTCGTAACCCGAAAAAATCTTTGAATTAAGTAATTTCCCTATTTTGTGAACAAAGGGTAATAAAGTGCTCGGAACTCTTACAAAAGACGGTGGCTAGGTGGATGGGGGGTAGGGACGGGGGGACGGGGGAGGGGTGTCAGCGATACCCTCGCGCACTTAAGATGGTGTATTGTTACCAGTAGGGTTCGTGGGGGGGATAGAGTATAATGCGCAGATGTGATACACCGATAAACGATATTGGTTTTTACCTATACGATAATAACATAAAATACTGTCAACACTACTTTTTTTTTAATATTTGATGGACTGACGTTTGACCACTATCTCAAAATCTGGTGGTAAACGATGATGACTTAAACATTCATTAATGCCTAGTATGCGTACTATAGAGTTTGAACGTCATTAGAACAATAAAGCAACTAAACAATCATACTAAAGAATTAACATAGTATAACTTTTTAAAGAGATTCTAGTAACAAAAAATCTTAACAAGATAAACAAACGGCCTCCCAGAGGCTCCACCACATAGGTACAAAACTCCATACAAAAGTTATAGTACTTAGTCTTTGCCGAATCTTGGGTAAGGAGGGTAAGCACTTTATGGACATCCACAGGTGGTTAACCATTTTAGCGGCGATATTGTTATGCGCCATATTAGAGGCTTGAGCCTTAAAAAGGTTCCAAGTGAAGACGGACTCGGGATAAATACTGGTTTTGTATTCTAAGTAGGTTTTGTTTTTTGTTTCTTGTATTTTAGTTTAACGAGGGATATTGCGTTGTAATGTGTAAGTTTGTATGTTTTTCGTCAAATAGTAAGTAACGTTAAAGGGTTGAAGCTTTAATGTATTCTATTGATACTGTTGTCGATAATAATATTGATGATCCAAAATAACTTCTGTTTATGTGTCATTTATGTGTCATGTGTATTATCTAACGTATAATTATTAAAAGTTTTAAATAAGGTAACTGCTGTGTTGACCTTCTCTTTTACTTCCATAAGCTATAACTATCGCGCGTTTTAACCTAAAATTGTTCTGATAGCAGTGAAGATCTTCCAAGAGTTCAACAACAACAACAACAACAGTATTTGATGACCAACAGAACCATTGGCATATCCACTACTTACTTCGATCAACATAGACCACGTTTGATATGAACATTTTACATACAAATTATAAATACAATATGTAAGTTTAGAACAAATGTATGTAACTGACCTTGATCGGGTTTGTCGATCTTGTTGGGCGTGAGTCTGCGGTCGAGCGCGGCGGCGGCGGGCTGCTTGGGACTGTTCCGCTTGGAGCTGGAGCGGGATATCACCAGCGACTGCGGGATCTGGACACATACTTATACTGTACTTCGGGAATAACGGGTACAACTTATTTTATACACGGTTAAGGGTAAAAAGAAGTCTTTTACATAGTCTATGGAATCATATTTTATATGCTGTTTACATTATTTGTTTATGACGGGAGCGCGCGATGGTGACGTCGGCGGAGTCAGTTACAAGTGTGTGTGTACGTACGAGTTTGTCGGAGCGGTCCCCGGACGGGAGGCGCGCGATGGTGACGTCGGCGGAGTCAGTTACAAGTGTGTGTACGTACGAGTTTGTCGGAGCGGTCCCCGGACGGGAGGCGCGCGATGGTGACGTCGGCGGAGTCAGTTACAAGTGTGTGTACGTACGAGTTTGTCGGAGCGGTCCCCGGACGGGAGGCGCGCGATGGTGACGTCGGCGGAGTCAGTTACAAGTGTGTGTGTACGTACGAGTTTGTCGGAGCGGTCCCCGGACGGGAGGCGCGCGATGGTGACGTCGGCGGAGTCAGTTACAAGTGTGTGTACGTACGAGTTTGTCGGAGCGGTCCCCGGACGGGAGGCGCGCGATGGTGACGTCGGCGGAGTCAGTTACAAGTGTGTGTACGTACGAGTTTGTCGGAGCGGTCCCCGGACGGGAGGCGCGCGATGGTGACGTCGGCGGAGTCAGTTACAAGTGTGTGTACGTACGAGTTTGTCGGAGCGGTCCCCGGACGGGAGGCGCGCGATGGTGACGTCGGCGGAGTCCTCTGGCGGCGGCGGTTGCTGCAGCCAGTTGTACTCGCGCTTGTCGACCGGCACGCCGCGCCGCTCGTAGTCCTGCGCCTGTGTCCTGTGCGACGACAAGCCATTTATTTCAACTAATCCTTCATTACGCACTTTTGAAACGTCAAACATTCAATTGTCCGTCCGTCTGTGCGTCAGTGAAGCTAGGCGCTTGTTCCAAAGTGTAGTTTCGAATGGAGAAGAGCGAGCAAGAACCTCCATCGTTACTCTTTTATTTTTTTACTTTTTACAATGTCATTAATTCACTATCTAATCCTTTACCTACTGTATATACAGGGTGACTTGTAACTCGACGTATTCCTCTTAGGAGATGATAATACAACTCATTTCCTACAAAATTAGTCCTGAGGTCTCTGGTCCTAAAGTGGCTAGTTACTGAGATATTCAACATTTTTGGTTTTGGTGAAAAATCCCTATTTTGATTGAACTATAAAAACATCAATAAACTGTCAAACACCAAGCGGTCACCGGTGACCGCAACCTATTGTTCTATAATTGTGTCTACAAAACCGGTACTCGACGAGATAAATAAAAAAGTACTGGTGTGATTTAAGTGATTTTGGTTTTAATTTGTTGTCAGTACATCAATTAACATTTATTAATACTAATATTGGCAGAAATATGATTCGTTTTAAATTAGCAAGTAAATTAATATGAAATTTTGTTTTGAGTTACTAATTTGGTCAATGAAAAATGCATTTAGCTTAAAAAATTGATATTACACTAAGCATACAAATTATTAGAAAAACGTACACAAAAACATAGAATTATTTATAAAATTCTCCAAAATGAATGAATAACTTGATGATAAGATAGGTGTAAAGGAAAACGGGTAATTTCAAAAACATCATTATTTACAAAATTTTGATCTAAAATCACTTAAATCAAACCAGTAGTTTTCTATTTATTAATGTTTTTATAGTTCGATCGGGATTTTTCACCCAAACCAAAAATGTTGAATATCTCAGTAACTAGCCACTTTCAGACTAGAGACCTCAGGACTAATTTTATAGGAAATTAGTTGTATTATCACCTCCTTAGAGGAATACGTCTATTTACAAGTCACCCTGTATATGTAAGAACGATATAACGACTAAATGTACACAGATTTATTAAACATACTGTTTCTATCATGTCTTTCTACAAACTATTCTCATCCGTCTCTTAACCAACCTACATCGATAGTCAATATTATACATGAGCAAATATCACCATATATAACCGATTATGAAAAGTAAACGAGTCGTCTGACAATGGATTAGAAAAGATATCTCCACATTCTAAAGCATAAATTCAATTAAAAAAGCTACCAAAAATATCAATATCATTATTTTATCTTAAAATATTCGTTCATATTTACCATTCACTACTAACCGGTGAAAAGTTAACACAAAGTTTATACATGGTATGTATGTATGTCTTTTTTTTAAGGGGGGAAAATCATCGAATGACTGCTCCCGCCTGGGTGAGGCGGGAGGGAGTGTCAGGCTCTTACTGACTAAAAACCACCCCGTTCCTTCTCCTGCACGTCGAGCCGGAGCCCCGGTAAGCCTTAAGTTCTCCGCGACTCCGTATCGGCATCGGCCGTATTGGGCCCCATCCCTGGTGGTCTGATGGCTTTTTGAGGTGCGCGCGGAACGCGACGCGCCGTACGCTATGTATGTATGTCTGGGATAACATTTTTATGGTAGAGGAAGCAAACGAGTAGACGTATCACCTGATGGTAAGCGATTAGTCCTTTGCCAGCCTTTTATAAAGGAATACTCTCTTTTCTTGAAGGTTTGTAGGGCGTATTGGTTCGGTAATACCGCCGAAGACATTGGCAGCTTAATTTGTTTTTTTAAAAACTTACAAAAGATCTACACTAGATAAACATGTAAAATAAAACGTTACTAACCTTAAACTTTCATAACAATCTAAACATACTACAGCATAATCGCCATTTTCTAATAATAATGAATTTTCAGTCCGCCTTTGCACTAAGAATGGGAATTCCTGGAACAAACATATTGCTTTAGTATATTTATGTTGAACAATGAGTTTCAATACAACTTTCCTGAAGTACATAATAGATACATATTTACATATATAACCTCACGCCTGTCTCATGGAGTTGATTTATTTTCCCGGAATCTAGATATACAATATATACTAGATATCTTAGTTTAAACTAGTCATTAAGTATATAGCCTCGCGATCATCAGATAGATTTAACGTAGGGTACTATTTTTTCGCACTATTTACATAATGCTAACAACACTGTGACAATATCCCTGAGAAAACCCTATCCCTATAAGAAACAGTATAGCACAAATCCACATACATTTTATTCCGATATAACAATGTCTTTTTTATCTTCTAGATACTTTTTTTATGGGATAAACCGGTAAACGAGCAGGCTGATCACCTGATGGTAAGCAATCGGCGTCGCCCAATGGACACCTGGAACACCACGGTGTTATAAGTACGTTATAAGTGCGTTATAACGCCTCTTGCGATTAGGAATTTGGGGATTTTTGGGGATTCATGGATGGGGAAAGAGGGGAGGGGTAATTGGGCCTCTGGTAACCTCACTTAAACGACGAAACACAACGTAAGCGTTGTTTTACGGCGGTCTTCTGTGAGGCCATAGTATTACTTTGGTGGCGACATAACATCACGCCCTTTATCCCCGAAGGGGTAGGCAGAAGTGCACACAGAAGTGACACCCACTTTTCACTATTATTGTTATGAGTCTATCTATGGGGGTGAGAGTATTGCCATATTTGTGGTGGTGAATACTAAAAGAACGTCTTTAAGTCACTGCACTGATTAACAGGTTCTTAAATATTAATATGTGTATTGACACATACTAGTAAGTATTGACTTACTTTAATAGGTAGCGCCCTAACTCGTTTCCTGTAGGTCTTGATGCCACAGAGGTGACAGTGGTAGTCGTGGGTATTGTACACGCGTCGCTCCGGAGGATACCCGCCTAACGTTTCGTACCTGCACAAACAAATAATAATATTATAATGTATACGCAACTTACGATTATCAGCACAAACATAAATATCTCTTAGTCAAGTTGTATGACACAATTGTTATCTTCCTATATTTGCTACTAATATAAAAATTTACACAGACTTATTGAGTTTTGTAACTTGTAATACTGTCTTGGTAATGTGCAATTTAGTATTTCATGCAAAGCATTAGAATCAATTTTCTCAGCAGTAGAACGAAAGCCCAGCGTCATTAAAAAAGAAGTGGTCGGTCCAAGTAACTTGAAATAAGGAAAGGAAGAAAGATAACGTCATATAACTGTTCATACACACGCAATATAATTTTTATCATATTTAATAAATCTTTTTTGGCTAATTACTATACCATATTATTATATGTATGTATGTATCATGGTATAACTATATAAATAACTTAATAATTTTATAATACACTTCACACGCTACTCTGCATTTACTGCTTTACGTCCGTTGCGTCACAGCCACAGGTTCAGTTGAAAACCAGCGTCAGGCACTAGATGTCTGGCATTTATGCTGAACTGGACCTTTTTTGGTGCAGCTGTCGGGCACATGATTATTGTTGGTATATTTAACTTTTAAATATTGTATATACCTACATCTATTTATGTTTTTTTATTTCACTCCTAATTTTTTTGTTTGCATTGTATTTATTGTATTGTGTTTGTGCCTGGTGTTGTACCAAATAAATTATTTTTCTTTCTTTCTTTCTATATAACATCACGCCGTTCATCCCTGAAGGGATAGGCAGAGGTGCACATTACGGCACTTAATGCCAATGTACAAATTAACTCCAAATTTTCACTATTTATATTATTAGCCCATGTAATAGGGGGTGAACCTATTGCCATATACCGAGCACAATTCCAGACTCCGTGCTACTACTAAGAATTAAAAAAACCCGGTAATACTTTGCCCACACCGGGAATCGAACCCGAGACCTCTTGCCCGGCAATCACACTTCCGACCACTCGGTTAACGAGGCAGATTAATTAATAAATAATTCCTAACCAATGAATAACCTATATGAACAAGTATGGATAATACTGACCTCCTCCACTGACTAAGTAATGAGTGGTAACAGAAGGTACAGACTAGTGCGGACCCGTCCTCGCGTAACTGCTCCGCGTTTGGATGGCTCTGTAGGGAGACAAACATATTATTAGTATTACAGTATTATTACATAACGGTTTTATGATTTACGTTTTATAGAGGTAGGTGAGAGTAGAAGGATGTCTTTTTTGTTAACTCTCATTATTATAAGGTAAGTTAAACCAGGCGACTCGGCAAACTTCGTTCCGCATAAAACATTTTGTCTCACCTTTTAAACCTTCCCTGGACTTCCACGAACATTTCAAGACTAAAATTAGCCAAATCAGTTCAGCCGTTCTCGAGTTTTAGCGAGCCTAATAATACATTATGTCGAATGACTTATCATCACAGAAATATTATATCTCACATCTATACCTCTATATATAAAATTGAAACTCGTTTCCCGTTATCACGCCATAACTTGAAATCGGTCAGATTTGGCAGATCTTTTATTTGTGAGAAGGTTCTTATAACAGAAAAATGTCCTGTAAATCCTACGGGAACGGGAAAAAACGGAATTGCGCATACGAAGTCCCGGGCAGAAGCTAGTATTTTTTTTAAGTGGGGAAAATCATCGAATGACCTCTCCCGCCTGGGTGAGGTGAGAGGGAGTGTCAGACTCTTACTGACTAAAAACCACCCCGTTCCTTCTCCTGCACGTCGAGCCGGAGCCCCGGTTACCCGTTAGGTTGTCCAGGATAATTATGCTAAACTTCAATAATAACAATAACACGAAATTTAACAACTATACTCGGAATTTTAATTCGATTCCAGATTTGACAATTTCAGTGTTGCAACGTTATGACAAGTACTAAATAGTGACGTTGCGAAATTATTCGATAAGGAAATGCAATATTACTGGATCGATTCTTCTCGTTTATAATTTTACTTCCGTAAACTAAGTATATCGGGAAATTAAATATTTCTGAACCGATCATTTAGTTTTGACGATTAATTAACGATCTGAGACTTTTCTTTTATAATTGTGTGAAATTAATAAAAAAATCTAATCATGAAGGAACATGGCAAATAAAACAGATAGATGTATTATGGTAATAAGTTATTTTATAATTTGTCGCCGTCATCGCCATCGCTATCCTGTCACTTTCTGTAACATTTATTATAAAACACACACACTGATTGTTTATCGATTTTTGTGTTCATCACTACACTATTATATGTGGTATCATTATTTCACAAAATGACAGTAGCTATTGTCAAATCTGGAATCTAATTAAAATTCTGACTATAGTCAAATTCAATACTTCTTCTAAAATGATATTCTTCTGCGAATTTTACATCATATACGCCTAAATGCTTAAAGGCTACTTATTTTTATGTTACTTAAATATCGTGCCATCTCTGGCGTTTTATAAAGAATTTGTAGTGACAGAACTATAGTTAAGCGCGACACAAAACTGAAAGCGTTTAACACTTAATATCACGCCTTTTATCCCCGAAGGGTCAGGCAGAGGTGCCCATTACGGCACTTAAGCCACTGTACAATGTAACACCCGCTTTTCACTATTTATGTTATGAGTCCCATGTAATAGGTGTGAGTGGCGTTAAGTTGTTTGGAGTATTTAGACAATAGTGTCTTGAACTACAACTTTAAATAATTCTAGATGAAATCAAGAAATACCAGCTAAGACAATTATGTTTTAAAATTAAAAAGAAAAAGTATTGTAGATACATAAATCATATCATTTATCACAGTAATCCAAGAAATAATGACAAAAAAGTTCAGTTAATTATAATGCAGATATGCAATCGTAAACAAACATCAATACATCATTGTGATACAAAGAAAGATTATGAAATAAACCCTTTACTTAAGATTTCTATCTTGAAATGACGTAAATAAAGGATCATTAGATAATTATAATGATCTTAGCGATGAATCCTGTTATTACAGGATCATATTATATTAATGCAGCAAATAATAATATTATCAAGAGATTATTTTTTTAACAATTTTAAGTATGTAATGAAAGTGTGACTGTTGAGAAACTTGGACTGCTGATTCTGTTAAGTAAAAATTTATTGGCTTTTGGGTTTTACAGTATGAAATCTGTACGTAACAACGTTACAGTATGAAATACGCAAGACCCTATTAAATAATTAATAGGGTCGTCCGTATTATTAAAATAATTATACCATGCACTAGGGAGTTAACACAGGATTACAATTCCCAGATTACACATTGAGTTTAGACCTCTAGCATTAGCCAGCGGCTTCGCCCGTATCCCGTGACATAAAAAATAGCCTGTGTTATTCCAGACCATAATCTACACCTGTTCTAAATTTCATCTTGATCGCTTCAGCCGTTTTTGACGTGAAAGAAAAATAAGTACACATACATCCTCGCAAAGTTTCGCATTTATAATAATATAGTAAAAAGTAAGATATATTTAGTTTTAGTAACTCTTGTATGTTAGTTTTTGTGGTTTTACAATTGGGTACTTGCCAACTAGTCAAATTCAATACTTTTTTCGAACTCTCAAAAATGAAAGTTTTCAATGAATTTTGTACGAGATTGTGTATTGTGACGTCACGTTCTTTTAGCGTCAAACAGCATACTTATTTCTTAAAAAATTGCTGCAAAAATTCTAAAATTAAATTCGTCATAAAGTCAATCAAAGAAAGTGTAATTACTTTTTAACATTATATTGTATTGAACAGTCTGAACAATTTACTTTTGACTAAGAAGAGTATGCAATTAGTTATTGCTTGGAAAATTCACAGTATTGTACGTTATCTTCTAAAATATCTGTATCATTGTAAAAATATTGTAAAACTAGTTTATTATGTTACCTGGTGTGTAAGCAGACAAGGGAAGTATGGCGCGTTGCCCTGCGGCTGTCCATAGAGGATGCGGCCCAACGTGAAGTCAGAGTGCAGTCCGCACAGGAAACAGTATATTGATGTACAGGCTGCAACAATGTACTACACTCAATACTAGCTCATCATCACATCAGAAACAAGATACACTGCTGAATATAGGCCTCAAAGTCAAATGCACTTTTCAAACGTCAACGTTCCAGACCCCAATGATTACCAAATCGACCACTTCCAAGTGGTCGATTTGAACACACTAGTTTTTTTTGAGAATAGGGCGGCAAACCAGCAGACGGTATTGTACGATAGTAAGCAATCGCCGCACTCCATGGACACCCACAACACTAGACAAGTTACTATTGCGTTGCTGGCTATTTGGGATTAGTGATTTGGGTATGGTGCGAAGAATTGGGATTCTGGTAATCTCACTCATGCAGCGAAACACAACTGTGTGGTTGTATCACATCGGTTTTCTGTGAGGACGTGGTATAACTCCGATCGAGCTGGCTCATTCGCGTCGAAGGCATCCGCTAAGTATTTATTTAATCACTATGAAACACCGCGTAAACTTGAAGTCTGTACGTACAATTCTTTTCGATTGTCCAAGAAGTTCCTTCGACCGTTAAATTATCTATTGTTCTTTTATTTTTTATTAACTTTGATTTCGTTGTTTCACTTTGCGTCGTCATTTTGTACGTTTAATCTGTTTAAATGTGCGGTAGTAGTACATTTTTGCAAGTCTCCGTAATTATTGACAGGTATTGTTTCTATTGATGCCACAACTGTCAGTTACACGATGACACGTTTCGTTACACGATTATATTTATATTGCTTTTAATTATGGTTTTCTTTAATTACTTTTTTCTACTACCTGAACTGGATTTTGTTATTGTTCTAATATTTTTGTAATTTAACTCGTTGAGTACCGTCATTATAGACACAATTATAGAACAAAAGGTAGCGGTCACCGGTGCCCTCGCGGTGTTTGACAGTTTAAGTAGATTTTTGTTTAATAAATATTATATGATTGCATAAAACTAAGAGAATGAAAAAAGAAAAGGATAATATGAAAAAAGACTACATATTAATCGAAAATAAAAAATGCCGAAGTAAATTTTAATTAACATATTGCCCTAATGTGGTCTAATGTCATGTTTTTCTTGACACAGCTGTTAAAAATAATGCTTAATCATTGAACACTATTAAATAGGTTTACCTATTAGACGAACATCTTAATGGATGTATTAATAATAATGCAATCGAACTTGTAATGACATTTTAAGCTACGACAAAAAGGAAAACTGTATTTGTTTTTAGTTCGTGGGGGAAGCCCAGATACCAGTTATTTTTATTGTTAATAAAGTTACGTATAAAGCCTGCAATCACCAATTAAATATTCAAGCGATAAATGGAATCTTCACGATAACGTAATGACTGTAGGTGTTTAACTATGTTCAATTATATCCATATTTTGGTGTTTTTTTAGCTTGTGATTATATGTTTCTATTGTGCAGTATTTATATTGTGTATAAATATATATTGTGTCATGTTTACCGTGTTTTTTGTCATGGAATGTTCCTCTAGGTTATGAATCCCTGGTGTGGTTCGAAAGTAATCAAGTTCCTCGTGCAACAGTTACGTTGAATAAACCATGCTTCGATACGAATGCGTCAGCTCGATCGAGCAGAAAACCGACGTGAAACAACCCAAGTGTTGTATGTCGTCGTGAGGTTACCGGAGGCTCAATAATCCCACTCCCCAATCTCTGAATCTCCAACAATCCTGAAACTCCTAATCCCCAAAGGCCTGTAACGCACTAGTAACGCCTCTGGGTGTCCATGGGCGGCGATTCGATTGCTTGCCATCAGGTGATCCGTCTGCTCGTTTACCGGCTTATGCCATAAAAAAAAACAGTAAAACGTAATACATTGTTTAACTTTTGGGTTTTTTTCTTAAAAACTTATTCAGCTGTTTCATGCATGTTTATATACCGTGAACACATCAAAGTTATATGTATTTGTTTGTATAGGACAATAAATAGTAGAATTCTCACCATTATTACTAGCGACGGTCCGGTCAGACGTCGTTGACGGTGGGGTGGGGATGACGCGCTCGCCGTTCATAGACGAGTTCGCCGGAAGGGGGGACGGGATGCTGTATCTGAAACAAAAATTAAAGTTTGTATTATTTATAATTGCACCGCCTTGTTGCTACATTAAGCTAAAATATTAGTTGGTATCCAATGCTACTGATTATTTTAGTACCTATAGATCAGTAGTCAGCTATCTTTACGAGAGATCAACAGTTCATAGGGTCACAGCTTAACATTCCAAAATGTTAAGCTAAGTGAAAACCATGAAAACGACACCCATGACGATAAATTGTAAATGACAATGACCAAATTTGTATGGAGCGTGGTGCCTTTTCATTTTTTCGCGGCAGTTGATCGGATGTGGAAAAACTGAAGCAGAATAACATTACAAACAAAAAAATATATGGGGTCTTATATCAAAAACACAGTCCGAACCGAGTTAAATCAGTTCAAAGATGTGAAAATAGTGCTATACACTCACCGGCACGGAATCTTGGCCAAGTGCGTATTTCGCGATAACAAGAGCTTTAAGTGTTTCCTATGATTATTTATTATGAAGGTAGGTCTAAAAAATGTTTACCTTTAGTTCAAGAGGGTAATTTATCACGTTTGAGTGCAATATGACGTTATTTTTAAGTTTTAGTTGAACCCGGTCATCTGAGCGACTAAGTTGCTGTTTTAAAATTGTGTTTTGTGAAAGTTTATTGTTAGGTTATTCAATTATTGTCATATCGTACTGTTTCTTCAATGACTAAAGGTGATTTGATTCCAATAAAAATGCCATTAACACCATCACAGGTTGCACAAGCTGTAGCATTGATCGAACAAGGGCTGACACAGCGAGAAGTTGCTGTTATTCTGAATGTACCACGTTCATCGATGCAGTATGCGCTGAAACGATACCAGGAGACAGGCCGCTACTCCCGCAGACCAGGCAGCGGAGGTGTCAGATGCACATCAGCCAGGGATGATCGCTTTATTGTCCTAGAAATTTTGAGAAACCGCTACCTCACCGCTATTGAGATACGCCGGCGACTCCAGTTCACAAGAGGTGTCAATGTTAGTGAACGTACAGTGAGAAGACGAATAGAGGAAGTGAATTTAAAAGCTCGTAGACCAGCACGTGGCCCAGAACTTCTCAGAAGTCACCGAGCAGCTCGACTACGATTCGCACGAGAACACGTCAACTGGACCCAAGAGCAGTGGGCTCGAGTACTGTTCACAGATGAGTGTCGAATCGCTTTACGAGCTCCAGATGGTCGGGAGCGAGTATGGAGAAGAAGAGGAGAGCGGTTTTTACCCATTACCACCACACAAACTGTTAGTTTTCATGGAGGCTCTATAATGGTTTGGGGAGGAATAAGTTCCGATGCACGTACGGAGTTAGTTATCGTCGATAACCGATTAACGGCGACACGATACATCGAGGAGATCCTTCAGGAACATGTGTTGCCGTATTCAGGGTTTCTTGGGTTCGACGAATTCCTCCTAATGCACGATAACGCGCGCCCACACGTTGCACATTGCGTGGAGGAATACCTTACAGAGGTTGGTATTCAAAAATTGCAGTGGCCAGCTCGTAGTCCAGACTTAAATCCTATAGAGCATATCTGGGACATGCTTAAAAGAAAAATAAAGTCCTCCTCCAACCCGCCTGAAACTCTGAACCAGCTTCGAAATGCAGCACTGACCGCTTGGGAAAGCATACCACAAGTTGAGATCAGAAACATCATCCAAAGTATGCCAGAACGAATGCAAGCTGTTATCAGGGCTAGGGGAGGAAACACCCAATATTAAAATGCAAAAACAATGAAGACTTTATGTTTATTTTTCATTTTGTGTTCTTTTTAAATTGACAGTGTTAAAATCAATATTTTTGTGAAAATGATTATTTTTTTAAAAGATTACTGCTGGTGCATCAATTTTTCAATAACTGAGTTACTAAACCATGAAAATCTCTAATTTAGTGCATAAACCCATAATATAGTGAAAATTAAATATTTAAATAGAAATTATCGGCGAGTTTGTCGGTGGCCAAGTTTCCGTGCCGGTGAGTGTATTATTCCTGTTATTTGTTGATGGTGACAATACACAACGCCTTTAACTTCATTTACTTGTCAGAAATATTTTTTTAATAAATGATTATAAACGATTTCAAGGAATGTAATAACGCTTATTGTATACTATTTTATTATTTTTATTTTTAATTTTTTGTGTTTGGCCTTACGGCCACGGAACCAGAACAGAGTGAACCATTAACTGGCTACTGCTTAAGTAAAAAAAAAATGTCGCTTATTGGACGAGTCTCCCACCAGAAGTCAATGGCAAAAAAAATTATACTTTATTAGATGTTTGGACGGCTACCACTACTCAACCCACCACTGGTACCACAGCTGACGCTCATGAAGCTTCATGACACAACTCTTAGAAGCATCCCACAAGTTATCGACTGAGAGCAAATAGGTAATAAAAATTAGTGCCTGGTAATATGAATATATTTTGGTGTGATATGGTTTTCCTGTGCACGGAGTACAGTGGCGCGCAATTTGAAGTTAGGAATTGTGACAAAAATATGAATAATTTGAATAAAAAACCGAAGTAAAATGTTTGACTCCAGCTCCTTTCAACGCTCATAACTCAGGCCAGACTGAGATTTCCATATATAAGCCCATAGACAATTTCGTTTGTAATGTAATTCTAGATAATATTTTCCATAAATCATCGACTGCCGCCAGAAAAAAGAAAGGCACCAATTTTAATCAATGCCCTTTCATGCAGCGGCAAAATTACATAAAAAGAAACAATGTTCGCAGTTCGGGATCGGCCTACTCGCGTCTCGCCCGTCACAGGCCGCACGATTGCCCTGTGTAGACGTCTTCGTTGGACGACTGTATGGACTGTGGTAATGGTCACAGTACCTGCGATGCTCGAGCGGTACTCTCTCTGCATCCAGCAGCTCCCACTGGCGCGCGAGGTGTCGCACGCAGCGCGAGCAGGCCAGCACGCGGGTGCCGCGCGCGCCCGCGGCCGCCCCGCCCGCCCCGCCCGCACCGCCCGCACCGCCCGCACCGCCCGCGCCGCCCGCGCCGCCCGCCGCCGCCAGGCACGGGAAGTGCATGGCGTGCGAGTTCATGTACTCCGCCACCGTCGACAGCCACTCCATCGACTGCTGCGGGAACAAACCCGCACATACGTAGCATCTGTGGACACACGTAACAAATTCAATTACAATCATTTTAATGGAAGAGGACATCGACTTTGGTAGTGAAGAAACTTAAGTCACATTTTCGTCTCCTACTTTTTATGTAAATTATTAATGGGTGACACTTTTAGAACTATACAGTAACGCCCATGTAACCGCCAGTAAATCGCTAGAAATGTTAAAGGGGATCCCTTCTTCTTTAACTTGAGAACATAATACTCAAATCTCTGAAAATAAAATACTATTGTACACGATAACAATAACTTGTAAATTAAGTTGTTCTATGTTATCCCTTAGAAAGTTTAAAATTGTGTATATACCTGTACAGTCCCATGCCATTTTCTCCTGACACTATCTGGCTCTGTGGACTACTCGATAACGCATTCGACGGCCTCTTATTTGATTGACTCGAACTAGATTTGATATCATATGGCTTAAATCTGTAACAAATTAAAATAATGAAATTATTCCCACCACAAACAGAATGCGAAGGTGATAAGATATGCTGAAATGGTCACTACTGATTCAGAAAAGCGCAAATTGAATTTATGTTCACGCGTCTGTATTTAAGTGATCTACAAATTATAACTCCTTAAAAAACATAAGTAATAATAAATAAAATAATGAAGTATGAGGAGTATCAGATTTACTTCGTAAGCATGCTCATCACCGTTCTGCTGAATAGATCAATTCAAGATGAATATTTTATTCATAAGGGGTGGCGCTGTAATCGCTTTTGGGAGACCTTAAATACAAAATCACGTAGTATAATTGAATATCTTACCTAATATTGTTAGTGTGTGTGTTATTGTGCGCGGCGTTGGGCTCGCCGTTCTCTCCGTACGCCGGGTACTTGTGAGGGATACTTTTGTAACACGACGCACATATTTGTACCATGCCTGAAAAGTCCATGCTTGTTACATTAAATGGCTTAAGAAAATCATCCGCTGGATTATAAGCTCTCTCTTCTATATAAGTGGGATCGGGTGTGCCATTATGACGACACCTTGCCAGCACATGGAACATCACCATTTAACAGAAACCGCAGCTACCCTTTCTTTGTTAAAAGCGTAGTCCTTCACTCTGTTCTTATAGCAAACGGGGGAAAAGAAGGTCCTTAGACGATGATGCATGCCAATATTGCATTGCTAGATTAAGATTACACACATAACATCACGCCTTTTATCCCCGAAGGGGTAGACAGATGTGAAATTACGGCTCATAATTCCAGTGTACAATGTAACACCCACTTTTCACTAAATAAGATTACACTAATTATAATTGTGTGTAAACTGAAAACAGGTACAGTTTATTCTCTTTTGAAGGTGGATCTTTTTTTCGACACTTTGTAAACTTAAGTCGCCCGTTGTATGTAGTAACTAATATCTGATATGGAATATAATCAGCGAGGTATCTTACAAATTGAATTGCGTTTTACACTTGCATTATTGACATAGGAATCCCCAGTGAATTATCGTCATTTATGGACTGATATTTAGATAAGTACATACTCATAGATAAAATAATATACCTAAATACATATTATTTTTCATTTTCACTTCTTTTATTAATACATTTCTCCAAGTTTATGCTATAATATTATTAGGTAGGAATGAGTTCGAGTTCGCCGGTCGAGTGTTAAGCAAGATATCGGACTGAATTAGTGAGCCGCGCAGTGAATTTTGTGGTTTTCAAAAATTCTTAGAATCCTGACTCGGGACCTCGTGTATGGCAATGGATTCATCAGGCACACGGTACTCAATGTACATCATAATTTACCTGGTGAAAAATTAATGGTGTACGGTATTAAGCGCACCTTTGCCACCTTGCGAAAAAAAAAATAGCACAAAACGGAATTTTTCCTGTCACTCACCTTGTGGACTAATTGGACTGGCATCCGGATGAGGTTTGAGCGTAGTTATAAAAGGATAATAAGGTTCTCTCTCGGGGTTTGGACAGCAGTAGACCAGCCTTAGTTGTGAGCTGGGGGCACTGACCCCGCACACGTAGCAGACGAAGCTGGCAGTGGTGGCGGGGGTTGAGGGTTGGCTGGCTGGTCGTTCTAGGGACGGGGAGTGGGTGTGCGCGGCGAGGGACTTGTCGCCTGAACTCGCTAGGCTGAGGGGCGACGGGGGCAGTAGTGACGGCGGTCGCGTCCGTAACGTGTACACGCGCTCGTTTGCCGGCACTGCGCGCATCTGTAACAATACGAATGTGCTGTTAGTAATGGTGATTTAACAGTTTTCATAAGATATTAGACCATACAATTTATCAACAGTGGCTATACCGTATTCCCGAGTCCTATCTTGATATAAACTTAAATGATAAGTCGTTTAAATAAGAAAGAAGTGTCCACTATTCCAGGTCCAAAAGAACCTCTAACTATGACAATGTATCTAACTCTTTAGACGACTACAGTCTTAGCCTCAACAATCGAAAAATGAAACAATCAAGTTAAGATTTATAACTCGATTGTACATAATCATATTCGGAGGAAGTAATTTCGCCAATTTTATCTGTACCAAATGTCGGTACAGAACAAAGCTCTAGAATGTTCGAGTCATCGCTAGAAGCACGTGCACATCGCCACGCAGCCGCTGAGGTTATCAGGGCAGATGACAAAAACTTAATCATTTTTGAAGAATTTTAATACCTAAATCTTTGATTATATTGTAATTTTATCCTTAAATGCATGACTCTGCTTTGAATTTAAAGATACCAACACAATTCAGCTAACTTAAAGTGGCAATATTTCATACCTTTGTGTATCTACTAATAGACATAAACCATGTACAGACCTGCCCTACGTCTTTGTATCGATACAAATCTTCTCATACTTAACCCCGAAGAAAGTAGTATATGCTATCTTGCTCTAAAAGTAATTACAATAATAGCTATGTATGTAACTTTACTCCATTCATGTGTTTACTCTTTCATGACATCAACATTACTCACGACCTGTTTGGATAAAAACCGGTTTAATCGAGTTAATTCAAATTGCATACTTTGTATTGTGTTAATATTTAATTTACGACTTATTTTGGCTCTATAATTTTGCATTTGTTTTTGAAAATGTTATTTTATAAAGATCGTCTCCTGTATAAATACATATATTGCTCCTGTTTGTAATTAGCATTCAGGTACAGTTATATTCCCAGTACCTATAGTAATTATTATAATATATAGTAATTATTCACCTGTAATTTTAAGGTCTCGGGTTCGATTCCCGGGTCGGGCAAAGTATTACTGAGTTTTTAAAACATTGTCAGTAGTAGCACGGAGTCTGGAATTGTGCCCGGTATATGGCAATAGGCTCACCCCCTATTACATGGGACCCATAACATAAATAGTGAAAAGTGGGTGTTACTTCTGTGTGCACCTTTGCCTACCCCTTCGGGGATAAAAGGCGTGATGTTATGGTATGTTATGTAATTTTAAGGTGAACACTTGATTCATAAACATAGACAATTACCAAAATTATCCGGTTGAAAAAAGATTATCTTTTGATGACAATTCTAGCTCTTTTGATGACAATTCTAGCAAATCAATTACTAAGACACATACTTTATCATGTACTCCCTAAAATATCCACCAGTAATGATGATCATGCAAAAAAACTGCAAAAGAAATGGGTATATATCGAGTTGTATCAAAAGAAAATCTTTTAGTGCACTTAATCAGTGATAACGTCAGCATGGCAAATTAAAAGATCATCCATTTATGCCACGTTTCGTATTATCAGCAAGCAGCTATCTCCAAGAGCCTAATTTCACGATTATAATTTTATTTTAATCATTATTATAAAAATAAATATTGTGTCTATGTCATTATCTATGTTTACTATAAAACATGATGTATAATTAGGTCTTAAGATACACAAAGGAAAGTTAATGGCAGTGATAACCATTTCAATACAATAAAGTAATGTAGGTCACAATATAGCTCCTTGTGGTACACCATGCCTCTTTTTTTTGAAGCGAACAAACATATTTTTCGTTTACCCCAATTTTAATGTTATTCTTATAAATCTATGACCGTGTAAAAGATAACTTATGTTTTAATTAGAGATAACTTGACAAACATCATTAACAACAGATGCTTACCCAGTCAGAAGCTTTAATAAAGTCATAGAAAAAAAAATTAACTAAATTTATATCAAACAATGCACGTCAGTGCTTGATGACTGTCTTGAATTATCCAAATTACCTACTGTAGCGACCTAGTTGTAATAAAATTATAGATATCGCTCCACATAACAACAATAGGCACAATATTGAATAGGCTATCGGCCGAACACTTGATCTACCCTCTGATCAAAAAGGTCCAGGTCACAGGCCATATTCAAAACATATAAATAAACTGATAGAGCTCTAACGAATTATCAGCTGCAATAATACACACGAATTATTCGAGATATATTTGTCTGATTACAATAAAATGGAAGAGTATTTAGTTCTTACTAGGGCATGTAAAACCGGTTTTCCGGTTTTGCGCAAAACCGGAAATCGGCCAAAATTTAACGAACAGAAAAACCGGAGCTCAGCTCCGGTTTTTCCAATACTGAGTAACAATTAACATTTTGATTTTTATCAACATTTTTTTGAACACTCAAAAAATAATTAATTTTGAGGTATCAAATGTATCCGAATCGAACACAGTCTGCATCTACCCACTTACACGCCTCCCTCCACTACCCCCGCACGCTGAAGAGCTAACTCTTCAAGAGCAGCTAGAGATGGAATTACACAAATGCAAGAGAAAGAGAACCCCCAAAAATCGGTCAGAATTCGACCTGGCTGGGTTCGTAAAAGTAGAGCAAGCCATGTATGAAAGCGGGGGGCATCGGGGTGTGTATCTCACCGAAGCATTTAATTATTTATTATGTGTTCTACCAACAAGTGTTGAGAGTGAAAGGGTGTTTTCGAGTGCTGGGTATTTCTGTAACAAAATAAGAAGTTCGCTGTCTGATCGAATGTTGGATGCACTTATATTTTTGAGATCACATTATCAAGAACAGCGATCTCTTGAAAAGAAGTGATTTATGCTTTATTTAAATTAGTATATATAGTTGATTATTGATCTCTTTTTTAGTGCAATATGAATCATATTATAATAATGTTACTTTGTAGTTTGACTTCAAAGCTACAAAAATGTTGATTTTTTTGGTAATTGTCAGATGCTGATTGTGTTTTCTATGTTTAAAATATATTATTTTTGATAGGTACCAAAGATACCAAAAACTTACTTGTTGTTGATTTGATCTCAGTTAATTAATCTTTATACTATTATAAGTTCATCATTATCTGTACAATTATTGTAGTTTGGATTAAAAAGAAATTTAACATACATTTTGTTTTATTTGTAGACTTGATGGGTATTTAAAAAAAGGTGTTTCTTTTTAAATTATACTACATTAGATTTTTTTTGCTAAAACCGGACCTAGCTCCGGTTTTCGGTTTTGGTCCCAAAAAAACGATGTCCAAAACCGGTTTTGATGACTTTCCGGTTTTGCATGCTAGTTCTTACAATCAAGAAGGTACAAAGAAAAAAATGCATACAACATAGATTTTACTGCTGGACTACTTTCAATATATTTGACACATAGTGAAGGAAATACTAACGAATGACATGCTGATATACAGCTGATTAAATAAGTATAAAACTAATGTCTACCTCAGTTTAATTTTGATTCTGGTAGATACATAGTACCACGACATAGATACCAGCTCAATTATAAAACGTTAAATCAAAACTTCTAGCTATTTCATCAGCATTAAACTATTTACTTTAACTTATTCCTTAAGTAAATGTTAAATTTTGATAATGACTCACGTGATATCTCGTTTGGAACGAGCATAATGTGTCGATAATTTCTATTACAGTGGTACAATAAGTGTCAGTATTACGAGAGGTCAGCGCGTTATCTAGTATCAACACTTTTTCAGAGTGCACTGCTCCTAAGAGGTCGCCAGTTCAACTAGGTGCAGCTGATAATACAAGCTTTTTATTATTATACACTGCATGTTTAATAGTTTTGTTTTCTTTATTAATTTATGCTCCATTTCAGATAGTGTCTAACATGTTTATCGTCGTACTTATCACAATTATAACATTGCAATTGATTTCTATTCGTATTATTGTTCTACGTTTGATACTGTTTCGTTGACTTTGAGAGCATTCACCTCATTTTCGTATTCCAAAAATAATCCGTATCAAAAGTGAGCATTAGCCCGGTGCAGATAAAGCCTAAAATGATGATCTGATAACAGGTGATATTAATCATCTGTCAGTTTATCTAAAGTGTCGATAATATTTAGTGATAAGAAGATAACAGCTTATACGGGCCACTAAATAATAAAATGAAGTAACGTTGGATTTCAATGAACATGATATCACTATACATATGAATGATTGAATATTGCTTTCGTCTGTTTGTTATGTGTGTCAAAATTAGGTAGGAATTGAAAAATAGAGCTACGATAGAAACAACGTACATGGATATTTTTAAAGCACTTTGTTGTAAGGTTTAATTCTGGAAACAAAACAATTATTTTGAATTCACGCCATTATATCTTATCGTGAATTTAGGTATCAATAAAATGGTGGACTCAACAATAATTATCAAAAATTAACACGATAATAATCTCAGAAAATAAAAGAATAGAACTGAAGGCATTCCGCAACATGTGAATGTTGATGCAATCTACACATTTATTAGCAAATGTAACATGTATCGGCATTAAAGAGATATGGTATCGTATAAGCCGATTTTCTCTGATAAACGATAAGTAATATAGATAAGATATCTGATATGGAAGGCAACCAAACAAGATTTTGAGTTCATTATGCAACATCACGAGGTGGTGCCGCAATGACTAATGCGTTGAACCTGACGCGTACTATTCTTAATAGACCAGCCAATACGACACTTTCTCAATTTCACCGCGTCCTTTTATGGTAAATTTTTGTGAAGGAATTTCCATATTCATTTAATTTGGTTGCTTCAACGAATTCACGCTCGTTACGACCAGATAATATGCCTATATTATATATTATATGATTAAGATAAACGAAATTTTACTACCATATCTGGTCATTTAAAAGTGAGTATTAAGATATTATAATTATTTATTTTTGTTTCAAATGAGGGGATTTTCTGTTATGCTTATCTTGAGTATGATAAATTAGATAAGTTTCGTTTAACAATGGCCATTTGCGAGATAGTGTTGAAGTATACCTACATTTGTCATTATTACCTATTTACCTAGCCATGCTTACTAAAATGTGACTTCTTGAGTTGAGAAGGAGCAATTGGACTGTGATGAAAGGTGCAATTGAGCAACGTAGTACAGCCATACTTATAAGTTTAAATAGTCAAAAATATTAAAAGGAAATCTAATCAGGACATAAACGCAAATAAACTATTGATTCGTACGAGGATATTTTCAAACAAATAAGTTTTATAGATAATCTTAATGTTTTCTCACCACAGGGGATATAGGGTGATCAACGCACGCGTCACGTGAAGGTAATCAACCAAATATAAATTAGCTTCGCACTATCAGTGAAATCCTCATGTATTAGTTGATAATAGATATGTTATCAGCTGACATTTCAGATATGAAATTAAGGCGTTGATGTCTCGGTTCAGATTATATTTGCACGCAGACGCAGAGCATATGTTTATCTAGAATCTCGTTAAATGCGGTTTTTATTTTATACTTGATTTTCCGCAAAACATTTATACTTACCTATAATAATGACCTTTTGGTATAATAGTACGACAGTAATTTAATTTTTGGTATCTTCACGTTGTAGTTTATATTTTCATGATACTTAAAATTTCAAATTACTAGGACAGCACCTTGTTTCACCGCACCGCACCAGACAAGAGAAACATGACTACATGAGCAACCACAGATTACGTACAAGATCCAATGAAGGATATAATAAATACTCTTTCAATAGGTACTTATTAAAGGATTCTCAGTTTGACCTGTATGTATGTTTTTTTTTTGATGGAATAGGAGGCAAACGAGCAGACGGATCACCTGATGGTAAGCGATCAGCGCCGTCTATGTACACCAGCAACACTAGGAGTCACAGGTGCGTTGCCGGCCTATTAAAAAGAAATACGCTCTTTTTTTGAAGGTGGTATCGGATCTGAAATACCGCCGAAAGTTCATTCCACAGTTTTGCTGTGCGAGGCAGAAAGCTAGCTAGCTAATATATGTTTGTGCGTGATTATTTCTGGATTGGGTAAATCGATTTCTGAAATGTGATTTTCAGAAAAGGGTTTATTACACCTAGGAGAAGACTTTAGTTTATTAATTAACCGACTTCAAAAAAATGAGGGGGTTTTAGTTTGTTTTCTCTTTAGTAAACGGTGTCTCTGTAAAGGTACCACCTATTATAGGTACTTTATACAATATAAATTTAAATATTGGTCGTGTTAATAGTCTGCATGCTGTGTGTACAGCCCCGTGCGTCATTACGCCAGTGTGTCCCCACCTGAACACACAAGCAAACACCACTATTCCTCAATAATGTCAAAGAAAATAGATTTAAACATGAATATGCATTCACTATAACTGTATTCATACAATTCGACACGCAGTTATTAATGTAATAGTGTTAATTGTATATATTATTTTAAAACATTTGTCACACTTGAAATAACAACAGCTAAATTCTGTTTTAAATGTTGAATTTAATTTAATTATTTATAATTTTTCGTATGAATATTAAGTCTTTCACACAACAGTTTCCTTACTTTTTGGTGATTATTTTTTTAAGCTATCCATAAGTCATTAGAGTAATAAAAACCGTAAGAAAACTATAAAAATTCATTACAAAATCGATTCGGTAATGATCACAACAATAGCTACCATTACGACATACATAATACATGATTATCATATTTAAGTCTTTGACAGCATTTTCTCTAAAACTAAAACAGCGGAGCCTACACAATCACAGGAGCTGTCAAATATTGAACGTCCCATGCCGTGACACTAGGTAATTCTCTATTGTACAAAGAACGTGTGCTTTTCTCGCCACAGTCGTGGTATATATAAAAAAAATACAGTTCCACACTAGCGGCATCTGATGAGCATAAATACCGTAGGCTTTGCGACATTTAACGACACGACCTCGGCTAAGCCTGCCAGAGATGGCGGGCCATATCACGCCCCTCCCTGTCTCGGGGAGGGGTATCGGGAACGGTCGTGTGCCAACTGCTCCCGTCCCGCGAAAGGAGTGCAACATAAGTGTAATACAAACATTGAGCTTGCTATTGTTACTATGATAAGATAACGTACTGCGGCACCGTTTCTACGTTCCCAGTTTAGACGCGGTACTTCAATTCCTAGCCCAGTTATGTCTAGTAGCCATAATTATGGTTATCAATCATCGGTACTCTTTAGACAAGCTAACCATTTGTTGCGAAACAGTATTTTTAATATAACAAGTTTAAGATAATCTATAGGTTTTTTGACCCGAAATCAGAAAGAAACCCCCATACATTTTGATTCGAAGAAATGATCGAGGATATATAAACTTTCTAGAGTCGGGCAAAACATTTTGTGAGTTTTAATCGATAATAATGGTCCTGAATTTGGTCCTGAAGTGAAGAAATACTTTTGCCCTCCATTGGGAGAGAAAGTAAATCTACTTAGAGAAGTGTAAAAAAACCACAGGACATTTTCCTATATTGATTCTTTTTCAACTAATATTACTGCACATTAATGAGATTCTACAGCAATCACTAACAAATTTAACACAGGAAGAAGGTAAGTAAACAGCTATGAATATAAAATTCGTAGGGCAAAACCCACCATACATAAGATCGGCAAATAGGTAAATGACGTAAATAATGAAGTAGTCATCTCGCTATTCGTACGGCGAAACATACGAGTAAAAAGACGAGTAGGTAAGCAAGCATTGTACGTCACTCGTATTGTTGGGTAAATAAAGAATTAGAGCTATATATATCACAGTAATCTTACACTTGTTGTTGACTGCGTCTTAAGTGGATTCAACTGCATTATTTTTTAAACTAGGTGCAAAGATTGTCGAAGTGAATGCCTCCTGCCATCCACAGTTCCAAGATGTACATAACAATGAAAAAATACACAACTATAAGAAATGCTCCTTACTAACTATCAAGTAATGTGTCTAATTGGAGGCTGAACTGCCACTTATAATGTATTTTAAACATACACTTGGAAAACTAATCAATTTAGTATTAAGATCATCAACCGCAAGGTATGGAAAGAAAGTGGAAGGCCTGTACCCAGTAATGGGTCATCTCAGGATGTACTGATGAATCAACAGAAGGAATCGAGCTATAAGGATCTAATATTCAAAGAATACTTAAGAAGCTCTCAAATCTAATCATTACTATTATTAAAACCTCAAGTATTACACAAAACAAATATTTAAGAATCTAACGCAAATAATAGATAAAACCATAGCATCTACTTTCAAGTTCTTTATTCAATAAGGAGTCAATTACATCCGTGATATAGATGCACAGATCAGATAAACGGTTAATTCTATAATTATAAAATTCCAATAGTCATTAATAGCGTCCGATAGCCACAGATGGACATCGGCTGGTATAATATGTTTATTAATAAGCTAGAAGAAGCAATATATATTAATTAGATGAGATAGTGTTAGTCGAGCGGTTTATCAGTATTTGTGTCATGTTTGCCGAAGTACCCTGTCTAATGACTAGATGCCCACGTTTTAATTAGTCGATTTTGGTCTAGGCCTTTTGTTCCTCGATTCTGTTGCCTAAAGGTATGCTGTCTGCCATGCAACGCGATAATATCTAATAATTTTTTAATGTCATGTTTGGGATGTGGATCTGGGTGTCTTATGTTTTTGTAAACGCACCCACGACACAGGAGAAAACTCTAGTGTGTGGGGAACGTTTTCTTAAACAAAGAATCGTATGTAATACGAGATCCAAACCTATTGCCAATTTATCAGGTACAATTCTAGACCCCTATGCAGTAAATGATAATTCAAAAGTAGGATAAGGTTTCCTTGATATGGAAAGTTAAGTCTAAGTATTGAACGATGATGTTGATTACGCTGCAGTTCTAGCGAGACTCGAATATAGACTGTAAAACCTAGATCAAAAGGTCTGAAAAGTTCAAACCACCGTCTATACGGAGATAATGATACTGATGTAAAAGTAGTGTCCGATTATACGTCTACTAGCGAGTGAACTCTAGCGCTATTGTCTTCAAACGTATATGATATCAAAAGATAAGAGACAATTTTGACATAAAAGTATCAAAGTTTATGCTTTCTACTAGATGCGGTTGGACGTGCGAAAACCCTGGTAAGAAATTTAATCTCGGAGAGATTTTGGCGCGCAATTACTGTGTTTGAAACATCAGTCTATATGACAAGCCTTTACAGCAATTCTTATTACTTTTTATTGTAATTTCTAACATTTGTGCCTACAGAAGGACGTAATTTTCAAAGGAAGATTAGAAGGGGGTGGTACCTTGCAGTTGAGTGGCGCAGGCGCCCTTTCCTCATTTCCACACATCCGTACTAACATTGCAAGTATCCACAGAGTATCACTTGAACACTATTTCATTGTTACACGAGTATCACAGTATGCACACAACACAGCCACTATAACACACATGAGAACACAAAATGAATTATCAAACGATACGTTATCAATAGTTTTCGGTGTTGGCACTGACAAGGTTTTATCAGTAGAAGAAATTGTGGTAGGTAGACGACACGAGGGAGACGTACGTACGCTCGTCCGTAGGCGTCGCACGCGACTGGTGGTGCGGCCGGTCTTATCGTTTGTAGGTCAACCGGTAGCCGCCATCAATGATCCTATGTTCAAACATTACGATACTCAAGTTTACACAGATGACGTGCTCGAGAAAGTTGGCAAACTGCGCGGTGTCCGCGATGCACTACAAGGGTATTTGTCTAAGTTATTCAAACTATTTATCTTGACTAAGACAATCGGTATATTTGGACCGGATCTAGCATTTATTCATACATATTCATGAATATAATTGTAGTAATCTAAAATTCAAATTCTAGATATTTATGTGAGTCTGGTATGCCAGTGTACATAAAAAGTGTCAAAGGCTCGTCTAGATTGGCGAATTATAGTCACGAGCGCTGTGCTTATCAAATTGAATCGATTTTATTTTATTTCTCGCTTTATTTATTGTACGTGGTCGTTCATGATTTTATTTCCATTAATCGCCCGATAAGCCCATGATATTCCGTTTGACTGATTTCTGTGACATCGACCTGTTGTGTACAGATTTTACGCACATTGCGAACTGCGCAGAACGAGCATTACATACGAACGTGATTTTTGTAGTCTATTAAATTGTTGCGAGTACTTCTAATCTCCGCATTTACTATAAAGCAATTAGGATCATTCAAATAAACTGTAATACCTCTCACGTATAAGAAACGTAGGTCATTATCGCTGTATTTAAGAGATAACTTCATTCCTCATGCAGCCTCATCTTTGCCCCATCTAAAATCAATGACTAGAGAAACAGACCACTCAGCCTTATAGAATTGACAAACAATTAGGTAATATGAAAATTCTCAAAAGCAAAGAAGATTTCATCATTTTTTTAATTCATTAACTATTTATTTAGTGATTAAGACATGGCCAGATGTCTTCACACAACGTACACACGACCACACACCAATCTATACAAAACCAGTTTACCCTGGTATCGCGTCGCATCATCTTTCTGCACATTTAACGTTCAGTTTATACTGGTTATGTAAAGCTCGATGTGTAGCCGTGTGTACATTCGCAATTGGCATACAAATCATTGTTTTACGAAGCCATTCTATAAATTATTTATACGGCAAGCAAATGATCTCAGGAATCGTCAGTCAATCAGAATAACCTGTATTTTATCGAGCCATCATTGAAAGAATTGCTTCTTTAATTCCGAATCAATTTAACTCTTTACAATAGACAAATCTGGTTTTTCATTTAGTGTTGTGAGATGTGATTTTATTGTGTAGTCGCTTAGAGTTTTATGGTTTCCAGCTAGATTTAGTGGGTAATCAGAACATACTTTAGTTATAGTATTTAAGTAAATTTGAATAAGTTTATGACTGCTTTATTGGTTTTGTGGTCTACCACCGCAAATCTCGTTTTCATCTACGAAAAAACCAAGAGTCCTATCCTAAATGTTTGGTACCCAGTCTATAGCTAATAGTATCTTTCTATATTCTAGTTCTACGTAAAATGTATAGATGTAGTGCTACTCTATTAAGATATATGACAATCACTATTCAAAACCTAGCCCTTTTATGATAATCATTGATTTCTGGCGCTTATCACGTTGACCGATTGAGGTATAATACGGTGTACAGCGATTTTGAAAATCTAAATGTGGCCATTAATGCTGACTGTACTTACATAGTACTCTTGGAGAGCAAAAAGTATGCTCGACTGGGCGGCAAATAAATATAAACATTTGTACTAAGTACACTTAAATAAATACCCTGTTTACAGCCCATGTACTCATATACCTAAAACATTATTTACCTCATCGAGTAGAAAAACAAACAGAAGAGGTTATCTAGTGGGTACGGTGAGATACCAGGGAGGCAGAGGTCGAGACTTGTTTATATGTAATCAGACATATCCTTCCTATGTTGTATGTTAAACATCTATTTAATTCCTGCGCAAATATTAATAGACAGCCTGAATAAGTTAACTGACGGTGGAGGCGGATACTTGTTTTTTAAGGGGGACAATCATCCAATGACTTCTCCCGCCTTGTTTGAGGTTAGAGGGAGTGTCAGACTCTCACTGAATAAAAACCACCCCGTTTCTATTCCCGCTTTACGTGCCGGAGCCCCGGTTACCTGTTAGTCTTCCGGAGGCCGATGGTAAGGAATGGTATTGTGCTTATGTTTAAAAATTTCTCTGGTAGCAAAATCCATGTAATCTGTTTGAGATAGAGTACATATTTCTTTGTATCGGAGAGAGCTGCTTATTGGACAGATCTTATTAAAGTGTTAGACTTTAATAAGATCTGTCCAATAAGCAGTTTATGAGAACAGACACAAAGATCGGTATTATAAAGTTCAATTTATCCACAATGGACAACCTTAAAGATTACAAGAAACTGCTGGATACAGGTCACTTCCAACCAGATAGTCTGGAAATCATTAAAGAACATAACATAACATCACGCCTTTTATCCCCGAAATGGTAGGCAGAGGTGCACATTATGCCGCTGTACTATGTAACCCCACTTTTCACTATTTATGTTATGAGTCCCATGTAATAGGGGATGAGCCTATTGCCATATACCGGGCACAATTCCAGACTTCGTGCTACTACTGAGATTTTTTTTTAAAAACCCAGTAATATTTGCCCGACCTGGGAATTGTACCCGAGACCCCTTGCCCGGCAGTCGCACTTGCGACCACTAAATTCTATAATTATTCAGCAGATGGCTTGTAGCCGATATAATGGCGATAACGATATTATGAGTCCCATGTAATAGGGGATGAGCCTATTGCCATATACCGGGCACAATTCCAGACTTCGTGCTACTACCGAGATTTTTTTTTAAAAACCCAGTAATATTTGCCCGACCTGGGAATTGTACCCGAGACCCCTTGCCCGGCAGTCGCACTTGCGACCACTAAATTCTATAATTATTCAGCAGATGGCTTGTAGCCGATATAATGGCGATAACGATGAAAGTCCAATTTCAAAAGACGTAACTCCAAACTGCATATCCCCTAACAATCATAAACCCAATAAAAGATACAACGATGACGTCATCAATTACGTCAGCTACGATAATCACATCAGCAGTCAAAAGAGTGACACATCCAGCTTTATATAACATCAAAGATTCGGCAGATACTGTGACCTTTGCAACTAGGTATAATTATATGAATTATTATTTCATCGAATCATACATTTTGACATAGGTCACCGTTATCGATGTTTCGCGTAGTTTTTTAATGTCAATAGTATGAGTTTAATTGGGTTAGTGACGTTTTTGGAAATGTACTTTATATATGTGTATGTGTGCTTAATTAATACTGATTGTGCTATTGGTAATGTGGTCACGAGTTTTTTTTCTTTGACACTTAGATCAAGAGCATTGTTATTATTATTATATCAAAATTGTTCGTATCATTATGGGCTCCGAAAATTCTGAAATGATGATATTCGTGATGAGTGTTTGGACTAGTCCTGTATTTCCAATAGCATGCTTGTCTATCAGAGTTCACTTCTGCGTATCCGTTGGAAGACCAGGTGTAATTATTTATGCATCCTAAATTCGAATAAAATATAATACTTACGGAGATAAAACATTTGATCAAACTATCTGTCTGTTGATCAATGACAACGAAATACTTGAGAAAACTTGTCCACAACGAAAATAGACGGCCAGGCTGTCTACTAGATCCGGTTTGCACAGAAATAGATTTCGATAACAATAATAATAACCATAACAAACATGTTGGACCAGTCTTCTGTCTAAAACATACATAACAATGTTACGTTCTTGAACCTCCAAATCAGACATATACAATGAAACACCCACTTTCCGCTAGTTCATAATATGACGCCCGAATACTGAAAGGTAACTTTAAGTTGCACTTAAATATCGTGCCATCTCTGTCATTTTACAAAGAACTTGTAGTGACAGAACTACATCTACTTAAATATCGTGCCATCTCTGTCATTTTACAAAGAACTTGTAGTGACAGAACTACATCTACTTAAATATCGTGCCATCTCTGTCATTTTACAAAGAACTTGTAGTGACAGAACTACATCTACTTAAATATCGTGCCATCTCTGTCATTTTACAAAGAACTTGTAGTGACAGAACTACATCTACTTAAATATCGTGCCATCTCTGTCATTTTACAAAGAACTTGTAGTGACAGAACTACATCTACTTAAATATCGTGCCATCTCTGTCATTTTACAAAGAACTTGTAGTGACAGAACTACATCTACTTAAATATCGTGCCATCTCTGTCATTTTACAAAGAACTTGTAGTGACAGAACTACATCTACTTAAATATCGTGCCATCTCTGTCATTTTACAAAGAACTTGTAGTGACAGAACTACATCTACTTAAATATCGTGCCATCTCTGTCATTTTACAAAGAACTTGTAGTGACAGAACTACATCTACTTAAATATCGTGCCATCTCTGTCATTTTACAAAGAACTTGTAGTGACAGAACTACATCTACTTAAATATCGTGCCATCTCTGTCATTTTACAAAGAACTTGTAGTGACAGAACTACATCTACTTAAGCGCGGTTTAAAATTTAGCAGCATTTAAGAATTTCAGCACGCGTCCTCCTTTATAAAAGGAGCATAATATGTAAGTACCTATCTTTTTCTATAGCACGACCGAGGCAAAAAAGCACCTATCACTGAATGTTCAATACCAAAAAGTATTGTAAAGGAAAGTATTCCTTGGTAATATTTTCCTTCTTCCAAATGCAATCGAACCGAAGCCTTGCCGATTAGTTTGGTCGACAAGACAAACTGTTTAACAAATGACCACAAACATACATACATGCGGTGGACACTCCTCTGTGCAAGTACCGCGTCACTTACATAACACGAGCTAATGCACTCAGCTCGACAAACACACACTGTAAATACAGTAATATATACCAATTCACTAATATTGACATCTCCATTCAATCGATGTTTACTTAAACACTGATTATCTCGCAATACTAGAAATCATGCCGTCCTACTCTAATATACTAACGAGAAGGCCAAATACGAGTTCTTATTACGTTAATCAGATTTTTAACGCGTTAACGTAATACAAAACGCGCATTTGGTATTCTAATGTAATAAACTATATCTATATTAAGTCGTTCAAAATTGTGAGGAAACCTGGACCACGTTTTACACAAACAAATGTCTATCTTTGTCTTTATCTTACAATTTCTAATTATATGTTAGAAATTGCCAAACTGCATTGAGCAAGCATAGTGGTTAATGCTCAATTGCTCACATCTTTTCCGTGTGAGAAGAGGCTTTGCTCAACAGTGGGCACTTATCGACTGTTGATGATTATTATGATATATTATGTCCTTTGTGTATATGCAGGCGTGTTCCATCGGTGACCAAGTTACCGGCCAAAGATCGAACTCAATTCAGCTACAAACATAGTACAAAAGTTATACTTCTAATAGTCGAGTCTTGTCGATAAATATCTTAGTGAATACTTGTTTGTGTATGTGTAGCAGTGACGTAATAATTAGGAGTACTTAGTACATGTGGAGGGGGCGTGTGCCTACTATTTTCGACTAAAATATGCTTTCTAACCTTGACTAAGTGATATTTTTGTTTTTCTTATAATAATCTAAGATGACGGGGTTTCACAGATCTTATTTTGTAGCATCATCTGCCTGTAACTCATACAGAACAGCCTTAGAACTTCTGGCAGAAAAAAAGCCTTTCACTGGTATACTTCTTGTCTTATCATTAACATAAAACCGTACAAATGTGTATCTGTTGTCTAAGATCCGTACCTGGTAATGGTTCCACTGCTGCAGCAGATGGTGGTGGCAGGCGGCGCACGCGCGCACCGTGCCCTGCGCGTCCTTGGGCCGCGAGCGCGGCGGCCGCGGGTGCTGCTCGCCGAAGATTGGGAAGTACGCCTGCTTGTTCTGGAATATCAAAAATGTCTTAGTTAGTATGGAAAAAATATAAAGAGTAGGTATACTAACGTATATATAAAATAACATATAGTATGACACAGTTCAACACCTGTTCAAACTTGGCTTCTGTTTTGAATAAAGACAAACTTTAGATAAGCTAAACGTTCGATATTTCCCTTTACAGGGTTTAAAAACGGAACGCTCCCAAACGCTGACTAAAAGGAATGTTTGATACAACAAGCAACAAATTTTTAATGCAAAACGCAATACAACTATTATTTCGTTAAAGAAACACATTCAGTTCCTTACTTTTATGAAAATAAATTATTGTTTTTGACCGTCACCTGTCGGCGTTTTTCAGGAGCGTTCCGTATAGATTTCTCTACAAAATTAATGTGATAAAAATAGATCAGAACTGAATTTCAAAATGCGAAAGACAACCTATATTCATAAAGAAATATCTACATCCTACATACACACAGCAGTACCCACTCTATTTCTAAACACGGAGTAAACTAATGAGTTATGTAGGTACTATCAATAATATAATATTTACAGTAGTTACGTCTCGGAACTGAACCCGCGACCTGACCCCGATAAGAGGTCTCATATGTCCACTCGAGCTATAAAGACCTCCAGCCGATTACAACTATCGTATAGGGCTCCGACGTCAATGTCTTAATTAACAATGTACTATTATAATTTATCGAGAGATAGATCGATACCTATCTACTCATCAACAGCCTATAAGTACCCACTGCTGACCAAAGACCTCGTCTCACACGGAGAAGGTTGGAGCATTAATCACCACGCTTGCTCAATGCGGGTTGGCAATTACAAACTTATAATTCGAAATTATACGCCCAGGTTTCCTCACGATGTTTTCCTTTACCGTTTGTCAGTGGTGTCTAAATAATCTTAGAAAATGCATACATATAACTCGGAAAATGTCACATTGGTACTTGGCACCTACTAGGCAAAATATAATTGTAAAATTAATCTTGATATTCTACACGGTCGAAATAAGTAACCGATCTTAATTTCATGCTCGTTCTTCTCCATTCGAATCTACATTTTGGAATGAGCGTAGCTTCACCTAGCTTCACTGACAGGACTGATTGACAGACTTTTATTTATTTTGTATTTCTTGACGTTTCAAAAGTATAAAATTATGGTTTAATTGAAATAAATGCTTTGACTTTGACTTTAATCTGAACTCTTTGGATCGATTCAGGTATTTCAGGGAAATTCTTTAGAAAGTCAACCGATAAAATAGTGAAAACAATTATCACAGGTCTTTGGTCAGCAGCGGCCGCTTACAGGCCGTTGATGTGTGATGTGATCCTTAGTAAATTGGTTGGTTTAACATTAACGTTTAAACATACACTTAATCTGTATTCCTATTGGAAAATGTAAGAAAAGTAGGAGTTAGAGTAAATACGGCTGTTAATCCGAGCGCTAAACCATTCGACATTCAGAAGCACCTTCATCGACTCGTGACTGTAACATTATCGCGTCACTTCAATAACGGTGTTTTTTATACAAGCAGACGGATCACCTGATGGTAGGCAATCAACGCTGCCCATAGACGCCATAACACCAGAGATTTTGGGGGGTTAGGAGTTTCAGGATTGTTGGGGATTCGAGGATTGGAGATTAGTAGCTTATATCGTTATATTCAAATTTCGTTAAAATATCATCATAAAGTTGTGTTTTATGTTATTCACCTTACATTTATATCAAGAAATGCGTATATTAAAGAGTAAAATTGATCATAATAATATATCGTACATTTACACAGCTAATGCTCATGATTATGGTCCACGTCACAGCTCGAAAATAGTTGGAATGACCTCGTCGAAAAGTAAAACAATTATACATGTTTAACGGTCATAATTTTGTTTGTAGTATACATAAGCTTAAGATAACTTGTATTATTTCATGTGTTGAACATTTAAAACTGAAGTAGCATGAAATGTACCATGAGGACCACACCCACTTTTCACCAGATTCTGTATGTAATAAGAAATCTTATTTCTATTTCATTATATTACAAAATCGCTTGTATATTTCACTCCCGACCACATTAGATAAATTGTTAACTTAACGCCTTAACGCCACCGCGACAGTTGCTATGTACGTGTCTTATGTAAACAAGATTACGTAAAACATTTTTGCATAAACGAGTGTATTGTGAGACAAATGTTTTATAAATAAGTTAAGTAATTACATTCATTATGTATCATTAGACCGGGACCTTGACGTCATACGGAATTGGGGTCAAATTGATTTTATTTTATGAATAGATAATTTGTCTGTTATTTTATTTTATGAATAAGTATTATTATTTTGAAACTAATGTAATATAACATTTAATTCGCTACAATTTTACATAACATTTTGTATGTAGTATTCCTCCAAAAGAAGAAGGCTACAATAGTTAAAAAAGCTAATAAAATGTATAAATTTAACTGTTATAGACATCCCTAAGACCAGTTAATAATAATGCGTCTGTATGTAGAGTAAACATCTGCACGTAGGTGAGGGGTCAAAGAAAACATGGCGATAAGCCGTAGAGAGCTCACACAAGCCACCACCCGCCATGAGCAATAATTGTATAAACCAGGCTGAGCAAGCCACCGGTTATAATCGGATATAACTTCAACTAAAACAAGTATTATTCAGCCCCTTATCTATTGTTACAAAAAAATAATATGTAGTTTTTTTAAGACAAACAACTTTAACTTTAACATCTGAATTTAGTGTCCACGTGTTGGTTACCGAACTACTTACTTAAATAAACATGGAAACTAGCTCTGTTCTCAATATAGTTTTAAAACGACTTAAATATAAGGTTCTGAATTTGACCTGTAAATATACAAGGTGTTGTTTTAAAGCCGCGTCATTTTCTAGGAGGTAACTCGGCTATCGATTCTGAGTCCGAATCAATAAAAAATATTGTAGGTAAATATTTTTCATTTTTCTGTTAATTACGGAAAACCGTAAGTGCGAACTACACGCCGCCGTCTTGTAACTAGCTTTATAACGCGGCTTAACACACACAAACTCAAACACTTAATTGATATTATTCCTAATTCCATAAAACTCCAATAAGAAGAATTGTTGTCGCTTTTTCTGAAATACTGTCCAACTTAAACGATTTATTATAGCCGTATTTTTAACTATTGGCCCGAAATTTTCTCTTACATTGAACCTTTATGATTTCTGTGACATGCGACCGAGAAATGACACGGCTTCAAAACTACACTTTGTAGATGTATATAAATGTTTGTGCGCGGTTATCTCGCGAACAGCTGAACCGATTTCGACGCTGTTTTCAGAAACATGTTTGTTACACGTAGGTGAAGGTTTCAATTTTTCAATCATCAGTTAAATCGTAACTGTTGAATAAAATTGACCAAATGACAGTTCCTAGTTATATCATTCCTCAGTTAGGAATCAACTGATGATTGAAAAATCGACCCTAAGTATATATAATTAACCGACTTCAAATAAACAGGGGAGTTTTAAAAAGAATTATTTTAGACACATTTCTACATCTAGCTTTACTTCATATAACCAATGACTAAGGTTATGTATGGTAAGTAGTTTCGCTTGTCTCGGGACTAAAAAGTATCAATATTGATTCAATGACTTAAGAAGTAAAAAAATGTTCGTTGAAACATACACATCACTTCCAAACGGTCGATATGGAAGTCATTCGAAAAGCCTATGTTTAGGAGCGGACATTTTGTGGCTCACTAGCATAGCGATCAACCATCTTATAAAAACACGGTTTTCGCTTCTTCCATTCCAAACACATTTATCAATAGCGCAATATTATTTTTTGTCAAATTACCAATAAATTATAACAATTAAACTAGTCGGCTTACATAACCAGGAATTATAAACGCTTCCTACCTGACCTAAGTCAAGTGCAAATAAAAAGGAATTACGTTTTTATTTTACTTTATTCGATATTTTTATGTTCCATGACCTAGGATCACATACAATTTACTTATTTGACTCTTTCATCAAATCAATTTTTTGTACAACATTTATTTATTCATCATCAACAGCTTAAAAGGGGCCACTGCTGAACTACTGACTAAAGGTCTCTTCTCACACGAAGAAGGTTTGAGCATTAGTCAAAGTCAAAGTTATCATATAGTAAATCATTTATTTCAATTAGTCCAGAATGGCACTTTTGAACGTCAACAAAAAAAAATTAAAGTGAAGCTATTTGCTCATTCCAAGGCGTAGATTCCTATGGAGAAGAACGAGCAAGAAACTAAATACAATTTACTAGTTACATAGTTTTGCGGTTTGGATTGTGCGAGAACAATGTAACACTAAAATCCAGTCAAAGTGATCAAAAAAGAAAATAACCTTAAGAACAATAATACAGTCTGGAGCTGACCAGTCCCAGTTGACGGCGCCCGTTCACGAACATGACACGTACACCAGCACCGCCCAACTCAACCATATTGTAGGGAATCGAGCGATCCACTGCACGCGCCACCGCCAATGAGACCTTTGAGTGAGCATGACAACTCCAAGCTGACACAAATTAAATCTACTAATCTAATTTAATATTAAGTTAATTACAGGGCTCTCACATTTACAATGGTTATCTAAGTTAAACAATATACAATTTAGCAATATGGCTGTATTATTTACGATTTCATTAAAACAAGTGTTTTTAGTTATCCTGTGGAGCCGGACTAGCCTGCATCCAAGCATTTTTATCCTCTATATATTCATTAAGTTTGTAATATGCTTGTCTACATAAAGTTTTCTTTACACATAATTTAAATTTGGTTTCATTTAGTTGTTGTACATCGCCTGGTATCTTATTATAAAATTTAACACAGAATCCCATGAACGACTTACTTACTTTCGCTAATCTCGAAATTGGCTGACTTAATCTATTTTTATGTCTAGTTTGATAGTGGTGTCTGTCCGACACTTTACCAAATAACTGTAGGTTTTTCCTAACATACATAATATTTTCATAAATAAATTGACATGGAACGGTCATAATGTTGATCTCCTTAAAATTTCTCACCATTCAATAATATGTCACATTCGTTGCGTTAACATTTGGCAAAACAAATCTAATACATTTTGTCTTTTTATTGTGTAGTACTAAGTTATTTAATGTAAACCAATTTTGAATTTTCATTAGGGCATTATTTACATCGTCATAACTATTTGTGCGTCTATTAATTTTAAAAACTAATGAAGTATCATCAGCAAATAATACCATCTGCGGTTCATTTTTAAATAAATGGGGCAAGTCATTTATGTACGTTAAGAATAAGAATGGACCTATTATCGAGCCCTGCGGTACCCCCATAGATATGCTAGCACCCTGTGAATTTACTTTATTTACTTGTACTTTAAGTTGCCTATCCTGAAGGTATGATTTTAACAGATTTAACGACTTAAATTAAACTGTCAAACACCGCGAGGACACCGGTGACCGCAACCTATTGTTCTTTAATTGTGTCTATAATGACGGTACTCAACGAGTTAATCACCACGCTTGCTCAATGCTCACGATGTTTCCCTTCATCGTTTGTCAGTGGTGTCTAAATAATCTTACAAAGTACATATAACTCGGAACAAGTCACATTCGTACTTGCTGTTGGTATGTTTCGAACCCGCACCCTCGTGCGTGTATGAGAAGTGGGTGTCTTAAACCTCCAGGCCACCACGACACCGAATTATTTATTCATTATATTTAAAACATGAAAAACAATGAAGATATTATTTTTGAGGAAACCTATTTCATAGACAAATATCAAATGGATTGTCTTTACATATATTTGTACACACTTAACTACAATAATAATCTTTAAAATAATTGCTATATTGCATATATTACCATTAATATTTAAATCGATTATAAATTATAATCACACGTCATTTCCTTTACTGAAAACTTTCTTATATTAATTTTAAATTAAAGTAAGGTATCATCTAACGACATGAATTGGACATCCTCTACGTCACATAAGTAAAAAACATGGCATAATAACACACAAAACAATATAAACAGGTTGTTTATATTGTGTTGGATCACCTGATGGTAAGCAATCGGCGCCGCACATGGATACCCAAAACACCGAGGCGTTTCAAGTGCGTTACCGGCCTTTTGGTTATTGGGAATTTGAGGATTGTGGAGGATTCGGGAATTGGGGAGACTGGGGATACCTCCCAATTCCCTATTAATTACTCTAACGTCACCAGACCTATCCACGGCTATCTACCATGGTAGGTTAAAGTAAACAAAGATTTATTTACTCTTTCATATATTATATCAATAAAAATATCTGCGCAATTAATGCCAAAAATACCGCGTATCTTGTGTGACCCAATTGACTCGTTTACAAACACTCATACATTTAATTTATCAATGACATAAAAGCTATTTTTAATTATGTAAACATGGTTCCAATGGATTCCCTGTAGTAGCATTATTTTTCTTAGAATATCTAGAGAAAAACCTAATGCAATTCTAAACAATAATTCGATACAAGTTCTAAACTCAGTTGACATCTCCTAAACTACTAAACTGGTTTCAATGAATTCTGCCATAGAGATAGATCAAGACGTTGGCAACAAATTACAAATTGGACAAGAATTTTGACTAATGAATTAAAAAAATATTAATAAAAAAAGAGCGAAACGGGAAAATCCCACTTAATATGAAGTAACGTGATTTCTCAAGTATCTCATATAATAAGAATTCACTGTAACATCCTATTACATTTATAAATAAGTTATAAATAATAATATCCTGTTCCATTACTGCATAGCTCCTATTATTATCTATCGGTCAATTAAATAAAGAATTATTGAATTATGCATAACATTTATACTGTACGTACCTACATTATGATAGGTTTGTGGTCAGACAAATTAAAGATAATTATGATAATTGGATTATTTACTAATTGATAACGGTGAAATATTAGTTCTTACCGGAACTATGGTTGATATAGTTTGTACGTAGGTAGAAATATAAAATGTTATAAAGTTAGACAGATAATGAAAGTTTTTTTTTTATATTACGGACGGTGGCAAAAAAGCACACGGCTCATCTGATGGTAAACGGTTACCGTGGCCTATGTACGCTTGCAACACTTGGGGTTTTACGTGCACCTTGCTGACCCTTAAGAAACTGTTAGGTATATTATAAGCAAACGGAATATAAGTAAAACGAGAGAAAGCTATCGATACACTGTTTATTACGTCTTCTGTTTTTTAGAAATTCGCGGGCTTCGCTGCCCACATAGATAATCTATCACCATAGACTACACTATGGCTATAGAGTATACAACAGAAACCTATTTAAGTGCTTGCCAAAACTGTTGAATAAGTACTATTTCCTGTGTCGGACAAATGCAATGTATATTACCACTTAAAATGGTGAAAGTCAAACCTCCACCAGCGTCAGACACCGGTGACTGACGTGCCACCTTAGGGGTTAAAGATATAGGTAACCAGTAAATAGAATAAAAAGTAAAAAGGTAGAGGTCTGATACTCTTGCCTAGCTTTTCAAGAATTCAATTGTATATCAGCGGATATTCTCTGCTTTTTTTAAGCCGGTAAACGAGTAGACGGATCACCTGATGATAAGCAATCAGTGTCGCCCATTGATACCCGGAAAAGCTTTACAAGTGCGTTGCCGGTCTCTTGGAGATTAGGAATTTCAGTATTTCTGGGGATTCATGGATTGGGGACATTGGGGAGTGGTGAAGGGGAATTGGGATCAAATTAGACCACAATAAATTTTAAAGACTCAGCATCCACTCGGAGTCTAGTCGTAGTTTTAGGACATACCCGAGATCCGGATCTTTAATTCAAAAGGGACTTCCATAAAAGTACAAAAATAGCATCACTTACCTCTACAATGTATGACTGCGTAAAACCGTTCCTATCTTAACGCTACTCGGTAATAGGGGTCGGCAGTGCATTACAGTGATAATGAGCCAAGTTTATTGTTATCAAAGTGTTATTATTATTGACTTTATTGCCGCAGAAGTAGAGGTCACTATTGTTGGTTTTGAATTACTGGACATTTGTAGTTAGAACTAAATGTTAATTACTGAAGAATAATTGTCTTTATATTATTACGTAATATCTTTAGTTTTACGTCATGTTTTCTCTCGAAGGCAATAAACCTATCAATAAGATTGAGTAAATACACATTATGACGAATCAATACTAGGATCAAAGGTTTTCAAAACATAACTTTCCAGATAACAGCAATCCATAGGTACTTGGATTTCATAAAAAAATACTCTTTTTACAACATTCAAGTTAGTGATGTCTTTACAAGTTGAATGGTTTAAGCCCAGAAACCCAGTTTCAGATTTAATTATATTTTCCATTTTCCCACCGTAAGATATGCTGAAGACACAATAAATAAGACAACGCTTTGATAGAGAACTTCAAAATAAAAATACGATAAAACTGTAGTTCATCATGAGGGTAACGACTGTTCACTGTAATTATGTGGGAGCACGGCAGCGTACGCCAAGTCCGAACAATATTTTCTAGTAAATTATATTTAAAAAATTTGCTTGCGTATGTGTCTACTTTTGATTGCTCAACATAAAAGCATTAATTTAGTTTTTCGCTAAAGAATTTATTTTTAGCAATACAAATTCCTAATTACTTTCTATTGAATATTATCGTAGTAGAGGCAAGAATCAAATTTGCCAAAATTATTTAAAACTTAAATAAAACCGTTGTAAAAAGACAAAACTAAAGAAGCCAATAAATAAATTATAACGTCCATTTCAACAAGAATTACTACCCCAATCAAAGAGGTATTCCTCGTAGCGGTCCCGTTTTAAAGCGCGCCCATCCAAGCGCTCCCGCTTTATTCTCTAGCATCTATAACATTATATATAATTTATTCTATAACATAACATCTCGTCTTTTATCCCCGAAGTGGTAGGCAGAGGTGCACATTGCCTACGGCACTTAATGCTTACGGGACGGGCCGCTAGTTGTATATTATAACAATGTGTTCTACTTATTACTTAGTTCTTATCGATAATTTAAATTAGTAAAGTCCCATCTCTATCCGAAAGTTAATCATGGGAGCGCTTCGAGGAAACAAATTGTAATATTTTTAATCGTTATAATAAAACGGAAGCGCTTAGATGGGCGCGCTTCAAAACGGGAGCGCTACGAGGAATACCTCCTATCAAAGCCATATTAGGTACCATTTAAGTATAACATCCACACAAAGTCACGAAAGCTCGGACTTGGCGGTTTGTGTGTCAGATAACCTGTGAACCAGGAGCGCAAGGTCCGCGGCTGCGACAAGCGCCCGATATTTTCCATTGCGATAGCCTTAGACCGCGCCCTGCCCTGTGCGATACCCTCTCCAGAGATATTTCAATTTATTGCCATCGGCTGACCGAGCGCTGATTGCTCACGTCATCGCTATACTGTCCTGAATACTCACTGCTGATGCCTTTTTAGAATTTAGTTTATACGTCATCAAGTGATTTTTTTTATGGAATAGGAGGCAAACGAGCAGACGGATCACCTGATAGTAAACGATCAGCGCCGCCCATGGACACTCACAACACCAGAGGAGTTACAGGTGCGTAGGGGTACGCTCTTATCTTGAAGGGTGTATGTCATTTTCCCTATAGCGCGGTTGTGAAATGTCTATAGATGACCGATGATCATGAACAGTTTCAAATGAGTAACTGACTAACAAAGATAATAATTTAAACATCGTGTGAGGTCTAGGGAAATTAAATGAATGTTATAATGTTAGAACGCTTACTGATTCAAGGGACAAGAGGCTTGAGGCCCACAGTTGAGTCACCAAAAAACTAAGAGATGCCACTTGTTTATCTATGGCTGGTTACATGTAGGACATACTCGGGTCCAAAGGTATTATTATTAAAGAATATCAATCCTATCTCATGTTTTAATTGGAGTATGTAATAAAATCATGTTTAAAGGCTAACTGACATTGTGTTTATCCGAAATAAAGTAGTTATGAACCGGTTGAGACCGGCGTTCGTCTACACTCCTGATAATAACAATATAAATAGCACGCAAATGAATTGTTTATACAACGACTGTGCATTCTGTATTATTAGGAATATTTTTATCTATTTTATCAACAAGATTAACTAAAAATAGAAATGCTACGATTGCAAATCTCTGATTGTGGAGGGAAGAGGATAGATAACTTAATTTTTAACTACCTTTCTTTTCTTTTCAGTGTATAAACAATGGCGACCTATGTGGCCAAAATTTGAACGATAAAACTAATGTTCAATTCTTCAATTATCAGTTAATTCTTAACTGTTGAAAAAAATTGATATTTGAGAGGTTTTAGTATGTTCAGTTCAGTTCAGTTCTAATCCTCAGTTAAAATGAATCTGGTGTTGGAAAAATCGGCTCTTAGTTCGCGTTCTTAGTATGAGGAAGATCTTGGACTGAACTTTTAAAATGACCATAAACTCAATAGGTACTCCTTATTGAATGAATCAGCGCCACTTGATTAATGAATCAACCGGTGCAGATATCGAAACATATTTGGGATTATAGACAAGCGACTTTTGGACTTCGAACTGATCGTGGAGTAAAGTACAAAATAATATACCAAAATAACAGATAGCTTCGTAAATCGGAAATCTAAGTAAGTAGGAGTTGTTTAATATTCCTTGGCCAATAATTACTTCATTTTTATAACAGTGGTTCTTGGGTAAGTGAATGTAAACGTTTGTTACGTAAGTAGGCATTATGAACTAAGCATGCTTTTAAACATGTGACGAAGCGGGGTGTGACACTGATAATAGAACTATGTATAATGTAACTTGTAAAACATTGTCACGTGGATACAATGGATGCAATTATTTGCAGTCAGTATACGAGGATTCAGGGCTTAAAGGTTCCCACTTTAAATCACTTTGTAACTTGTATATTACCAGCAAAACCTTGCAATGGACAACTCTTTTCTTTTACGTACATTTGAACTTTCGCAGTTCAATTAGTCATAGGCTAACACTTTACTACAATAATCGGTCAATCTTTATAACTATAACTCCAGAACTAGTAATCTTGAACTCAATATAGCTATTTAAATGAATAACAGAACCATTAGAGCCATCTAGTAGCCAACACTGGAACTAACAACGTACGCACAGATAAAGTGGGTATAGATAAAACAAATAATTCGATATAACTGATGCCTCCCAGTATTTACCAGTCACGTGGTGTGTTGTTTCGTTCTTTCTAGAAAATTCGTACATTTTTATGGAATAGGAGGCTAACGAGCAGACGGATCACCTGATGGTAAACGAACATAATCTTATCATACCTTCCAAAATCTTACATAATCCGGTTTCTTAATCCTTAACGAATTAACTTTCATTCCAAATCTGATTAAGGATTAATTGAATCATTAACACAGATTCGTTTTTACGTTCATTTAATACGGTTTACATAAAAACAAGATTCTTTGGACACTCAAAAATACATTAAAGATTGAATTTAAAAGATTTTTCGTTCTCTGTACAAACCTAACAAATTAGAAATATATAAAGAATTTGAGTTTTAGACGACGAGTAAAAAAAGTACATTAAAAATTAAGATTTAGAATCAAAATACAAATATGCAATTTTTTTCAGCCAATGACTGCTCCCGCCTGGTTGAGGCGGGAGGGAGTGTCAGACTCTTACTGACTAAAAACCACCCCGTTCTAGCTCCTGCTTTGAACCGGAGCCCCGGTAACCCATTCGGTTGTCCGTAGGTCCGAAACGGCTATTATTAATTTTCACTGGAACCGATTTGAACAAAAACAAGACTTGACATGATTTTTAATAAAACTAAACATATTATTTACAAATCATTATCTTTCCGGGTTATTCAATATTACAGCAGTTCCCACTAGTTATTGTTATTATTGGGTTACTTGATAACATTACTTAAATGTAAAAAGAATACATTTTTTCAAAAACTTTCCGACATTTGATAAAGTTGTTTTGTTAACTAAAAATAACTGTTCACTCACGTTAGTATATTGAGAAAAGCTCTAGCTACTATGTAGTTTCGATTCACAGAGGGACTCTTCCGCATTGCGCGGTCGCGACGGCCTACTCAATTCTATTATTACAATCGACCAAAAATAAGTTCTTTTTGGTATTTATTGGTACAGGAGCCACAAGAGAGAAACAAACCTTAGGTGACCAAAACACTTACTACGAGTATGTTTTACGTTTAACTAGATCGAAATGAAACCGTGTTCAGCGCTCTGATTGGCCTGCTCCAATGAACCAACCAATTAGAGGCCTACACGTAGTAATGTTTCGATCTCGTTTAATATAAAACGTTGTTTTATCCGTGTGTTCATTGGATATAAACCTCATATAATATTATTAGAATACGAAACTTAGACGGGAAATCGGGTGCCTTCCATCCAGGACATTCGGATTCAACCCTCTCGGCCCAATATGTCTTTTATTTTTTCTGTTTTCTATTTTACCTCTATATATGTGTTCTATTATATGTTTCTATTTTTTTTTTTCAACACAAACGTGTCTAATATTTTTTAATTACCAAGTTGACAGACTAAATAGTGTTTAATTTATGTACCCCCATCATCACCCTATCTCTTCCACTTCACCTTGCATTATTATGACTTCAAAAAACTCGAATATAAAACACTACTCAATAACAATACCGGTTTTGTATTTCCAAAATAAAATGATCAGTAAACTGCACATTTGTATGCATAGAAACAACACGTGTATAAGTGTACCTACTCGGTGCATTAAGCTTTATCATTCCACCAGGCAGCATGTGTATCATACTATATTTTTTTCTACTAGAAGGTGAATACCCGTATCTGTACAATCTAGACGATGCAACGGTATGCAATAGTTATCAAGTAATTAACGATTTTATTATTTTCCAATATTATAGTATGACCATTATCTGACTATAGTAAGCATATTATCTATAGATAGATAAGTGTGGGAGAGCCCTGCTTCGGCACTACTGGGCCGACTCGACCGGATTGATACCATGGTCGAGCAGAAAACGGACGTGATACAACGCTTGCGTAGTGTTTCATCGTGTGATTGAGGTTACCGGAGGCCCGATTACCCCCTCACCAATCCCCAAATTCCCAACAATTCTCAAATTACCAATTCCCAATCCTCGAATTCCTAGTAATCCTCAAAAGGCCAGTAATAAGACTTGTAACGCCTCTGGTGTTTCGGATATCTATGGGCGACGCCGGCTGCTTACCATCAGATGATCCGTCTGCTCGATTGCTGGCTTATCCCATAAAAAAGATAGATGGACACGTCACCTTGAAGGCACATCTTTTATATATACCTCAACAAACAAAAATGTCTCGTAATTATCGAACTTGGAAAGAGGCCCGGCGGGTTGCGAAATCGTACGTAGTTATCGCTGTACGGACGACCGAGTGACGGTGGTCTGACCACACAGCAGGAATATAGCAGACAGATCACTTGAAGGTAACCGGGGCTTCGACTCGCCGTGCAGGAGAAGGAACGGGGTAGTTTTTAGTCAGTAAGGGTCTGACACTCCATCCCGCCTCACCCAGGCGGGAGCGGTCATTCAATGATTTTCGCCCCTTAAAAAAAAAAGCAATCCACGCCGCCCATTGACACCCAGCATAAGTTGTCTGTTATCATCAAGTGGTATCCACTACTTTCCCAACAAAACAGAAAGTCGTGTTAGTTACACTATATATAACTCAAAAACGGCTAAATCGATTTGGATGAAAATTGGTGGGGCGGTAGCTTAGAACCAGGAGAAGTTACCGAAAACCATGACCGGGATTGCGCGCACGAAGTCGCGGGCAGAAGCTAGTAATAAATAAAAAAGCAACGTAAATAAATAAATAGTTACCGATTTATCCTTAGGCTCCTTGGTATGCAGGTTGTATAGCGTGCCCCGTTTGTACTCGTCGCCGCAGACGTAGCACACCTCCGTCATAGAGTTCTTGTCCGGCATTGAAAGGTCCAGAATATCACGATCCGAACTCGAATTCGAGTTGCCTGAGTACACCGACACCGTCGATCTGTAATCAGTGAGGTTATGTGGTAAATAAAAAAGAGAATTTGGCTTTATGTCTTTAGAGGAGTCTGGTGAGATCATTTTGGTGATCGGTTCAGAAGTTAAAGTATTGTATAATAAGGTAAACATACAAATATAATACTAAAATAATTTTTAAACTGGAGAATAAATTTACAGTTGATTAAAGAACATAGAATGTAATTATACGAGGGCCTTAGTGTTAACCTACAGATTAGAGATTACGAATTCAGGTAAGAAAATGATTAGTAGATTAGAACATCGAGAATAAATTGATAGTCTACAAACCTACATACATAAATTAATTGTTTACAAACTTAAAAAAGAGACTTTTTGCAGCACTAGCGACCTCTAGCAATGCAAAAACACTTGAAAACTTTACCATCGAAAGCCTTTTGCAGCACTAGCGACCTCTGGCGGTGCAAAAACCCTCGAAATGACGTATTTAGTATTTACCTAATGGGTTGTAAATGTAGTGTAGCTGACCTGACGGCGTCGAGGTACCCGGCGGGCTCGGACGCGCCCGAGTGCTGCGAGCCCACCGAGATGACGGACGGGTCGCGCGCGCGCAGGTCCAGCACGCCCTCCTCCTCCGCGCCGCCGCCCGCCGCCCCGCCGCCGCCCGCGGGGTTCGCGGCGCCGGCCCGCTGCTGGAATCAGACAGGATCGCGGGTCAATTTAACATGTTACCACTTATGGGGTCATGAATGGAATACAGCAGTGGAGTCGTCGACAAATGACCCGCAAGTCACCTCGGATTCCTGAAAGTTATGTTATTAGGAAAGCCAATTTTTTGAGCACGATCTTTGGGTCTATTACTTTTTAATACTTTTTAACCTAAATAAGAAGAAGAAGAAATATCCCAGAGTTCTACACTGGGGTTATGAAGTATGAAAACAATACCTACATTATTAAACTTATGCACATGATTCTGGTCCTTTTCTTCTTTCCGGAAGGTGTCGTTGGTGGGGTGCGAGGGTGCATCAAGGGGGTAGAGGGGACGCGAGGTGGGGCGCGGGGAGGAGGCGGCCTCCTCGCGCGCGCCCTCGCCTGACAGGCCCAGTACCTGCGCCGCGTACTCGCCTTGGAACGACATGTCAGCTCCTGAAATAGAAGAGAAAATACTATCAGTTAAAATCACGTTAGGAAACGAGGAAGAGATTGCTCTCCAATCTCCAACACTGGTCGGACCAAATTGTAAACCTAAAAGCTCTTATGGGCCTCTCAAACAACACCGCTCATAAGTATGGCGAAGGCAGAAATTCATGGGAGTAGGTATATAGGTATATGCTAAGGATATCAGGAGTCTTTATGAAGAAATGACGAAGAAAAGATAGGTAATCACAGGTTTGTGGTTTGTTCAGAGTATTATTTTTACAGTATTTAAAATATCGAAGGGAATTGTAACGTATGATATAACTTTTACGGATTAAAATTACGTTGAGATACACGTATACTTCTTGAAACGTGCACCAGGGTCCGCGAGACTACTCCAAATACTTCGAGAGACTACAGCATACTGGTTAACCCTTAATAGAAACAACCCATGATAAAAAATGTAGAAAGTAAATTGCAATAATTCCGTAGAACAACCGCCGTACATTTCTATAAGGCTTTCCGCGTCCAGTATCCTTTGGAATTTCTATACAAAAAAGCAACAACCGGTCTGTTAAACGGTGAGCATTTAAATTATCTCAAATTACAAGCTTGGAGACCACGAACCAATCACTTAAATACCAGTCTTCACACAAAACCAACTGTCAATTACCATTAACCGAGTACAAGTCAATTATGCAGCTATTACGATCCTATACATTATAATGAAGTATGCAACATGTACGTAGGTACGTAGACCCATTCATGGATCGGGTGCGCGCGACCTCGGCGCAGTAGCAGTGAAAGTGCCGCCGTAATCAGCTGACCGACTGAGTCCAATTGCTGCGCGGTGCGTTTATGTATAGAAGTATAAATAGGGACAGGATTTAGGACATCTAGATTTTTGGAAAACTAAAATAAACTCTTACAAACTACCATCAAGGAAACTCGTGTAAAGACTTTTTTCTACATTCGTTAGCTCCAGAAAAATCCTAGCTAAAACATTGCGTAATTTTGCTTGACTTTAGACAAGACAGTTTTCAATAAGTATATAACTTGGAAAAGGTTTCTCTTGATAAATCTAAACGAAACTTATTGTACTTCTGAATATCTTAAGTACGTAATACCTACTGAACTAAACTATAAACCCAGCAGGTTTCTGGTAGCGTACATAAGGCCACATAGGTCACACAGCCGGGGAAACATTGTTAAGGGCAGCCAATTACAATAATTACGACAATTATTCGCGCGCTAAACGTTTCGGGGAACGAAAGGAGGAAGGAAGAATGGAGGAAAGGGTACAATGTACGGAGTTCTGATGACCTGTTATAGTCAAATATGTCATGCCATGCCACCTCCCGGATATGGAAATAGCGACATACTTTCCTCCCATAAAGGAAAGGTTATTGAGAGATTTATAAGCCAGACACAATGGCAGCAGAATCTTTTAACAATGTCCAAGATGAAAAATGCGCTTTGTGTAGAGGTATATTTACGGGGAATAAATAATCGTTTATAACAATATCCATGGCACCATCAATTTAGTCTTTTGCGATGAAAATGGTGTCTCCAGACCGTTCCCATACAATACATTAGGTACAAGTAGAACGTTCGAGGAATAGATACGGGGATAAAAGGCGTGATGTTATGTTATGTTAAGTACTAAAGGCGTTGCGTGGCTAACAATACGAAATATGTCCTATTCAGTACAACCAAACTATTGTAGTTTAAATAAGGCATTGTTCAGTGTTATTCGCATGACTATTACAAATGGTTAAACTAATTTCACCGCTATATTGTTTGACGATGGAAAAATCCACGTGGAAATCTAGAGTACCGATATTGTATTTAATTAGGTTATACGGCCTAGTCTCGTAACTATGCGACAAGGTTAGTCGACAGGTTTCAAGTCGTGCCGGGGCCCTTAATCATGAGCAACACGACAACCGATCTGGCGAGCGTTGCAAAGCCAATAGATAACTTCGTTGAGCAATTAAGTGGCTCAAAATAAGCTGACTGACAAGATCGGCATAGTAAAAAGTTAGGTGCGAATTAAGGACCTTATATGAATTTGCTAAATATTGATACCTATTGAGCAGTAGTCTCGAAGTGAGACGCAGTTTTCAACATGTAAGCCACAAACGTGACCAATAAACACTCAAAGCCATAGACTCGTCATTCACATACTTTCCTCATTTCGCGAACTAACTCATTTGGTGCAATTCCGTTCATTGCACCACTAACATAATTGCAAAGTCTATTTAATTTGACTACACTTTGTATACTTTGTTACTGCGGTATTTATACGTAACTGCATTACCACAATGATTTTGGGTAGGTATTACACAAATTCATGCTAGAACATTCCAACATGCTAGTTGGGTTCCTTTTTACACTATACCTTAATGCTACTGGGTTAAGGTCTCTTCTAAATCTTTTCACACATACTTCTGTCCTATATCTGTTAACACCAACCCTCGCGATCATCATTCATCCTCATAATTTCAATAAAACATCGCACCTATTGAAATAGCTACAAAATAACAGGTTAGGTAATTATAAATAGAAGATAAATTACATAGAAACACGCTAGGATCCCAGCAGAGCATATCTAAATACCAGCTAGATAAGAAGTTTGCCGACACCTCAGCTATTAGTCTCAAAAAGATAATTACGAGTAGGGTCGAGCGCGAGCGAAATACTTCGTAAGAAAACTGCAACTTTGTATTTTGTGTTTACTAGTACTGTTTTAGTTCCCGTTTTATTAGTGTCGTGCAGTTGAGCATATGAATGGGTAGTCTGTAGTATCTTTTGTATCGTTAACCTTTCGGAAAGTAAGAGTTGGGCATACCCTCAAAAAGATCTATTGACAAAATAGTCTCTTGGTAATTGTTCATAACTAGGTTAGGGCCGGAACTGAATCTGTCTATATCTTTGATGGACGTCTGAATCCTGCCCTTCACAACCCACCAGAGCCACCCGACAATCTTACAAAAAAGACACATGCGACATGGACACATCACAAAAAAGTCAAGGACAAAAAGCTACGAGATCGACCTAATTCGACTTTAGCATACTTATTCTCAGTTTGGTGAAGTAAACCGTGGCGAAGTATCGCATTAGTCATGTCGTGTGAACAATACAAAGTTCAGTATGCAACGACTAGAACGCTAGAACCGGTCCGAGCCGCTTAGTGGAACTTCACTTTTATTTACAGAGACTAATTCGATGCAATCAGGGCTGCCCCGAGTTGCCGACACCGATGTTCCTCTCTTGTTTTTGTTTGCGCTTACGTCGCGTCGGTGTTACTGTGTGCTTAATGTGTTACTCGTTTTGTAGTTACAAACTTAGGGTTAGCCATTGTTGTAATTAATGTGGCTGGGACTGGACTTTGTAATCAAATTGCACTTGTTGGACTGCGACTTTAGACATGAATTAATGTTTGTAACTTGTTTGTGGGATTAAGGATATTAATTGTTAGTCTCCAGAAAAAAAACAATCATTTAATGTAGACAGTCCGATTTTATTTCTTAATATGTAAGCGTACACGAATTAGCTCTTTAAATATAAGAAGCATATGAGGGAATGTTGAAATATTCCGTTCACCTTAAACAGAATTCATAAGTCCTAGTTTAAAGAAATTGGTGCTAGGGTGGTGCAGTGGCTTTGCGTGGCAACCTTTAATCGCCGAGCGTCGGCCAGTCGTATTTATATAACATCAAAGAGTTGGTACCCTGTCGTCTGGCCGAGCCAGTGATTCATATTTCATCAACGGTTGACATATGACATGCTTGCCACCAATAGCTAGGGCACCGCGCTCCAACGTGGAAATTCCCCCGAGGGAAAATTGTTGATGAAATATTCTACCACAGGTTTTTGTCCAAAAGATTTAAGTACCTTATTTTTCAATACAGGTATATGACATTTAGTGAATCATTTCGGTTAATCATAAAGGTAATGAGTGAAAAGTGAATTTAATGGTAGCTAGACATGACAGTTGACACAAATTCTTATAATTAGTTCGAGTGAAATATAACTGGAACATCAAACTTACGTGATATGAAGCCATCAGTAATGAAATGTAAGATTTGTACTACATATTCTAAATAGACTCGTCTCATAAACAAGCTATAGAAACATTACCGAAGAGACTAAGTACTGTATTCTCTATTTATCCCTTTGTAATGTTAAAAGTTAACTGCAGGTCAATTAATAGTGAATGAAACCTCATCGTTTTCATTAACAGCTCTCATCAAACTATAAATGAGCGTGTGACGGCTGTAGAGAGAGTCGTTCACATGTATCTACTATGTAATATTCACTGTAGATAGATAGATGGCAACGCAGTTATGATGCATAATGGCATTAGATTTTGATAATGTTACTGATATTATGGTTTTTTTTTATCTTTACTAATATTATAAATCGGAAAGTGAGTTTGTTTGTTTGTTTGTTCCGCTTCCACGCCGTAACCACTAAACCGATCGCTTTGAATTTTTACAGACGTAAAGTTAGAAGTCCGGATTAAATAATAGGGTACTTTTTATCCCGTAAAAATGTGATATTTCCGAGGGAAAACAAAAGTATTGGTATAGATGGCGCTGTGTGTATTGGTATATGTCACATAGGCTACGCACATTGTGACGCGAGCGAAGCCGCCGGTAAAAGCTAGTATTGGTAAAAGCCCGCCACAATCTCCCAAAACCGCTGCAACTCCTGATAGTCAGGATGTAAAGTAGATACAACCATGAAAACACCGGAACACTGAAGTCTGACGTGTCCCAGGGACATGAATAACTGTCTTGGTTCCCGCAACGAAATAAATCAGAAGGGGAAATAGGGGGAGAAGAAAAATATACGATAGTTTCCAACTATAGAGGTACTATATGCTATGGATATAGATATGTACTTTGGATTTGGACTACAGCGAATTCGCAACTATAACGCTTACATTCGCTTCTTAATAATCCCGAAGGTGTGTGTATGTTTCGATTACACATACCAATAAAGTTCTTAGTCCGATTTCATTACGAGGGAGTCTAAGACCATTACCAAAAACTGATTTACTCAAGAACAAAATAATGCTTTTATGGAGAATTTCAAACTAAAAAACCCCAAAATACCACCCTGTCTTAAAGATCGAAAGAATAAACCACTCTTTGAACATCAATACTATGGATATGGCTAACTGTCTCGTTGGTGGAGTGGTCGCAAGGGCCGGGGTCTCGGCTTCGATTCCCGAGTCGGGCAAAGGATTACAGGGTTTTAAAAAAAATCTCAGTAGTAGCACGGAGTTTGGAAATGTGCCCGGTATATGGCAATAGGCTCACTCAATTACATGGGAGTCAAAACATGAATTAAATAGTGAAAAGTGGGTGTTACATTGTACAGTGGCATTAACTGCCGTAATGTACACCTCTGTCTACCCCTTAGGAAATAAAAGGCATGATGTTACGTTACTATGGATATTTCAGGAACACGCTCTGTATAATATACTATTTACCATACCAACACATAACCACGCTATATCACTGCTACCCGTATCATTACAGACGGACCGTCCTGTTTACTCTACACGACATCAAAGAGCTTATTGCTATCGGGGGCTACGTCCTATGAGGGACGGTAGGAACGGTAATATTTGAAAACTATTTCCCTGTCTAGTTCCTGTAGATTCTACAGAAATAGTTAGTATCTACAGTGTAGATGTTTGGTGATTTCAATTAGACCGCTTTCGACATCTCCAAAGGCGTAGGCAAAGGTGTACATTATTATCAATGTAACTTCCGCTTTTCACTAGTGACGAATCCAAATGGGTACTTGCCAACTAGTCAAATTCATACTTTTATCGAACTATCAAAAACGACAGTTTTCTATGAATTTTGTACGAGATTGTGTATTGTGACTATTTGTGACATCACGTTTTTGAGGGTCAAACAACATACTTATTTCTTAAAAATTTGCTGGAAATGTACTAAATCTAAGTTGCTCATAAAATCAATTAATGAAAGATATGATTGGTTTTTAATATTCCATTGTATTGACCAGACGAAATTATTTCATCATCATCATCATCAACAGCCTATAAATGCCCACTGCTGAGCAAAGCCTCTTCTCACACGGAGAAGGTTAGAGCGTTAATCACCACGCTTGCTCAATGCGGGTTGGCGATTTCAAACTTATAATTAGAAATTATAAGTCCAGGTTTCCACACGATGTTTTTCCTTCACCGTTTGTCAGTGGTGTCTAAATAATCTTAGAAAGTACATATACCTCGGAAAAAGTCACATTGGTACTTGCCGTTGGCAGGTTTCGAACCCGCACCCTCATGCATGAGAAGTGGGCGTCTTAAACCTCCGGGCCACCACACGAAATTATTTATTTTTGATTAAGTAAAGTACCCAATAGAGGTAAAGACTATTGCGGACAATTCCAGAGCACGCACTGCGCCCGAAAACCCTGGCCACAAAGAAGGCAGTCAAACAAAAACTACAAAAGCTGTCTGGATGCTATTTGTTACCGTTCCTATAAAAACAGACACTAACATATCTACTGTCGCACGTATACATAAAACTTCTCTAGTGACTATTAATTATTTATCAACCGATATGGCAAACTTCATCTACAATATTTATCTGACTTTTTACTGTGACGAAATACTGCAACAAAACAACTAAACAGTCATTGTTTTTCTGCATTACATATGCCAATCGGTTGTTTTTATATTTCTACGGGAGGAAAACGCATTATTGAGTAAATAACTATAATTTACTGTACAGGAATAATAAACAGTTTTCAAACGTAAAGAAAAGGATTGAATTAAAATAATTTAACTGCTATAAACAACACTATGTCCCGCAGTTCTTTTTGTAAATAATTTTGTCATACAATTGCATGAAAATGTATGCAATATCTCTATTATCACTTTTGTTATAACATATAGCATACAGATGAATAATTGCTGTCTCCCATTTCCAAATAAACAAAGATAACATTATTTAGACATACTTCAAAGCGTATTATGACTTAATAGAAATATATCTAATTCTAATCTAACATATAGTATACGAGACGGGCACTGTACGGGTAAACCCCTGTCAGATTGTTTACTTTTTGAAACCACGAAATAAATTCATTTCGAACTAAATATAACCTTAGTAATGAATCGATTCTGAATACATTTGTTACAGTCTTACAGCCGTAAAATATACCTTGGTAATGCAAAAACCCAATTTTTACCAGATTATTTTACGCGAACGAAGTCGCGGGTAATAGCTAGTATATATAGTATATTTTAACACCATCTGATATAATATAGCAGTTGTAGCAACACCCTAACCGACTTCGATAGACTTCCACAACCACTTCTGTTACCACAAAAGAAACAAAGTAAAAAAACAATTGTAGTTTCAATTCAGGGTAGGTTGACGTGCTGCCTGAATGATCACGTGTAGTGCGAGGTGACCGTAACTCAGTAAGCAGTAAGTTGGCAGCGCTGGTGACACGTAACTAAACAATCCATTGTTATTGGTGTGCCGACCACAATGGTGTTCCACGAAATGTTAAGTAAACATGGGTTATGTGGCTCTCCTATCAGGAGACCACGAATTTTTTTTGTGTCAGTCAAGTTTCTTTTTAACGATATTCAAGCGTTGGCTAAATACATTGTCGAGCTAGACGGAACAAACGCATAAATATTAGAGTTTTCATACATTATTCCCAACCCTCTCGTACCTTTGAAATAAAAATTCTCTCTTCATTTTAAAAACATAATGTAAATAAAATTCACAACCCAAAAAGGACCAACTACAACCTCTGTAGAGGTATATATGGCGTGTCCTAAAAGAGGACAAAAAAATAGGACACTTTCCGTGCGTCTATCATGGCGTGGCTCAGCCGAGACAAAAGAGTGCCGTGGGAGGGCTCAGCCTCCCGGATAATCCGCCAGGGGGCGCTTTGTACGACACGACCCGTTTTGACAGTTGAAATAATGTTTGATAACAATTTTTAAGGACATTTTTCGCGGAATGTTATTTTTTGCTTGAAAAAATGTTGGATGTTACATTTTTATCTCAGCTCGTGGATCAGCTTTGTAAGAGAAGCCGCATCTATTTAAATTAATCAACCTTTTAAGAATATTCTTTTGGTAATTTATGAAGATATATTTTTTGTTTTCATAACATAACATAACATCACGCCTTTTTATCCCCGAAGGGGTAGGCTTTTTTGTTTTCCTTTCTTTTTTTTTTGTTTAATTTTCTTTTATCTTTCGCTAGATATTACAACGAGGATGATTACAGTAGACATAGCAACGGTGATAATCACACAACATTTTTGCGAGATAACAATGGACGTCGATATTTTTAACTACTGGCCATAAATGTCAAAACTACTATATGGCAAGCGGCAGCGTTCCACAGCACCCGATACGGAAACAAAGCGAAATGAAAAAAAAATCTACGAAACAAAAAAAAGACAACGTAAAAGTAGTTGTTCCATGTCCACAACATGATTCTCGTCTCCTTTGTTTTAATATTATTTATCTGGCGAGGCGAGCCGAGGCGGAAAGGCGTTGGATTTACGACGGCCATTCGAAGTAAATCGGAATGCAACGTTGTTGTACAATCGTAGTGACGCCGACTGATCCGATGCGTTTAATAGTCCAAGTAGATGCATACGTTGGGAAGACAGTACGTTGCAAGTAATTTATTGCAGCGGGAGATTTAAGGACGTGCCTGTCGTGTTCCAGGTACCTATACAGTCTCCTTAATAGGTAGACGTCTTGTCTCCCATGATACCTATATGCATGATTGAATTCCCGAGTGGATTTACTTAGACTAACTAATTTGGATATGTTTATGAGCGGAGTTGGACCACCTTTGACAGTTAATTTTGTTGAAGGCAAAGAGCTAGCAAAGCTAGACAGCAACTTTTACAAAGCCTCCGGATAGGCTAAGTTGTAATACAAGCAAATTCATTATGGTGTAGTCTTATCTATATACGACTACACAGATTATACATATAGGACCACACACAGTTCTATAACTGTTACCACTGCAGACTTTGTTCTCAAGATTAAGAATACCAAACAAATTCCAAAGGCAGGATCACTGTCTATTTCGCATCTTTACCGAAGAACCCACACTTAGTACTTAAGACTACATTTATTGGCATACATGTGTTCTGGAGCATACAAATACTGCACTGACCTATAAACGGTTTCCCGTCGAGCCTCTTCATCCAGTAGAACCGCTGGCTGTGTGGCTTGTTCTCGCGGTCGTACTGCTCCCACTGCTGGCGGAGGAAGGTGTAGCAGACGCAGCAGCATTTCACCGTACCTTCCTCGTCGTTCTCGGCGCGATACCCGGCTGGCGGCGCGTGAGCGCCCAGAAACGGGAAGTAAGGTTCCGTGCACTGTGTAAAGGAGATACTGTTAATACCGCGCTAGACGATAGCAAATACAAAATCTTAAACTCATAGTCATACAGTAAAGATTGATCCCTGGATGTTTTCGAATTCACAATGGATTGATTTATTTTGAATGTGATCGCTTTCAAAATTGGATCGGAACATGTATAGTATGCTTGACCTCTAGTCAGTCATAGGTTGTAATTGTAAAAAGTCTTAATGTATTTGTATCTCTTGCCTTCCTCTACAACCTGCTGAATGTGATACCACATATTTGGTTGGTTCAACTAAGTATACGGAACATACAAATACTATCAAAAGAAGACTCTCAACCAAAAGGTTTACTTATAAACTCAAACACGTAGGTAAACAGATATTGATGAAAACCTTTGTGAAATCCTACAAAATAGTACGTCAATCGAGCGATTATTGAGCACAATACATACATAGGTACATACATAGTACACACGTCAGTTATATGTTGAAGAAAACAATACACCACGTTCAGGTGAATTATAACTATTATCTATTCACTTACCGATTGCATACGCGTTAGGATACGTGTACAATAGAAACACGAGGTTGGAGTAAATAAATAATATTACATACATACATAACTAGTGTCGAATCGATAATGTCGTCTTATGAAATCCAAGAAACATTTCAAAAAGAGGTGATTTCGAATACTAAACAGACTTTGCAGATATCCATCATAGAGATAGTACAAAAATAATTGTAGATGGACCATTTTCTGTTAAATACTTTTCCACAACCAGAGTTATAACAAAAATAAACCCATTCCAACAATACCACCACATTTCATCTCAACAGCTTCCGTAAACGAGAAACAAAACTTGAGTTTGACGGCTACAAATAACTGCGGAGCCGCTAAAATAACGTTTAACAAAATTGTTGCAACATTTGGGCGTCATGTCGTTGCGCAACATTGTCGCCGAGTGGAAACACACCTTTACAAGTTTACACCAACCGTTGTGGGAACGTTTTATGGGAAAACATAGTGAGATATTGCTACGGCTTTACTTCGTTGATGCGTCTATTATCTCATGGGAACATCGCATAATAGTGTTTACAGAACTATCAGACCTATGCTGTATCGAGGCAGACTATTAATAGTATTAGTAAAGTAAAACCTAGATTAATGTGTAAAAAACTGTATGCACGTCTTTAATAGAGATTATTGTTTTGTCTTCCTGTTGTGACTATAGTTTTCATAATGGGAACGTGTTAATAAAACATCACTCGCTTTGTCACCTGACGTCGGTCGTAGGCACAATTTTCTATAATAAGGACAATCCTATTGTGTTATTATTATTAAGGTGAATATAAAAACTGCGCTACCACTGCTCGAACTTTTCCATCTGTGGCATGTAACCAATCAGCGACAGTCCAATGTTTCATTTGGAATTACTATGAATATAACGAGTTTAACCATGTGTCCCAAATCTTTATAGGTTAATCTTTATACGTGTAACAATGTAATCCTATTTGTCTGTGTTTCATGAGTTACGGTAACGGACTAATCTTAGGATTTCAAGGAACATTGGAAAACTAAAAACATCTTCGTATGAAGTCCTATTTACATATTATTAGCGTGATGCGAAAAGATAAAAACATGGAATACAATAGGGTCACACAACATTGATAAATAACTTGTTTGCTGTGTCAAGATTTAGGTCATATTCTGTCGTAAGATAAACAAATAAAAAACATAATGACACCATTTCAAATATATGTAACATAATTGCTAGGTCGTTTCATGATTCGCGTATTTGGTCCTTGAGTCGCAAGCTAAGGTAAGTGACTAAAACCCTAAGAACTACTTAAAGGCTTTGACTGCCAATAAAAACTGTTGAAGGTAAATCCTCCGCTAACGTCGGTCACCGATGACCCTCATAGCGTTTAATATGTTAAAAAGCAGTCTTCAGAACAATTTACATATTCTTAGCATCACCCTATAGGTAGCACGGAGTTAATTCAAATCAATTCCCTGTACATACATTTGCGCTACAACACATTACAACTTAAAGACCATTCACGTACGGCCAATAATGGCGCACCTGGGCACCCGTGCACTGGACATAATTACGTGTCAAATGTCAATCGCTTTAGGCGCTCCATCAATTGCAATCCGGTTGGAACCGGTACACAGCCCGAACACATCGACTACGCGTAATAACACGCGAATTGGGTGACGATGTCGTTTCGAACGTCAAGACATCGTTTTGAAATGATGGATGTCTCATCATTTGTTGTGGCACGAACGGGGATTGTGTACTGAGGGGAAAATGTTAGATTTATTTTGTGTAGAAATATACTTCCCTGCATCAATTTCAATGTTACAGAGGTCATTGCTTTCTGAAATGTGTTTGGAAGGTGGAACCTTATATTGCAGATGTGGAAATTTGAAACCACCAAAAATTGATTTTGTTTTCATAACAGAGATACACGAATTAGAGTGGTGTGATCTGATGACATATATGTGTATACTGTACAGATATCAGATCACCCATGAACTCTGACGAATTGTCTTCAATTGTTGGTTATCTTGATGGAATCAATACATTAAGCTCTAAGTCTCGTTGTCATCTGCGTTGGTTTAATGTTACCTGCGTATCAGGCTTGACTCTGACGGTGTAGTATTCGCTGAACCCGGCGCCGCCGCATACGAAGCACACGCGCGTGTCCTCCTGCTGCGCGGGCGCCGCTTTGTCGCGCGACGCACACGGCGACGCCGGCTTTGACGCCAGCGAACTCTTTATGTAAGCCTTCGCCTTCTCCATACCCGTCCGCTGGTGACAAAAAGAAGATTAGCTTAGTCGATTGCCTTGATCTACGAAAATAGTCCTAAAGAAAACATGTTTAAAGACAGTTTTTTTAATAATAAAACAATTAAAAGTTATAATAATACCTAATATTATTAAAGGCCATGACGCTTTTTTTATTGAAATGAGACAGTATTTTTTACTTGAAGAAATCGTTCCAGAAAAAATGAGTACCTATGTATTCTGATTAAGAACCGGTAATCGCACTTAAACTTAAGTGACTGCATCACATATACTCCTTGGTTGAAGTCATGCACGCAACCTGTATTCCAACGAGGCAGTGAACATCACACAAGCGCAATCGTTAATCGAAGTAGATTTATTAACGAGGCACAATTCCCTGATTCCTTCACAACGCTTCCAATCACTCGAAGGTAAACGAATATTAATTAGTTACAAGAACCACTCCATTTTCATTAATTCCGTGTTCCATTCGACAATTTCAAGAAAACCATAAATAGCCTTCCAGTTCTCGTCGATCAGTGATTCAAGACATCTATGGGTCGTGAAATACTAATCGGAAAGTGAACCACTGGCGGTCTACCAACGTTTACGTGCACTATTAAGGTAACACTCATGAATATCAAACAGGACAGTTTTGTAAATAAAACTCTTTGCTTAGTTGGCAAATGATATGGAAATTGGGAGAAAAAATTAAACTGTTTTTTCTGTGAACTGCTTAACTTAGGCGATTAGAAATTTCAGTTAAACATATTGTTTTCTTACAGATTAAGGAATAAGATTTCTCGAATGTTTGTACCATTATTAGATTTCAATCTTGAACGTGAATTAAGACGTTGGACCAACATAGAAACGTCATTAATGCTCTCAGTTGATAGAAAATAGCGGCGTTTTCAGGGCATTAACAATTGATATCAGGACAATCGGTCGGTTATTGTTTTTAACATATCGATGATAACACACCCAGTACAAGATATCAACAAAATAAACGTCTCGGTAAGTGACGTCAGTTGGAAGTGTGATAACAAATCCCAACGTCGACCGCGACGTGTAGATGATTTGATATAACGATATAAACTAAAATGCTCTGTAATACGACAGGTATAACTCAAAAAAGCAATGACGTCATGAGAATTAGAAGATACTCTCCTATACTTTAAATCTAGCGGGTTACCGGGGCTCCAGCTTGAATTAGACATACATAACATCACGCCTTTTATCCCCGAAGGGGTAGGCAGAAGTGCACATTACGGCACTTAATGCCACTGTACAATGTAACACCCACTTTTCACTATTTATGTTATGAGTCCCATGTAATAGGGTGTGAGCCTATTGCCATATACCGGGTACATTTCCAGACTCCGTGCTACTACTGAGATTTTTAAAAACCCAGTAATACTTTGCCCGACCCGGGAATCGAACCCGAGACCCCTTGCTCAGCAGTCACACTTGCGACCACTTGGCCAACGAGGCAGTCTTGGTTTGAGGCTTGAATTAGAGTAAGTTTTTAATCAGTATGAGTCTGACTAATCTTGCCTATTGATCTCTGTCTTGACATATTATTAAGTTCTAGAAGAATCAGAATAATCCTACACAAGTGGTGTGGAGACGTTGCCAGTAAAGCACTATATAAAATAGAAACTTATAAGAGTCAGAAGACAGTCCATTTTAATTCAACAATTGCAATTTTTACACCACTCACGTCTTCAAAGAACGTGCCTTCAGGTAATTCCGCTTGGAATTCTGCCCATTAATGAAGGATGACCTACAAATAACTTAGAAAAAGGGAAGCCAGTGAAACTACGGGCCGCGAATGATAATTGTGAAATTAAGTAAAACTTCTAATGCATGAGTGTAATTAATTATATTGATGACTAGATGACCCGGCAAACTTCGTACCGCTTCTAATTTTTTTCTCACATTTGAAACCTACTCTGGACTTCCACAAGTCATTCAATACCAAAATTAGTCAAATCGGTCCAGCCGTTCTCGAGTTTTCGCGAGACTAACGAACGGAAATTCATTTTTATATATGTAGATAGAACTTTGCCATGTGGTTTCTCTTGCGATTTTTACTCCTGAATGTTTATTAGCGAATCGTTAGCTAGCCCGAAACTAGATATAAAAAGAAAGAAAGAAAGAAGTTAGTTTATAGTTACTAAATAAATGTGACGTAATGAGAAATAACTTTCGTAACTATATAATACTAGCGGACCCAACAGACGTTGTTCTGCATATCCACTTGAATTCAAATTAGTTCAGCTGTTTAGGATAAATAACCTAAACATCGACAGCAGCGTCATCTGCCGGGCTGATTTGTGAATCTAAACCATTCCCAGATCGCCTTGAACACACACAAAAAATTTCATCAAAATCGGTCCAATCGTTTGAGAGAAGTTCAGTGACATACACACTCACAGAAGAATTATATATATAAAGATTTAGCAACATCATTTTGGAATTAGTATTCGTCTCATCAAATAAGAGCTTCACCGAAATCTACTTACTTTATAATTACCTACATTAAGCAAATCTTTGAATTTTTAAGTACTTTACTACCGACTGTGATTCTTCCATGAAAATGTTCACTTTAAGTTGTACCTATTTCATTTGTGTGTTTGTTTCAATGACGATTAAAATTAAAAGCATCAACGTGTCCCCCATGTCATTTAGCGTGATTACAGGACACCCTTCCACGAGACTTGCTACGAAATTATAGGCCACGACCCTTTTCCCGTCTAAATCGGTAGCCACCACGATAATCACTGTGCCATTAATGAATATTTTATTACATTTTTGGGACTAAGCGATCGTGTCGTGTGATTGTACAATGAGCCGTTCTACTGTTATATCGTCTACTAACACATTATCAAGAACGGATCATGATATTGTATGGAAGTGATCTAGAGATTTTTTTAAAGGGGGAAAATCATCGCATGGCTTCTCCCGCCTGGGTGAGGCGGGAGGGAGTATCAGACTCTTCTGACTAAAACAACCTCGTTCCTACTCCTGTACTTCGACTCGGAACCCCGGCAACTCGTAAGTCCTCCGCGGCTCCATATCAGCAGTCCTATTGGGTCCCATCGATGGTGATTTTATGTGTATGAAGTGTCTTGAGATAGAAATGATATTTTGAAAACCTTTTAACATCAATTCAGTTCGTATGAAGTTGATCACTTCCAAGCTATTCTATCAAACAATATACTATAGAACTGAAGGTTTAAGATTAGATAATCAGACAATAAGGATATCTAATCACCGACCCTAGCCGGGCACACTAGGCGTGTTCCGATACCGATTGCCAAAAAACGATGAGCTCGCATGACTTCGTTGATACTTCAAAGATAAAACACGATCCTATAATTTATAGAAACTATTTGATTTTGTCTAGAATGTGTCGTGAAAAAGGAACCGTCATAATAAAAGTTTAACTTCATCCGAGTCGTCCATCGATCGACTGTATGACGTCGACACTTTGGTAGGAAAGTGCGAAAACAGGATGACATACCCAGTTTATTGTGAACCGTACTGTCTGAACTGAACTGTAGCAGTCCCAATTCTTATAGAGGTATTGTCATAGAAATAATACGGTATTTGTTTGACATGCGGATGTGTCACATTGATACGCTTACACACGAATAATTCAACGTGACGTACAAAAAATATAACAATATCACATTAAATATGTTATTAATAAATATATTGTTGGACGACACCACGTTCCGCGCTGCAATTTGTTTAAGGCTTGGAGCTTTATTTTGTTCACCTCATCGTTGTCGTTGTGGTGAAGATGTCAACAGCCTTGGACACCACGGCTTGTCATGTAGCCGTAGTGCGGGCCGTTTTGCTCGACACGCAAGTATTAATGACATAATTCGTCGAGCTCTTGCCTCCGTTGGCGTGCCAGCTACTTTAGAACCTAATGGCTTGGTACGCGACGATGGCAAGAGACCCGACGGTATGTCATTATTCCCTTGGAAGATGGGTAGGGCTTTAGTATGGGACGCCACTTGCGTTGATACTCTGGCGCCATCCCATCTTCCAAGCTCAGCGTTTCGAGCCGGTGCTGCCGCTGCTGCTGCCGAGAACCTCAAACGGCGAAAGTATGATAGCCTGATTGGCAATTATGCTTTCGAACCGTTTGGGGTTGAAACTTTAGGGCCGTGGGGCCCAAGTGCACATCTTCTTTACAAAGATATTGTAAGGAGGATGGTTGACACTTCAGGTGATCGAAGGGCTGGCTACTACCTTGGGCAAAGGTTAAGCATTGCCATTCAACGTGGCAATGCTGCCAGTCTTTTGGGCACCCTACCTCACGGTAGCGATGAGGAAAATGTTTTCTTTGATGCCTTACGATTTATTTTTATTATTATTATTTTATTAAGGTGTAAATATTTTAGTTTTAAATTTTTTTTTTATATATAAGGTGCTCTATAATTATCTGCCACGGCTTTAATGGGAGGTAGTGTTATGTTTACAGATTACAATTGTGAAGAAATTTCGTACCCCGGACCAGTTAATTACATAAAGTAATTAAGTAAACATTGACTACTTTCTGCATAATGTGCTTCACAAATTACGCGCGATGCGTCGCTTAGTCAATGAAAACAATTGCTATCTCTTTCCACGTGTACTGAGAATGAAAACGGAAATCAGCTGACTAGTTCGTCACTATCTAATCTACTAGATACTCAATAGGCAGGCTAACAAGGGTTTTAAAAGTGCAATTACTTACCAGGTACGGCATTCTTCCGAAAAGCTGATGTAGGTAAATACGATTATAAACTTCCCATCACACTTAAAACAGTTTTTACACACTTTAACAGTTATTTACACACTCTCTACCTACTTATCTACAAAACTGTTGCACAAGTCCACCTTCGCGTTGCACACAAATGAAGGCACGCTTCCAAACATGTCATATCACCTTATTTAATGTGTCCGTTTCACTTTTAATTTGTTTCGCGTTTGATTTAAAAGTCGCCACAAGTTATTATCTCTAAACTCCGGCAGTATCCCTTGTGCTCGCAAGAGGATGACACCGAAAGAACTCTAACACTTCCTCTTCGAGTTCTGATTTGAATTTCGTCGCCTGGGAGACATTTTTACGTAGCGCGCGCGTATCTCCGACATTGAAACTAACGAACGTCCGGGCAGGCGGGGTTTGACGGGGCTACTGGCGGCCGGGCGGCGCGTGCGACGTGTTCGGCTGGGGTATGCTGTCTCGATCTTGAACGCCCCGTCATACGCTGTTGCCATCCTTATCAGACCGCTCAGCGCCGGGCGGCTTGGAGCACGCTGCACACCCCCGCGCGCCCGCACCCTCTCCTGCACTCGTCGCACGCGCTGGTCAACCGGCCGCCGCCGGGCAGGCGGGGGTTGAGCTACTGATAAGCATGGCAACAGCGTATGACGGGGCGTTCAAGTACGAGACAGCACACCCCAGCAGAACACGTCGCACGCGCCGCCCGGCCGCCAGTAGCCCCGTCAACCCCCGCCTGCCCGGACGTTCGTTAGTTTCAATGTCGGAGATACGCGCGCGCTACGTAAAAATGTCTCCCAGGCGACGAAATTCAAATCAGAACTCGAAGAGGAAGTGTTAGAGTTCTTTCGGTGTCATCCTCTTGCGAGCACAAGGGATACTGCCGGAGTTTACGATGATAGAGATAATAACTTGTGGTGTCTTTTAAATCAAACGCGAAACAAATTAAAAGTGAAACGGACACATTAAATAATGTGATATGACATGTTTGGAAGCGTGCCTTCATTTGTGTGCAACGCGAAGGTGGACTTGTGCAACAGTTTTGTAGATAAGTAGGTAGAGAGTGTGTAAATAACTGTAAAAGTGTGTAAAAACTGTTTTAAGTGTGATGGGAAGTTTATAATCGTATTTACCTACATCAGCTTTTCGGAAGAATGCCGTACCTGGTAAGTAATTGCACTTTTAAAACCCTTGTTAGCCTGCCTATTGAGTATCTAGTAGATTAGATAGTGACGAACTAGTCAGCTGATTTCCGTTTTCATTCTCAGTACATGTGGAAAGAGATAGCAATTGTTTTCATTGACTAAGCGACGCATCGCGCGTAATTTGTGAACCACATTATGCAGAAAGTAGTCAATGTTTACTTAATTACTTTATGTAATTAACTGGTCCGGGGTACGAAATTTCTTCACAATTGTAATCTGTAAACATAACACTACCTCCCATTAAAGCCGTGACAGATAATTATAGAGCACCTTATATTTTAAGTTGTATATATTAATTTTTATCTTGTATTGTATATATTTAATTGTGTAATTGTTAATATTAAATTGTTAAATAAATGAATAATTATAAAAAAAAAAAAAACAGAATCTCCTCTATCGTGAAGTCGGGCAATAATATCTCATTCGGTTTCTGTGATTCACCTATTGGTTTGAAGTTTATCTGTCTTGACATATTATTTATTATTGTAATATTATTGTATTGGGTAAAGTAAAACAAATACAATACAAGTAATACAATTACTACTTTATTATTTCGAATATTGTACGTGAAATGATATACAATACCTCATAAAGTGTGTCTTATATAGCCGTCGGTTTAGATTATCTGCAAAGCTAACCCGGAATACTGATTACTGGAGATTACGAAAAGCCCTAAGGATTAGGGTAGGTCATATTATTATGATATATATGTTGAATGATAACCGCTTAGGGATGCGACAACCTGAGGAGGAATTGTGCCTTGGTTAATATTTAGTGATTTAAAATTGTGTTTGATTATCACAAAAATAACGCTTTAATCCAGAGCAAGCTGGAATGAAATACCAGCGTTCCATAAATACCTTTCCCACGTGATAAAATCCATCCCTAGTCAAAAAATAAACTAAAAGCTTCAGCTCATAAATATAGGTATTTAATTTCCATCGAGTTATTAACAGTTTCATAATAAAGAGCACAATTTTATTAAAATATACTACGAACAAATTACAACGAACGCTCAAGAGTAAACATTGATGAACGTAAACTTAATAAAATTAAACTTGAACATAATTTCATGATATTAATAGGACTAGGTAATATCAACTAATATAATGTACTGCGCAAACATTTCAGATATTCAATCTCATCATTATAACTTCATTATATTTGTCTAAGATAAATAAATTAGTTTCGTGGTAGAGGAAGCAGCGAGCTGACTCGATTTGTTTCTTAAATTCTCGAGTAAATTAACTCGATTTCCTCGCCATCGTTCGTGTACACAATAAATATTGTTGTAAAATATAGGACTAGGTACTGGAATAAATTTGGTTTGGAATTCAATTTCGAGGGTATTGTAACAAAAAATATTGTTCAGTAATATTATTTCCTGCTGAAAATTGAGCCAAAGGATGTTAACATAGTTGTTTTTTTTTTGTGATAAGAGTAGTACGCGTACACAACGGTGAAATACAATTTTGAATTGACTGCACGGTTAGTGCGGTGGCTGGGCAACCGGTTGCCGTGCAACGTGTCGCGGGTTGGATTCCCGCACAGAACAACGCTTTGTGTGATCCACAAATTGTTGTTTCGGGTCTGGGTGTCATGTGTATGTGAACTAGTATGTTTGTAAACGCACAACGCACCCACGACACAGGAGATAGTCCTAGTGTGGGGCAACATTTTTTTTTAAATTTTTTTTCCAAATTAAGGGTTCTGCGCGGTATGTAATTGATCCTAGTGCCCGATAATGTACAGTCACGCTTGCAATTACTACGCTAACGAGGACATGACAACAAAGTTGGTAAATGCGAGCCGACAACCGGTCACAACTTGACACACAACCACTTCCTGCGGTGAACATATCATGTTTATCAGATATGTATTACGGAGGATATAATGTAATATGTACTAATATACGATTAGTCGGCAAGCAATATCCCTGGGGAACATAAAGTCTCGAGCAGTAAAAATCCTATTCCGAATTCATAAAATTTCACAAAATGTGTAATATATAAAATTATCATATAATCTCCAATATTTACGTGCTTAACATTATGTAAACGATTGTAATAAATAATGCGAAACGAATCACTGCGACATAGATATATCGAATTGGCGCCCAACAGGGACTCAAAATAGATCACATAAAATTACGTACAAAGCTGACATCGGCAGACATGCCTCACCCCAAAAGCAGGATACATACCACCCACTACCTGTATTGCATATAGAAACGTATATTATGAGATATGCAAACACGTCGGTACGTCGGATCACAATGACGGACGGACAATCCGATCGATACGTCCGAGTGACGTGCCGGGTCTAATTGGCGGCCCTTTGTGATAGCAACGTGGTTATGTTGGCTCGTCTGGACTCATCCTCCATACATATACACACCTATGTATGATTTTTGGCTGCCTCCCCCAGGAGGGGCCCGGTGGTTACATGTACGCACATTTTGATAACATGATATCGAAATGAAAACCGTAATACCATCGGCGGTGTCCACACTGTTCATAATTTGTACTCGCGATTTTAAACCAAGACTGAAGCGACATAATAAGAAAAACTTTACTACCAAATAACTAATTAAACTATCTCTTTAAAAATTAATAATTTATTATTGTGTTATACTCCACAACCAATATTTGTTAAGTATTTCTCCCTATGAGGCGCGTACAATTGCATCAATAGATAATTGAGATTACATTAGTTATCAGCTGATGGTACAACCGGTCCAGTCCGGTTCGAGGCCGATGTTTATGTCTTTTTAATAGCATCAACCAATTGGCGTGAAGCAAATAGGCAATCGGAATCAAGGACGATTGGCAGCTAATATTTGTTGTGGTAGACTCAAACTAACGAATAAAAACTGCCGTATTAAATAAACGAGATAAAAAACATCAGAAATATAGTTTCTATTTAATTTCGAAGTTTCTAGTAGCATATATTATTAATGTCTGTCATAATTAAAATGATTTGATTGAACGGTTTTACAAAATAGCGTTCGGGACCGTTATTTTCAATATTTACATTAAACATTCGTAGAGTGACGTAATGAGCATTATTCGAAACACTTTCTTGAATATTCTATGAATCCGCTATTTAATCTGAATGGTAAATACATGAATCATTTAATAACTATTAATTTATTGTATCGTAAAATCCGAGCACGCAGAACAGGTTATCACATTCGAGATAAACATCTTATTACAGTCGGGTTTATAGCAATTTATAATATTAATCGATATCTTCGTGTACATTTCAAGATAAAACTTTTTGTCTTTGTCTGGTACCTACCTCTATAACCGCAAACTAAACAAACAGTCTTTTATAAAATTCCAATATTAATCAACTTGTTTACAAAACGGAATAAAAATGATTGAAGTTAGAAAAACATATCTGTGTTTACTGTATAAGTAAAACGTAAAAACAACAAAAAGAGAAATAGCGTCGGTGTCAGTACAGATGAATATCTGTACTAGGTTAGGTATAGACGACACCGAGGTTTTATTATTCAATAAAACCTCTTTTCGCACGGTTAAATAAGTAGGTACGTACTATAAATAACTAAAAAGAGAAATACATTCATAAAGGAAAATAATCAGATTAAAATTAACGAACAAAACATCGTTTAAATCAAGTTTCGGTTAACGTACACGTCGGAAGAACGCTCCGATGGGTAAGAATGGGCAAGTAGGTAATAAACAAAATCAACATTTCGAGGCGAACCCGATGGCTTCATAACAAGCAAATTGAATTGGTTTTGCGGCTAAATATTCAAGCAAATTACTTAGCTATTCAATTTAGGTTTCTAAAGAGCAGACTGTTAATTGTGAACGTCAATATTAGCGTCAATGTTTCCATTCGAGAACCAAATTGAATTCGGTCTAAGTAATCAAGCCACTAAAGTAGGAAACGAACTTGCTGTGTTTCGTCTTGTGAAATGGTAATGTTCATACCTGCTCTTTATATGAAAAAGTTATTTTATTTAAAAGTTAAATAAAAGAACTTTTCTATAACATGAACTAAATAATGAAACGAATGGACACGTACTCAGAATTACTCGATATGAAAATCAACAATCTGTATTTTTTAAACCAATAAAACAGAAAATAAAGTCCAAATTATTGACGGAACCCTCGATAGCCTGAACATCAACAATTTCGTACAGAATAAATATTTATTAAACATTAATGACTACGATTTGTATCAAGCTCTCCCCGGGCGTACAAGGTATGGAGGGTTGTGGAGGTAGCCACCCTGTACGCCTCCGCCCACTACGCCGAAACGGGCTTTCGTTTGAATATTATTTTCTATAAAAACGTCCCTTTAATCCAAATAGGGTTAGCAAAATTTTACAGAACATAAACGTTCAATTATTTTATTTGTACCTTAGCATAGTCGTTAATATCTTAAAGACATCTAGTAAAGTTTCGCACCTTTCAAAGTAATTACTGAAGAGCTTTTTATGGCTTCAGCAAAGTTCAAGAGGTGCCGACATTAGGAGTGTCGACATTTAAAGAGCTGTAAGCAACGTAAACGGAATCGACGAACGAAAGGGCAACGGATGGCGAAAAGAGAAAACCTAGGCAAGCAACCTTATCGAACCACTCATCTTTATCATTATCAGATGGGAAACGTGAATACCATGCTTAGCATTAATTAAATGAGCGAACTGGATAATGTTGCCAATTTAATCTCAAAGCAATACAATATTAAAGGACTAGGACAACAGAACACAGAAAGACGTAAATAGTTTCCTGGTTCAATCTTCGAAATACACTTTGAACTATCTTGGGAGATAAATCCGGTGTCACATATTTTATCGATATAGGTAATTCCACAATTTTCTGACAGCCCTGGGCAGTTTTCTGTTATCCAAATACTTATATTAACCAAACTATCGTATCGAGTAGGCGGCAAGGTAAATAAAATATAAATTCAGTTAGAAGCCCTTCCCTTTCTACGAGCTCCATTGGTTCTTAGTATTTTGATGTAAGGGACTCAAACTGTATTTGTTCCTATTATATTTTTGTTGTTGTCTAACTGACCCAACATGTTTTCGTGGAAAACAGAAAATATAATATTTATCCGTCTAAGCTGCCTGTTAACTATGAAAGTATTCTAGGAATGTTTCATATCGTTTTTATATCAATTTGCTGAATAATGAGTTCATGAATCGACTGTCACTAAAAGCCGCAAACGTTTTGGACTATGACTGAATTTAGCAAGAATTTCGTTGCAACTAGGTACCTAAATGCGGTTTATTACGCACAATTTATAAAAGGTAAACCACTAAACAGGTACAGTTGGTACTAAATTAACATGTAAGGTACCTCTAGTTACGACTTTTTATATAGGTAAATATTTTTATTTATCTACTTGAGATTAATGAATCTCCCTCTAACACAAAAATGAAAAATTAATATTTATTGTACCTGTTCCACGTAAAATTACAGTGTACCATCTTCAAACCATAATATGCATTACATACAACCACCAGGGGCAATCATTAACAAAAAAGAACTAGATACAGTATAGTAATAACTGATTTATATATCTATAGCTACCCACTCAATAAACTTCCTATTTCTGATCACGCGTAGCAATAATCATTACATAACCGAGTTTTTACAATCCATGTTTGTTTTCCAATGAACTAGCATTCATTATTAGTTTTTTGTTGAGTATGAAATCGATTCCAGCCGAGACTTGTTATGACTCATGCCATTCAAAATGTCATTACAATTAGATTGGTACCTCTTAAACAACTGATTCCAAGAACTATTTACTACAACTTTAATCGAAACCAATGCATTTAGTTAAACCACGATCAATCCGAACAATGTTTTATTGAAAACGTACAAACTGCAAAAAAGTTGGGACTTTCTGCTATAGTCAGTCGGGTAATAAAAGAATGTACGGTGAATAAAAAAGGTATTACACAAAAGAACTTACATCCGTAGATTGGAAGCAGCGTCCGATAAAATGGTGATAGGCTTGCATCGAATCGGAACCGAATATTGTTATCGAGTATAGGGTGGGTTGGGCAGTACCCTTCCCCTGTGGGAGTGAAACTCGAAACACCGGTACATCGACAGCTAGGGACGTACAAATATTTAATTCACGGCGCGCAGTTAGTCTCTGTAAACGTTGCAATATATGCAATGCAGCATCGATCGATCCAGTGTTAGGAATTCGACAGTTCCACGTTTTATCGTGAATATTTCATTTCAGCTCTACTTTTTTGGTTTCCTACTAAAATTGTAACATGGATTTTCTGTTTTGATAAGAAAATTGGCATTTGCCTAACTGTAGCGAAGATAGCGTTTATCTAATGGTCAACTTCCACGTTTCAAATGCAAGATTAAGTTGCTGGTTGTATAAGACGTCACTAGACAGTCTTGTCTCAAGGCCTTCTTTGAGATATTACGTAGGTAGTTTCTTTGTGACAATTAACCAAGTTTTAACTTGGAAACACTTAACAATCACCTAAAGATAATATTCCTATCCCTAACAGGAGCACCTAACAAAGTACCTAATTGGTAACGCTATAAAAACGCCCATACAAAAGTGTTCTAAGTAAATAAACAGAACCGGTGTTACATGCGACGCTAGTGATCTTATTATTTCGATCACGTGGTCACAAGTTCGGTACATCTACGTAATCATTCTAAGCGAGTGATAAGGTATGACGTCTTCAGACTTGCCAGTCTCCATGTTTTACGTGGCGCTCGTTCAATGGGCTCGTCAGATCATTATTTTATTATACGTATTCAAAACTTATGTAACTGTTTTCTTTAGATATTGGAGCAATTCCTCTGACAAACATTTTGCTTTAGGAAAATTCTACGTTCGTACGTTCTTCGAATTATGTGGTTTAAAAGTTGTCCATCAATCACTGTCCCTTGCATACTTCATAAAACATATGGAACAATACATTTCATAGTGTAACAAACCCTTTTCTAAGCCCCCGCTACACATCTACAAGCGTCAAAACTTTCAATTAGTACTTTACAACAGGGTGTAAGAAACCTGAATGACATACAATCATTAAGTAATAGGAAACTTCAGCGACCTCAGAAAAAAAAATTAAAGAATAATTTGCATAAGTATCTACCATTTTGAGAAGATAAGTCTATTACATGATCTTATCAATCTCATTACGTCAGTCGGCATCATCCTAGGACATCCTTACTAGGCATTTGGCAATCATACAAAACTATGGTGAATGGTGAACGTCTCGCCTCAAGTGACGTCATCATCCTTTCCTATAATTTTATGGTTTACCAAACAAATATGACACAGGATACGACACGACAGGCCGCTTGATTTATTCGCTTTGTAAAAATAAGCACTTCCGTACGATACGAAAAATACAGTGAACTATTTTTCAAAGAATAGTTATTCGAATATTTTTTGGTTATGTAATCTTGCAGGCATTGTAAAAGCGAGAACTGTAAGCATGCGAAAACAAAAACCTATTGTTACAGTATTTTTAGGAGAAATCTATAAACTATATTGTACCAATCGGAAACATTCGTTGGGAGGATCTGGATGCAGGTCACTTCTAACCGCTCGATCTGGAACTTTGGAAGTCATTAGTAGACGCTTATGTTGTGTATGTTCAGCTGTGGAAGTCTTGTGGCTCAGTAACTGACGATTGTACCAATTGAATATGTTTTTTCAATCAATCAAGCCCTGAAGGTACTAGACTGGCATTCACATGAAGTACTTCAGACTGTTCAGTGTACCTACTTATCATCAGTTACCAATATCCTTTAATTACACACTGATTGATATCAAGTTAGTATTAAGTTAGCAAATTATGACGCAATGATGAATTCGTGCTAAGTCGACGTTTCGAGTAACAAAATGTTATGATGGAATCATTATCATTAATCGCATTAACGAAGCTTAAAATACAATACTGGTTCTTAGATATTAAATAGAAATACTCGAAAAACTAATCAACCTAATCTGACCTCAAATTACCTATCTGACAATAAATTGATAAAACTATTAACGCGGCTAGGATATCAAATATAACATTATGAAATTGTTTGATAACAAAATTAAACATTCGATTTAGATTTCGTAACAGATTTTTGTGTTTTTTTCTTTATAGATTACGTACCTTGGCCACAGGCATCTGGTATAGTTGCGATTTCCAAAGATTACTTATATCTTTTGGGAAAATCAAAATCGCAGTCGCATTTGATAAAATATGGCCATTCAAGTGAATAAAGTTAAGAAGAGAAAGGATCGGACTTTTTAGCCGATTAAAACAGTATTCAACTTGGTAGTTGTTTTAGTTATTGAATATAAAGTAATTTGAACCCAATTTTCTTTTGAAAGGGGTTCAAATTACTTAATTACTCGTTAGAACACCTAACCAATTTTCAAGATCGATATGAAAACGTGAAACAGTTTTACACGTGCGCATATAACAGTAATGTTTACACGAAGAAAGGAAAGCTTGAAAAGAAAATTTATTTTTTTCCTAATTCCTGTTTCTCCCACATAGAATTGGAAGCCAAACTGTTTATGAATGATGTTCCGCCCACAAAATGTGGAGTTTGGGTTATTTTGTTGAAGTGTCCACAAACTCTGTCTAACTTGAAAACAAAAAGGTAGCTAACCCGAAATTACCTAAATTTGAATTTGAATACTGAAAACATTGTACGATGGCATATTAACGTAGATTTACTTCTAGGTATAGTTAAACATTTTAGTCGATACTTATGTTTGTCTCCAGCTCGATATTACCTCGTGTGTTCATAAGTTTTGAGACAAACTTTTTGCTTATAAAAATAAAATAAAAATTACTGGCTGCTGTATATTTCTTTTTCTAATTTTGAATTTGGAATGTTAACTTTTAATATCTATGATTTCGGATTATTTTATTTAAATTTTCTCGTAATGGAGGGAACAAAAGAATTACGTGCGACCGTCATTTCATTATTTAAGGAAGAAAACCTATGGACATTTTCCGAGAACTGAAAAGTTTTGGTGTGAGCCGTAACTTCGTGTATTACACTATTAAACGATACCAGGAGACAAGTTCTTTACATGATCGGCAAAGAAGTGGTCGTCCACGCTCTGTTTGGACGCCTGCGAACATTAAAATCATCCGAGAGCGATTATCAAAGTGACATTCTAGAGACTGTTGTGAAACCCCTGTCTAATACCCTATTCCATAACAAGTAGGTATTGGGTTTTCCAGCAAGACTCGGCGCCATCCCATAAGGCTAAAACCACCCAAGCTTGGCTGAAGGAAAATGTGCCGGCCTTCATTGCGGCGAACAAATGGCCCTCCTCCAGCCCCGACCTCAACCCGCTGGATTATTCTCTATGGACCGAATTAGAGCTCAGAGCCTGCCGAAAGTCCCACGCAAACTTGGAGTCACTTAAGCGAGCTCTTGTCCGAGAAGCAAAGCGAATTCCTCTGGAAAAGATTCGTGCCGCCATTGATGACTGGCCAAATCGTCTAATGTATTAAAAACAGGGGTGGTCATTTTGAATAATAATTATATTTAATTTTTACTTACTATCTACTTAATGTTTGTTATTGTTTTTATAAATACAAGTTTATTATTTAAAAAGATATGCAACTTTTAATTTGTCTCAAAACTTATGAACACACGAGGTAATACTGAAGTAGGTACATGACATAACATCACGCCTTTCTTCTATAAGTTATAAGTCCCATATAATAACCGGTGAGCCTATTGCCATATATACCTACCGGGCACAACTTCAGACTCCGTGCTACCACTGAGATTTTTTAATAACCCAGTACTAATCTTATATTAGTAATAAAATAAAATCGTCTGATGATAAGATAAAAACTACTTGGAAAGTTATACACAACGAGACCGGTAGGAAAAGATTAAGAAACTCAGAATTTAATTTAAATACCGAAAGGGGACAGATTTCATCAAACGTAGATGTAGCCCAGGAGTTTGAATTTTTTTTTACTAATATTCCTATTAAAACAACTGAACATTTAGTCATCAGCAAACCTCTCTGTAACTTTGCTTAAGAACAACATAGAATCATGTCAATACGACTTTAGTTTTCGATATACGAATCCTCTAGAAATTATAAAAGTTTTTAAAGAAATCAAGACTAAATCAACGGAGGATCTTTGGGGCTTATCGGTAATGGTTTGCAAGTCACTTATCCAAACTGTAGCGCCATATCTGGCTGTGATTTTCAATAAATGTATAGATGACTTGTGCTTTCCCTGACCTAATGAAATATAGTAAGTTATCCCACTATTTAAAAGTGGTGACACTAAAGAACCTAACAACTATAGGCCAGTGTCTGTTTTGCCGGTTCTCAGCAAAGTCTTTGAAAAGTTGATGCTGTCTCGGATGCTTCATCATTTTAATAAACATTCCATCTTTCACCAACAACAATACGGTTTCACTAAAGGTCGTTGCACAACTGATGCCGGTGTCACTTTGATTAAGGAAATATTTGGTGCTTGGGAGGAAGCACAGGATGCTATTGGTGTATTTTGTGACCTCTCAAAAGCATTTGATTGCGTTGACCACGTAACACTTTTGCTGAAATTAGATCATTACGGGATAAGAAACTCTGCGCTCCGTCTTATGAAATCTTATTTAGAAGAAATACAGTTAAAGGTTCATATTAACGGTATTAACTCACAGGGCTCTGGGATGAATATGGGCGTTCCTCAAGGTTCAATATTGGGTCCCTTTCTCTTTTTAGTCTATATAAATGATTTGCCATTTATATTTAAAAATGAACCAGGAATGGTGCTTTTTGCAGATGATACATCATTAATTTTTAAAGTAGATCGACGTACAAATAATCTTGACGACGTAAACAGCTCCATTCTTCAAGTGCATAATTGGTTTACTATTAATAATCTAGCACTTAATGAAAAAAAACAAAATGTATTAAATTCAGTTTACCAAACGTGCGTAGTAACGATTGTGATATTGTTTTGAACGGTCAAAAGTTAGAATTTGTCGACGAGACAGTATTTTTAGGCATTACGTTAGAGAATAGACTACGCTTTCGGGGAGATTGAGCTCAGCTGCTTTTGCAGTTAGACAGATTAGACAGCCCACGGATGTAGATACAGCTAGGCTTGTCTATTTTAGTTATTTCCACAGCATTATGTCGTACGGCATTTTGTTGTGGGGTCGAGCTGCAGAAATAGAATCAATATTTATTCTGCAAAAGCGGGCTATCCGAGCAATATATAACTTACGCCGTTGCGAATCGTTGAGAGAATTGTTTAAAACGATAAATATTTTAACGGTGCCCTGTCAATATATATATGAAAATATAATGTATGTAAGGAAAAATAGGCAATTGTTTGAAAAAAGAAGTGATAGACACAATTTTAATACTAGAGGCAAAAATAAGTTAGCTATACCGCAATTCAGACTGTCCAAAGTACAGAAATCCTTTATGGGGTTAGGTATTAAATGCTATAATAAAATACCAAATAGCATACTAGATCTCAATGAAAGTAAATTTAAAACATATATTAAGCGCGAATTATGTAATCAAGCTTACTACACATTGACAGATTATCTTGAAGATAAGAATGTTTGGCAGCATGTTGGTTCGGCTCCACTGGACAATACTCAAATGTAGTCAGTAGTTAAATTCCAATAGTAGGTAATATAATACATAATTTAATACTTTAATTCTAATGTAGACAATCTAGTTTCCTTATGGCATCGAGCATTTCTTTCTTTATTGAAACAAAGAGTTTCCTTTTTCTTGTATAGAAGCACTATTTCTATGGATTGTCAGTATGCATATGTGAGCACCATGTTAGACTTAAGATCTTTATTATTTTTATTTTTATTTTAGTAAGTTATTAGTATAATGCGTCAAGCGTGTCTTTGCATTGTTCTTACATATGCGTACAGTATTGAAATATGTATCAGAGACATTGTAGAACATACTTTTTTAAAAGAGTAACGAATGGAGTTTCTTGCTCGTTCTTCTCCATTCGAATCTACGTTTTGGAATGAGCACCTAGCTTCACCTAGCTTCACTGACGGACTGACTGACAGACTATTATTTATTTTGTATTTGTTGACGTTTTAAAAGTACCAAACTATGGTTTAATTGAAATAAATGCTTTGACTTTGACTTTGACTTTTATAATACTTTGCTCGACCCTGGAATCGAACCCGAGATCCCTTGCCCGGCAGTCGCACTTGCGACCACTAGGCCAGCGAGGTCGTCATACTGAAGTGTAAGGAAGAAATCGCACCGAACGAAGAACTAAATCCTACCATCAATCTTAAATCTACTAACGAGTGTACCTCCACCTACACCGTCACAAGACTATCACCGTAAAGCCCTCATATATCTTTTATTTGACAAAACAGTCCCTTATTTGTTACTTAAAACAACATAAATTCCCTAAAAAACTCATGTAGGGTATCTTTGTTACAACTCTACCAACATTATTGTTTGTGTTTCATGACAAGTTTGACGGATTCCAGCTACGCAAGCCTTTCTATTTCAGTCCCAATGTTTTTAAAGAAAACACGTTAATCCCTACAAGTATGGGGTGAACCAGATTCAAACGCACTGGGGTGTAGTCAATTTAATTAATCGAATTCCAAAAAGGACCTCAGTTTAACCTGTATGTATGTTTGTCCGTGATCAACTCACGATTAATTGAACCGATTTTGATTTGGTTTTCAGAAAAGTGTTTGTTACATTTAGTAACAAATTTCAGTACATTAATTAACTAACTTAAAAAAGGAGGTCGATTTCTTAAAAGTAGTTTATGTAAAATTATAATATTTCTAATGTAGACAGGTATTTTTATTAAGTACCACTAAGCCAATATTTCGTAAAATAACACTAATATAATTAAATTATTAATTGTTTTAAAACTAGGCTTGTTCTATGTATTTTGAAAGGTGTCTGTGTTAAACCGTGGAACTTTGTAGTCAAGAGAAGTTTCGAAACTTAATTGTTCAAGGTCCTTCAGAGAAAGTTTGTTCTTGCCATTGGAATATGGGTTAAAGGTCGAACGGAAACCAATGCTTTAGTAATAAATGGAGGAGCCGTATCAAGTATTCACAATAAAGTTTTGTTAGATCAAACGCAACGTGCCTAACTGCCTATACTAATAAACAACAACCGATATACAAACACATCCAACAATCGCATGATTTATGTTTTAGCTCCAATTGTATGTTTAGTGAGTATACCACAAATCAAACATCATTTTAAATAAAACTACAGAATATATTCCATGGCAAATGTAAATTTTCATGTCCAAACGTAATACAAACTATTTTTACCACGTCGACTTACGCATAAAAACGAAACCTACAATAATTCAGGCAGACAGAATAAACTTCAACGAAAGTGCTTTTTTTGCTTTATGTTTATATTTACCATACATGCCGAAGCCCGGCGTAGGCTAGACAACACAACAGTTATAACGAACATAATAAAACACGACCGCGGCGTATGTAACATTTTTGCTTCATTTCAAAACGGCATCCCCTCGGGACAGCATTAAATTAAATTGAAACATACAGCTTATTACGAACCGTCTCCAGTGCCGGATTAGCCACGTAGCAAGAGTAGCAAATGCTACGGGCCCCGCGAATTGGAGGGCCCCGCGCTCAAATAGTATAATATTATAATAGTATTATAATATTTCGTAATTACACCACTTCAAAAGCAAGACCTATGAAGAAAATGTTTTGTTTACAAAACTACTACCAAAATAAATAAATAAATTTGCTCATAATAAATCCAGAAAAGTTTATTTGTAACAGTTTTGTTTTATTTAATACCCTAAATTTGAGAACCGATAGCAAACCAAGGGCCCCTTGACAGAATTTGCTACAGGCCCAGCGCTGGCTTAATCCGGCACTGACCGTCTCCAAGTATAACAGAGACGTAAGGGACAAGTTTGTTTAAACTAGTTTCCGATACAATAATGCGCATATTAATAAAAAAAATACGTAATGCGAATATAGGTGAAACGTAGTTGATGATAAACCCAAAAACAACGCTCAGATAAGCGTGAAACATATCTAAGTAACAACGAATACAAGTGTACATAAGATATTAGCTGGAACCTCTCGACTTCCATCAAAGTCCATATAAACAATTTTCGCGAATTAAGCTATATTATAAAAACGGTATACAATGCTAATGAGTAGGGAAAACCTCACAGGTGTATGCTAAGTCAAGAGGATGACATGTTAGTCACGGCATACTTCAGTGTACCTAATAAGTAGAGAGCTAATCTTGTAATTAGCATTATTAGACTCGGGGGCGCGCCTCTAATGTCAGGACATGTAGAACGTCCACACAAATATTGGAAGTTTAAGGAAGTTTTATTTAATACGTTCAGTTCGTGGTTATCGGATCTTAGATAACCGCGTGTTTGGTTACTAACAAGGAAATATAGTTACTGTTCAATAGACAATCGCAAGAGAAAGTCTCAAGATGAAGAGTTCAAGTGATATGCTCATCTTTATGAGAGATGTGCACATAGATTACAATAGCACAATGCTGTAGGCGTGCCGGCCATACTTTATTGGTGTTTGTCATGTCAATCTAGGCACAAATATCGATTATGAATGGGCAGGGTTCGTACTAAAACACAAAGCATGTCGGCGGAAAGAATCGCATACAAAACGAATTAAAATATCCAATTATTCATATTAATCTGTTTAATCAAACGAGATTATCATGTGAATGAAGCAGAAATACAATGAAAAATTGACATGGAAATAATATCGAAACACGAGGTCGTTACAATTACCACTATAATGTCAATCAGTTGGAAATTAATGCGACACTACAATGCAGTGAAACGATAAATACAATGTTGAATTAACCTCTCATAAATAAATATTAAAATTCAATCGGACGAACGTAGGTAAGTATATCTGAAATGATTTCATTACAATTACAAATTTCATTGATGTCAAAATGAACGCTGAGGTTTAAAACCGCAGAATGACAAATTGAATAAATAAAGTGCGGCGCCATCACCTGCCGTGTGCACTAAACCACAGCATCTGTGCCGAATGTGAGCCAAAAAAGGAAAACCGTTAATTCAAAATGGTAGCTGCAACTAAAAAAGTAACTTCCAATCCAATAAAAGTTTTAATGAATATTCAATATGTGGCACAAAACAATCAGCCGAAGTTGAAAATTTTCCGTCACTATCCTTAGTTATACTGACATGATCGTGGTTCCTCATCAAGTGTAGACTTCCTTAAAATAGCGCTACTGAGAATTGTTAAACGGACACTTCATCATCACACTCAACCAGTTCTAAGTTCAGACAAAATCTTCGAGAATGCACTTACAGAGAATGCTTAACATCACAATAGCAGCACTAACTCGGTTCAGCTCGAACGCCATCAAAGTCAGAATGCTAATATAGTTTTCAAATATTTACTCAAGCAAAACAATACATTATTTTACCATGTTTCGTTTAAAGTGCGGTTCTCAGTAACATTCGACTTGCAATATTTTACACGTTTTAGAAAACACTTCGAGAATTCGTCACACTTCAAAGAAATTTAACTTTTTTAGCTTTGCAACACGATATGCTCATATTTCCAAAACAGTTTACGCGTGTATGGTTACAACTTGTAACGCAATTTTTAAATGTTCATGAAAATTTTGCGTGACCTGAAATGACGGTATGCACGCAACTCTATTAATGTTCAAAAGAAGTCACGTTGTTCCCACCCACAAAGGTTCCCAGTTAACAAATTATAAAGTAATTATAGTTTCCATTAATGAAAGTAAAAACTGAATCATGAAGCAATAAAAGCATTCGACTGGCAAACAGAATTGGTTACAAAAGGTTGCTACTTGGAATCCGACCTCTGAACTCTAGGCGAAACCGCTTAAACCTGTCATTTTAGTAAGAATTATTGGAATATTAGTCATTTTTATTACACACTGGTTTACGTGGGCGTACTTTACGACAATGTAAATTCTGGAATAAAAATTTGGACCAAAGCTACTCTGTGAAGCCATCAAAATGAATTACATGTTTCGTTCCATATATTTTTTGTGTAAAAATGAGTATAAAACTTCCGCAAAAGTTGTACGTTTCTGAGCGCTTTTCATCCATTGACAACAGTCGAATTGAAGTCTTTTAAATCAAACTTTTCGTTCCTTTCTTTTATACGAATATAAATTCTTATTTTTCTTAGAAAACTCAATTCTGCCGACACACCCAATCGACATCTATTTTAAGTCTTCAAGTAATGTAGGTGTAACATGTAATGGAACATCACTGTACAACAAAACTGCTGTTTCAGAAGCTATTTGGAGTGTAAAAACATCAAACTGTTTACAATTATGACAAAAAGGGTCATAAGAGCTCGTGAACTAGATCGGAACTATAAAACTAGTCGCGCAGGTAATAAAAAGGCGACGTGAAAATATTTCTACTTTTTATAGTTTACTGAGCAGGTTCGGAACAGTACAATAAACCTAGGAATACACAAAATGATGAAAATTGTTTTATGATAAAAGCGAATTCCTTCGATAAAGTCTCATAAATATTCTGAACTGTTCCACGTCTCCCATGTTTGAACACATACAGCACTTCGTACGTTTCGCACGAATAGGGTAATCTGCATAATTTTATCCATAGTTTCATTTTATTAGATCCTTTCAGTAATTAAACGTTTTACAAGGAACCGCGCATGTTGATGGACAATTTGGCACATTGTCTTGTCGGTCAGCACGTAAACACACAGGTAAGTACTACCCCTATCACATCAAGTATTTCAACATTGAAGCAGTATCTAAGCACGAAGTAACGATGTATTAAAACCGCAAGGAATTATTATAATCTGCGGGTAACATGTTGCGGTCGAAGCCCTATTCATAGTCTGCTAAACCGAACGATATCTATAAAATTATGGTAATAGCCGCCTACCACCACCGTACCTCCGCCTCCCTCGGTCAATGGTCGCAAAAATGTCATAATATTTCACATTCCTATCGCACGCGTCACGGTCTGCGAAACAAAACAAACCAGGATTGCATATCTACAAAAACCATTTATCAAGAACAGCACCATAAATCGCTGGAACCGTTTTGTAACGTATATTTTACGGCACCCGAAGCAGATATATCATGCATTCCCATTCCCACAGCAAATGTATTTTAAAATGTTTTTATAAAAATTGGCACAATCTTTACGCAAACCGAGTGCTACGGAGGCGCGGAGGCTCGGCAGCGGTTTGGCAAGCGGACCTTGAGATCGAGGCTAACATGACGAAAACGACCAACAATGGGTGACCAAGCTGCAAAAAAAGTTTTTGCAACTACAGATTACGTAAAAAAAGATTCGCCTAGTCATTGTAACACGAAACTTTGTTCAATCAATTCTTTAGTTGGATGGAACAAATTGTTGTACTTCATGGTGCCTGGTCGCCTACCTTAACATGAAACATAAAGAGTGATTTATTTTTCTATAAAAAATGTAGGCGTGTCTGCCTTCAATCTGTCACTTAGCAGTGACCAGCAAAAAATCTGACATCACAATGTCGTCTTCAACGGTACAGAAAACTTGAAGTTCAAAACTTGAATTTCCGAAGAGATCTGAACATTGTATTCAATCGAACGACACGAAAACCCGGACCGTCCGCCAAGTACCTAACTGTTCTCTGCCACTCGGTACTATCCTAGGTAATCTGTAGATTGCTTTATGCGAAGTTTAAACCCCGATTTCCGAGCGACATAAATTCCCGATAAACGCAATCTAGATTTTATCTGGAATCTAGAATGTGTTCCGTGTTCATTTCCTGCGAATGTGCGAGAGATATCGCCGTGCCTCCTGGGAGGCCTTTTGTTGTCGTCATACTCATTTTCTTTATCGATACGTAGTTCAAGGTTTAGTATACTATAGGTTGAGAAGCATTTGTTATTTTTATAGTAAAAAAAAGATTGCCTGAACTGCAAACCATTACCGACTACTCATCAAACAACTTATTAAAGTGGATAGCATGGCTAGTACTTTATGATGGACACGAGAATAAAATTCAAAGGACGCTACAATAAATGTCTCTTAATTTAATATAAATCTAACAGAAATCAGCGTTAAATTGGACGTAATTAATGCGGAAGTGAAAAACGACGCAAATGTAATTCAATTGGGGCTGGCGAACACTCGAACATTATAATCGTGAAAACGTAAATTTGCAAACAATAAATTGCATAATTCCTTTAAAATTAAAAGTTAACCGATGGATACAAACAATCGGATTTTAAAGCCCGCATCGAGTTTGTATCGATTGAAATATATCGTATTACAATTTTATTCGCTGACCCAAATTTCAACGACCGCAAACGAAAACTACGCAGGTCCGTTGTGATTGGATATTGATTTATTTTAGACATTGTTTTAACAAAGGCGTGTATACAACATCATTCTGTTGTTTGTTTAGGGCTGTGTCCACAAACCATTTTATAATTTCTCACCCAAAACACCTGGGGCCCTACAAAATATACAAAACAAAAAATTGTTAACTTTTTCTACAAGTTTCTGCACAATTTTCTTTTTCACGATTCTATTTAGAAACAAAAGGAGCACGATGTTGAAATCTTTATTTGGCAAACTGTTATATTCCAATCTGAAGTAAAAATAGAAAGCTTAAAAACAAAATTGCAAAACAAAAATTGAGAAATCATTTTTTTTTTAAACGTGTATCCCAATATACGTGCTTCGGGCGTAGAAGTTACTCGAAAGTGTAGCTTATGTGGATACATTGAGCAGTCGGTCGTGTCGCAAGTCGCAATCAGTTCGGAGGAGCAACAAAAGCTTCGTATTGAACTCTAATCAGAGCATACGCCAAATTTGGAACGTTGTCAAACCAAATCTGTTCCATTGTGTGCCAATCTGGGCCGCAATACTATAGGCACGAATTTCGACCTGTCAAACTTGGTGTATCGAATTGGTACTCTTTTCACAGACGCTTGCCGAAGGGAAGCCGACATCGAAATAAAGTACTGCCCAATTAGGCAACAACAACGGGTAACAATGCAGTAGAAGACTTAGTAAGTTCTTCAATTCACTTTTAAAAACATTTGGAGCCATTACACAACTTAGTTAACAGCCAATTCAACTTTACATCGTTAAATGTTTCAGTTGAGCCAGCAAATCTTGTTTGTTAAACTCATGAATCTTACTTAAATTATGTTGTTAACTGCAAAACTCCGGCAGCTACAGCAAACATTTATAGGCTATAATCGAATACAATTATAACGCAGCAGCCCTATATTTGCATCGGAACAACAACACCGGGTATGCGTTTAATCAAGCTGATTCGAAGTAAACAGTAGCTGTACATCCGCACCTAGTGTTTTACTGCTCTCGGAATATCCTTCCATTTCGAAGGAAGGTCATGGCGAATATTGCTCTCACGGTTTGAGAGGACCGCGAATCGTCTCTCTTGGAATGGGGAGTGAAAGAGGATGAAAGATAGGTAACCTAGACAGTATTGAATATACATGTTCATGGCGCGCAGGAGAGAGAGACGGAAGAAAAGAGTAAAGAAAAGGAAAAGTATGAAGTGATGATGTGTATTACGGAGAAATGTTAAAAGATATTAATTGGCATTCTAAAAAACTCAAAATCATTAGTGGATGTAGTCGCATTGGCGTTAATTCAGAATCGAAATGTGTAGATAATTAATAAACCTTAATTCAATACGTATGCGACAATTATATATAACCATTCAATGGTTTTTAACAAACAAAACCTCTATTTCTAGGCGAGGTACACCAAGTGACCCCGGATACAGAAATAGAACGCTCCCCCATAAAACTCTCGCAAATTATGCTAATAGCCGAGAATTTAACTTTCAATTTCGACATCGCATCGAATTGATGCTAACCAAATTATCGTATCCTTAACAAATAAAAAGAAATACAGGGAAGCTTCGTTTTGAACGTATTCTAAGTCACTTAGCATACGACACAAACATTTCACACACGAGGCGATAAAACGGTAACATGATGATGTTCTCAGAAACGAGGATAAAAACTTTATTGCTTAACAAATTAGAGCTTATGACGTGTTTTGGAAATCACTAAATTATAACAGAAGCACGTCTCCGCGGCTGTCTGTAAGATTCATGGCAGGATTCCATTTCCAATAATACTTTGGTTTGTAAATAAATAACATTAATGCGAAGGAAGGGCCTCTGGTATTCATAACTTTGAACATACAAAAAAGAAATGTAAAAAATATTTACATCTTTATAAGTACAGAGTAGTCAAACTACTAGGAACACATAAAATGATAGAGTCAAGTCGCGGGCCAACCTATACTAGTAATTATGACGGCTTACATAAGAACCGGCGACGGACACGAGACGTGGGCGTGTCGCGCTAACGACATTCGATAGGTTCGACAGATAAATGGCCGGGGTCGCCCCGGTCATAGTTCAAAATCGCCGCGGCAAAGTGAATATTTGAATTTTTAATAAACGTCGATAAAAAGCCATGACGGTTTCGTTAATGGCGCAGCTATCGACTACCGATACGATGATGATTCGATTTCAATACTGTTTGGTGTCGTCTGTTCAAGTTATATATAACAATTTATATAAGAAATTAGAAGAATTATTAGTTTTATGGAAACAGTTTCTTTCATATTTGAACTGAACTTTGGTGAATACCATGTTCTATTTTTTTAAGAGCTATTCAGATACTTTGAAAAATCCTGAGTCAATTAGGCCAAATCAAGTGAGGAACGGACAGTTAGACTAGACTAGTTATGTATCAACTACTTATGTACATATGTATTTTCTTAATGAGGATAATATATAATTAAAACACGAGCCACAAGGGTATTTCCATATTATCTAGGCAGTTCATGTTTTATGACCCACAAGACCTTAACGAATGATGTTAATTAGTGAACGTCAAGTTTAACTGAGAAACACAAGAATTGTAGAATTGAAGATACTTAATCAAGTACGTGATTAGATAACAATAATGATTAAAAGAAATACCTAATAAAAAAGTATAAACCTGAAAGATCTTTCTATAATATGCCGATATTCATCGACATTCTTCTAATCTAGGCCCATACCTGAATCAGAAAACAGATAAACTATAAAAGCCAAATGTTCCTCAGGATCAAGATTTAATTATAGTTAAGGATCGTTATCATTTTAAGCTATGTCTTTTACGAGGTCACGGCTCATGGAACCGAATTTCTTGACATTTTCATACCAAATAGCATTTTCTAAAGTTTTATCAGACGCCACGATGCCAAGTCTATAGATAAAACTAACATAATTAAACCGAATGAAGATCAAGAGGCATTAAGTCATCAACTTTACAACCAAGTCTAGTTTTTAAAGCAGTATTACTAAATTACATCAAGAGGGTCCTTGAGTCTTTTAATCCGCGTACAATCCTACACAGGTGTCTAGACAGCTTATCATAACATACAGAATGAGAATATTTTACATGCAAACCTGTCTCGGATGATCTAGTTCTTCCAAATTCCTTTTCGGTTTTGAGAGAATGATTTCACATCCTTTATTGCTATGACCATTTCGATGCCCCATTCTGTACATTTCGCAAATTGATAATGCAATTAAGGCACTAACTTTAAAAGCAAACCTCGAGTCATGCATTTAGACCCTGAGGTAACTACTGCATGGCTCAATCAATGTTTGGTCTAAAATTTTGACCATTTATGATTCCATTATACCTCTAGTTACTTCGATTTAGAAAGAACATTGTATGTGAGGATCTTTAAGAGCTGTTTATTAATTGTGTTTTAAATCAAAATCTAGCTTTGATAAACCAAGTCGTTTAATATGTTACTTTTTAGAACTTCCAGAGGAGTGGATTGGACATTGACAAATTGTATTGGTCAGCATACAGTAGCTTGCGGTGGCAATCAAATAGGCGATTAACTGCCTCCTACTAAAAGATAACGGGTTCACAAATTATATGGTAATAAATCTATCCAAAGAACAATTAATTCATGTTTGATTGAAAGCAGATTAATAATCCCTATGACAGACGAGATCGTTTAAATATCAAATAGAAAATACTCTACTAGCCACACCTCCATGACGTGTAACGCCTACTGATATTCGGATTCAATTAACACCTAAAAGTAGGCGTGAAAATTATTTTTATGGCATAATAAGCGTGCTACCCACTGCATTGGATACAATTAGATCATTTTTGATTATCACTTCATCATCATAGTATAAAAAAGTCGCTATCCGCTTTATTTTTAAAACTACCCAACGGATGCGGTTTCTTTTAATAGATAGAGTTATTCTTAAACTGTCAAACACCAACCGGTCACCGGTGACCGCAACCTATTGTTATATAATTATGTCAATAATGACGGTATCTGACGAGTTAAGGAAGGTTTATATGTATAATACATGCATATTCTATCCGTGCGAAGCTGGGGCGGGTCGCTAGTTGTCTATATAACAAAATCAATTATGAGATACGACACGCCAAAAACAGTATGGTTACGAAAGCCTAAAGATGCAAACGTTTTTGAAGAAGACTATCTCTTATACTGACGGTGATGGGTAAGTAGGCAAGTACCTAGCAAGTAAAATCCACCATCCTATTGCGCCTACATTGCATATTCGATCAGAGTTGTATAAACGTCGATAGGACGTGCACCTCTGCGGTCTGTCACCACAAACCGCAATCATAGAACTAGTTAATTACAGGATGCAAGTACCTACGTATTCTATTATTAGCCTATAATTACCCAGCTAGACCAATAACTGTTACCCTGGTAACTGCTATAACCAATACGGGAAGTCGGGAACGTTCCTAGGTGGGTTCGTTTCCCTTGGTAATCATAATATCCGCGTAATGTAATGAAAATATGTAATTAAGTTTCAGACCGGTAGGTGCTCTCATTTCAACATGAGAAAGGTATTAATGTTACGGCTTTATTTACTTTTCGAAGAAACGAGTAAATTATGGTTCAAGTATAGGATAGTATGTTGCCGCAACCTCGTCCGCGTAGAATATTAAGTTTAGAACATAACTTTTGTTGGTTCAATTTACCAAAAAAAAAAGTAAAAGCCTATGTGACTCCTTAGTACATCAGCTATGTCCCAATAAAAGTCTTGCAAAATTGGCCCAGCCATTCCATAGATTAGCCAGTACAAACAGACAGTCAGACAGACAGTCAGAAATAGTATATAATAATGTTATTTTGGTATGTGTATCGTATGTATATTCATATGCATGTAATTAGTAAAAATTCATTTTAATATTACAAACAGACACTCCAATGTTATATTTATCTGTAAAGATAGATAATATGACTTCCTTTGCAAAGGTAAAAACATGAAGTGCTAGGTGAGTAGATGAGATAATATATTATTATGTGTACGAAAGATTGCAGCCATTGCATGGAAGGTATGTTTGTAGTTCAGGCATGAATGCAATGTTGTCACTTGGGCTTCTGTGACAGCTGGCAGTACGTCGCGGCCGCGACTGAGATAATGGGTGAAACAAACGCCCATTCGCTGACGATACAATGTATCAATGTGGGCGTGTCGTCACGATCGACATACATACATACATTACATACTAAACACGCACGTCTGTCTAGCAAACTAATGTTGTGTAGACGAGCGCATTCATCAAGCTAAATCTTAATGAATCATTTGGTTTAAACTACCCAAAAAATACCAACACACCTTTAATTTCTGCAACAGAGTTATACGGCTTTGGTCAGTAACGTTTTTAGTCCTATCTAGGTACTGCACTACTGCGAATTTAAAAATCGATAACAATAATAGTTACTTCATAGAAGCAAATTGAGACCAACGTTATTATTTGATACAAAAATCAATATTGTTCTTCGGGCCGTATTCCAATATTAGAGATTACATGCTTCAATTAATAATTTATTTTGTTGATATCCAATTTAGTATAGCGCGTGCCTTTAAATTCCTAAAGTTGGACAATAGTACGGTGTCGAGTGTAACGTTATCTGTGAGCCAAAGTGATAGTGGGGGCAAGTAGTGAGTAAGGTCGTGACCACAAATAAACAATGAGTTCAACTATTGATATTTTTCTACGTAATTGTGGAAAGTTTTTAATCTTACGTGAGTAACCCTGTGTGATCTCCACCTTAGAATGTTGCATGACATGCTGTTTATTGTACAAATTGTTTTATTGGTCTAGTATTCGAGACAGGGCGCCTTGTTGTACTAGTGATATCATAGGGAATTTTCCTGACTAGGTGAAGTGGGTTTTCATATTCAAGATTTACGGACTGGCCGGATCTTTCTATTAAGTTGCATAGATTGTTAGTAATGATGAGCATATTTCGCTATCGCAAGTATAAGTTTCTAGCAAGTTTAACTCGTGTGTTACTGACGTCGTGATTACAGTTACCAAAAGCTTTTATTAGTCCAATTCAGACACGTGGTTGAATGGCACTCCTTGCTCAACCTCTGATCTCAGCATTCAAAGCGTGCATGCTCACAATCTAATGACAACAGCACAAGTCGTGATCTACTGCCTTTGTAGATAACGCGGCAGCCGTACATGGTGTGGTGACATGACATGTGCGAATTTTGGCCACATTGAGTCACCTTGGAGACTAAAATAGAATCAAAATCAACGACTTCACTTAAGTTTTCTTTATATAGACTTAAGAGGGACCAGTTAAGAATAAGCTCTAAATGGACCGAAGTGCGACCTCACCATGAAAAGGTCTTATTATTGAAGAAACGGAAGCGCAAGTAGAACATGAGAAATGTGCAGCTCAATTAGCCAAAGAGTTTGTTATAATATAACCTAACCTACTTTAAACTTTTATAATAAGTGAATGAATAAGCTTGCACAACACACACGTGCCCTGAACCCAGCGCACAAAATCCGTGCGTGCCCAACTCCACAATGTAGACCGCAAGTCGTGATATATGATGGCGGACGAGCACGAAGCAGACAGATGTCTCCCTGATAAGATACCAGCGATACTTGTAACTATATTACTGTGATAACGAGCCCATCAAAATTATATATAGGAAAGGTGTAACGTTCAAATTAGTTTGTTCTTTATTATGGAGGCGTCATTTTTGAAAAGGGCAATTGTCGAAGTCGAAAGATTATTTTCTCTCTAAACTTCACAGCATAAGTGAAACAAACCAATAACTAGAATTATTAGGGACAGTCAATAAAGTTAATATAAAGAAAAGTATACGAAGTCGCAACTACGGAAACTCACGATATATCTTGAAGGCTACCCAAGCACTAACGTATTCTGCCAAAACATCTTTTCATGCAAAAGTACTCATTGAACCCTATTTACGGTACTGCATCTAACCAAACTCGGGATATGGAACAGTACTTAAAAGCTTAAAATATTTAAAACACAAGACATTTTATTCCATTCTTTATATCAACAATTTAACCGTCAAAGGATTTTACTTAGACACATCACATTTTAAACTGTCAAACACCAAGCGGTCACCGGTGACCGCAACCTATTGTTCTATAATTCTAAATACAAAACCGGTACTCGACGAGTTAAGCAGTTCTTAAAAATGTAAAATCTGACTTGTATGTTCTAAAGACAGGTATGGGCGTGGTGCAAATGGTTTGATTTATGAACATGTCAAAGGCGTGGTAGAACAGACTAGCCCAAATGGAATCAAAATGAATCTAAGATTAAAGTCTAATACCCTTTCTCTACTACTGTTATTGAATGGGATACACGGACAATATGTGGTATTGTAACTATGTCTTTCTGACGTTATTTTATTCTATTCAACAGTGTCAGCTTTTGTGTATAATTTTTCCACACACACAATATACGTCATTGTAATTGAATGCCTACGTTTGGACTCATTTTTAAACAGTTAATAGAATTTTCCATCGATCTAGTAAGTTCCAAAAGGTCTTAAGAAGCAGATAATATCTATGCGAGTGAAACAGTCCTTCGATTTACTCAGCTACAGTGTAGAATGAAAGAAGCGCTAAGTGGGATCTTAACACTTCAATTCAAATCAAAGAAGGACCTTCCTCATCGTATCGCTTAATATTCAGTGTGAAAGTCAAACAGGACAGAATACACATAAAACCGATCTATATTCAGTCACGTGAATTATAAATATAGCATACATACATATAATTATATTTGCTAGTTCAGTACGTCAATGGAAACCTATTGTCCTAAATAGATAATGTAGACGTGTGCGAGCGCATCATAGCGAAGCAAACTGTGATGACTGTCAATGTTAGTGACGTCACTCGATAAGAAATCTTTAAGAATGTTTATGTACAATGTCCAAATTGCACTTGAACATTTGTATTGATAAATATTTGTATAAATGTCATCATGTAAATCGCTTCTCATCCTATTCAAAGGTACTTAAAGCCATCACTCCAAGTAATTGATGTATGGGTCATTTTTAGTAGTTTCTCGTCGCCTCTGGTACATCCGTTTGTCATATCAACATTCCATCGTGTTGTACGTGGGGCGCACGCGCATCCTGGTCATTCTGCGTTATTTCGCTACTGTCTTAAATAAAGTTTATTATATTTTTTCTTATAGGAATTTAAAATCGAATTAAGTACCTAAGTACTTCGAAAACAATGCATTTATAGGAATCTACATAATATATATTATATACTACTTAGAGGTATATGAAGAACCTATGTAATTTTATAAAGCATCTATCAATTAAGTTATTTCTATTGAATAACAAATCACAAAAAGGTTAAACGTAATGTTGAGAGGTATTCAAGTACTGGAGCTGAGTACCTACATAAGTAACGTGGAATTCTGGAAATATCAAACACTCGAGTATTTCATTTTCTCTATAACAAAGAGAGAAATGTATAATATTAAACAAGAGTGGAAAATATTATCTAGATCAGAGCCACGAGTGGTTCCTTTATTTCAATACCGTGTGTAGGTATACTATGAATATAAGAATAACACAAATGTTATGATAGGTCGTCTGTTAAATTGACGTCCAGAGTACCAAAAGGGAGTACACGTTCCTTATTTGCTGATTGGCTATTCTTAACCCGATGAAACTGATATTTAACATCAGTTTAAGGCTAATGTGAAATGCCGATACGATGATAGACGATACATGCATATCAACATTCTAAAGGTTATTTCAGTAATTTGCGGAGTCTGCGAAATGTGACCTAGGGTTAGAACATTGACAAAAATATTGGGTAAGCAAATCATACGCCCTATACGCAGCTAAACGCGTACAAACTGTACGTTATCTGCGTCTGAGTTGACCTGTACCCTCACATTTCGCAACGACCGGCCCTCACTATCATGCATAATAGAATTAATTCATAAATCATGCTAGTAAGCGTATGAATGGCGGTCAACACACTCAATGAATTGCGTTGCAAACTGGTTACTTAGATACACTCACCGTCTGTTAGGCTCCGAAGCCCGAAGCTTGATATTATGCATCACTTTCGCTACTTACAATGCTACACGAATGTGCCGTTACACTTAAACTAGTTACAGGGACACTATTGTCACAGCGTGATAGACAATTTCTCTATCGATACACTTTTGACTGCTGATATCACGAATCGATCCTATCAGACAAATCTTGATTAATATGATTAAAAATGACGTTAACAGTGTTAATCTAATTTAATTTTGTATCCACTTAGGCAAATACTTAAAATATCTAAAGCAATACTTCACAACAGCTGGTGTAATGGCCCAACCGAAAGAAGGATTTCGTCCGCTAATCCGTCAGTGTCGGCGGTTGATGAATCGGTCCATTCTCTGTATTACACCCGATATCAGAACAAGGTAGATATACGATGTATTAGATGGCTGATGCCGAGATAGGTAATGTTCGATACATATGTGTATACAACGTCATTGATACCCACACTCGCCAATTTATTATGGACATCGTTCATATTTAACGATACAAAAAGCCATAATATGTAGGTCCAGTTATCTTATTTTACAAAGTCTCTAATAAAAAGCTAGGCTCTGTGCCAGTCAGCCTACTCGGTGGATTTTTCCTTAAAATACCGTAAATAAATTCTTAACATGATAATATTTCAAAGTTAATGGAGCAAGAATAAATGGAAAGCGAGGCTTCTACATCGAGGTTCGTGACCTTTTCGAAAGCATTAAGCTTTAAGTATTTTCATCAAGACATTTATGACTAAGTAAACATTTTATTTTTTCAACACAAGGTACTTTTTCAAAGTGATTTAATCTCGTACAGACTTCGCAGATCACAGTTATTAAAACAAAAAAATATTCATAGAAAACCGGCGAGTAATGGCGACAGCATAACAAAAACATATTTTTAGCTGACACGAGATTACAAGTGCTACATGAGTAGTAAGTAATGTTATTTGTCCAGAGTACTTACTCTGCAATTTATGAAGTAAAATGTAATTTTAAAATGGCGAATATCATAAGAAGTCGAGTGATTGATTGCTACTGAAGACTCTCATAAAATATATCTAGAATCTAGAGCACAATCCGCATTTACGGAGATGAAACACAATTTTTCACCATTTTCGAAGAGATCGAAATTTTCTTTCTGCGACTGAATATCTCATGGAGCCAAATAAAAACCTTGAATGATGTTATTATAGAAAATGTAATTAGGTGCTCAAAAAATGAAACGAAACCTACTAAATATAACAGATTTCTTAAGATTTCAGAAAACTGGGAAGACATTTTTTTACGATTTACCTAAATACATAAATCGGAATAAGGTATTTAATATTAACTAATTTTAAACCTAATTAGAAAATGAGTCTTTTAACCACAGCCTTGTACGTCGCAGTGCACCGTAGTTTAGTTTGTAAATACATCAACCATTTAGGTACTAATTTTTATGATTAACTAGGTATCTCTGAGTATCTAACTATTATTATAGGTACTCAAAACCATCCAACTTAGGGTTACCGGGCCTCCGGCTCGAAGCGCAAGAGAAGGAACGGGGTGGTTTTTAGTTAGTAAGAGTCTGATACTCCCTCCCGCCTCACCCAGGCGGGAGCAGTCATTCGATAATTTTCCCCCCTAAAAAAAACCATCCAACTTGCTTCCGCAGTAGACCTTAGAAGCCTAAAAACTATCAAATTCACTTTCTAATAACTAGAGAGATACGAAATAAAACCATCTCAAACTATCCTGAAACGTAAAATGTTCGTATATATCCGAATAGAATGTCGGCTTCGAACATTTTGGACAGGACTCTACTTACGTGTAACAGATAGCGAATTAAGCCAGCATGTACCGACATGTTATCTCGATTAGTCAGTTAGCCAGGGCTAACGAAAGTTTAGAGCTAACCACCCTGCGGCTCATACACTTGATTGTTTTGTGTTCGACTACAAACTTCACTGGAATTTCGGAACCCTGTCAAAGTGCTTTCGTGTTTAATTTGTAAAAGGACTATATTGGGTTAGATTTAAGTTGTCTTTTAAAAAATATAAACTCATTAATGATAACTGAAATGTTTCATTTGATCAGCAGACGAAGTTTACACACAACATTTTTACTATTATGGTATGTTTTCTAACATTCAGGTCTGGAAAATACAATGGTTAAACAGCTTTTTATCATTATGATTAACCTAGACATCATACATCTACTAATCTCACTGATTCAAAAATATTTAAATATAAAAATCGCGTTACATACAAACGCTACGCATATACAGGAAGACTATTAGTATTTGGAATAAGCTATGTTTGTATAAGATAAATTCTAATCCCTACGGACAATATCGTGGGTGTGGGTTGTGATATATGCTTAAGAAATACCTATTGTAATGGACTTAACAGCAGTACAAGTACAATCTACATAATATATCTACATAATTGGTAAACCACACGGTCCATCGCTAATCCTTATAATGGGTAGGAACCCACTTATGTTTTCTTCTCGCGTAAACATGACAAAAAGATTAAATCAATAGATTATGCTACCAAAGAAAAATTGTATCAATAAGTAATGGATAAAATACGAAAAGGCTACCTTTTACCTAGATGTTAAAAGTCTCAGTTCATGCATACAGAAGGGGCATGTGATGAGGAAATATGATGAATGACAATACACAATCGACAACTGAATTAAAGCGTGTATGAATGGATGGATGACAAAGATGATGACCAAAGACAAGATGGATACTGGATAGATGGTTCTTAACTGAAAATCGCGGGTTACTCACGTGAAATTACTGACAAAGCTATAGTAATTTCGAACCAAAGAGGGGTTCTTCTTTATGAGCAGATGTCGCGCTGCTAGTAGGTACGAAGAACCCTTCAGTAGAGCTTTTCTCAAAATTTTCACGTGAGTAGCCCGCGATATTTAGGTAATTTGGATAGATGGTGTCAAGAACTACGAGCATACCAATATGAGTGAAAGAAGGTTTGTGATAGATAAGTACTAAGTAGACGTAGATTAAATGTAAAATTGTATCAAAAAATCATGTCCATTTAAGTATTTTGTCAAATAATTTTCAGATTACATGATCATTTAAATACATAATTAAAGACCGCTTAACAAGACCTTAATCACGATTGTCGTAATTATCGAATGCAATTTACATTTTCATCAATCGAGCCGGGAACGTTGCAAATATTTTAAATTGATTACGAATATTCAATTATTATTGTAATGTCAGACATATCCACTTTAAAATAACACCTTTTAAATTAGTTAATGGATTTATTTATCAGCAAAAAACACTATATGGGATTCCATGAAAGCGTATCGAAAATTTAAAACGCTTTAAAAGGTTCCCGATCGTTTCCACTAAAACCCCCTCGATCAATGGCGATATAATAAGCCAGGTGCACCCTGCAGGTGTGTTTATTCAGCTAGGTAATATCAATAATATTATTATTTATATTAAACTGCTGCGCCATCATAATCATTATTATTTTTAATGTTATAATAGCCACCGAGGCATTTTAAGACGCATCGTAATGGTCATCGACGGTAAAGGAAAGGACGCATCCTTTCAACATAAATAAATATTGATATTAAATACTACCTACTACAATATAATAAAGAACCGGTCATGGATGTCCAGCAGACTTTTATGAAAGCAATTAAAAAATTACATGTCACGAATAATAAAATACTGACGAAGTACGGCTACGTAATGAAAAAAATATGCGACATCCACCGCTGTCGTGTGATGGATTATGTTCCAATCTATTTGTGAAAGGACATAGAAGACCTTTACTCAATAAGTAAATGATGGCAAGCAGCCTTTATAGTTTTTAACCAACTAAACAAGTTCATGAGAGAGTGTGACGTTATTAGAAGGTGTAAATATGAGACTGTTAGCTAGTAAAGGATACTAGTTAGTTATTTTCTGAATATTACCGTTTGGAGACTGTTTCGTCGACTCTTAATCAAGTTTTATTCTATAGTTATCTCTCGCTATTATGAATATATTCCAGTAGCCACTGTGTTATACCTTACTGATCGGTACAATTATACAAACAACGCAGAACTCATCGTAATTCTTTGTATGATTCACAGACCCATGATAACTACAAAAGTATACTGACTCAATATTTTAATGACTCAATCAAAACACCTACATACACGCGTTGACACAGCGAATTCCAGTCGCCATTACAATGAAATTCCTTCGTGTCAACGACATCTACTACGACATGGCAGCTTAGGCCACCCCCCTTATTTTTGGCGTAGAAAGTAACTGATATTTTGTATCAAACGGTGCGTGTTGCCTGTAGCAAAGCTTGCAACCGTATGTGAGTCACAAAAAGTGCAACGAATCGGATATGCGGGCAAAAATCCCATTTTCGCGAATCGAATCACGTGTGCAATTTCTGATGATAAAATCACTGCGAAAATGTAGCTATCTAGGGTTACAGAGGCAGGCAGTGACCATTTACAAAAGCAGTAGCTTGCCATAACATGATGGATGGAGGAACCGGTCCTATGCGTGCTAATGATCACACGACCAGTTCTTTTAAAAGGAGCGAACCCTGGCTGGATTCGTCGAACGGTAGGGTGTAATGTCAATGAACCTTACACCAAATTATCTGCAATACCATCGTAGCTTTTACCTGATAATGTTAAAGGCGGCATTGAGCCCGCGCAACAGAATTACATACTTTTTAACTCATGTTATCGAATCGTCGGAATTACTCCGATGGAGTTTCTGATTGCTCAGGCCCACAGTTATCACATAAACGAACGCGAATATTTACAAAAGTAACAAGCGATTTCACGAGGTCCGCTCTTTGCAAAAAGAATACCATGTCTCAAGTATGAGCACGGCAAATGCGTCTTTATTTGCATTGTGAAGAATTCAGTATTCTCTAAATGTAATTGGCTAAATATTTGCTGAGCAACGGTTGGATAAAACCCATCTTTATTTACTTAACAACAATACAAGCTTTGCGTTAACGTTTCAAATGTGAATAAGAAGACAAATAGAATGTTTGTAACTTTGGTAATGTTTTAGTTCGGAATATCTAATAAAAATAATGTTTCACGGCACGCAACCGTCAAACTGTTTACAACCGCTTATGTAGTGACAGGGTGTTTGTTTTCCATATCGTTATTTAAATAATTTATTGTTTGAAAACATTATGATCACGACTCCGATATACCTATGTAAATACAATACGTATAGTATAAACGTTCGTGGCTGGGGAGTACGTGCGACCGCGTGACGTGTGCATTGCGACTGTCGTACGAATATCTATTCGAGCTGGCAGTGTGAACGGCCACATGCACATTATACTGAAAACGAGATCATGTTTCTAATCAGCTATCGCTTAATCAACTTCAAAATATCATGTTACGGATTGGTTGACCAAAATAGCAACTACCTGTGTAGTTTAAACTGCATTAGTATTTACTTTCGCAGTTAATATGGCTGTTTTTATAGCAATCTTGTGACGACTTTTAACCATAAAAAAACATATACACGAATTGAGAACCTCCTCCTTTTTTGGGATTGGGATGTCGGTTAAATAGGTTCTCAGTTTGACGTGTATGTAATATTTATGTATGTATGTTTGTACGGCATTAAGCTGAGCTCTGGCTTTTTTGCGCCGTTTTTACTGTTTTTTGCTATTTTTTCCGTGTTATTGTATTTTGTGACGGTGTTCTTAATTTTCCTTTCTTTCTTTCTTTCAATTATCTCGCGATTGGCTGAACCAAATTTAATGCGGTTTTTGGAAAAGTGTTTGTTACACTAGGGATAGGTTTAACCGACTTCAAAAACAGAGGGGGATGAGAAGAATCATTTTATATTTCATCCTTTATTATAAGCGCGCATTTCAGCTAATCAGAAACGACTGTGGGTAACGCACCTGCTACATTTTCTAATAATGCAGATGTCCTTTTGCGGTGGTGACCAATTGCCATGCCAGGTAGAGTGCGGCTAGGTTTTTTGCCGTCGCTATAACCAGTACGTAGGTATACGTGCCTTACGTATTTTAATACAGAAAAACGTCTAATATTCTTCGTATGGACGTTAAGATTGCTAAGTTAACTTTAAAGTTGTTTTTTCTTGTATCTTAAGATGTGTGAATAGAAACTTGTACTGCCTATAAAGCCTCGGTTTTGTGTCGTATTCCGCTGCCATTATCGTCAACTGTCGTCCTCATAAATCGAAATATGAGAATAATGAAAATAAGGTTACATACAGGGAATTATACCTATAACATCGTATGTAGGGAGCGCGTGTTCTATAACCCCAATTTTAATGGTGACATTTTAGGTCAAAAATGTTTCGTTTCATGTCCATCGCATTATGTATAATAACACGCCTGTTATTGCTTGAATGGGTAGGCAGGACATAACTACTTTCACTAGATTTAAAATTTCTATTGTGTTCTCTGCGAATCTGAGACCTCGATGTCGGTAGTCGCGTTTGCAATCACGCGACTAAAGAAGCAATCTGGTTGCTACCAGACTCAGTAGAACAATAAACAACTTTGCAATACTTCATCAGGAGTTATAATATCATTTTTAGAAGATCTAATCTCATAGATTATTAATATTCAGATTTAGACTGTAATTGGATCACAGGACAATCACTTTTACTGCATGTTTGAAAGTTTTAATGCCATATAGGAAAGAAAACAATAAGATAATGGATGTAAACAAACAAAAAGCCAATGAATGGCATGAATAGGTCCTTATTACGTTGTTGAATATTTTTGAACATTCATAGCTTTTTAGTTTTTTATTAAGATAATGAAATAATTTGCATATTTCTTTTGATAGGTAAAAAACTATGAGAATAAAACTGTCATATTATTCTTATATGTAATAAAAACACAGTTTAAAGTCCTATAAATGGTTAGAAAAACATTCAATTAGTTGAATGCATGTGATGCTAATATAAAATTAGATTTTTATGTAACTATGCAACTACTTTAATGTATGTAAATGATATTCATATTTCTTTAGATATTGGTTAAAAGGTTACATTATAAGGAAATGAGTATTTAAGTTGATGGGGCTTTTAATAGTGATTGAATTGATACAATAATTATCCCAATTCTCTGGAATTCAACCAAGTATGGTAATGGGCTCTTCCTGTATTTCAAAGGACTTTTTACCAATAATGTTATAGAATAGTTAAAAAGGTGGTGGAACATCGTAGATGAGTCTATCTTTTATGGGATAAAAAGGTGTATCACCATAAGTTCTAGGTATGGGTAGTAATTGACCACTAATGGACATATTTAAGTATGAAATTGATTGTTTTATTGTGAACCTAATAAGATATCGGCTGTAATATTATTGAACCATAAGTTTCAGTATAGTATTCGGCAATAATTATTGTATATAAATAATTTGTTACAGATTCATAATATTACATATTTGTATTGTATAAGGTAAAACAAATTAAATTGAATTCATGTCTTATTGAAACGAACAGTTAGAACAACAATATTGTTACACTCAACTACATAATTATAATTATCATATGTATGCCTACAGTGAAAGTTTAAAACAAAGGACCAATGTGTGGCCTACTTACTTATTTGTTTGTCCCTCATTATCTCCTAAACAGAATGACGTATTACCAAGGCATTTGGAAGTAATATAAGCTAAGCTTGATTAGACATCTTCAGACGTCGTAAATATAAAGATTACATACATAAACATGAAATCATCGCGCGTTCGTGTCAGTCGAGCAGAAAAAATAATTGTTTTTACATGAATATAAAAATGTACATGCCAGATCACGACTGAGGATAATGTAGTGAACATTTTTAACGTACACCGAGGGTCTGCCTCGACGTATCGTTACTAAAACATCTGTTACATGACTAACTAACACAATAACATTTATTTCATTGCATGTTTCGTTTTCAACGGCAAAAAACCGAGGTGTGGAGGAAATCAAAGCGTTATTTACGTGAGAACTTAACAGCTGTGGCAGACGAAGCACCGGCTAGCCGCCGGTTCGTTCAACAGCCACGCCACTGAAAACCCTATATAGGCAAATAGGTTACAACACTGACGAAATTTTTCAACTCACTTATACTAAGCCAAATAAAATAATATATACTTAAAAATTACACACTTACATGATAACACTGATATCATCCAACAACAAGCGTCATAGCGATCCAAAAACTTGTATCACTGCATAAATAATCACAATTCAACAAGGAACATTTTGTACCATCAAACGTAAGATTACACAAACTACTTTTAAAACATTAATAACTCATAATATATTGCACAAAAACTTCTTCCAAGCACATACACAAAACAATGATAATATTTATTATGTTATTATCACAAATATAAACGAAATATCACAAACGGATACCACTTTTCTACTTGTCCTTGCGTTCACATAAATTGGCAGCCATCTTGCGTTCGTATGAGCAGGGAGAAATGTTGCTAGGTTTTAACAAAACTTTTCCAACTTTATAATTTAATGAAACTAACTTGACAGTTCAATAAAACTTTTTATTGAGTACCTAAGTACTACGTGCTTAAATGAACAAGTCAATCAATGGAGCATGTATTTATTGCATCCATAATGTACAGATACAGGTGGTTAGAAAATACAATAGTAACAATAACGGACCCTGTCGGATACAACCATTTTGTGATAAAATATCATAATATTAAAACAACCATAATTTGAATTTATTCGTAATCTTCGATGGCAGAAAAAAATTATTATTTTTTCAATATGTTCTTTGTCATAACAATTACAACTTTATTGACTGTTGTCGAAGTTATTCAACACAGTAAATATTATACATAATGTTTGAACCATTTATTCAACGTAAAGATATAAATAAGAATGATGAAGCTTACTGTGTACTTTTATTTCTCGTTTTTAGCACTCTTTTTTGCCATATTGGCTTCGTAAAGCAATTTATTAGATAAATATCTGCCCTTGTAGTTGTATGTCTTGACTACGGACTTTATGACTAATAATGTAAGTCCTAATATTACGGTAAATTATAAAAGGTGGCAACTCTTAGCAATCCACAGACAACTGACTATTTTGTTTTTTCTGAGTGCGATATCAAACCATACAGCCAACAACAATATTAATTTGATACAAAAAACCATTGAAATATTTAATATCAGATTAGTAGAAATTTTTTGAAAAATGTACCTTTATTGTAATTATAATCTACTATCTAGGCTCGAAAATAATGTTAAATCGTGACACTTTACGTCAAAGTCATCGGTCAAAACAGTTTTTGTCAAATTTGTCAATCAAGACATTTAATTGCCACTTTATAAAGGTTTTTGAGTTGCCATCCCACAAAAACAAACAACTATTGAGAGTTGAGACTTTCAAATGTAGAGAATTCTTAATACGCCTAAAAAGTGATGATGATAATGAATAGGGAAATAATACTTAGCCAGTTAATGCCAAAGCTGTTATACTAAACTTTAGTGGTAGTTTGGCATCATTTATTTCATTATATTATCAATAATTCAACAATTTTTTCCAACGAATCTTCACGAAAGTCCACTTCAGATGCCCTTTACCGACCGCCACCGAGGTTGTAAATACAGTTTGGCAAAAAGAGTTTGATGCGATGACAGTTGAAATGACTTGGACTGAATCATCCATACCTATTATACTCTTTAGAATCACCCCTTTAGACCTTTGTCTTGGAGTAGTAATCTAATAGGCTACTACAGGTACGATACTATCGACCTCAATCAATACCTGTCATTCCAAACTCTTTTGTATTTTTACACATATTAGATCCACGACGCGGCAATTGCCGCAGAATGCTGCTCATGAATTTGAGCCTCTAGCATGGTTTGAAACTAGTCGGGTTCCTCGTCAAATAATTACGCGAGTAAGCCATTTTTTACTATGTACTTAAATACGTTTTTATCAACTTCTTTCTTATCCATAATTATATGGTTTGTCTTGACGTGTATGCTCTAGGTGGGAGGCGCACTTGGGCAATGAACACCTAGGTAGGTACAGTACCGTTGTACTCTAGTCGAGATCAAATAAGGGCTTACATTATATGGTTCATATAAATTAGTAATTATTTTATTACCTACTGTAGATAATCTTCAGGATCTACTAGGAACTAGGTTTATCTCTAAACAATACATACAAATATTAGAAAACACTCAACTGCAGTTTTAATAGTCTGCGACTGTGTGTGTAGGTTTAATAATGAATGTTATTTTCTAGTTCAGGCAAATAAAGAAGTAAATAAATGAAACCACAATATGGCAGTATTAGTAATGTTTTATTTTGTGTTTTTTTTCCCATAAACTAACTTACAGACCATAGGTCTTACAAAATACATCTTACAATCGAACAATGTTACGAACAAACTTACTAAAAGATGAACAAGCAAGTTTAAGTTTAATTAAAAATGCACATTTTTCTGAACAGTTTTCTTTAAACACAAAGTAATTATCACAAAATAGTAAACTAGGCCTTCTAAAACGAAGGTTCGTGTTAATTAATGGTTCTTAAGAAGTAACCTCTCGCTTCCGGCCGTGGTGGTGGCCAGGGTCGGAAGCGAGAGTGCGTGGGACATCGTCAACTCATTATAAAAGAGGTCGCGAAAAGGCCACAACGCTTCCCTTTACAATATTTGCGCCACGCGCGGAAAGGAGCTTAAAAATGTGTGGCCACAACAAAACATGGTAGTTTAGATTAAAAAGGCACAAAGGTGGGGGCGACTCTCAACACTTACAAGCCCGGGCTGACAAGGGTTCTAGTACCCCGGCAAGAACACCCTGTGGTTAACACATCATGTGGGTACATTACAGAACTCTCCACCGTTCCCAATGGTGGAGGAAATTACATCTACACACGATACAAAACAATAGATGAATGGTAAATTATTTTTAAACATAGATTTTCTTTTTTTACATTTTTCTCGTAATAATATCAACTTAGATATAGCCAATAAATCATATAAACGATTTAAAATACTAAGAAGTAAGTACCAGATTAACATAAATTGAAATCGTGTCCATTCCTAAAATGCATTTGTCAGATGGAGTCAAACATTAGTGACTAGACAACTTCTCTCTCACACACACACAGTCCTGTGTCTGCCGGCGGACGGCGGCGGAATAATTTCAAGTAGAAACTCATCGTCATCTTGTTCCAAGTCGGGCGAACCTCCCACTCATTTCACTAGGCCGGGACTCTTTGGGTAGTCGCACGGCAGGAATATGTGCATTAACTTCTCTATCTCGCTGCGACACAGCGGACAGCGGTTGCATCTGTAAAGAGGGAAGCGAATATTAGTACTATGAAACACAATTTCGTTTCTATGACAGTAATTATTTATTATTTATTTATTTTCAGCCATGATCGTCCCACTGCAGGGCAAAGGCCTCCCTACCCTCCTTCCACTCCTCTCTATGTAAAGCATTTTGCGGATGACAGTGATTGTCATCTCCAATTTCATCTTATTTCTGTGTAAACTTGTGATATTTACCTGGGAGCGCAATTTTCGCAGCAGACGACGTGTCTGCAGGGCAGGAAGAGAGTGTCGATGGGCTCGTCCATACACACGCGACACGCCAGCGCCTCCGCGCGACACCCGCCGCTGTGGGAGCGAGACCGGGACTCCTGCGGAACAAGAGAGGACATTGTTACATCATTTCTGGTAGAAGAAGTAGTTAGACGTATGGTAGTAGATGAAACAGTTTTTTAGCACTGCACGGGTTTTGGCTGCTCTAATGATGTTGACAGAATGAACAAATATAGGATTATGGGAGTATTTAAGTTGTACTTTGTAGAGTATTTATGTTGCCCTAATAGGAAAGATTTTTGGAGACGTGCTTGACGTGTTATTATAGGTAATTAGTTGCAGAAGTTAAGGTAACTTTTGTCTACCCCGACAAAGACTTGACTTTATATAAGAGTAAGAAGTCGGTACATAACACCGACATACCTTGTGTTCCGAGCCCGAGGCAGTGCGGCGTCGAGTGCGCGAGTCGTGCGGCGCGGCGGAGTGTAGCTGCGCATGCGCGGCGCGGCGCGCGCGGTCGTACACCTCGCGGCACGTGCGCCGGATGTCAAACACATAGCGCCGCCCGAGAGTCGTCGAGTCGTTGAAGATTGACGCTATTGTGCCCTGGAATAAAGTTGTACATACATTAGTATTCAATGCTGCCTCGTTGGCCGAGTAGTCGCAAGTGCGACTGCCGGGCAAGGGGTCTCGGGTTCGATTCCCGGGTCGGGCAAAGTATTACTGGGTTTTTAAAAATTCTCAGTAGTAGCACGGAGTCTGGAAATGTGCCCGGTATATGGCAATAGGCTCACCCCCTATTACATGGGACTCATAACAACTAGTGAAAAGTGGGTGTTACATTGTACTGTGGTAGAATGTGCACCTCTGCCTACCCCTTCGGGGATAAAAGGCGTGATGTTATGTATGTATGTAGTATTCAATGCAAAGTGAATTGTGCTCGGAAGTGATAAGTTGAGATCGGTTTTCTAAAGACAACTTTGATAAGACTTTATCATCATCAAGTACCTACCTACAGAGTTAACTTGAACTATCGAACTTCCTCTAATTATTATCAGTTTAATTACAAGAGGATAAAGTTGAAAATCTATTAGAGATCTTATCAGGGTAGCTTGATGGTCTCAGCATAGGTAGTGACACATAGATTTTCCTACTAGGTATCAAGCCGACCTCCCAGTGCATATATGTACGACCCATTGTTATACATACTAAGTAGCACTAAGTATTAATATGTGCTTGTCATTAATTAAATGATATTTGAAGGATTAATTTCTAGGTGTCTTATCAAGTAGGTCGCCCTATTGTTAATGCTTTTAACTCCTAGAACACCTAAATAAGTCTCTATGAACGTGTATAAGGATCTTCGCCTTCCCCCATTCATCCGCGAACATTTACAATATTAGATTAGTACACTTTATAAGGATGTCCTATTGCGTAAGGTATCCCATCGTATTGCCTATTGGTGTGGGAACGAAGTGGCAATTCGTTTGACGTCATCTACATCTGACCATTCAGGATGTTATATACGAATTCTCGCATAAATTCATTAATCATAACAGAATAATAGTTTCAACTAGCATTAGCATTTTGATGACGTAGACAATTTTCTCACGCTGGATTATTTTTATTAGTTCTACGTAGGTAGGGCCTTATTTGGTGTTTTCAAGACTTTAAGATACATATTGCATTAGCACTAGGTTACGCGACGTCGCTGCGTCTGCCCACGCTGCTCATGAGGAAGAGTCCCTCTATGACTCGAAACTAGTAAAACTTTTAATCTTATATTTACGTGATTAACTCGTTATTTCTAGTTAATTTATATAATTATACTTTATGACTACCAGTCTAAACATTGGATGATACAGCAGAGTTAATAACAAGTTACGTTCGCAATAACTTCCAAAAAAGTTCTTTAGGACTTTAGAAGTATATTATTATTATTAATGTAATATACAAGCACACATACGAGCAACTACTTACAATTGCTCCACAATCCACAATCTACCTACAAATGATTATTTTTCCGAAGCCACTTCATTAGGTGCAAAGTCCAATGTGGCAACACTAGCCGATTGTTATGACAACCGAGTTGAGGTCGAATACGCCGGGCCCGACCGGGAACATTGGATGGTACAAAGTGCAAACATGTTTTGGTCACTTCTACTAGTGGACTCATTTAATTTTATTGTCCATAGGTAATATTACTTACTGACATTCGAGTCGATATGGGAACTTGAAAACTTCTAGAATCTAGAGAGACTGTGTTAATTTTGCAATAGAAGGAAGCTATCATAACTTGTAAATAATAGGGGTTCTGAAGTTGCAGGTAAGCATTATGGGAGAATTGAGGTACTCTCTTTAAAAATGACGGAAAATGGTGTCCAAAGATGTAATATTAAAGTTTATGTTTACTTCTTCTGTTGTTACTGTCCAAAGTTTATAGGAGAGAGGCTGAATACGTGACTCGGAGCATGAACGAATAAAGTAGGTAACTGCGTTGCATTTAATGCTATTTCTGGTCACGTTTTAATTTTGGGTCAATTAATTTAAATACCAGAAATAAATAAGCCCTTTTCTAATGAAAACCAACCTTTGTTCGTCGATTGAACCTACAACCGATTAACTCCACATACCATATTGCGAAGGCATTAGGGTCTACTTTCCTTTATCCTACATAGATACAAACAGCTACCCCTTACTCATTGTTCTTTAATAGACTTTCAACTTTATCTTCAACATCATATAACACAAAATGTATGTTCAAAAATCTTGTTCTTACTTTCAGATCTCTAGTGAACTGCTCAGTGACAGCAGTTCGTACAGTCTCGCAGTAGTAGAAGGCATGTTTCTCCGTCACTGCGCGGTACAGGGCCGCTGCCTGCCCAGACGTGGCCATCTTGATGTGAAGAGTTGCTTCATTGCCCTCGTCCGTCACGAACGACATTTGGAAGTTGCGCCGGAATGGTTGCGCGCGGTGGATTGCGGTGTATGCGATACTGGAATTGGAGAAGGGTTCATAAGTAATGATTTTTATGCAGAAACATTGCATTAACTAATAGCGGTGTTTGATATTTGTATTCTATTTGGTTACTTTAAGAAGAAACATGGGAAAAGCCACAGACAGTCCAGAGGTCATCATGAAGGAGGCTGTTTTCAAGTCCTTAAATTCAAGAATTTCCTCTAAAGCAAGAACCATAAAGTCATAGGGAAGCTAGAAGCTATAATAATTTGTCTTTATTTCCACAACATCAGTTTCCTCATAAAGTTAATGTTCTAAAGATAGCTACGTGTTGTCGTCCTAACTACCAAAATTCTTAGCAAATACACAAAGATAAGGATGATAAGCTAAAACAAAGAAATTCGTCCAAGAACCGAGAAATTTCTTCGAAAACAAATGTCAATATGTGGAATATAAAGTCTTATCATTGTTATATTATTTCAGTTATCGGTACAACGACATCTTTGATAGAGAACAAAACGACGAAAATATGAAGTAGGATGTAAGTACTTAAAATTTGTAAATTAATTACATTTATCTTGAAAATAGGTACCTAGTTAGGTTAGTGAAGTCGAAACAATGCTATCGGGGTGTGGCTGCTAAACGAAATGGGTCAAAAGATCACTTTTAATCATATGACGCAGGTACTCTGTAGGTAGGTTTTGTGATATTGTGCAATAAAATTTTCTTCGACAAATTGTCTGCCAGCGTCTTTCAATTCTGTCAATTGTTCATTTAAATTGCAAAATAAACTTTGGCCTATTAGTTGCCTACTTAGTTTGCAAATAAGAAAATTTTATTCAGCTGTTTTAGGTACGTTTATGTTTGTACATAAACACAATTTTTGTGTCAATTTATTTATCCATAGAACTGCGCAGTTGACAAAAATTTGTTCTTCTAATGGACACGTTTAACATAATGGTTTTTTCTTACAATCGAAAATGCTAGATGTGATGGAATGTTAGTTTTGCATACAGGTAAATATGTACCCATTGCATCTTACGTAACTTAAGTAAATATAGAATTATACGTAATATCTTGATAAAATACATTTCTCAGTAATTGTAAGCGATCAATACCGTGCAATTTCACAATAATATGTTTGTAATAAAGTCGCTTCTGGAACAGAAACAAGAATAAAATGTGTATATACTTCGTTAAGTAAATATTTTTTTCAATATTCTGTGTTATTTAGGTCCGTGATGTCATTTTAATGAATTCAAGTGCTGTTAGTCAAACCGAAAACAGAAGCGAATGTACTCATTGTCTTGACCCGCACGCTACTTGACTACTCATACGAATAATAAATAGAATTTATTCATTTAGCTTTGAAATGACATTAATTAGGCTTAATATAAGAGCTGGTAGCAGAATATCCAAGGACAACACCTTACGAACCTCTTTTCGTTCAGTTACATTTCTGTAAATACATTATTGTTTTCAAAATGAACGAAACGTTTCGAAGTGACTTTCACCTTTCCGAGCACTTTGTTTTCTTATTATGGAATTGTTAATTAGCTGCGATTCAATAGGTATGTTGATGCCTAGGTATTGAAAAACAATGTTTAAATGAGTTGACGCATACCTTTGTTTCTCGACTCCAATTTCTTGTTCTCCATTGCAGGCTGGTCTGTAGACGACGATGCCGTGTGGTCCTACTCCCACACACGTGCTCAGCCTGCAGCCGCAGCCCCCTCCACTCTGTCCTGACGTCAAGCAGCCTACTGTCGCGCCACCGTCGATCTCCTGCTCATCTCTCGCTCTGGGCTCTTCCGCCTGTTGCCTGTGGTACAGCAGGTGGCTGTACAGGTTGTGAGCGTTGTTGTTTATGGTGACAGGCTTGCAGAAAAACAACTCCTCCCCGAATGACTCCAACTCTGATATTTCTTTCAACAATCTGTACTCTGCCTGAGAAGCTCTCATCCCGGAAATTTGGCAGTGGTATTCTATGATTTTGTCGACATGATCTTCTGGTCGCTCGCCTTGTGGACCAATTTTGTCACACTCTTCGTATATGTGTGTTGGTGGCAGTTCCCGTTCGCAATCTCCTGTCTCTGCCTGAGCTATGTAGGCGATGATTTTCCGAGCTACTTCTAGATCTGCTACGACCAGTCTTCCTTCAATGAGGTCGAGTTTGGCATGGAGATAGAACTGGTGACGGGTAGCTTCGTTTATCAGGAGATGTGGGGGTACCCAGAATTTGACTCGGAGGTCGAGTCGACCTCCGGGGATGCGGTGTGGGTCGAGAGGGTTCCTCAGGTTGAGCCATCTGCCAGGGCCAGATCCTGGAGATACGCGGAGGCCAAAGTAGTCCGCTTCGACACCGATCTCCAGTTTCTCGCATACCTGGAACAAATAAATACTAAGATTAATAAATCAGTCGACGTACAACTTACTTGAGGAAATACAGTTAACAAGACAAGAACCAAGAAAGCTAGTTTAATGCGTGATTGATACCTAGATAATAAACTTTCCAAAACAGGATCTACTCCGTTAATGAAACGACCAAGTTTCGTAATCCAAAATGTTAGTATTTGCCAAATAATTACATGGTTTGGATTGGCCAGACCGTATGTGCCTAAGTAGACTTCTAAGCAATTTGGCAATGTTGCAAAGTGAAAGTTAGAAGTAATAAACCTATTATTAGGAGCTATTTATCAATGTTGAACTTGTCTGGGCCTTTGCTGGAGGCCTCATAATATGTATTCCGTAAAGGGTATTACGTGTATCAAACATCGCTCTTTAATATGTTCATCCCAAATCAGTATTTGTGAGCTGTTTCTAATCAATTTAAACCACTGGTATTGCGGCCCAGAACTGCAGTTTTCATGCCAATAATTGAACAATGGTATTTGCTCATAAAACTAAACAATTTCATATAACTTTGCATGTCCGTTACTTATTTGTGTAAGGGACCGTCGAGTACAAGTGTTCATTTCCATATTTCTTTGTTCGGTATGCAGGAGGTAACTACGCATTTACCGCCAACAACAGCGAATATTAAGTGATCGTGTAAGTGTTTACTTATATTAATAATATTGCGAGCCGCACTACTGCGAGTATTTATGCACTTTACCTACACGATATATTGTTTTCGTAATGACATTAATTAGGTACTTCGAAGTACTTCTAGGTAAATGTTTTGGTTGTCGATGGCGCCGTATCGCGGTGTTTGTGTCGCGGTACATACGTACTCATTTTACACAAATAGTGATAAAGTGTATTAAAATGCATATATTGTGTTCACATACTGATAACGGACGCAGCTGTCATGCCACTCGATGCAATATAAATTATATTTTCGGAGCAAAATAGATGTGGGATACTCCATAATTAGTTACAAACTGTTGTTAATATAATGATAAACATTGCGTAGTAACTACACATTAATTGTAATTTACCACACGCGGGCTCGTCGTCTGATAACAAACATATCAATCACTATGTTCGCTCACAGAAAGCACGTTTTCAAAAATCTGTTCATTGATTACTACTGCGTAATATTTCGTATATCAATGGACCTTGAAGCATAACTAACATCGATTTTCCATGCCACATACCTACTATAGAGCCTAGAAATATCATAAATACATTGGCATAACAATCGTCATTTTATTTATCGCTTCCTACACACTTCTAACATAGGATACGAAACAACATTAAGTACTTATACTAGTTATAGTTCACCTGTTGTTTTTAAATGGATTGCGCAGATAGGTAGCTCCTTATTGAGTGTTTGTAACGTAATCTAATCGTGTAACGTGAGTGTTCGGTCCTATTTATTGAGGCGTCACAACTGAAGCTCCTAGGGATATCAGTCAAAACCTGCATCAATATCATTTAAATTAAGACTACTTAGTACTACAATAAATCTATTATTATTTTGATGAAATTAAGTACATACAGGTGTGATGTTTTAACCTCGTTTTTGTACTCATATAGATAAGATTGTTTATCATTGAGATCGTTTTAATTGAGTACATCAACTTGTTATTTTGCATTAGGTATGTACCGACGTTACTCGGCACAATTAAAGCGGCGATTAATCTGATTTAATCGACACGATTTATTACCTAGTAACTATTACAATTAATTTATGTGGCTAAAGTCCGATTCCTAATTAAACAAAACTTCACGAGCCCGTACATCCTTGTCAGAACTAAATCAATTGTAAACTACACTAGAGTAATTGTATCTCGCCATTCTCATTGACACCTTATCTCCGGCATCACGTTGCAAACTCCTGCGCAGCTTGTAGTAAATATTTGTCATGCGATCTCATGTTTACGTATCAAAGAAACATTATGTGAATTAGTTCCTCGCATTCTTTTGTGACCATACAATAACATCGTTGAGGCAGACCGGCTTATTAGCGCAAGCTGAGCCGCCATTTTTGTAGGTTATAATTATCTTTTCGTTAAAGGCAGTGAACTGTTGGACGCAAGTTTACTGAAATACCATATCAGCTCCAAAAATCGCAGTCTCATTTATCTCCATTTGTATTGTTTCGACCCATCTGTATTCATTCTCAGTCATCATTGAAACCGCAGTCAATGCCTTTGTTTCATTGAAATCAGCACAAATATCCTCAGTTCATAACATCAATATCCATAGAAACTACATTGAGATATTTGTCCGGTGCAGTATAATTAAGGCAATAAGAGATCTAATTATGTGTCCTTTATCTATCATCAGCGCATCACGCTTGCATCTCGTGGGTAGGTATTATTGGAACACGATGTTAGCCCGTGGTGATCAGGATCAATCATGGCGGTGAACCCGGTGAACATGAACAGTGTTAGTGGGAATTCCGTCTCAAATGTTTTGAACGTTACGCATTACAAACAATTGAATGCAGTTAAAAACAAAAACGAAATCAATGAAACTGTGTTTCTGAAATACAATAAATGAGTATTTAATAACGAAGCAAGCGTTTGTCACTGCTCCTATTGAAGTGTATCCTGTGCGCATTAAACATGTATGTGTAGGCAACACATTCCCCTTTCCCTGTTCAATTTCCTAATAGAAGGCCCATGTTCCCCAACCCACTCTTAATTAAAACTACCGCTGCTTACAAGGGCCGTAAAAAAGCAATTTGCGTAATGCTCAATACCGTTGGGAAAGCACACGTGTAGGACATTTCGCAGAAATGCTGAGTAAATTACCCTGGAAGTAATAGCTTTGTCTGATCGGCATCGTGTAGGTACCAACAATGCAACTACTTGTATGGTTAAAATCAATTCGATACGTGAAAATGCCCAAGGGAGCTTTCGGAATTGGTCTTTCATTTTAATTTAGTTGGAAACCGTTTGTCGTCTTTCTTCTTTATGGAATTTTCTCATCAGACCTTCATATTTATTGTTAGGTTCTATCTGGTTACTGGATAATATAATACTATTCCTTTATTTATTAGTATGGTTAAGCAGTCCCATCTTAGGGCAGGTAGCCAATATCCGCCATCATGTGTTGGATAAAAGATTTCTTGTTTAATTTTGAATACTTATTGATTGAACACTCTAGCCCTTATCCTTTTACAAAAACTGCACGTTGTGTCCGCCTTTCAACCATGATGCCTGTATCAAGTTTCTGATCATACGCTAAACATCTGCTCAGGATGGTAACTTCCTCGTCCGTCCTGTTAGGATGTAAGTATTTATTTTGGCAACAAGTTTACATTCATGGCTACCTCCAATTTTATTCAGAATATTGACCTTTCAAATGGATACCAGATTCAGTTGGCATACTTTCACAATGTGTTTGCGATTTTTGGAGGTTACAAAGCCCCACAAACAAAAGATAGTTAAACATTTATCATGAACATAACATTTGCTGACTTCCAACTACAAACCAAGTTATCATTTACGGCATAAATATTTTTGTCCAATCAAAATTAAAGTTTATTAACCTCGAGCAGTGATAGCAGCTGCCTTTCTTTCCTGCATTGGTATTCAAACCGACTCTACACTCCAATGAAGTGAGTCCAATTCTCTTCTAGTTAAATATAATCTGATTATTTATAAATAATTATTAAAAACTATGGAACTGTTATGGTATGGTTCGTATCGTATTTCCGTTTTGCATCCATTGTTTTCGGAATAAAATAATTTAGGATCTACGCATAAAAATGTTTTCAGTAACTACCTAATTCAATTATAATTGTTTCAGTTTGATAATGGCAAAATACTCTTATACCGGATGGAATCACCCTGTAGGTGATTTACGAGAAACTGATTGTTTATATGCCATATAAAAAGCTATCATGGATGATGCGTATGCTGCACTAGAACAAAGAACTCTTCTCATAAGAGGTGCATTGCTTTACAAATATGTATTTTAAGTATTGAACGTGTGGGATGTGGGATGCATGAACTTTGTAGTAGCTTGCCTGCTCGCCTATTTCTTGCAAGACGCGATTGGATCTCGTTTTCTTTAACCGATAACGGAAAAACAAGTAGCTGATCTAAAAACTGACGATTTGTTTTTCTCAAGCTATCTGGGACGAGATATCATTATTATCAACCAGTAACCTCACTTTAGTTATCTGGGCATTACGGATTTCCATGAACACAGAGTATATTTGGCAGGACACAAACACTTGTGTTTGGTCGACTGGTTGATCGACTAGTCGAGATCAAAACGAAAGTTTGGTCACGCAGCTCGATTTGTTGGTTGATCGATCGACAGTTGCGTGCACGCAGTCCGCGCGTGATTCTGTTGAGACAGCACTGATGCTAGAGTGAGACAGCAAGAAAACATCTGGGTTGTTCGTTTTGTGATTCAATGTTTTTGCTCTGCTATTTTTGTTTCGAATGCAGTACTGTGCCAAGAGAAAAAGGATTTTTATTTTGCACTTCAATTCTATTAGGTGGCGCTCGAACTGACCTAGGTATTACAATATAAATAAACAAAATATTTGGTTTATTTTTGTCTGTTTAATCAAATGTTATTCAGAAACTATTCATTGTGGGTCTTTGTTACCTGCAGGCTGCATAAGTCCTTGGTGATTTAGTAACCGACGAAAACCAGGAACACTATGTTAGTATTTCACGGCATCTGGCCAAACTAGTCGGTTTCCTGTGCTATTTGACTGGTTGTATTGTGCAACACTAACTTCCTTATGTATTTGAATATACGTAATTACAAATTCGTTAATACCTATTGTACAGTACAATCCTATATGGGCGTCTAGTCGTTTCCTTTGTGAACTTGATTCTTTTCTGTCAAGGTTTTTGCAGACTTGCAGACCTTTAATCAAGTAATGGGCACCTTCAAATATAAAGTCATTCAACTTATGTGTGATGCGATTAACCCTGTTAATTGCTCCGGCAATAGATACGTAATGTCCAAATAGACATTGTTATTATGTAAGCTATTAGCTCTCATAATTATTACTTCTTGTAGTCAAGTATACTCGATCCATTTTGGCCGTCTACCAACTCTGTTTTGGGTCACTGTTCGCAGGTTGCCATCTTGGATTCCCACTTCCATAATGGGTATATTAGTAGAGTCAACGCCCTTTCCTGTCACTTCAAGTTTTCGTCGTTATAAAAGACTCTTTCATCTTTCTAGATATTAGTTCTTGTTGTAGGAAAATAAGGGCTGTAATTTCATAAGATCGTGGTTTTTTTATAAGAAAACACTGCTTTCCATAACGAACACATTTGTTTAAGTATATTTAGCAAATATGAATAATCGGAGCTTAATTTCCTTATGGTGATTCAATGTTAGAACTACCTACCTTGGGGTACAAAGTTCAGCACATAATGGAATTTCCAGTAATCATGTTAATTTTCTCGGTAACTTGTAATTTGAATAGATATCTATATGTTATGTATGTTTTGTCCTTTTAATCCTAAGACTCCGTGATAAAGGACTGATTCAGTCTTATTGTCAAGTTGTCATTTCTACAAAGGGCTGGGTTCTGCTAAGTTTTTTTCGATAAAACCAGCACCCAACCAGTTCTTGCCATTGTCGGGTCGATGGCCTGCAGGATACAACGCACGTGCCCGCTCCTGAACCCCTCCTAGTTATGCTAGATTACTTCCACTTTTCAATAAGGGCCAAGCCTAGTATTGTGACTAACCGTTGTTTAAGAATTAAGGAAAACGAAACAAAGGTTTTTGTGATCTGTCTAATTAGAAATTCTGTAACCTCGCTGTTAAAGTTCAAATGTCGAGTGACTTGTGTTTTCTTTTTTGTAGCGGTGTTTGCTTCGATTTTGGAATACATTATGTTTCTGCAAAGCAACTGGTGGGTCTAGTTTTAGAACAAAGGGTCATGGCTTTTGTCTGACAGCTGTAAGTCCCAGCAGATAATATTGTCTCTTGTTTTCGATACTGAGGAAATCTGGTAGAACTTTTTAAAACGTTTAGTTGAACCGTAGGTAAGAATAAAATGAATTCATTCAGAATGGTTTCTTGCAATACCTTTATTTACTGTTTCTATGTACTCACATTCAGGTTACATAAATAGTAAAAGTATTTAGCATAATTCTATTATCACAAAATAATGCGCAATTAATACAGGTTAATTAAAATTTAAAGTGTTTAACACCAAACACGACACGTGATCATAAATAAGAACCCACTTTATGGTCTTTTCTAAACGCCAACAAAGTAACACCACGTTGTAAAGTGAACTTTACTTAAAAAGAACTGAGTGTTTATTCGACCAGATGTGTATAGTCGACTTGTTATTCGAGTAAGCTGGGAGCCATATTAGATTATGACGTAATGAGTCCCAGGCGAGGATTATAAAAGGCAAGGGCAAGTAGGTACTGGAAGTCTTTTAAGTAAGTGCAACTTTGATCTAATGTAGCTTATGCAAGAGTAAACAAAGAGGCAATAAGGAAGTGAACAGAGCGCGTAAACAGACATATAAAATGTCCTATATTTAGTGGGCTTTGAGAGGAGCATTATTAGACAACGCATATAGCAAGTGATTTGCTTTGATACGCTTTTAAATGGTTTCTGGCTATTGCTTTGAAGAATTATTTTTGTATTGCATCGACGACAATTCTGTAAAACGGAATAAAATTTAGAAACTTTAAACAATAGCAAACTTGGACTGTGGACACTTCCACGTCACCAATAATTAGAATTTGGATGAATTATTCATGACCTCCATTCAGGGGACAATTCCATTAGCAAATAAGTAAATCGGCTACAATCGATTACAATTTTTTGCTCACCTTCCTGCCATTGGTACTCGTTCGAACATCATTGTTTATTAGGCATGTACAATAAATCATTTTTATATTTGTTCTCATTTTGAACTACTTAATTCAGTAAGGAAAATAACTTGATAACAATTTCACATTTTATAAAATTTTAGTGTACCTACAAGAAGTTTTTAATACATTTATTTATTTAATGGGATGATTCACTTAAAAATATGTTGTTCGTAAATACCCACATATGTGTTTACTTTCTGTAAGTAGGTAATGTAGCTACATTACCTACTACATTGGAGATTATACTTATTGGAGACGCGTCTTCATTTTCATTTTATCAATTTTTAATGCGCAGTCTTTGTGGGTATAAATAAATGATTGTAATCAATGAAAACTTAATCCTTGGAATTAATAAAAGCTGATTTCTTGCGTTGTTTACCTAATTTCTAAATAGGTACCTAATAACCACACGGAAAGTAATCAGTCATCACTTATCTAAATATTAATTTCTATCTAAATGCTTCTATCGTAGTGCATAATTTATTTGTCTGATTTGATTAGGTACTAAGTAGATAGGTACCTACATATAAATACTTAGTATTTTTTAATTTTATTGCAGCAATAAATGACGTCAAGTAAGGATTAGTTCCAACAGATTATTTTCAGGTAAGCTGACAATTTAATTTCCCCAATACCTAGGTACCTACTTGAAATATAAAATATAACCTAAGATAATAAATCGTACGTAGGTAAATAGGTATAAAAATAATAATTTGTAAATATTAAAATGTTCAATTTTATTATTAGCAAAGAAATGACCAAATCCCGCAATGACACTGTAAAAGCTGCACGGTGGATATTTTTAATAAAGTAACAAAAGTATACTGATCGCATTGCGTTGATCTGTGATTCAAATACCAAAAAACCTTGTTTTATGTATTTTTAACAACCTTGTGTATTTCTAGAACATAATCTGGATAGAAGCAGATGAATCCAGTTAATACTAGTATCACATACCTACGTATTACAGAGTGTGTTTACCTGAGAATTAACACTGCACATTGTACTGTATGGGTTGGGTCAAAGATGGCGTCGGTAAATATTGATAAACTAGCCTATAAATGGACTCTTATTACACAAATGTGTCTTTTATATACGTGAAGTTAATTCTGATATCAAGTTTTCATAAGACAGTAAATATTTGAGTGTTTGATATATTGTCCATCATACCGTGTAACTAGGATTTAAACTTTAAGACTGAAGATTTACTGAGATCGGTGACGTAAGGTTATTTTGTAACACCAAGATTACAGAGCCACATTATAATTACAGTCGTATCAATGCATCATTGAAGTCCACAGTAAACAGGAACATTTATTCGTAATTTTAATGTTTATGTGGTCATATCCAATTAGAACTTGGGCTCGCTGCCATCGCAGCGGTAAGTCCCCTCTTTGAGGAGTGGCTTGAGAGACGCTACGGCGTCCTCACCTACCGCCTGACGCAGGTCCTCACCGGACATGGAAGTTTCGGGAGGTACCTGTGTCTGATGGGGCGGGAGGAAACGCCCGGGTGTCATCACTGCGAGGACCGCCCTGAGGACACGGTGGAACACACGGTGGGAGAATGCCCTTCGTGGGCTGAGCACCGCCGTGTCCTCAGGGAAGTGATCGGCGATGGCGACCTCTCGCGTCCGGGCCTAGTGCAGGCCATGATGCGGAGCGAGGGGGACTGGCATGCCGTCTCCTCCTTTTGCGAAGCAGTCATGCTAGCTAAGGAGGAGGCGGGACGCGTGAGGCAGCGAAGCGCTGCCTCCTCGCAACCCAGCCATCGCGAAGGACACACCGGGCGTCGGGGATCGCGAGACGATCTCCGGCCACCGTAAGCGCGGGCCTGCGGACGGCGAGCATGGGTGGCTCCCCGTCCGACCAGAAACAGACCCGAGCGTACGGCGCGTCGCGTTCCGCGCGCGCCTCAAAGAGCCATCAGACCACCACAGATGGGGCCCAATACGGCCGATGCCGATTCGGAGTCGCGGAGAACCTAACGGGTAACCGGGGCTCCGGCCTCGACGTGCAGGAGAAGGAACGGGGTGGTTTTTAGTCAGTAAGAGTCTGACACTCCCTCCCGCCTCACCCAGGCGGGAGAAGTCATTCGATGATTTTCCCCCCTTAAAAAAAAAAAAAAACCAATTAGAACTGATTGTGTAGGTAGGTACTTATACAGTAATTGTGTGAATGCAAATCGATAGCTAAAAGCATATCCAATACAAATACCAACTACTGCGCGTTATTTCTGTAACGAACCGGTTGTGAAGGAAAAACAGCATAAACCTGACATTATTATTATCAAGTCTGTCTGTATTTTGAATGTGTTTACGGCATTTTAACTCAGTTTCTTAGTAAATCGAAAACCCTCCATAACTGACTAAGCCATTCTATATCTCTTATGCCCCGTTTTCTTCCAGGACTGTAGTCTTCTACAAATATATCAGCCACAACAAAGTACTCTGGTGAAACCTGTCTTCGTGTACCATCGCTCAAAATGTACTGAACGGATTTTAATGATACTTTCACTTCCAATTTACATCTACACGTATACGTAATGCTGAAGGGATTGGCAACTTGCCATCCTTTGCAAATCATAAATGTGAGTCGAATGGTAGATTATTTATATTACAACCTAAAAGCACATGGTAGTTATGAGTTTATGACATAGGAGTGCTTGAACTTATATGAGTAGGTAGGGAACTAGCTGTTTGAAGACCTCTTTTAAACTTCTATTTTCAATAGTGCGTGTAAGCAAACTAATTTGTCTTCACACTTGAGAATGGACAAAGCGACCAATATGTACTGCTGTAGTGTGAATCATCCTACGAATTGTTACGTCGTTTAAAAAAATCCAATAATTTTAAAGTATGCTAAACTTGCTTGAATTATTTACTTTGTAATTGCCTACAACGGTTAGAGCTATTTAAGTACTCGTTCGTAAATAAATATACCGTATACATAATAATTATTATATTTTTGTTATCATAATAATCATGTTTCCTGTCCGTTTTAAGATCTTGGGGCGATTGCCATTTGTTTAACATAAATCCTACATTAAGTATCTTTAATGTAATGATAAATTAGGTACGTATTAGGTACAGAATCGATTTACCAGTGCAGTGGTACTATCAATGCAAAATTTTAAGTCAGACTGTTTACCAGTAAATCACCGGTATTTACATAGTAATAAACACTTAATACCTCCATAGATTACACATTTTATGGCCGTCCTCTATGGCGACCGATCATGATTTCGCGCGCAAAACACGTCGGCCATCTTGAAGTCACCTATTCTATATTCTATTCAAATTAGCACGCACAGAACAGGTTTCACGGCGCCTTCCGACATTTAAACGGTTTATTATTTAACAAACTAAATAGGTACTTAAATAATTGCGAAATTTAAAACAGAACTACTTTAACAGATGATGAACAACAGATAACAAACAAAGGATTACATTTCATCCGCGCTTCAGCGCCTTCGGCATAGCCTAACATGAATTAAATTTTGAAAATTTTATGACACACTGAAATTATAATTTTACTGTAAAACATATTCGCTGTTAAATAAACAGACTAGTAATAAAAGAGTCAAATATGTACAAGATAACTTTATCATGTTTGTGCAAAAAATGTGGACAGAGTATAAAATAAATGTAGGTAGGTAAATATAGCCTATCTAGATAAATTTAAGTGCCTAAGCATTGTAAAATGTTTAAATATTATTAAAAAATACAGACTAGAACTAAAAAGAGAGCTGTTTATCTCCAGAAAGTATGAGCTTCGGAGAGGAATGTACTTATAAATATTTTGCGTGGTTTTGATTTTAACTGCGCAGTACTCTAACTTGGAACGAACATACATGCAAGTCGTTACATTTCTATTTATTTTTACTGATACATAATCCCTGCTGACGTCACAAGATATAACTTATCAATAATCCGGATAGCAACGGATGATAAAAGTGAATTCGTGAATTTTTCGAGTCGCGAACGATTACTGTTCCGACTCTCTCACTAGATTTAATGGGCGATAAACTGTTGCTTGTTCACTTTATTTTTGTTACACCTATCGAATTAGTATATGAAGAAATCTTTGTTTATTTACTAACAGAAATACTCATGTTTTCAGTAAGAACAATAATTGCCTTGTCAGAGTACAGAGGCCTTAGTACGGGTTTGTTTTACGTTTAAAGTAATCGTAACGAGTACGCGTTCGGCGCTGTGATTGGTTGCTTCATTGGCGCCGGCCAATCAGAGTGCCGAACGCATACTCGTTTCGAATACTTTAAACGTAAATCAAACTCGTACTAAGGCCTCTGAAGTATTCTTTGTAAGACACACCCACATAATTTTTGCCATTGTATTATCCTTCTAGTGTAGCTGTAACGTGTATCGCACTCGAGGAGCCTCTGGCGGGTAAAGTCCAATCTTTATACTTTACAACCGGTTGCTAGGTACGTAATGTTGTTAGATTAGATACAAAAAACAGACTGTTTTATAATCGGGTCACCTTCACTAAAGTAATCATATTATTCTATTTCTGTATAAGTAATAGAAGACAGAAAATTCTTCGAAAACTGGAGAAAGACGCAATTAAAGCCTTTAATAAATTTGACACAAATAATAAGACGAAAGTAGACTGTCAGATGGTTTTAAAGGAGTAGGAACTAGGTTAGGTTAATTAAATATAAATGTTATTCTTTGTCTAGATACTCAATTCCGGACTATTGTTTGAAAGAAGACAGCTAGAAACACAATTGTTAGCTATACACGTGTCTCAATCGATGTAGGATATTATAAACAAAGCATTTTGTTTCATATAAAACCTTTTTTTTACCCAGCGAACAAGGCATAACCTTGCATTATAAATAGAAGGTTAAAAAATCTGACTAAGCGGGCAACACCGAATAGGGAAAAATATTTTGGAATGGCGCCAATATCAAAATACTTCGTTACGATATGTTGTCAACGAAGTTTTATTTTTACAATTATGTTTCATTGATTCGAAAAAGTAATTCAAGCCGGCTACTACCGGCACTATGGTATAATTAAGGAGTCAAGAAAACAAAGAAAAAGAATTATTTCCTTTTTTTAGTTACTAAGACATTTTTAGAATTTACCACCAACTTCTTTGAAAAGTCAGTACATCTTCCATTTTCCTCATAAAAATCTTAGCATAACATAAATATTTTACCGCTTACGAAAACTAAATAAACTAGAAACAAATATCTCAAGTTCAATAACTGAGTTTATCCGAAACTTTGGAAGTTTTCCAACTAAACACGCGGAGCGAACGTGAAAGTGACGCAACCTGGGATCCCCACGCAACTGAAAACGAGACGAACATTGTACTTTAGTCTCGCGTTGTTCCTGAAAATCAGCACAAGGTTCTCAATGACTGGCTTGGGCAAATAGACAAAACACTTCAAACTAATTATGTCACTATGCAGAATACGACTCGCTTACAACAAATGTGCGTTGACAATCTCCTGAAAAAATGGTACAAACGCACTAAAATTTTGAAACTACCATAATTGTCAGTAGCGAGTGACTGCTGCTACCTCAACTACTTTGTGCTGAGACAAATGATGAAAGACAAAGCACTTCAGATGTCATTAACGTAATGATAATGAGTATTTTAAACACATGTGACATGACACAAAGGGAGTAGAAGGTATCTATCTATACCTTGTGTAGGTATCTATTGGACCGTATATTTTAAAAATAATAATTCTGGTCCATAGAAAGGACGATGCAGTCACAAATTGGAGAGTGCAATTAGTATAAACTGCACGACTGGCCTGTTAAATAATTATACGGCTTCCAGTTAGGACTGTCTATAATTTGCTCCCAGACTTGCGTGTCTAAGATCACTTGAGCCAAATTGGTTGGTATTACATGTTAAATCTGTAGCTGTAAGAATATTAATTATGATAATTTCATATTAGAATATGTTTTAAAATAGTATTACAAATTATTTAAGACTTGTTCAGCTGCGGAACGAAATTTTCAATAGGTACATGAGGATACAACAATAAAATTAAAATATTCATGATACTTATTTTTAGACTTTTGATGGATATCATAGTTTGCCTCAGTAAGCACTTAACAGCAGAGTTCAAGTGGCCGACCCACTTGGCTGCGACCACGTTTGCCTTTTGAACTTCAAATGAAGCTGTAAATCGTTTAAAATGTTTAAACGTAATGGCTGAATCAGATACAAATATTATACCTTGCAACATAAAGAATTGTGAAATTCGTTCTTGTACAGTTTGTACCACATTTACGCTGGTTTTGTATAAGCCGCTCAATACGATTTCGATTTTCAAATTAATAAGGGACGGATATAATTAATGCAAATAAACTACTGTTTACCAATAATATTTATGGTCCCGAAAATATTTATTGCGCAATCCAGTTTACAGGAAGGTCAAATAATTAACATTATAATAAGAACAGTAAAGGTTCAAGTACAGCGCCCTGCGTAACACCGCAAAGTGGTTTTGGTTGTACGCAGTAACGATCACGTATGCAATCCCCACTAGCTTACCGGTTCGCCTACGGACGCTACCGAAGTGGAAACTGCACGCAATCACCACGTGCTCTTATACAAACGAATCGTTTATACACACAACATTATCGTATGCTTTTGTCAAATCCGAACTATGCAGGTCGAGAGCAATCTTCTAAGTCTTTGAGGTTATCATTATTATTTTCTAACTTCAGTTTATGATAAAGAGTTCAGTGAACACACATGCTTCCTTTTTTTCATGAGATAAGTTATCAGATGGGACCTTTGGCCTAAGTTATGACATTAAAATGACTTTGTAATTATGTGCACTTGGGCATGAGATCCGGTCTTTATCAGAGGCAATGAACGACAATTTTACTGATATACAGGCAGATAATGAGGGGATTAGGAATGAATGTGGGAGCAATGAATTACCCATTTATTGTAGTATCCATCTGCAGATAAATATCAGAATTCAGATATCCGAATTATAATTGGTTGGCTTTGTTAGCTTTCAATACAATCGACGAGATATAGTAAAACTGTCAGAATGCGAATAACAATGTTTTTTATTGTATAAAATATCTGATTCTAGAAACAGAATCGAGTGCATTTATAAATAATAGCCCACTATACCGAAGAAGGTTTGAATAATGTATACAAAATGAAGTGACCGCATACATTAAATTGCAATAACTTTTGAAGGTTACCAATGACCATACTACGCCGTTAGATTCACCTATCAAACTTTATAAACAGAAACCAGTTTTGGACCTGCCGTCATAAGAAACATTGGAAAGTGTTGAAAACGGATGTTTTGACAATGAAAACTAATTGGTACATTTCAATACGGTACAACTTAGCTTATTTACCAGAAAATCCTTGAGTTGTCTAGGTCTAGCAGGTAGAGTAAGCACTATAAATGGGTGGCAATAATTGACTTTGCATTGTGATTGTGACAAGGAAATCGCTTGGCAAGCTAGAGGTCTTGTGATATTTTATTTGGAAGATAAGAAAACATGGCGCGGTTTTAAAAAAAAACAATTTTTTGGATACTGATACCGTGAAAATAAAACAATAATTTATTATATCATCACACATCTTAAGTGTCTCGCTTAACGACCAAATTGCTAAAAAAACGCTAAGTGACGTAAAGATAATTATCAAAAAAGTTTTATATCACTTACAGAGTCATGGTAATTGCGATACCCTTTTGATCTCTCTTATCGTTTCACGAAATGTTATCAGAAACATGTAATCGATATAAAAAAGTCAATTTACATCAGCCGTGCACACATTATCTGCTGTAGGTAGTTGTAGATTACGGCTAAGTTCTCAACGATCTTCGGAAGTCAGGTTATCAAGGATCACTATAAATTGTTTCAAATTTAGTGACGTTTTATTATATCTTACTTTGTAATTATTATTAATGGCAGTAACATGCAATATTTTACTCAAACCACCCAGTTTTGTTTAGAAATGACAATCTAAATTACACTAATTAAGGAGTATATAATAATTAAAAACATGTTTTGAAGTAATAATGACGATATTATCGGTTCATAAACATTCATACAATGTTGTATCAAGTACAAAATATCCTGTGATGCATTATTATTACATAGAAACCACAATAATTGAAAATGATTAATTAAGTGACTTCTAATAATAAAATTGTTATTAGCAATGAGTCAGTTTCGGTTCAGTCTCTTAGGTAGGTAGGTACATACTTACTTGAATTAATATTAACTGCATAATACGTCATGACAATTAAGTTGTGATTGGACTTATTGGAACTTTGACCAGGAACTATTAAGTACTTGTCTGTGGTTTTAAGAAATTTGGACAAGGAAGTTCCCGTTCTTTTGATAATGGCCATTCTTAGCTTATTTTTTTAGATAAAGAAATGTTTTTACAGAACTAACGACGATGCTAACGATTTGATGTCCAACACATTGATTGATGAGTCCACACCTTTTTTAATAGATAAACCGTAACATCAAGTGCTGCGTAGTTACAATTGAAACAAAAATAGTTATTGATAAAAATCGTGCGATTCTTTCTATAATCCTTTAAAACGATTACCAACCTGCGTAAGAGCAGATTTTCAAAACAAGTATAATCAATTAAATAACTTAAAGAATACTTGATTTATGTCTCGTTATCACCTACTTAAATGTTTTTCAAAAAAACATACCAATTATCTCGGAAAACCTATAGATATTGAAATAGATGTTTTGCACTTGTTTTTCTTCGTTAGCATGACATTCGATTTATAGTAGTAGGTAAACTTTTATACATTAATCTTATTTTGTATAATCATAGAAGTTTTTTCCTACAACCTGGACTGCAATGCATTTATAAATTCTTAAGGTCAGGTAATTAACATCGGCGTAGCTATCGGGTGCACGTTACGCAGTCGTGATTGCGAACCTTGGCTCACATTGCTATTATCTTCGCATACTCGAACGACCTTATTTGTGCCGGTGCTAATGCTCTACCTCTACAATCAATGGGTTTTCTCCGACTTGCAAGAGTTCTTGGAAGATCTAAATTATAGAACGTATTTCCTATTTTACATCTTCTTGCAACTAACCGCCATTATTATAAAGTAATGTGGTTTTATTTTTTATTTTAGGTCATTATTGCTCTCTGTCCTGAACAGATGCACATGTATGAAAACGTAGGCATGACTGTAACCTTTGCAACATCTGGAGTCTGCCAGGCAATAAAAATTGCAAACAGATGTAGCGAATGGTTTTTAGATCGGCTGTGATACGACTGTTTGACAATCTATTATACAGCTTTTAATCCCCAAAATAACTGCGAGTTCTGCTGAGCAAATTAAGAGGAAAATCGAAATATCTGTTCATTTGGTCTTTGCTTGTTTCTTATGAATATAATATATGCACAATTTTAACTCTTAACGATATCATCTGCAGCCCAAATATGCAAACACCTATTATTTGTTTTTGCATGTCTATTTTCTTGATAAGAACAATGTAGGACACGTTGAATAATTATGGAGTTGCCGTACATAGAGCATTGTTTCAGATTATAATGTTCTCTCTGTATTCGTACCAGAGCAATTAATCATACATTTGTAGTCGAACAAAGATACTGCTTATTGTTGATTAAAATATTGAAATGCATTACATTCTTGACCATGATGAGCGCATAACGTATTCTTATATTCCAAAGTTCGGACTTAGGTGTCTATTGTTTTGAACTAAAATCATAAATGTATTAGGCATGCGATTTGTTGGTTGCACAATGCAATAACACTCCAAAACTTCTGGAAATATCCGAATAAGACAATTCCATTTAAAAACAAAACTGGTGTCTTACGAAAGCTGTATTTTCTGTAGGAGGTACAGTCAAAGCAAAAGGCCAGGACGAATTTATTCAATAATAACAGAAATAACAAACGACTGTTGCTTATTGTTAACCGTATAGGTAAAGCAATAACATTACCAGGGAAACATAAGCTACTCGAAGGATATTGTGACAAACAATGAGACTATTACACAACTGAGGCCGTTGATGACGTCAAGGTACAAAGTCCACCGAACCAATTGGAAAGTTCAACATTGGAAGCAAAATGTTTGCGCCAACTATTTGGTCTAAATTGTTGGTTGAAATTAGTCGTTAAAGTTAAATAGGTCAATTTGCGTTTTGAAGAGTACAAAGTGCAAAAAGTTTGCAATATTGTTCGATCAAAATTGCCTTCTAGAACGTGCATCATTGCTCGTATGAAAATTTTCACCAATTACAATTTGTACCTACTAGATCAGCGTAAATATGTAGAGCGCTTTCATATGCACTACTGTTCACGCTAAATCCATATTTTGCTATTAAACTGTCAAACACCAAGCGGTCACCGGTGACCGCAACCTATTGTTCTATAATTGTGTCTATAATGACGGTACTCGACGAGTTAAAATATCTGCAAATTTTTGATGACGACTCTTTTTTTATTGTTGTTTTCAGGCAATATCGGAAAACACGGGTTTTCACATAAATAAACCGCGAAGTAGTTATGCAAATTATTGCGAAACACACTTATGTTTTTGGTAATGTCTGCCTTCTTAACATTTTGGATAGGTAAGGTGAAAATGGTAATTTAGTGAGATTAGAGACACGATAAAACATAAGTTGAGTTATTATTTTTTATTGTTTGTTGGTCGCAAGTGTTGCAACATTGTTATCTTGTCGCTTTGTCTTTCCGGTTTATCGTTTTCACTAAGTATCCCACATACTACGTCTCATTGTACAATCAACCAAAAATATATGTTCTTGATGTATTTCAATTCTTTTTACGTGCTATGTTATTGTTGACGATGCTTCATAAGTCGCTCTTATCTATAAGGTGATCAAAATCATTGTTTAATTACTTAAAACCATTACAGAAGCTATTAAGAGCCTGGTAATTTTAAAAATGTAGGTATGTCCAATTAACCTCTTTCCAATAAAATTAGCACGCGATGAGACACAGTTTCTCATAACGGTTGGAGTTTGTACCCCGAGTTCTTAGTAACCGTCCACTTATGTTTTAAATAGAGTGAGTAACACTTATTTATATAAAATGTGCTATAGTTTATGCATTTGTTTTATTAACAACTGTTTGACTGTCTGTCAGTTGCAGTTGTATTCTCAGACTTGCTCTGATTTATTTGGTCGTGTATTTCATCTATTTTCTCTTTTTTACCCATTATTTCTTCAGATTGACATAAACAGTCATATTTGCTGCTGTTGGTTTGTTGAGCAGTTGATACAATTTACACGCCCGTCACCCTCATCATTGGGAGTCCAAAGGTTTACAGATTAAATTCAACTATAAAACAGAATCTAATTCGTCACGTGAAAAGTTAAATTGGTACATTGAAAAAGGGTTTCTAGCGCTACGGTAACAAGGTTGAAAATGAATTTTCAGGATGAGATCACGCAGTGTGCACGTGCCCGTGCGCACGGTAGAGAGTTCACAGCTGTTGTTCAAACAGTGGACTTTGGACTCGAGCCACAATCACCGGTGTAACCGCGTGAATAACGTGTAACGAGCCGTTGATTTGTTTGGAGATATTTGATTGAGTCATCACTTCACTTCATCAGTCTTTTATTTCATGACATTGCGACGTATTTCTTGAAGTTTCAGTGAGGCTTTTTCTTATTAATAAACAATGGTAGTTACTCAATGATATGAATAACTTTGAGAACAATAAATATTATACAGAATGCATTTATATTCAAAGGTTGTTTGAAATTTACTGTAGGTATATTATTTAGGTAAATACAAAACGCATTAGGTAGCTGTTACAGATATCGAAAATTCAAAATGAATATCGTTTAGCTAGCAACAGGTTTGAATTTTAAAAAAAAAAAAACAAAAGCCCTCTTATGAGACCTCGTGGATATAGATTGTATGTGTGAGTCTTCATTTAAGTAACGCCGTCAAGGTTTTATACACAAATGCCATAGAATGAAGTTTTTTAATTTTGTTAAAATTGTAGGTCAGTGCTCTTACTATCTTTATAAGTATGAGTAAGTTTCTTACGTGACGCGACTCACGATGAGCGGTAGACTCAAGTAGGTAGGAGGTACCTACATAATGTTACTATGTTTCTATGTATACTCATGCAAATACTAATAGATTTATTTGCACATTATCCAAGTATGATTTAACGTAAAATCCAAATAATCCCGTGACTTTTTAGACACCTCTAATCGATTGTTTGAATTGTAAATTATTTTATCATGGACTCGTTAAGTGTATCGATTATAGATGGGTACAGGTATCTACTTATCTAAGCTAAGTGCTGGTGTTCTAATGTTTTGAACAGATATAATTAATATTCATAAGTACATAGTTGGATTTTTCAAGTTATGACGCTTCTTTGGTCATCTTCTTTCTAAAGCTCAAACCAACAAGAACAAAGGGCTATGAAGTTGTGAACTCCTGGTTTAAACATAAGTTGTATGGTGCACAATCGGTACTTAATGTTACAAGTCTCTTTGAAGCTTGTTACTATGCTCTATTGCAGCATTTTGCCGTTTTCCTTGGCCAGTGTTGAATCAACAGAACATTCGTAAGGATTGCCCTAAATTCAAAATGCATTGAACGATTGGCTGGAAGTCAGCCAGCAGTTAAAATAAACATTCCGTCGGCAATTCTGAAGACAAGATTTTTGAATAACTTTAATAAAAACCTAATTCATAGACCATGACCACCTTAACAAGGTGTTTTCGTTGAAATAAACAATAGTACAGCAATAATATGAGAATGATACGTTTATTGCATTCCATACAACATCACGAAGGTAAAACGTGTAGAATGCTATTTGCCGGGTCCAAAGTCCGCAAGGTAAACTGACGTCGCCGTCACCGTCGCCGAGCAAACGTGTCTCGAACAATGCTTTTGTTAGATATGAGAATGTAGAATTACTAACTGAATTCTAGCCTAGCTAACTAACTACCACTACATATAATTATTTTACACAAAAAAATCACCCATATGTTATACTGATAATGTTACGTTCGTATAATTCTGTTCCTGCTACGTAATTCGCGATTTATAATATGTAATGAGCAAATAATAGATGATTATTCGTTATGAAGAACTGCTCAAATATGGGATGAACTGTTTGTAAACAACTGCTGCTGAAATTTTAGCGTGCGCAAGTAAAAATTAATAAAAATATGAATGTTGATATGGTAGTGCATTCTTACCTTTTCAAGGCAGTCTTGTCCAATTGCATTGGGTTCCACTTTGACTTCCAAAATCACAGAATTGGGTTGGCTAACTAACCACATTTTGTCAAAAATTTTGATGAAAACAATAAAAATAGACTAAAATGAGGTCGATTTATTGTTACGAGTTACTTAATTTCGCGGTTTATCACTTGTCAAACAATGTTTATCTCACTCGCGTAAAGAATTTATTTAAAAAAGTCTTTCTTAATTCGCTCTGCGCAATGTTTATCGCGTATTCTTTGTGGAAGTAAAACTGTGAATACTTCCAGACGACGGCCATACTACGTTAAGTTTGCCTCCGAAATGATAAAGAAAACAGTGACGTTACTGACGCGGGGGGCGCGGACTCTGTACTTTGAGTTGAGCAATGTAAACAGCGTGTATTTATTCAATATTCATTACTGCTTCGACACTGCTGAGCCTTCTGCGACTCGTTCACTAATACATCGATGTAAATAGCACAAAACGATTTTGGTCTATCGCTGATTGTGTGAACACGGACGGATTTATTGTTTTGTTTCGTTTCCTCGTCATATAAAAGAAAGAGACAGAGTAATTGTAGAGGCCAGATCCGGAGGGGCACTGTGGATTTGATATTGACACGAATTTCTTCAATGTTGTGTATTATCTTTGTTGTTATTTATATTTTTGAGTACAAAATAAGAACCCCAGCTATGATTAAAAATTATGGTTTATACTTTATACTCAAATTTTATATTTCACATTTGTAATGAGCCATCTGATTTCAACAGTGTGTAGTTATTTATTATACCCATTCATCAATATCATCAATCAATACATAGTATAAAACAAAGTCGCTTTCGCTGTATGTATGCTTAGATCTTTAAAACTACGCAACGGATTTTGATGCGGTTTTTTTAATAGATAGAGTGATTCTTAAGGAAGGTTTGTATGTATAATACATGCATATTGCACCCGTGCGAAGCCGGGGCGGGTCGCTAGTTCGGTATAAAAAACGATAAACATGATTATTAATCCACAATACACCTACCATGTGGTAGGTGTATTCAAAGTTATTGTAATTTCCTAACTTACTGAAAGACTATAGTTTTAGTTATGTAGCTCATAAAAGAAATTTTGAAAATAGAAGTACACTTTGCAGACGCCAAACGTAAACTTCAAACTTCAAAATTAGAATTTCCCGCTAGCTAAATAAAACAAGTAATTTTTTGTCTCTGATACAAATGTTTTTGGACAGCAAAACAAAAAGTCTTAAAAAATTATTATTCATTTTAATACTCATATTTTTTCTTTTTGTACATTGCTTTTTTACCTGTAATACGTAAATTATAAATAAATATTATTTCTTGAAAACTTTTCTAACTCCATGTTGAAACCATAGACAAAATCATTTTATGTTCATTTGTCGAAACATTATCGTATTATCATAAAGTTGATATACATTTTATGATATTGCTGAATTACGTGATAAAAATTGTATTATGTATTAATTTCAAAATAATATAGCAGTTGGCGCTATTGCCATCTATTGAAAACCAAAAGAATCTCATTATCCACACGTCACATGAAATCCATTACGTGCAGATTTATACATTTTGCCTTTTAAATTTAATGACGAAATATAGACTATTTGTTGCTATTATTTCAAAATGTAGACACCACAATAGTAATTATTTTCTGTACATCTACGTTCAAAACTAAAGCGTAAACATTCGACAATACTCTTCGCTTAGTATTAATCTCAACAGTTACGATTCACGCAGAAATACAAAAGCACGAGTCGCTGACAGCGCCAGTTGTGACAACCTAATGGTACTAAAGTAATCATATGACTTTCGTCACGACGATCTACTGCGCTTATTGATTTGTGTCTTGGTCTTGATTCTCGCTCGACATAGATTTTGTGTGTATCAGAAATGGCGAGTCAGACACAGGGAATCCAACAACTGTTGGCGGCTGAAAAGCGTGCTGCCGAAAAGGTTTCAGAGGCCAGGAAGCGTAAGTTATTTTTGTCATACTACGTATTTTACAATTAGGCCTTGTTTGTACGTTTCGACTTTGGGAGTTACTTTGTATGCCATATAAATCTTGTTTCCAGGCGTTCATTAACTGCGTATCATATAAATCTATATGAAAATATGGTTTATTTGTGATTTACTTGATCTGATGACTAGATCACATGATGGTCTCACTACACCCACCGCTTGATGACTGATTCAATTGATAACAGCTTCTGGTTACCTCTATCATCTTAGTAGAAGTAGAACTTGTTCTTATATGAGATGAATATTTGAGTCTTACGTCATTTTTCACTGACTGTGCCAAGCTAATATTGAATTTGCATGAGTTACTGATAAACATTTTCCAATAAGACTTTTCTCACTAAAACCTTAATTAACTACTTCATGTTAATACTTGATGATTTTCATCATAGTTACATTGCCATAGGACTATAAAACAATACATTGACATTCTAAGTACCAGTCTCATTCTAATTTGCATGCTATTGTCTGTGATAGCATGATCTTCCTGGCTGAATAAGTGAATAGCCTTACATAAGTAACAAGTTCCTTTATGCAGACTTACTTCCTGAGTAAATACTCAAAGGAAAGATACTGCATACTCTAGATCTGTAGATATGAAGGTATTTTGAGCAAAACAACAAGGTTTATCTCAAGACCTTGATACTTCTCTTTGAGTAATTCATCATAAAACAATCAGATCTTGATTAACTACTTGACATTAGGTAAAAGTTGGGATTGAACTAGGTTCAGATGTTAAACACTAATTCCCTTCATAAATTACATCGTTAAATAACTAAGAAGGTCCTATGTTCCATGTATTGAAGTCATAATATGATAATTTGTATGAAAATCTTACTGAGAGATTCTTCATCTCAATATGATGCTGAATCTCATTAAATAAATACAATTTTTAAACTACATCTTCTAGTACTATTTTGTAATATAAAAAAAAATCGAATGTTACAGGGAAAGCAAAACGCCTAAAGCAGGCTAAGGAGGAGGCCCAAGATGAGGTGGAAAAGTACAGACAGGAGCGTGAGAGGCAGTTCAAAGAGTTCGAGGCCAAGGTGAGTTGAACTGAATGAACTGGGTTATTTTATCACCTGTAGTTGGAAGGTTCCAAATGCTTCTAGCTGAGTAGTTAATTGGACTGTGAAGGCTGGTAGAATCAAGTTGAGAGTATTATTGTCAGAGTAAGGTGCTACTATTGAAGTTGAAGGTTTCAAAATATGATCCTAATAAGGATGACATTGTTTTCTTGTTTAGACATCATACAGCATAGCATATTGTTTAAGTATTGTAATGGGTTAGAAGTGCGATTCAAATCCTATGCCTATTAATTTTGAATTTTGAATTTTGGATTTTGAATGAAATGTCCAATAATTAATTAGTACTGCTATTTGAAATAAGATGCAGGGATACAGTCAACTATTGCTCAAATTAGATCAATAAATAATACTTCATATTGAAGAAAAATGGTAGAAGACAGTTACTACTTATATTTAGTTGGCCATAGAATTGAAGATTAATCCTTAAATATTGTTATTCTTAACACAAAAATGACGAATTTGTTCTGCAGGTTTAATCAATTACAGTTTTGACAGATTTGATAAATGGCAAGACTTAGATTGATGTTATCTTCTCAGCTGTGTTAGATAATTTGCTGTTTGCAACATTTAATTTTTCAGTTATTTCCATCACTTTATAGTTGGTTAGACAATTTTGTTACAAAATAAAATGTTATGTAAAGAAAACTTTCATTAATCTTACAGATGTATCCCTTTAGGTTCCTCATTCTCAAATTATTGATATTGTTCAATTGAAATGTCAATGATGATTTCAATAAATAAATACAGTACATATATATATTTACATTGTTTCCAGAGGGAATTAGCATCAAAAAAAATTTCCAAATCTTTTTAACTTTTAACCTCTTTGTCTGTCGATATATATGTAAACACATTGTGTCTCGCGTATATCTGCATTCCGAAAGTTCACAGGTATCTGTAGTTCACTTGGATCAGCATAAGGGTTAAATATTAATAAATTATAAGAGAATGAAATGTAGGGTAATTGATAATGAATGCTTCGTAAAGAGTTCTGTATGAAGTTGAGGTTAACTGTGAGAAATGTAAAATGTTTTAATATTATAATATCTGTGCAGCACATGGGCACCCGGGAAGGTGTTGCCGCCAAGATCGAAGCTGAGACCAAGATCAAGATCGACGAGATGAACAAAATGGTGAAGGCACAGCAAGAGGCCGTATGTATCAGTTTACTTGTATTTATTTTATATAATAATAGATATCACACAGATAAAGACAGCCACTTTAAAAGTTACAATTACTGGTAAATGTCTATTAATTTATTTATTATTTACAAGGTAATATTTTTCCACATTATCACTGTTTTCTCCATTTTTAAAACCGAATTGGAGACATGAGTTAAAGTTTTGTAATATGTGGGCATTTGATATAAAATTTAAGTAACTTTGTTTCTGATAGCAATGTTTAGCTTAGAGACGCGTTTAGTAACTTCTTTGAATGACCTTCGTAAGATGACGTCATCTACTCAATGGTTGTATTGAGTCGCTAGAAGTAAAGCTATGAGTAAGTAATTTAAGCTACTTATTAATTAAGTATTGCTAGAGAACCGGAAAGAAAGCTCTAATATGTTATTTTAATAATTCTATTACAATATTGTCATATCAATACATAGTATAAAACAAAGTCGCTTTCGCTGTATGTCCCTATGTATGCTTAGATCTTTAAAACTACGCAACGGATTTTGATGCGGTTTTTTTTAATAGATAGAGTGATGGTTTATATTATAATACGTGCATATTGCACCCGTGCGAAGCTGGGGCGGGTTGCTAGTTAACTATAAGAAAGATTCTAAACTGTTGCGAGTACATGCACATATAAACACACCACTGACATGTTGGTGCTTCAATTATTTCCAAAAGACATGTTATATATGATTGTTTGAGTTATCTGAATAAATACTATAGTCAGACAGATATACAGAATTTTCTCTTAAGTCAAGGATACATAGCACACAACACTATTAGTATTTTTATGTTTTCGGCTTACTCACGTATTTCGCGACCCGCGACGCGGCGACTATCGCACTGCTACTGCTGCTCATGAATATGAGCCTCTAGCATGGTTTGAAACTAGTCGAGTTCCTCGTCGAATTACTACGTGAGTAAGCCGAAAACATAATAATTTATTTAGTATGTCTCACGAAAGTTACAATACTACTAGTATTATAGTTACATAGTATTATAGTCGTATGTATGAATGAATGAATGAATGTCATTTATTTCTCAGTACATGGTGCACACAGATCTTAAAATTAACAAAGTTCCACACATACTACCGTTACCGGTGTAGAAATATAAAATTGTAATAACAGTATCTATGACTTAAAAGAAAATTCTGTAGAACAATTTGTTTTTCGAAGACACTAATATAATTTTTCATCTGTTTCCAGGTGATCAAGGATATCCTCAACCTGGTGTACGACATCAAGCCAGAACTGCACACCAACTACCGCATCCTCTAAGCGCATTAATTTATATAAAACCTGTTTGTCGCGTATTAAACACTTTGCGATCACCTAGTTGTTATCTTTATGGTATTTCTTTTTAATCATAGGTCATAGGCACACGGCAGAAGTACACAAGCTGTCACACTCGATGACAATCGATTATAATCGATTCGAATCGATTTGTGAATTTTACATCGATTTTAACGGTATAAAAGCAGCCGATTACGATTCTGAAACATCGGACTGCGCCACTCCATTCAAGCAATGAATGCAGTGAACTGATTAAATCACGCGGGTCTGCCCGGTAGCTGTAAATACAAGTGTCGCTTGGTTTCGCCCTATTTATGAAATAATCAGTCAATATTCTACGTGTTAAGAGATCAGCTCGGTATCATTCCAAAATACGTTCGAAGGTCCGATTGTAATGAACACAAAAAAATTATATCTATAATCTTAAAATTGTATGTTATTCAATGTTGTATGTTGAATAGAAAATATTAAAAGTTTTAAAAATTTATCCTAATGGTCTTTTCTTGAATAGTTGAGCGAGTAAAGTGGGTGTACAGTATTAGTGAAAATATATATGTGAACGTTGTCTACTTGTTTGTTTTATTGCATCGCGACCAGGTTTCAGGAAAATAAAGACTTGTTTTAGTTTGTTAAAATTTAATTCTGTGGGCATTTTCTAAAAGTCCTTAACCAATACGTTTTGTATTTCCTCATTGTATTAGCGACCTGTAAGTAAAAAAGACATTAAATTATAATAATTCACATCACACATAACATCACGCCTTTTATCCCCGAAGGGGTAGGCAGAGGTGGACACAGAAGTAACACCCACTTTTCACTATTTATGTTATGGGTCCCATGTAATAGGGTGTGAGTCTATTGCCTATTGTGCCTGGTATGGGCACATATCCGGACTCCGTGCTACTACTGAGATTTTTTTTAAAACCCAGTTATACTTTGCCCGACCTGGGAATCGGACCCGAGACCCCTTGCCCGGCAGTCGCACTTGTGGCCACTCGGCCAACGAGGCAGTCGTTTTATTATAATAATTATTAAAATCTTTTCGAAAATGTCTTAGCTCTATTTTGAGACTTAGGTGTAACTGGCGAGAGCTGGGTGCATTATGTAGGTCACTACTCGTACATCTCAACTCCGTTCTTATACCTTTACAGTTCTTTTTGGGGATTACAAAGCGTGATGTTATGTAAAGTACTTGGTAGTATATGACAAACATTAACTCAAGAGGGTACATAAAGCGAAAACATCCCAGTACTACGTTGCCCTTCCTAGGTATTTGAATTCCAGCCTTTTGTTCGGTAATCAAATCACACACATGCAAACACCACAAGCGATGCAGTCTAGTATTCCATCCTTACCGTAATTGCGCCTTCTTTTGCCCAAGACCATCGAGCCACGACGCGATGGCTCCTACAGTGGAGAACACAGCGGGCTGGTCCGCCTGGTCACAGCGCTTGGACGAGAATGAGAGCACTCCTATCAATACACCGTCCATTACTGCTGGGCCACCAGCGTCATGCTGGAAGTGATGAGAAATTGTTAGAACATTAGTTTTATTGTATGGCTAACTATTGTAGACTTTATTAAGGTTCTTAAATACTTTTTGGAAAACTCCTAAGATTTCTTCCAAGAATTTCAAAGACAGTTGAAGTAAGTTATCCATAACTCTTTGGTTTTTAAAATTGTCTTATCTGAGTACCATAATATTAGGTAGAACTTACATTGCAAACGTTTTTCGGTACCGTAATGAATCCTGCGCAGAAATTCGTTCGGGTGACTAAATCTCTGCAAATGTGAAAATAGCATACACGATCAATGTTGTCTGTAATTAAGTCCTGTGTATTCATCAGTAGCCAGTTAGTAACTACGTATTAAGTAGGTACCTATGTACATATGCTAACATTATCTTACTGTTATAATCCCAAAGCTAAAATACGTATGACTTTGTGTTTATAAATGGATTGGAAAACAAAATTGATATTAAACTGCAATTGGATAGCCAATCCAAAGGCGGTTAAAACCTACACAACACAGCTAGGCATGCGCCTCATAGGCGTCCCAAACTTTTTTGGCGTCGCTGTCACTATATGGGCACATGCGTCTCGCAGCGCGTCCGACTGTAAGCTAAACTTAATTCATAACATTAGGCCTTTTTTCCCTGAAGGGGTAGGCAGAGGTGCACATTATGCCACTGTACAATGTAACACCTAGTTTTCACTATTTATGTTATGAGTCCCATGTAACCTAGGGGTGAGCCTATTGCCATATACCGCGGCACAATCCCGGACTCCGTGCTACTACTGAGAAATTTTTTAAAACCCAGTTATACTTTGCTCGACCTAGGAATCAAATCCGAGACGCCTTGCTCGGTCTACAACCAAAGCAACGGTTGCAAATTACTTAGTTAATAGATACTATGGCTCTAAGCAAATCTTCTCATGTGCATTTAGGAGGTCCATCCCATAATTCAGCAGTGCCTGCCACGGACTCTTGATAATTGATGGTGATCTGTAACGTAACTTACTTGCCGTATATTTCCTGACAGTCTGCTGAGTCGTATACAGGGAGCGTGACCTTCTGGAGTAGGACCTGACCACCCGCGCCATTGATACCCTAAACCACATGATATAAGTATTAACTATACAAGTATAGGAAAAACTGAGATAGTTTACTAATGTTATAATAAGTACTGCTCTAATGGGGGAGAGTGAAGATATTTGTGCGACGTAGTGTCGTTGTCAGGATTAGATTAGGAGGCTGGTAGGATCACATTACCTACTATTAATTTGTGGTCTTCAATCATCAGCGTCAATCGTTATTACTGATATACCATTGCAGCTGCTGCGCTTCTTACGCGTTATACATCCGTAGTTAAACTCTGAAACTATTGGAAGATAAAGAAGAAAAATTGAACATACCAAAACAGACCCCCAACCAAGGAACACGATCTTATTATCGACAGGTACAACTTTGTCTCTGGCGAAGGCAATCTTGTCGATGTAGGGGTCCTTTCTACCGAAAGTCAGGTTCTTATGGAGCCTCAGTACTGCGTAGTTGAACTCCAAGGTCTGTGGCTTGTAGTTAGGATGGAAGAAGATTTCGGAGACACGCAGCAGGTCCCCACCGTCGGTGGCGTTCGTGGAACCAACTCTCACCGTCAACATTTTCACATATTCACGGAAGAATCGATTATTATATTGACTGAAAAGAATTATAAAAGAAAGAATTACCTAAATATCAGTTTTTCTTAAGTGAGTATAGTAAACTTACTCGAATACATTTCATTTACACAACTGAGAATAACAAGCTATAAAAAAAACGGTGTAAAATGGTGCCAATATAAGACCATACACACTCGCTCGCACTGTCAAAATATAATTAGATTGAAGAGTTTTCCTACATATCTAGTACACTAAATGTAATACTAGCTGTAGTCCGTAGAGCGTAGCGCTCAGTACGTAGCTCGTAGAGCTTAGCGCGTAGTACGTAGCTCGTAGAGCGTAGCGCGTAGTATGTAGCTCGTAGCGCGTAGCAGTGTTTTCCCACTATCCTATAAATCTCGTCGGCGCGGCGTGCATACCGGGGCCTCAAATGGCACTAATATCTTTAAAAGCTATAGATGTTATGCACCTCGTTTAGCACATCACAGAAGCTGTGCAACAGATTACGGGCTGTCAGTCGAAGTTGTGAAATAAGCATAATATTTAATACCTATTTAACGTTTAATTGCTTGTTTTCAGCTTTGATCTTGGTCGAAAATATTTGTGACTTACAGTTGTAAGCAGTGCGCGGCAGTAAGTATCTTGTCTTTGTCAATGATAACGCCGCCACACCAGAGCTCGTTGTTCACCAGCAGGGCGGCCATGTAAGGGAACTCCTCGATGGTGGCCACCTCATCAGGGTTGTAGATGCGACGGTAACGACGGTCTAACACCAGTTTGGTAGTCGTAGCCTGTGTAGCTGGCATTGCTAAGACAAAATTATTAACAGTTTAGAGTTCTTTTTGGGACCCACCACTGTTATATTTCTAAGTCTATGGGACCCACACACAGGTAGCTAACGTGAATAAATCTATAAATATTTAATGTGGAAGCTTGAACCAGTCGATAATGAATGATAGACAGAATTTTAAAATTACCAATTGATTGTGATTGTGCCTAAAGACAGTAAACTATTTTCTTCTGCATTGTGTGAATGGGTGGGAACAGAAAGACGCGTTTAATTTCTTGTTGTTGAATCCCAGGTAATTAACTTGGTATGTATATTACACTGTATTAAGTAATATACATACCAAGTACGTCTGACGAAAAATAAAGCAATCCTTACTTATTTCAGCGTCAAGGTTTGAGCCATCAAAGTCTTTTCGGTTGGGGTACTCGATGGGTAGGCCCTCGTACTGCCACTCCTTTGCCTCTACATTGTTCCGATTCGATCTTCTCTGGTCTTAAACAAAATAATAAATCATCCTGTGGGTAGTGTCCCCCGTTTGGGTACAGTTCTCTTCTCATACAGTCAAAGAATGCTTACTCAAAGCAAATTTCATACCTAAGGCGATGTAGGAGGAATGAAGGTGTTCCTTCACCGTATGTCATGATTGTACAAATTAACTTACCAATATCTAGGAGAAAGACACGTTTGTAATTGTACTTGGTAGGTATCGGACTCTCGCCTTCTGAAGGCTTTTGCGAATAAGTCATTTTGTATAATAAGTAGATTAAAAAAATAACACTAACAATTCTCAAGGAGAACAGTTTGTAACACTGTGTAATGAACATTCAGTAATAAATATGTATGAGATATTCGACAATGCATGAATGAAATCAAAGCACGTCAACACAGGTGCAGTTAGGAGGTGCAATATTTATTATACTGTGTTAAAAATTATAGATGGAGAAATTAGTATCAAAATTGTAGTTTCATTCATGTATCGTAAAAATTTCTAAGTACTGAAATATTTGTTAGTGTAATTTTATGAAAATGATTCCTTGTATTTGAGTGCTATGGGTGTCCATGATGTGTATTCGCAGCCCATCTTAATATGCCTTCAATATAAAAACAAATAAACGTAAAATGACTAAGATGTCTTCTAGTTTACATAACTCACTTAACTATTCATAAAATAGTTGTTCAACATACGTGGTTATAGGCTTTAGTATTTCGATTGACCAATCATAAACCGCCGCGATACTTATGTTTCTACATAACGACCAATCGTAGCGCTTATTTTATTGATTTCTCATATGCTTACTTTCTGCTGACACTTGAGAGGACACGGAGGAATCAACGTGTGACGTCACGTAGGTCATCGAGTGCATTACAAAGAGTGAAAATATTACAATTCCACGACATCGTCCTTCTCTCATCTTTATGATGTCCTGCAAAGATAAATATTGAATATTTGAGCATATAATCTATACATCTTATTTTTTTTCTTTTTCTGTAAATAAAGCTGAAGTGTGTGTGTCTTTGAATGCGCTAATCTCCGAAACTACTGAATCGAATTGAATGATTATTATTTTTGTGCTGGATAGTCAATTTCTCGAGGAAGGTCACACATTACGCTACGGTTAATAGAACTGAGCTGAGTGACATGGCGCTGGGGTAACTAATTAATGATATAGGTGATTGATGGATTACCTAGATTGAATATAAAACGTGTTTAGTACTAGAGGATGCAGGAAATAAATAAAGTAGAAACGATGAGGATGTTTAGCAACTTGGCTCGTATATTGGCTTCATGTAATTGAATACATGCATCCTGTTTCCTTCGGACGCAGTTTCTGTTGTAATTTAGTGCATTTTTATACACGCATTTACTGAAACCGAGTACCTAACAAGGTAAGCACCTAGTGTCTGTGAGTAGAGGAAAGATTTTATACTATAATTAGGTCTCAAAACTCACCTATTATGCTGACACTGAAATATTTCAATACAAATATCCGAATCCAATTTCTCAGAACAACTTTATGCTATATTGCTTCCTGATGCAATAAAATCAAACGAAGTAACGTTGCTTATAGAAATATTTTATTACATTATTTACACGATAACTATAAACAGAATACTATATACAATACGAACAAGGCATTATAGTTTTAGGTATACATGACTTTAATAGAACGAGGGTTTATTTTTAGGAAAACAATTTCGTGTCTATTGCTTAATGCCATCCTTTGCCCCAGCCTGAGCCCCAGCCATAGCCGGTCCACCCGCCGAGGGACGAGCCCCAGCCGAGCCCTCCCCAGCCCACACTGACGGGAGCAGCGATGACAGGAGTGCGGATGATGGGAGCGGTGACAATGGGGGCAGATACCACGTGGCGCACGACCGGCGCGGACACCACAACGCGAGGGATCGTCACACCGTGGTTGATGACGCTGGAGCTTACAGAGTACGATGGCAGCAAGACGGGAGAGGCTGAGGGACAAACAACAATATTTCTAACCCAGAAACGTAAGAAAACTCACAAGTTAGGGCCAAATAATCAGTTAGTTTGAAAATCTGTTAGACTTTAACTAAGATTGTAGCTGATAATAATTTAAAGGGTGATGTAACATCTTATCTGGCGTGGGTTTAACCAAAGTCCATAGATAACTAGCCAAGTACCTACCTACAGGTAGAGAGAAGATAGTGTACCTATAAGTGTAAAATATCAAATTCTCTATAGATTGGAGAATTTACGATGCAAATACAAAAGTGATGTTGTGTATACGGGTCAAATTATCCTTATGTAAAGGAGAGTCATATTCAAAAGTGGTATTTTACGGGCTTGTTGACAGATTATTTTAAAAGGCGATAGCATTGTTGTATCTCAAACGGTGACTGTCTTAAACACAACTGTGAAATGTAAAATGCACCTTTACTGCCAGGCAATTATAGTCCCAATAACTTTATAAATGATGTAAAGTTGATCTGAAGATTTTGTATATTTGTGAGTAAGATGAAGGCAAGCAAATGAAATTTTGCTTACCTTAGCGGAATTTTCTATGCATGGACTTGGATTTAGTGTTCAAATAGTGTCTATAATGAAATGAGGAGTTACCGAGGCCCAGTCCCAGTGGTGGGACAGGGTTGGCGACCACCATGCCGATCAGGGCCAGTACTAATGCCACCTGCGAAGGAAAATTCTTAGATTAGATAATTCATGAATAGTTGCTTCTATAAGCCTAGTATAAAATTGTCCAAATCACAGATAGGGATTTTTTTTTTTTAAGGGGGGTAAATCATCGAATGACTGCTCCCGCCTGGGTGAGGCGGAAGGCAGTGTCAGACTCTTACTGACTAAAAACCACCCCGTTCCTTCTCCTGCACGTCGAACCGGAGCCCCGGTTACCCGTTAGGTTCTCCGCGACTCCGAATCGGCATCGGCCGTATTGGGCTCCATCTGTGGTGGTCTGATGGCTCTTTGAGGCGCGCGCGGAACGCGACGCGCCGTACGCTCGGGTCTGTTTCTGGTCGGACGGGGAGCCACCCATGCTCGCCGTCCGCAGGCCCGCGCTTACGGTGGCCGGAGATCGTCCCGCGATCCCCGACGCCCGGTGTGTCCTTCGCGATGGCTGGGTTGCGAGGAGGCAGCGCTTCGCTGCCTCACGCGTCCCGCCTCCTCCTTAGCTAGCATGACTGCTTCTCAAAAGGAGGAGACGGCATCCCAGTCCCCCTCGCTCCGCATCATGGCCTGCACTAGGCCCGGACGCGAGAGGTCGCCATCGCTGATCACTTCCCTGAGGACACGACGGTGCTCAGCCTGACGCAGGGCATTCTGCGACAGTGTGTTCCACCGTGTCCTCAGTGCGGTCCTCGCAGTGATGACACCCGGACGTTTCCTCCCGCCCCATCAGACACAGGTACCTCCCGAAACTCCCATGTCCGGTGAGGACCTGCGTCAGGCGGTAGGTGAGGACGCCGTAGCGTCTCTCAAGCCACTCCTCAATGAGGGGACTTACCGCTGCGATGGCAGCGAGCCCACACAGATAGGGATGTACAGGACTAGAAAAGAGGGAGATCTATGCTCAGTGGGGATGACTCCATGATATTTCAGCATGATGATAAACACTATGAGGTTATTATTTAGCAGATCACAAAAATGACTAGGGATAGATATACAGACATCAGGATTATTCTGAATTAGTTTTCTAGAATGAGCAAATTGTATAATTGCAGGATAATGAGTGAATTATCAGATAACATTTAATTAGAAACTAAAACTGTCACTAATAAAAGTAGCAAATTAATTTTGTTCACCATTTCTCGAAAAAACAAGTCGTATAATTTAACACAGACAAAAGGAAACAAAATTCAAAATCGTGACAAGTACTTACCGCGCACTTCATGTTAGTCTATTTACAGGTTTGCACTGAAATGTAAACTGAATTACTTATGATTAGCATTGGGTTTATATATCGAGTGTGGTAGGACACGCATCACTGCGTCCATGTATCCTGTCGGGAAACTTTGCGCCATTCGCTGCATTAAACATTATATTATGTCCATTCGACAGGCCAGTTTTACTTATGAAAGAGTTTATGATTCAAGTTGTGTTTGTTGAGACATTCGTTTGTAAAGGGATATCTATATACATATAATAAAATTGTAGAAAAGTGCTGTCTGTACATTGAAAATAAAAATTAAAAAAATAGCAGGGGCTATTGTTATGTCGATGTCGAACCCAAAAATGTAACTAACTTTTTTTTGTCTGTTTGTCTGTTTGTCTGTTCACGCTAATCTCAGAAACGGCTTATCCGAGTTGGATGCGGTTTTCACGAATATATTGTGGTATGCTTCAGTTATGCTTTAGTGTTTGTTTCATGTCAATCGGTTCATAAATAAAAAAGTTACGTCAAATTAAAGAATCACGTCGAACACTATCTATCTATATCTATCTATCTATATCTATTACATATAATAAAATTGTAGAAAAGTGCTGTCTGTACATTGAAAATAAAAATAAAAAAAATAGCAGGGGCTATTGTTATGCCGATGTCGAACCCAAAAATGTAACTAACTTTTTTTTGTCTGTTTGTCTGTTTGTCTGTTCACGCTAATCTCAGAAACGACTTATCCGAGTTGGATGCGGTTTTCACGAATATATTGTGGTATGCTTCAGTTATGCTTTAGTGTTTGTTTCATGTCAATCGGTTCATAAATAAAAAAGTTACGTCAAATTAAAGAATCACGTCGAACACTATCTATCTATATCTATCTATTCTATCTATACATATAATAAAATTGTAGAAAAGTGCTGTCTGTACATTGAAAATAAAAATAAAAAAAATAGCAGGGGCTATTGTTATGTCGATGTCGAACCCAAAAATGTAACTAACTTTTTTTTTGTCTGTTTGTCTGTTCACGCTAATCTCAGAAATGGCTTATAAATATACCTCTATATATATTTAACAGGATGCGGAAAAGGTGATAGTGGATTCATTCCTCAGATTCCTCTCATTCCAAAAAAAATTCCGTTTAATTTTAAACGAATTCAGTTTCCAGTGAGCCTATGTTTTGCCATGACAATTTATTAATAAAGCTCAAGGTCAGACTCTAAAAGTTGTGGGTATAGATCTAAGTATCAGCTGTTTTTCGCACGGTCAATTGTATGTGGCTCTGTCCCGTGTTAGCAATCCCAGCAGCCTGTATGCTTTCACCCCCGATGGCCATACGTCTAATATTGTATATAGAGAAGCATTACAGTAAAGTAGGTTTTTTAGCTACCCAAAATGACTGTGATTATGATCCAAATCTAAAATAAAAATAAGTATATATTTAAAAAAAAAACGCTGCTCATAGTCACTATTCTACGCGAACGAAGTCGCGGGCACAGCTAGTTAATAATAAAATACATACTTCTAGAAAGGTGTAAATAGTTTTATAAATGGTAATGGCGCATGTAATGCCCCAAGTGTTGCAGGCGTACATAGGCTACGGTAACCACTTACCATCAGGTGGGCCGTGTTCTTTTCTTGCCACCGCACCATCGTGATATAAAAAAACAAAGTGTAGGATAGAGCCCACCAACAGCTTTATAATTGGTCTTCAATCTTAATTTGTAATCTTTGGACCGACCGAATGTCCAACATAAACTTTATTAATTTCGGCTGTAAGTGTAGTGACTTAGTGACTTATGCAGCTGTGTCACTATTGTGGCAGGCAGTCATTGGATGCGAAAAGCTAAACATCGAGGTTAGTGACGTGTTATTGGAGAGGTCTATGCGGCAGTGCAGTGGAAAGAAACAGTCATTAGTTTAAGATGCAATGAGGACTGACAAAACACGGGTGACAATCCGATTTGTTTCGATGTCAATAAGTTAAACCTGCCCCGAACGTAGGTTAATCAAAGCGAACAAAGTGAACAGAATCAATTGTTCAGTGTCTATCATACACATGAGGGTAAGCAGAGACTATGGAACGCCAATTGCTGCGATTCCTACATACTGTTCTCGCTTCATGAACAGTCGTCAATCTTTTAAAGCATGCTTGTCGGTTAAGAGTAGTTTTAATTTGTCTATATCTTCTAAGGCAATAATTACCTACCTTCTGGTCGTCTCGACGTGTTAATCATACCTGCCTGAATTTCAGTGTTATATACATATACCCAGAAATTAGATGGGCCACAATTACATTCACAATTATGTCAAAACTCGGTTTTTTTCCTTTTTGGCAACCGAGTCTCCAATACGATGTTGTCGACTATAAGGTATTATAGTTATCCATGTTTGATTGCATTGCATTGTAGAATAGTAGCAATTGGCGTTCCATAATCTCTGCCAACCCCCATGCTCCCATGGGGGTTGGCAGAGATCACCTCACGCCAGATGTCTCCACATCTGGCGTGAGGTTATGTATGTATGCTTGCATTCCAATCCCTTTGGAAGATATATCTACAATTTAAACCACTCATGCTACTACTGATTTTGAAATCGGAAGAGACAATATTACTGTTCCATTAATTCGTTACTGAATATAGGACTTCTAGCTCCGCAGTGGTTAACTTGAATTACCACAACAACATTTAAGTGGACGCTCGAATATTGAAAGGCCCGAGTACTGAATATCGTGCCATCTCTGTCATTATACAAAGAATTTGTTATGACAGGACTATACTTCAGTACGACTTCAAATTCACTGGCGGTTCACATATATCCCCAAGCGGTCACCAGTGACCGCTCTCCACTAACTACATTATAGACCTTATTGCCAATTTTAATTTATAGTGAGTATTACAGTGAACTGCGCGACGTCGCCGCGACCGCGCACGCTGCTCATGAGGAAGAACCCCTCTGTGGTTCGAAACTAGTAGAGCTTTTCTCAGTATATTCACGTGAGTAACCCGCGTTTTTACTTAATTTTGTATGTCTCACGATATTTATTATAAAAACTTATTTCCAATGTTTAGAGACTACTTTTGTATAAACAAATTTAGGGGATGATATTTCAGATATTTCAACAGGTTAAGACATTGGTTCCAGAAACATTATAAGCGAAATCTGCGTCATAGATGTCAATCTATGACGCAGATTTCGCATAATGTACCAGTTAAAATAACAAAAACAGTACAATTTGGAATGTTAATGAAGTACTTATTACATGGTAATAAAGTTTGTTTTTGCCGTGTTAATGACAGGAACTAATATATTATCGAACAATTGCACTATTGGATTACGTTAATCACATCGCACCGACAACTGACTGAATAATTGAGCTTTTTATTCAAAAACACCTTACTTGCATAGATACTAAGGTAAGCAACTCTGTTTTTTAATTCTAAGTAAACAGAGTGCCTATTTTTGTGTGAACGACTTTTGTATCATTTCACGCAAAAACTTTCTTTTGGATTCGAGTATGTCCTAAAACTGTGACTAGACACCTAACTCATATTCCAAATTGTAAGTCAGTAATCGGATTTAATTTTTTGGTGACTCAAATGCAATTCTCAACTTCAACTGCCTTTTTTTCGAGTTTCCTATACCTTAAATGTTCATATCAATAAGATATAGTGCGCTTTATTGCATCTGTGAATTTTTGAATAATTGCAAAAATGACAATGTTTATTTGTATCGCAAGGTACTTAGAAATGTATGGCTTAGAGTTTTCAGGGGCTTAGGAAAACAAATATTATAAACGGAAGTCTTTAATTAATAATTAAATAAATCAGCATAATAACATCTTAATAAAATCAAAAAACTACTAAATAGACCAATGTCTGGCCTATTACAGTACGCAAACAAAATAATGCGAAGCTAATGTCGACCAATCATATTACATAGACATTCAGTAACGAATACAAAACACGTTCCGATTAGTTGAAATTTCCGTCAAACTAAAATAGACGTCATAGACAACATACCATTGTAGAATGTCGAAAACGAATCTTAACATCTTTTTCACAAAAATATATTTGCTGATCTTTCTTTTCGTAAAATAATGTCGTCAAAAATTTATTTTTTCTTTCTTCCAAGGACAGCTGCAGTGCGCAGGCGCATGCGTTCAGATTACATGATAATGGTGCATTAGTTTCGCGTCGTTCGTTCTATTAACACGTCTTTAACCTAAGCTGTAGCTTCATAAAGTCGACGATACACATAATCGTTACTGAAAAGAAAAACAATATTTATTATATTTTACACGTGAGAGAGTCATACTTCTGTACGTAAATGGACCGGTTTGACTGGACTGATACTACAGGTAAAAATCGAGGTGAAACAACGCTTACGTTGTGTTTCACCCTGTGACTGAGCGACATAACTGGGGACTTCCTAATTGTCCTCCTATCCCCAATCGGCAATCCTTAATAGTTTGGAAACTCACATCATATCACTGAAGAGTATTTTGGAAAAATGACATCACAAATGTCTTTTGCTTTTACTTTATAACGTCTAAAAGGAGTTAATTATTGCCCCAAAATCGCAAATCGTCGTCTAAGGACAACTTCAAGGTGACATAGGCTAGACATAGGCTGTCTAGCATACGTCCTCCAAACGTATCTATCAGTATGTATTGCTAGGAACTTCATTAAATGCAATACCTAGGAATTTGTTATTCATTTAAAGTACCTATTACTGTAATTTAAGTTTAACTTTGAATTACCTTCCACCGGTCATTGTCATAGTCCCACTTGGATGAGATACCGTCGATGGGATTCACGCGAAGTTCCAGCATCCGCCGCAGCTGTACCTTTTGTGAACTTTTCGACAGACTCGGCGGTAGGCACTCGTACACTGCCCAAGTAGACATAAACGTACATAGAGATCAATCGGTAATGTTGGCCAGGACGTAATACAACCAAAATTTCAGACTACTCCTCCTTTTTCTGACCAACATGCTTTAGACATAACGTGACCTTACTTTATTTTTTTAAAGGGGGAAAATCATGCAATGATTTTTAAGTCGTTAAGTCCACCGCGGCTCCGTATCGGCATCAGCCCTATTGGGCCCCATCTGGTGGTCTGCTGGCTCCTTGAGCCGCGCGTGGAACATAAAAATACATTTTGTCCTTGTCAAGCAGTCTCATCATCAACTAGGTAATGAAATGATTAAGATACATACCGTAATAATGGAGGAATATAAACATCCAGAAGGCGAACGCCGAAATGAATAAGCCCATCCCAAGGACAACCTTCCATTGCCCCGTGGGATGCTGGAACTCAGTAAAAGTTTGACAGAACGACGCTCTGTACAAGGCTTTCTTTTCTTCACAGCATAACATTCGCCAGTCACCTTTCTCTTTCTCTCGTAATGCCTAGAAGCAGGAGAGCAGATTATTCAATCAGCCATACTATATCTATAATATTATCTTAGATACAGGAATTTATACAGATACATAAAATAGAAAACAGGAAAAAAACCATGCCCCACCCACGGTCGAGTGTTTCGGGCAAAGAATTACTGGGTTTTTAAAAAATTTCAGTATTAGTACGGAGTCTGGAATTGTGCCCGGTGTATGGCAATAGGCTCCCTAAACTTACATTACATGGGACTCAACATAAGTAGCGAAAAGTGGGTGTTGCATTGTACAGTGGCAATGAGTGCCGTAATGTGCAATCCTTTCGGGGATAAAAGGCATGATGTTATGTTATATACAGGAATTTTAGTTGAAGTTTTGTTAGTTGGTACAAAATTGTAATTAAAAGCGTAATTTACACACGAGGTACACGCTGTGAGAAATTAGGCATTTTGTAAAGTGTCACATCAGCTCCGATTCTCCTAAAACTTGAAGAAGCCACGTTTCTTCCTAACTTTTAACATTTAACACAGAGTCTTATCAAAAAAGGTAACAGTTTTATCATTATTGTCATCACAACAGCCATATGACGTCGACACATAGACCCCCCAAATTACAAACGACACACTGCGAATTTAATTCATATCAGTTCAACTTGTGGATTGAAGCAGTGCTCTGCAGTGCAGTAGCAGATAAATCAACTAAGAATAGCAAATGTTATACATTACACAAATATCTCTGGTGTTTTCTTTAAACCTCACGGCAGGAAAGGGAAAATGAGCATCGTCCTTGTAATTGGCGCCACCGTTTACCCCGAAGCCGACCCAGTCCCGGTTCCCGATCCTACATCTATGGTGAATGTTCCTAACTCTAAGCGCAAGTGACGAATAAACTCCGAAAGATTTCAGCGTAAGTAAATACATTTTCGTTCCCTGATCGGAACGATGTTGACAAATGACAGTTGATTTTTCAAATTCAATCGGTTTTAATGGTTGTTGTCAATTTGTGAGTGAAAAGAGGTTGCTAATAAGAATAGCCTTGCAAACAAAAATTAAATCTTATTGAGACAACTAGCTGACCCGGCAAACGTTGTTTTGCCATATAAATAATTTCCTAGTAATTTCTAGTCTAGACAAAAAATTCTAGTGTGGACTACCCCTAATATTTAGGGTGATCAAAAATAGATGTTGGCCGATTCTCATAGATACCGGATAAGCACAAAAAAATTCATCAAAACCGGTCAAGCCGTTTCGGAGGAGTGTAGCAACGAAAACTGTGACACGAGAATTTTATATATTAGATATCTCGTTTTGAGTCAGCTCTCTTAACTTTCGATTGCTGCGGCAGGTTTGATTTGACGGCATGGAAGAATTTTGTTATTATTGCACCTAAAGACTAGGTCTAAAGGAATTGAAATGAATACAAGCCTTTGTAGGTTACGATACAATATTTATTTTGATACAATTTTGAAATAATCACTTATGTATAATAATTATCTTCACAGGTGCATGTAACATTAATCAAATACATTGATAAGTTACAGGCCTTCAGAAGTACCTACTGTAGCCATTGCGAATCAAAATATTATATTGGCTTAGAATTCTTTAAAATTGATTTGAGTATAATTTTGTTTCCTTTTCAAAATTGATAATTTCTTTAGCTGTTTGCCATCTGTAGTCATTGCACAGAACAGCAATTATAAAACTGAAAGTCTAATAAACATTAATACTTTACTTTATTTAGCCTGAGTTCCCTAAAAGCAATTTATAAATGTCACCAGATCTGACTATAATATTGAACAGATTTTCAGTAATATTACGATTTCCTTTACTGATATTTTTCTTCTGTTTATTTTTCATTTGATTCGCTACTTTTTCTTCTCCACTTTCATCATTCGAATTGCCTCCATCATTATCTTCGTCTAATTTAACTTTTTTGCTGTCTTTTTTAATATTTTTAGTAACTATATCCTTGGAGTCATTACTATCTTCTACATTATCATCACTTTTATTCTCTGTATCATCTTTATTTTTTGGTTGTAATTCTATCTCTTTCTTCTTATTAACAGGGCTATCTTCTTTATATTGTCGTATTTCCGAGTCACTGGCCAACTTCTTCTTTTTATTAACGTCCGAATTATTATCTTCTTCATCGGTATTATCACTAGAATACGTTGCTGTAGTTTTGATTTTCATTAGCTCTTGGATTTTATCCATCATTAAATTTTTATTTCTCTTGTTAATCGACACATTTTCGTAATCTTCGTCAATCTCTATTTTCGAATTCGTGTTGACAAATTGCTTTTTCTTATCTTTAGTTTTAGAGTCTTGAACTACAGCATATTTACTGGCCATAACATTTTTCTTTTTCTTAATGATATGTTCAATATTTTTCATATATAGCTGCATTTTTAATTTATTAATAATTGAGTTTTCATCCTCTACGTTTTTATTAGTTTGCTCTTGCTTTTCCTTAGCATGAATGGTTTCATCATCTATATTTTTATCCTGATGTTTTTGTTTCTTTGAAATGCCTTTTTTATGTACGTCTTTTTTGTTAACTTCGTCTTTCTTATTTTTAACTTCTCTGGCTCTTAGATCTTCCAAATATTTGGCGATAACTTGATTATCTCTTCTTTTAACTTTATCCTCTTCGTATTTATTAGTGGATTCGTCCACTTTACCTTTACTAAGGATTTTGTGTATCTTTTTCTTCATAGTGAGGTCTCCCTCTTTTTCTTGTATTGCAATTGTCTTTTTCTTTTTCTTTTTCTTTCCTTTGACGTGTTTATCGATGTTCTTTATATCTTTATTGTCAACTTCATCTGGTATTTTCTTATTATTATTACTATTTAAATGTGTGTAGTCCAAAGAAATACCTTGCTCTGCATTGCTTTCATTTTCACTATCATCTTCTCCATCATTTTCATAACTTGTATCGTAGTCGTCTGTCTCACTTTGATCTTTATTTTCTAAGTTACTATTATCCACTCTTTTTTTCGTAATGTCCAGCAAATAAGGATTTTTATCAACCAACTTATTTTTTTTATGTTTATCGTTTGTTTTGATCAATTTTGCGATCTCACGTTCACTATCGTCAAGTAAACTTTCACCTGATCCCAGGATTTCATTTAGTTTTATGTTATCCACCAGACCCTCAATAACTTCTTCTACTTTTTGTTGGTCTTCAGAACTTTCTTGACTTTCAAAATTATTATCATCATCATCATCACTGTAAACATCAAGATTTTCTTTATCGTTATCACCATCACCACCATAACTGTCATCGGATCGACTTTTAGATTTAGGTTGCATGTGAGATGATGTAATCATTTCCTCAGACGCAAAAATATCATATTCCTTAACTAACTTCTTAGTGACTCTTGTTTTTTGAATTTTGTTCACCGCAGAAGTAGTACGTACTATGGCAGGTCTTTGGCGTAATGGCATTTTTACTGCCTTTGTCTTCGTAGTACTCAATTTACCTCGATCGTGATCTGTTATCTTTGCACTCTTGATAATTTTCCGTTCAGATTTACGTTTTGATTTCTTTTTCGTTATTATTTTCTTCTTTTTGTTTTTCTTCTTTTTAATCTGTATGTCGAACCCCGTATCCTCCTCACTATCTGATTCTAAATCATAGATTGATGGATCAGTTAGTTCTTCGCTATCAAATATTGTTTCAATGAATTCTGTAAAATCCTCCCGTCCCGTTCTAATTGCATTTTTTGATCCTTTTGCAGCCACTTCTGGGGGTTGGTCTGAATCATCATTTATTGGTGTTATATTAAGATTTGCAGTTATATGTACATAAGTAGGAGGTAAATGCAATGTTGTCAATCTTTTAGGCGGTAAGCTTGTTGTATAGACTCTCCCAGAAGGTACGCCCTGTAACAAGAAATTACGGACTTTTTGTTTTAAATTGAAACTTACCGTATTTATATTTATACAGCACACAGTTTTAAATTCTAGCATTTATTCAAGGGGACACAATGTGTGTTACATGCAATTTTTGATGTTCATATTAACTGGTCTTCTATTGCAGTAATAAGAAATAATAAGAAAACACATAATAAATAAAGAAAAGCACCTGTTCTATGACTTGCTCTATCCAGTCATTGTAGTAGCCCAGTTTAGTGAATACAGTGGGAGCGTCAGGAGCTCCGCAGCTCGGAGAACCGAAGCTTACAACACCTACTAGAATGCCGCTTGCAACGCCTGGACCCCCTGCGTCACGCTGGCAATATATAAGTTATTATTAATTATTTTATAACTCCAGTTAGGTGGAATGAGGATATCTTAAAAGTGGCTGATAGTAGTAGATTTTAAAGCCAAAGGTTGTGTTCAGAGGTGAGTTTACGCGTCAAACTTTTGCTGCTGTGAATATTGTCAGTTGAATACGGTGTCTGAAAATGTGCCCGATGAATATAGTAAGCTCATGTCCCTTTAAATGGAAACGGAGCGTACGACGCCTCGATCATTTGAATGATTATAATATGTGTGGCTGTGCCGGTAGTTTGGGAAGAAGTAAAAATCGAGTTCCGTGATGTGATTGACTGACTGACGATGAGGATGGAATAAATATATTATATTAACAAAAAGCAACATACGTTACATGCCCCGCCGCCCTTCGAGAAGAATCCAGCGCAGAAGTTATGTCGCGTCACGAACTCCCTGTAATAATGTAGAGTTTAGAAGGCTATTGTGATAGAAGATGCTTCATACAATACACTATGTGGCGTATAACTTATAATTATTATATTAGATTTTTTCATAGGTTTTTTTTTGGAGAGAAAGTCTATACATTCGGCAGAGACTCAGCAGCAACGCAGTCTTATACAACTGAACCTTTTAATTTGTGATCTGCTCTTGTCTAGCCAGCTTTATAGAGGAAAAGCGCATAGCTCAGAAGTAAACTGTCAAGGGTCGTTGTAGTATCATACATACCTGGAATATATTTCCTGACACTCTGCATATGGATAAAAGTCTAGAACAGCATACGTCAGTCTATTCTTCCGAGCTTGTTCAATAATGTGGTTGTTGAGCTGAATAAATGTTTTTCACCATGAATAAATATACCTGTTTTTTTAAGAGGGCAAAATCATCGAATGAATTCTCCCGCCTGGGTGAGGCGGGAGGGAGTGTCAGACTCTTACTGACTGAAAACCACCCCGTTCCTATTTCGGCCCTTCGAGCCAGAGCCCCGGTAATCCATTAAGTCCTCCGCGGCAAATATACCTGATACTACAGCAAATAAGACAAACAATTTTAATCGGAGCTAGTAAAATAAAATTTTAGACCAAACAATTAAGGAATCTTCTCTTTCGTTTTTTATACTTGATATGTTAGCGTTTGGCCACTATTTCATCTAGTGGCAAGCGATGACGTGGCCGATGGTGGAGCATGCCTACCTATAGTACAGCAACCTATTCACTTAAAACTTGAAGACACCCAGGTTGTGCCCTGTGGTCGTCTAAGGAAACTAGTCACTTGTTCCAAAGTTTACCTAATATCCTTGATTTAATCATATGGTACTATTAGTACTACAGCGTGTTTTTCTACAATGGAATTAAACTCAACTCTTCTAAGAGATTTGGCAATAAAATTATCAAAAAAATCTTACACCCTTTGCTCCCCATCCAACGATAGTGATTCCGTCAGTATTTGAAGGCAGCGGCCACGGATTTGTATCTATCTCTATCCTCTTTATTTTCTTCTTTCGTTTCCCGAACGCCAGTGCTCTTACCATCCTCAACAGCGCCAAATTATTACCCAATGTCTTAGGTTCGTAATTCGGATGGAAATGTATCTCCAGCACGGGGATGTTCTCCCCGCCGTGTTCATTGAAAGTGCTGCCTACTTGTAAAGATAGGAAGGCTGGGTTCTCGTTGAAGAATCGGTTGTTCCAAGCTCTGATAAAATATACAAATAGTTCAAAAACCTGTATGATGAAAATGAAACACGTACTGATGATTAAGTAGTCCAGTACAACAAATTCGCTCAGTATTATGATACAGACAGCAGTTGTAATAAAAACAAGCAGTTCTTACAATTGCAGACATGAAGCCGAAGTGACAACTACATCAGATTTGATGATGGAGCCGGCACATTGGAACTTCTTGAAGAACTGCACACTGGCCATGAATGGGAACCGTTCAATCTTTGCTTCATGCCCTCCGAAGATGCGACGTCCACTTTGCAACTCGTTCAGCTGCAGCGGATCTGAATCAAATCAAATCAAATCAAATCATTTATTTCGGTTGCAAACATGGGTTATAAAATATACAAAAGGTGTTTAATATTTATGGTATGGTTCTCCACATTTTGCCATTATAGCATGCAAGTATTTCCTAATCAATTTATCTACAAGTTTAGCTTATACAATCTCATACAATATACGTTACCAATAAATTAAGAATTGAAATAATTATAATTATTGAATGTCAAGAAAGATGAAATTAAAGGTATCATATTATTAATAAGTCAGTAAGTCATCATTAAGAAAGTCGTTAATATTATAATAGCATTTGTCAAGCAAAAGTTCTTTTAGCGTCTTTTTAAATTTCAATATAGTCATACTTTTCATAACATCTGGTACCTTATTGTAGATGCGAGGTGCAGTACCAAAAAAACTTTTCTTTACCAATGCAGTTTTACATGTCACTGGATATAATTTATTTACAAATTTTGTACGTATTGGATTCCTCTTGACCTCCGAAACTTTTAGGAATAGATGTGGGTTACACTTCACAAACAAGGCAGTCTCCAAAATATATAAGCAAGGCATGGTCAAAACTTTTAAAGACTTAAAATAGGGTACACAGCTATCCGTTACCTTTAGGCCGCACATTGATCGGATACATCGTTTTTGTGACCTAAATACCTGCTCTCTGTCAGTGGAGTGACCCCAGAAAATAATGCCATACCGCAGAACCGATGCAACTAGTCCATGGTATGCCGTCAGGAGTGCTTGGTTGTTAACTTTCTTTGAGAGTTGATATAGTGCATATGCGGATTTGTTTAATTTTTTACAAAGTACTTCCATTTGAGGTTTCCATGTCAACTGCTTATCTATCGTTATACCTAGAAACTTAGTCGTGTCCGTGTCTTCAACGTCACAACCATTAACGACAACATTGGTTGTAGGATTTTTAGTGCGTTGATAGAAATGCATAATTTTAGTTTTTTGCAGATTTATAATCAAGTTGTTATTATTGAGCCAATTTACTATATTATACAAAGAAGTGTTAATGTCATTTACGTAATTATCAGGGTTATTACACTTTACAATAGCTGTACTGTCATCAGCGAAAAGGACCATTTTACTATTTGTGGCTTCTGGTAGATCGTTAATATATATTAAAAAGAGTTGCGGACTTAGTACGCCGCCTTGGGGGACGCCATACTTTACGAGTCTTGGTTTCGACATAAATATTGTCTCCAATTTACTCTTTGGGCATATCCTAGAGATTTCTGTGCATTGGAGTCTATTACTCAGATATGATTCTATTAATTTTAAAATGTTCCCTCTTCTACCATGACAATGTAATTTATGTAATAGAATCTTGTGGTCTACATGGTCAAAAGCCTTGGTCATGTCGGTATAGATTGCGCAGACTGGTTTTCTATTGTCAACAGACGACATAACGCTAGTTAATAAGTCATAAAGTGCCATATTAATAGATGTGTTTTTTCGAAAACCCTTTTGTTCTTTACAAAACAAATTATATTTTTCGAAGTAGGATATTAGGGAGTTACATATTACTTTTTCAAAGATTTTTGAAATAATTGGAATTTTCGCTATAGGTCTATAATTTCTTAAAGTAGTTTTGTCATCTTTTTTATGAAGGGGCTTTATAATAACTTTTTTTAGTTTTGTTGGGAATACACCTTCAGATATGCACAAATTCATTATATAAGCTAATGGAGGTGCTACGAGATCTTTGGTGAATTTAAGTACTTTTGTAGAAATTCCATCGTATCCAGTAGTGCTACTGTTTTTAAGATTATATATTATTCTTTCTATATCTTTCGCAGTTACTGGTTGCATGAAAAGTGAATTTAAAGTTTGTTTGTTGATATGTGCACTATTCAATGTTATGTTATCTTTTACATTATTTTCAACTGAATCAATGAAGTAATCGTTAAATTGATTGGCGATGTCCAAGGGGTTTGTAAATGTCAAATTTCCTATATCTACCCTTAGTATCGGCTCTGGCGGCAGACAAAATTTGGATTTACCTATTATTTGCCAAGTAGCTTTCGACTTATTTTGGGCTGTGTTAATGTAATTATTGTTTTGTGCTTTTTGTGTAAGTTTAATTATTTTCTTATAAAGTTTGGTATAATTGTTAAATGTTAATTTCAGTTTAGAGTTAGGATTTAATCGATAGTCCCAAAGTAATTGCCTTTGTTTGTTACTGCATAACTTTATTCCGCGTGATATCCATTTCGTTTTCTTGTTAGTTTTAATAGTTTTTATTTTATCCGGAATACATAACTTATACACTAAACAAAAGTCATCCATAAAATTGTCAAAAGCTTTGTCAGCGTTTCTAGCATCCTTCATTTGATTAAAAGAAAGAGATTGAAGATGTTTCCTGAATAGAATCAGGTTTTCCATGCATATATCCTGTTTTTTAGTTTTCCAGTATTTAAGTTTACAGGTTTTAGTTATGGGTACTTTAAGGACCTGAGATGTATGATCTGACAGAGATAAATCTATTATTTGTGCAATACAGTCCCTCCCGTACGTGTGTGCGAAATTGTCAATACAGGTGTTACTGTTTAATCTAGTAGGGCTATCCAGAGTCAAGGTCAAATTAAATTGAGTCAGGAAGTTTTCAAATTCTATTGTAATTTTATTTCGTTTTAGAATGTCTATGTTAAAGTCTCCAGTCAAGATTATTTTTTTTTTCGAATATGTCATAAATTTTCTTAATATAGTTTCTAATTTTTCATAAAACATATTGTAATTATTTTTAGGTGTGCGATATATACAAATAATAATTATTTTGTGATGAATTAGTTCCACGGCGCAGCATTCAAAAACGCCCGAAACCGATTGTTTTGTTACATCATAAATCTCTCGAAATTGAATTCCGGATCTTATAAGAATGCAAGCGCCCCCGCGCTTGGCCTTTCGGCAAAAAAAAGCCGCTGGTATAAAATTAGGTATATGTAACAAATCTTCGTAACCGGCCTCAATAAAATGTTCTGTTATGCAGATAACATCAATATAGGTTCCCGCGTTGTGAAGCTCATCTATCTTGACCGTTAAAATATCCGATTTGTTTATTAAACCCGCTATGTTTTGATGTAGTATGTTCAGATATTTATAGAAAAAACTGGGAACTATTTGGTGACTCTAAGCTTGTTGTTTCTGTTTGTTTATTTTGGAGACAGTCAACTATGGGGTTGTTTGTATTAATTGTTTCCAATGTACTATGGTATGAGATCATATTTATTAAGTCGGATATCATAATTTTTAAGCCTTTGCTATTAAGTGTTCCGTAATGCGGTCTATAAGTATCGTAAGTATAAGGTAGATTACGGTTAGAATCCAGTACGTACGCATAATGACATGTTTCTACATCTATACATAGTAAATTATTGAAGGTCTCAACACGACTGTTGAACATGATATTAATATTTTTCATATATTTAAAAGTGGGTAGACAAATTATAAAGTTAGTGTGATAAAGAGGTAGTAGTGTTTTACGAATCTGTTCAACAAGTTCTAGATAGTTTTATGTTACTTTGAAATTTTCTTCACCGACAAAGATAATACAAAAATCTGATTTAGTAAAATTTTTGACTTTGTTGTCTATATTATCCAGTAATATTTCTAAGTTACAGTTCGGCTTACGAAAGTGGCATATTTCATGGGTGTTAAGTGCATTGGTAATTATTATTTAATATTATAACGGCATCTGTAGCTATTTTATGATAAAGGGTTCTATAGAAATACTTGCCCCAAAGTTCCAAACTTGTTGTATTGTCACGAGTTCTGTTTTCTTTTTGCGTGTATGTCGTATTGTCCACTTCATTACAATTTTCATTCTTTTCGAAATACTTTATAATAGCTTTGTTAATGTCAAAGAATTTTGTGTTGTTTTTAAGACCATGAGTTTCTTTTAAGTGGTCTAGTTTTGTAAGAAAATCGTCAATAAGTGACGTAACATATACAGCATCTGTTTCTTCATCACTTTTATTGTCTTCATCTAATACTTCGTTTAATTGTGTAATAAAAACTCGAGTACCGTTATCGAAGTTATCAACTTTGGTCAGTCTAGCTATTTCCTTTAGATTGTCGTGATCTTGCAGAGTTATTGAAACAAAGAAGTTGTGAATTGTTGTATATTGTTTCAACTTCAGCTTTTGGTGCATATCTTTGTTTTTTAGAGTGGAGAATAAATTGTTCAGAGTGTTTCGTATTGCCCACTCGGTAGCTGCGAAGTCGTCGTGGTCTGCGGTGGAAGATTCAACGGCACCCTGGACATGAACACCACTGTTCAATAATGTGACACACAAGAAGATGCTCGTCGCGGAAAACATATGAAGGAGGATGTTTTCTGCGACATGAAATATAATCTAAGAAAAATATAAATTGTTTAAAAACAACCGATGTATCAAATGTTTGTGTTATTAAAGTAGTTGCTCAATGTACTGGAGGTTTTTATAAGGTTACTATTTTATTTTATGTATTGTGAAATATATAATTTTATCTACGTCGTAAAATATGTCGACACCATCTGAATTTAATTGAATTAAAATTGTTTTATTTATGATATTGCGAAATTACACTCTGGTGATAGGATTTTTCAGATTTTTATGGACTTTTATGTAACCTCCTATTATTGGGGGTTTAGTTTTGGTTGTCCTTAAATATTTCGAAAGGAACTGGCGTGTCTGATACTACTTAAGTAGTCTCAACTGATGATTATTCTACCAGTTGATGTAAAAGTTCGTGATTTCGGAAGTAAAATATTATTTTATAATCATTTCCACCAGATTTGGGACAATTTATGTTTCCAGCCATTAAAATGATACCAGAAAGTTCTTAGAGTCAATAACTATTATGATAAGGGAATACAAATAGAAAAGGAAACAAAACAAATGCTTAATTAAAACTTTTTATTGTATAAACCTAAGTCAATCCATACTTGTACTTATTTAAGTCATTTAAATCTTATATAATGAAATTGACGGTGATTATCATGTTCCTGATTCGCGTAGTGGTAGCTAAACATCATCATAGGATACTTCTTGAGTCTATCATCAGGTTCTTTTACATCTTCCAGGGATCTTCCATTGACCCTCGTACTTCTATCAACCGATGGTTGGACATGGACATCTTTGTTAAAAGATTTCTTCGGCCAGAATTTTCGAGAACAAAATTCTTGTTAACAATGCATCACGATGGCGGACTAAAAGGTTGTGCAGAACAATTGAAAGTTTTAAGGTACCGTCTATTTATATGAAGCCGGATTTGAAAACGAATCGATAACAATAAATTATAATGGAAATTGTGCAACACAAAAATTGTTTTACAAAGAAATAAATGTTTCACAACCAGAGGAAATTGATGAACTTCATAAATATATTGTTATGAAACAGTAGGTACCTACCATCTACCTGCCTATAAGAAGTCTGTGTAGAAAATAGTATCTAATAGCTTCATTTCTATGATCGCTTTTTGTGTATCTGCTATTAATTACTTGCATTAACTAACTACAGATTAATTGCTTGATTATTGATGCTTCTTTATACTTTGTAGGTCTTGCACTCGCTTCTTTCTTTCTCCCGGTGCTGGATGCAGGTCGCTTAGAACGAATCTAGAAGTCTTTCGGGAAGCCTTTATTATGTTTAGCAGTAGTTTTGTTGTGGCTGATGAATTGATGATGATAATAGGATTTGAAATGAAATTCAAACACATACACACGGACAAAGTATTTTAAAGAGACAACAAAGACGTAAATACCTAATCATTAAATTATGACCAGGAGAAGAAACATTCAGACAAGCTCACAATCCAACTTTCATAATCCACTTTGAAGTCAAGTCTCAACTGAAACACCAAGAGGCCTAGACACTTCAAAAGTCGAGTACTCAAGTACTGCTATTTGACCTTGATTTGCTTTGGACTATTAAATATTTTCATTAAACAATGATGATGGTGGTGAACCTCATGTTCTGTCCCTTGACTTGAATTAACTGACTAGAGTAAAACCTCAGCAACATGCCAAGTCTCATTAAAATCTCGCTATAATATGAGTTCAGTAGGAAGAAAATACACACATTTAGTTAGTATAAAAACATTTATTTAAAAAAAAACATCACTACTATACGCAACAAAATCAGTTACAAATAAAACGTTATAGGTAAAAGTAATTAACTCTTGACTAAAGAACATCATTTGCACTGCGATTGAAAATTATAGCGATAAAATAAAATTAGTTAGAAAACTTTTCTCTCCATCTTCTTTTGGTTTTTCACTGAGACCGAAACTTATTCGAATGTCTTTTGTAGTACTTTCTGCTACAGGTTCATCTTTATTTTGTTTAGAATCTGAACTGTCTGTATCCAGCTCAAAATAGAACGGTCTAGTTGCCAATGATCTACCGCTGTCCTGCTCAGATTGTGTCCGTTTTTCACTCGTACCCTGGTTTCTCATGATGATTCTCTTACTTCCAACATAATCCCGGTTTGCACCTTGATCTATGTCATAATGTATACTAGTTCCTAGAATATGTGGAGATTGTGTCGTTTCAATAACTTCCAAGCTAGTTTCTGTTTCATCCAAATAAACATTATTCGATTCCATCATATTAGAATCTGTTGCCAAGCTATTTGAAATTTCTTTATCCATTTCTATATCAGAACCAATTTTATCTGAATCTGTCTTATCTGCATCTTTTAAATTGGAAGCCGTTTCGTCTAAATCTATTCGAAGTAATCCTGCACGTCCGAAGTCAACTTTCAATGTTTCCCCTGTTTCGTGTTCCAGTTCAGATTCCGGTTCAGGTTCCAGTTCAGATTCTGGTCCTTCTTCTGGTTCAGGTTGGTCAGCTCCCATTGGTTTTGCTTGGTTCCTAAGAATTAATTTTTTGGTAACTTTACTTGATGTGTTCGCTTTTATTTTTTTTGTAGTTGGGACAATTTTTTGTCTTTTTGGTCGGATCTTTCGAGTACTAGGAATTTCAATACTTAAGCCATGATATTCACCAGATTGTTCGTAGTTGTCTGTGTAATCATTGGCATTAGCTTCATTTTCCGATTCATGGTCTGAAATGTTCGGTCTTTTAAGTATCATTTTAAAAGTGTCGGTAGGAATTATGCTTTTCAGGAAGGAGTCAATGCCTTGTGATAATATGGATGTGACTGGAGTAGTCGTTCTAATTGAAATAGGAGTCGTAACTGTAATAGTAGTTTTAACTGGAGCTGCAGTTCTAGCTGTGAGGGGTTTTATTTTATGTTTGTGGATTTTATGTTTTGTAGTAATCGCTTTAATTTTATCGGGTACTGTGACAGTTGTGATAACTTTAGTAAAATCTTGATAAGCGTCACCATAGATTACTTCATCTACAGCGGTATTGTCAGCCTTTACTAAGTCTACCAATATATTCCTTAGCACTTTGACCTCGTCTGGGTAGTCTTCGGCATGTTTTTGTATTTTTTGCTTTTGCGCTGGTGTCATATTCAAGTGGATGAATCCAAAGTTATTTGATTTTCTTCGCGTATCGTTATGATGTTCATTGCTTTTAGTACATTTCTTATGCATACTCTGAAAAATAGACCAAAATAAACACATGCGTATTGGTTTATGTTTAAAATATCTCGAGAGAAATGTTTAAAAGTAAAATATCTTGGTAAATTATTTTAGAAATATATGTATTATGTTGTAGTGGTCGTTACAGAGTGGAAGAAAGCATGATAGAATAAGTAAAAGATTGCAATTAATTAAAAATATTCAAAACAGAATTGTTCATTGACAAAAGCCATCCAATCTTTACCTTTGTTAGGTATATTTTCGTCCCCTTACCAGAATATTTTCAATCCAAGTGGTATAGTAGCCGAGCTTGGTGAAAACTGTTAAAGAATTAGTTGCCCCACATTCTGAGTCCCCGAAACTGACTATTCCCACTAATACCGCGCCGACTATCCCTGGTCCTCCAAGGTCTCCCTGAAAGAAAAAATTAGCATGAAAAGAAAAGAAGTATAATCTATAGGACACGCCTATGTTCACCAGTATTGTTGTAGCGCTATTCGATGGCCAAAGTGGCCTGTTATTTACAACAGCCTTACAAATTGTTGTTCCTGGGCTGAGTGCGTAGTGTGTACTTAGGTGGACACTTATGTATTACAAGTTTGCTATATTTGATCCTTTGATGCTATATTTGATATATGACAGATATGTATTACAAGTTTTCGATAACCATTAGGGTAAACGTGTTCTATAGTGGAGATCGCGTCTAGGAAAACATAGTGTAGGGTGCCCTCCAGCTAGGTGGAGTAACGACATCCACAAGGTGGCTGGCAGTGATTGGATGAGAAAAGTTGAAGACTGAGCTCAGTGCCGTGCCATTGGAGAGGCCTATGTCCAGCAGTGGACGAACACGGGCTGGTGATGATGATGATGATATTTAATCCATAAAAACTAAACTCATGTTGATTAATCATTTTGATGAAAATGGAAATGGTTATAGACTACTTTTGTGAGAGTCAAACTTTAAATGTTAAATTATTGAAGTTTGTAGTGATAACATTAAATGTTACTAACATGACATGCCCCTCGGCTTGAGTTGTTTACGCCAACACAGAAGTTATCTTTGGATATTAAATCTCTGAAATAGTAAAATTAATTGTAATTACAAAATAATATAATGGATATTAATAATTCGGTTGGCATAGCCTTACACTGAATATTTTCGAGCGCAGTCACCAATAGGTAGCAAGTCCAATAAATCCATAGTAAGCTCAGGGCTTTTCGATACCTCTTGACCCTTCTGAAAAATATACTCATGTATTACTACCAAACAAACACTAACACTAACTGCCTCGTTGGCCGAGTAGTCGCAAGTGCGACTGCCGGGCAAGGGGTCTCGGGTTCGATTCCCGGGTCGGGCAAAGTATTACTGGGTTTTTTAAAATTCTCAGTAGTAGCACGGAGTCTGGAAATGTGCCCGGTATATGGCAATAGGCTCACCCCCTATTACATGGGACTCATAACAACTAGTGAAAAGTGGGTGTTACATTGTACTGTGGTAGAATGTGCACCTCTGCCTACCCCTTCGGGGATAAAAGGCGTGATGTTATGTATGTACAAACACTAACACAAACTTTGTTTAATTTAAGGAAATTAGACCTTAGTAGCACCCCATCCAAGAGTTAAAATTCCTTGAGTGATATTTGTAATATTTCCTGGAGTTTTATCAAATAGTATGCGCCTGATTCTCTTCTGTTGCCTTGAGTACCGATGCCGTTTTTCTAAGCTGATTATTGCTACATTATTAGACAGGGTTTCTGGGTTGTATGCAGGGTGCACATAGAGGTTTTGTACTGGTATAGTTTCACCATCATGGTTCGTGTAATCGCTGCTTAGTCTTACGTAGATTGCCTTGAGGTTATTTTTTAAGTAATCATTCTGGTAAACACTGAAAACATAGAAGTATTTTGTAGAAGTTTAAGTAAGAAATTTATACATTCTAAACTTAATATGTGTGCTTTATTATCCTGTGATAACAACTCACATCTGTAAACAAGACGCAGCAGTGATGACCAAGTCCCTGTGGATGATGGAGCCGGCGCAGGCAAACTCTCCCATGATGTGAATGCTGACCATGAAAGGAAACTTGTTCACTTGCGTTTTGAAGCCTCCGAACAACCTCCTTGTGTTTGTCATTTTGAACACATCTAATTCAATACTTGTTGGTCCTTCTACGGAAGAAAATGAAAATTGGGATGTTAAAAAAAGAAATAATGAGAAGTCTAATCATACCAGAAAAGAGAATACATTTGACTTTGCCGATTACACGACTATATATTTGACAGAGACTGGGCAATACCACTCTCTGACAAACCTAAACCTTTCAAACTCGGAGCAGTCGCAGTCCTTCCTTAGTCCTTCACTTAACGGGTGACTGGGGCTCTAGCTCGAAGTGCAGGAGTAGGAACGGGGTGGTTTATGTTCAGTAAGAGTCTTACACTCCCTCCCGGGCCCGGTCGGAAGAAGCCATTGGATAATATTTGCTCAAAAAATCAGAAGAAACCCCTTTCAAACTGCAACTGAAAAAAGTAACTTACCCCAAACTTTCAGATTTTTTTTCGATGTCACAGTAACCGGAGCAGGTTTCGAAGGCTTTTTAAATTTGTGCAGAGTAAGATTATTGATCGTTGTCAAAAAACTGGCAACAAACTCTGTGAATTCAGTACTATCAGTATATTCTGAATTATCGGTAAGATTCATAGCTTGTTCTCCATCTTTTAATTTCCTCATATGTTTACTGATTTCTCTGAATGCACCATATGCGTCATAATTGTCTTCGTTTAGTACTTCTTCGACTGTAGGGTCTAATTGTACTACTTTTATTGTCTGATTTTTGTTATCTGCTTTTACAAGATTCTTTATATCATTGAAGATGTCAAGGTTTTTGTCTACTATATTACTCAAATCATAATGCATTGTTAGCAGTAACTGTGTATTGAATGCTTTCGAAAAATTATTAGTAATGCCGATGGATTCAAATAAATTGTCCATAATTGTGTGTATCGTCAGGTACACGTTATCGAAAAAGTTTTCTTCGGCGTCTAAATCATCTTTAATTTTATGATGATGTTTAGCAATCGCCATTGTTATTAAAAACAGGATAGCTTTGCCAACCATCATTTTTTTAAAGTAAATGTATAATTTATTTATATAAAAGTATAAAATTGTAATGGTTGATCACTAACAGACGTCCTCAACTCCTAAGTCGTAGTTACGAAATTCAATTACGGAAATTAAAAATATGTAACTGTAATTCACAAATTCACTATAAGTACGAAATATGAATAAAAACTGTAGAATAACTACCTACTACATAAAATATCAATAAATTTTTATCAACTTTTGAAATAAATAAACCTCTTCATTGATTTTATTTTATTATTACCTAACTATTAAAATAACGTGTGTAATACATATCTATGTCATGGAATATGTCTATTTAAATCCTTTTTAATATTTATCAACATGCTATCAGAATCAATATAATTAATAAATCATGTAATTCATGAATATGTTTAATACGACTAGATTTAATAATAATCAGAGGAATCTTATGACAGAGGTCATGTACAAACCTTAAAGAGGATAGTGTCCACAAAGAACAATACGGTAGTTGACAATTAGACAAATTCTATACTTTCGTCGAAATTCTAAAAATGATAGATACTTTTCTACGAGTTTCATAGCATATCGCAGATTTACCTTACTTATTTCTTTTTTTATAGAATAAGCCGGTAAACGAGCAGACGGATAACCTGATGGTAAGCATTCGGCGTCGCCCATGGACACCCGCAACACCAGAGGAGTTACAAGTGCGGTACTGGCCTTTTGGAGATTAGGAATTTGAGGATTGTTGGGGAAATGGGGATTGGGGAGGGGGGTAATTGGGCGTCCGGTAACCACCCTCACACGACAAAGTGTTGTGTTTCACGTCGGTTTTCTGTGAGTTCGTGGTATCAATCCGGTCGAGCCGGCCAAGCTGTGGCGAAGCATGGTTTTGACACATTTAGCTTGAAATTTTCGAAAATCATATCCATCGACGAACGTACCTAGGAATAATTTTGACTGAGTTATGTACCACATTATCAATATCATCGAAGCAGTTACAATAAAGAAACGAAAGAAAGTTAAAACAATATTAGAATTATTGGTTTAATTAGCAATGCCTGACAAATTACAAATAGGCGAAACTTATTATAAGATAAGTGTGTGACTATGCAGCCAAGATCAGCTTAAGATTAAAGTTATTATCTCCAAATAAAACACATTACATTTTTAAGCGTATTTCGGTAAATCAGGTTCCACTAAATAATTATCATTAATGTAATCTGCTTCCCCACGGAAATGTGGTCGAGGAGACTGGCTGCTGTATTTGTCACGCAAGTTATTATCTAGATATGACTCTGGACCCCGATCCTTGCGAGATGATCGTCGCTCGTAAGAACTTGGTTCTGTAGTCCGCTCATAAGAGTTTAAGAAGAAGTCAGTGAAGGAACCAATTGTATCACTGGCTGTCCGTTCCGTGACGGTTTCAGTGGGTTCATGCTGCGGCTCCGTCAAGTGCGGCGGCAATGTGTTTGAACTCGACAAGGTAATCGTTACATACTCCGATGTCTCTTTCGGAATGTGAAGCCCGGGTAGAGGGAAGAAACTCTTGTTCACCAACGGATGTTGCATGGGATTCAGTCTCTTTGTGGTGGTAGTAAACATATCAGCAACGTCTTCTTCGGGCAGACCCTCGTACATAACGTCTGGCAAGGAATCTATGTCAGTCAGTATCGGTTTGTGTTTACCATGCTTGAGGGCAAATACTTTCTTTGCTTTAAAGTTTTTTTCCTGTGCGTTTGTTTGCGTTATTGGAATTATCTTTGGGTCGGTTGTAATGATGAACGACGGCCACGTTACACGAGTGAGAGGCCGATGTGTAGTTCGTGCTCCTATTGCTTTTATACCAGACCTCTGTAAAAAATAGGGAAATAAAACTAATTTATATTTGATTTAAATATTTTTATTACATTTACTCAAATAATTGAATTATTGTCGTACACTTTCGTCTCAATCGCGGTCTCTAGACCATTCGCGTCTCCGTTTCTTGCTATTGGCAATACTTGGCCTAATGTACTTTGTATTGAGAAGAATGGGTTTATCCGCACGGTCGTAGAGGAGGTGTAAGGGAATAGTTGATGAGTCGGAGATTTGGGTGTCGTTCGCGCTCCTACCACAAGGCCGTACTGTAAAAGAGTGGAAATAGTTCAAGCCTTATTGCTTTTCAATACAATAAAATCTTAATAGTTGCACACAATGAGGAATCACAACAAATGAGATTAAGATTTCTTTATTGTTCGAACTAAACCTCAGTTTCAGTAGAGAGGGCACGAATACAATAGGTAGGTACAATTGCTAATAAGCTCAACTACGTTTATGGCCAAATGAACGGGACTATCAAATTAAACGCAAGTAAACAATTCCGACTGAGCCTAAACATATTTTTCTTTTGAAAAAGAATGAAACTGGTATTTTCGTGCGTTTTAAAACATACATTCAAGTCTATATCGTACGCAGAATGATAATCTGTCGATCAGTCAAAGAGTTATTCCATGCGAGAATCGATCTCACGACACGTTGTACATCAGCCGGTGGCTCAGTCACTGCGTCAACCAAGCAGTGTGGCAAGTAAGTACAAATACACCGTGAAATTTATTTCATTTTCGTCACGCGGTAAAACAACTTGCCATAAAGAGTACTTTCAAAATATATGAAGTAAAAAAAAATATAAAGAAGATTTTTTTTAGTTTAAAAAAATATTCATTGACTTTCGAATATGAGACACTAGATGTAAATTTGTAGGCACTATTCGCTTCGCACGTGCCACCCGCCGAGAAATACCTCTTCGAAAATTAAATACTGTGATGTTTTGATAATGTAGTAAAACGGGGTGAATAGAATTCGAGGGGTGAATAGATACAGAAGAGGGGTGAATAAATGTTAGGATAATAAAAATAGTCTTACACTTATCCACTCCTTTCCTATATCTATTCACCCCGTTTTACGGTACTATAAGTTCGTATACAGTTTCAAAGTTTACTTTTTGCAATGGTTCACCAATTATTTTTTGTTTTACATTAAATTTCTTTCTAAAACAATTTCTATTGTATTACCAAGACAGAACTATTTTACTTCGGGTCGATATTGAAATTAATTACACGGTGTATTTTCTATCAGATATACGTCTTAAGCATCCTTAAGCCTTTGACTGCCGACAGAAAACTGTTGAAAGCAAATCCTCCGCTAACGTGTTAAGAAACGTGTTTATAAAAGAATATTGGAAAATCACCGTCTTAATAACGCTGTCGATCCATTTTCTGTAGTAACCAAGTTTTGTGAAGACGGTAGGAGAGTCTACGGCTCCGCATATAGGTGCACCGAAGCTTATAACACCGATGAGTGTGCCCCCTACAATTCCGGGACCACCAACGTCTTTCTGAAACATAGAGGTAAAATATTACCTAGATTGCAATATTTTAAGACTTCAGAGTCAATATTCGATGTTGATATTAATTGTCTTTAGTCTTCAAGGGACCATCAGTATCTGTCTAAATTTTAGGTCTCTACAGCGCATGCTTGGAGAGAGGCCAGTTCCCGCTTCTCTGGAAAGCGGGTAAACTGGTCCTCGTGCGGAAGACGGGGCGCCCTGCGGACTCTACGTTCGCATACCGGCCCATAGTGCTGCTCGACGAGGTGGGGAAAGTCTTCGAAAGAATAATTTCGAACCGCCTCGTCGCGCACCTGACGGACATTGGGCCGGACCTGTCGGACGACCAGTTCGGCTTCCGCAGAGGGCGGTCCACGGTGGACGCCATCATGCGCGTTAGGGACCTCACGACGGGGACTGCAGTGTCCAGGGGTAAGGTCGTAGTGGCGGTGTCTCTGGACATCGCCAATGCCTTCAACTCCCTGCCCTGGAGCTGGATCTTGGAGGCACTCCGATATCATCGGGTGCCAACTACCTCCGTCGTGTAATCGAGGCCTACCTGACGGTCAGGTCCGTCAGCTACCCCGGTCACAGGGGCGAGTGGAACCGGCGAGATATGTTACGCGGTGTTCCACAGGGTTCGGTCCTGGGGCCGCTCCTTTGGAACATCGGTTATGACTGGGTGCTGCGCACCGACCTCCCGAACGGCGTTAGCACAATATGCTACGCCGACGACACGCTGGTGCTAACGCACGGGAGGTCGCACCAGGCGGCGGCCGACTTAATGGCGACAGCGGTTGCGACAGTCGTTGAGAGAATCCGGCAGTTGGGACTCGAGGTGGCGCTCCACAAGTCCGAGGCCATGTGTTTTCATGGCCGCGGGAACGTGCCACCTCCGGGTGGGTCCCAAATAACGGCGGGAGGAGTTACCATCGGCGTCGAGACGACGATGAAGTACCTAGGACTCGTCCTCGACAGTCGGTGGAACTTCATTGAGCATTTCCAACGTTTGGCTCCAAAGTTGGAGCGGGCGGGGGCGGCGTTTAAGCGCATCCTCCCCAACCTCGGGGGGCCAAACGCCTCCTGCCGGAGGTTATACGCCGGGGTCGTGCGGTCCATGGCCCTCTACGGTGCCCCTGTGTGGGCGCCGAACCTGTTGCGGCGTCCTGCTCGGACGCTGCTTATGGCACAGAGGGTCATGGCGATCCGAATGATCCGCGGATACCGCACGATCTCCGGGGAGTCGGCGAAGGAGGAGGCGGGACGCGTGAGGCAGCGAAGCGCTGCCTCCTCGCAACCCAGCCATCGCGAAGGACACACCGGGCGTCGGGGATCGCGAGACGATCTCCGGCCACCGTAAGCGCGGGCCTGCGGACGGCGAGCATGGGTGGCTCCCCGTCCGACCAGAAACAGACCCGAGCGTACGGCGTACTCAAAGAGCCATCAGACCACCACAGATGGGGCCCAATAGGGCCGATGCCGATTCGGAGTCGCGGAGAACCTAACGGGTAACCGGGGCTCCGGCTCGACGTGCAGGAGAAGGAACGGGGTGGTTTTTAGTCAGTAAGAGTCGGACACTCCCTCCCGCCTCACCCAGGCGGGAGCAGTCATTCGATGACTTTCCCCCCTTAAAAAAAAAATCCGTCTAAACGTTTGTGGCCAAATTGTGATCCACAACCTGCCTACGGAAAACCTAGAAACGTAAGAATCATAGCTATCGCAATATCTTTGCAATAAGACATTAGTTCCACTATCACTTGGTAAATAAGTAAATAAATGTAAAAATACAAACATTGCAAGCGCCTCCGCCTGCCGATATGAATCCAGCGCAAAAGTGCTTGTCCGTCACGAATGTGCTGAAATGTATGGAAAAAATTTTAGTCTTTACGTGACAATATGAGAAATGTGTGGACTAAGTCTGCTCATTGAATTCAATAGTCTCTTTTGAAATGTTAAAATGTAATTGTCCCTCAGTCTTGTCCGTCAGTGAAGCTCCTTGAGCGGGGAGATGAAATGAATCAAATTACAAAGAAATATCTTACGGGGAGTAAATCTCAGCGCATTCGTTCACTTGGTAGATATCCAGCTTCGCCACCAACATCCTTTCAAATTGATCTATCACGTTGCTTTTCTGAAATTAATATTAATGTAGTATCTATAGTTCGTTCTATCAAGCATATATCGACCAGATTGTCGATATATTAAAGAAGCGCCAAATTATAAGTGTCCTTAACCGACTAACATGTACGAAAACACTGATGACTATTGAGGAAGCAAAAGAGGTATATAAAAATCGTAGATCGACGGAGACAGGCATGAGGTTATGTATGTATGTATAGTTCGTTAGAGTTCAGACAGTACCTATCTAAGAAGATTACCTTCCTAGCACCCCATCCAATGACTATAATATCCTCTGTGTTCGTAGCTAAATTTGCTGGCGTCCTGTCGAACCGTATCCTCTTCACTTTCTTCTCTCTTCTCAAGAATTTTATATGTTTATACAACCGTAATAGTACTAAATTGTTAGCCAAGGTCTTAGGGTCATAAGAAGGGTGAAAGTAAGTCTCCACAATGCCTATGACCTCGCCTCCTCTAGCGAAGTAATCACTGCCGATGCGAATGGAAAGAGCACTTGGGTTCTCTCTATAAAATCTGTTATTGTGAAGTCTGGAAGGAAAACAGTTATTATTTATTTATAGCATTCGATCGTGATTCACTGCTAATTAGTATTAAGTGTAGTAGTCTACAGACTCTATAGCTACTATGTAGATACATGAGTTGGAAATACACATCACACTATAAATGCACAGCCTTATGCAGTTTCGTGAAAGAATGCTAGCTTGGAAAAGAGAGGTCGACACACGCTGCACAGTGATAACGTGATGATGACAATTGTCACTTAAGCCAATTACAGAGTTTCACGACAGTTGTTAGACTAGTTTAACCAGAAAGTAATGTAGGAAAGGAATAAAAGGTAACACAACATAATACTGCATTATCATTATTTAACTTTTTTTAATTTGATGGGTCTACGTTTGACCACTATCTCGCCTGGTGGTAAGTGGTGATGTGGTCTACGATGGAGCACGTCTACCCATAAGTAACCTATATTCAATCGGGTATTGAAGACACCCAGGTTATACCCCTCAGGAAACACAGAGTATGGAAACAATTGCAGGGTAGAATCCTGCGTAATCACTTACAATTGTAAGCAGGACGCCGCACTAATGACCAGGTCCTTGGTGAGGATGGAGCCTGCGCAAGCAAACGTGCCCATCAGGTGGATACTCACGATGAACGGGTAACTCCTTATTTTACTCCGTTTGCCTTTAAATATCCTCCGGCTGTTAGTATCGTTGACGAAATCTAATTCTAGGACTGGTGGTGGTTCTGAAAATGGACACCAGTGCATAAAATTCAATATGTAATGATCTCCATATAAAAATATATAAGATCATATTATTTGTATACGTATGGAAATGCTAGGAGTTGGTATAGGGAAAGTTCTTAACGTTCCGTGATGCTAAAGTTTTGTTAAAAGTAATTGACTCGACAGACTGTTACATGCGAGAAGAATGACATAAAAATAAAAGAATGAAATGAAGTGAACTCGTGTCCCAAAACCAGTCCACGGTTAGGGGAAAAAGGGAATAGCTTTTTATGAGGTAGACAGGTAGGTATAGATGAGCAACGCAATTTGTTATTCATTAACTATGTTTAAGTATATTAAAAAATATTTCCTACTAACCCCAGTACTCAAGATTGTCGTCATCATCTGCTTCTGTTGGTACTGCAACTGGTGGAGGTTTAGAGAAATCATTTTCACTGAGCTGATCTATTTTCTTTATAAAATGTTGAATGAATTCCATGAATTCTTTGCTGTCACTGAATACAGGCTGAGGTGTAGTGGTGGTTTCCAAAATTGTCTCTGTAGTGGTGGTCACAGCACGTGGAATATGTGATACCTTTTTGTGTTTAGTACGTTTGCGTGCTACATACTTCCCATACAAAGTACTAGACAGATTGTAGGGCTTGTTATCCAATATATCTCCAATAATGTTAAATAATGCTATGCCAGTCGTGGTGTTATTGTCTATACTAACTTCCACAGCATCTAGCATTTTATCATGGACTTCGAAATTTTTCGCTGCAATACTTTTTAGATCATAATGCATTGTTAACAACAACTTGATCCTCGATCTCGATGGGAAGTCCGACGCTAAGTTCAGTGAGTCGAAGAGATTGTTCATTATATTTTGAACATCATCATCTACTTTAAAATACACGTTTTCATTAGATTTCAATATGGTCTCAAGAAGTGTCCTATGATTATGTCTAGCTACCACCACAGGAATAAGGAACATGATAATAGCCGTCAATTTCATTGTATACAAATTTAAAATAACTTAAATAATTACTAATACGGATTGACTTAGGTGCGTACAAAGAAAAGATCGAATTAAAATAAATAACTGTTCAGGTGATCGATAAAAGTTTATAAATTGAAAATTTCGTAACAGCCGATGGCAATTTCTTTTTGTTAGATTTCACAATAAAACAATAGTCATAAAACATATTCAATTTATTGGGCAACAACTTTAATAAAAAATATATTTTGATACGACTTCAAAATTTTCCATTATAATTATAAATATTTTGAATTTCATTTGTTTAATACAAGAGGCATCTTTCTTCACATGTCTTGCACCAAGAATAATATCTTGTTTTTCATTATTTTAAGTATCCTCGTGCAAGTTCGCAGCCTCGTAGAGGTCTCTAACGAGGAAGTCGTCGAAATAGTCGCAGTCGAATCATCAATACGAAAAGTCACAAACGGGATATTCTCAGCTCTCAAACTCGAAGACGTCAAACATAAAACGAGGATCAAGGAGTTCTCAACAATTCACAACTTCTTTGTCACGATCACCTTACAAGATCAAACCAATCTGAAAGAAATAGCAGGTCTTGTTAAAGTTGATAACGTCGATAACAAAACGCAACATTTTATTACACAAGTAAATGAGGTATTAAATGAAGATAATAAAAGCAACGAAACAGAAGATGATGTTTATGTTACAACGCACATAGAAACGTTTATAAAGAAACTTGAATATTTGAAAGATAAATATGGCTTCGCTAACAATGATCCTAGTTTTGGTGTAAATGCACAAATTTTGCAACACTTGAAAGAGGCAATTTCTAAGAATAGAACTCAAGAAGAAGATGATTCGGATAACAATCTTTTGAGCGACTTAGAATATTGGCGTAAGTAAATATGTAACCTGAAATGGCTTGTTTGTATTTTAAACAAAGACTTACTTGGATACTTTATAGTTTTAAATGTTTAACAAATTTTACATTACAGAGCCCAGTGGTCGTCGCATCTACCAAGGTCACCGGGAGAAGATCACTCGGTTTCCTTTTGTAGCAAGCGTGCTATTCTTCAACAAGTTTCAATGTGGAGGCTCTATTATCAAATCCGACTTGGTCATCACTTCAGCGTCATGTCTGCAACTGTATGTCTTTATTTTTTATATGTATAGGTCTATTTTATCTATTTTTCATTTATACATTAATTTGATTGGTACACAACAGAGCCTGGAACAACCGCTTCTTCAGAGAAAATCCAGCCTTTCTCTCCGTACAAGTTGGTTGCGAATTATACGAGGGTGGAGATGAGAACATCCCCATCCAGGAGGTGTACTTTCATCCTGATTACGACCCCAAGAACTTAAGGAACAACCTTGCGATAATGCGCTTACTGCGTGTCTTGCGTTTTGGCAAACGCGTCAAGAAGATCAAGAAGATTAACTTTGATAGAGAAGCTTCGCCATTGGCATCGAACACTGACGGGATTACTATAATTGGCTGGGGGGCTAGAACCGTAAGTTGAATACTGTCAATTTAAAAGAATTCACTTATTATTCTTGTTTACTTATTTTTTATTTTTCAGACTAGCAATATAATCAACAGCGTTTGGTCTAATCGACTGTCTTATGCGGTCCTTGACTTCTACCCGCTAAAGGAATGTCAAGATGTATATTCCAAGTGAGTTATATAGGTACTTTACTAGTTAGCGACCCGCCTGGCTTCGCACGGGTGCAATATGCATGTATTATATTACATTCCTTAAGAATCACTTTATGTATTAAAAAATATCGCATCAAAATCCGTTGCGTAGTTTTAAAGATATAAGCATACATAGGGACAGATAGCCGGCGAATAGCGACTTTTGTTTTATGCTAGGTAGTGATCCTTACTTTTTATCACTTGATACCAAATTATCCTCGGAGTTCCCTCTTTAGAAACGTCACCGTAATATGGACTGTTAGTCAGAGGTGTGTACATTCTACCAAGGGACGACTTTAAGTGTGGGAGAGCCATGCTTCGGCACGAATGGGCCGGCTCGACCGGAGTGATACCACGGCAACGAGCAGAAAACCAACGTAAAGCAACGCTTGCGTTGTGTTTCGTCGTGTGAGTGAGATTACCGGCCCAATTAACCTCCCCTTCCTCAATCTCCCCAATTCCTGAATCCCCAACGATCAATCCCCAAAAGGCCGGTAACGCACTTGTAGCGCCTCTGGTGTTCCAGGTGTCCATGGGCAATGCCGATTGCTTAGTATCAGGTGATCCGTCTGCTCGTTTACGGCATATTCCATAAAAAAAGAGTAGGGCATTATGCCTAGTGGGTGAGAAAATGGAATAACAATTAGTGTTAATACATAACTATGTAACAAGCAACTGCTTGGTCCAGGCTGGTGATCATTACGTTATTTTACTAGTTAAGTACTTTACTAACTTAAATGCATTATTTCGCTTGTAGGGAGTTCGTGACGTACAAGAATTTTTGCGCTGGATTCTTCTCAAAAGGAGGTGGAGCCTGTAACGTAAGTGGACGCACTTAAAGAGTTATTTAAAATACTTTGTTAACAAGTGCCTAAGTATAAAGTACCTACTTAAATTTCGAAAAATTCTGCATCCTTAATCTAACTTCAGATCGTGGTCAATAGGCTTTAGTACCAGATTAACTAGACTGTCTCTACCTCTTTACCTCATACATTTTTATTTTCGCTCAGCGAGATGTCGGTGGTCCTGGAGTAGCATATGGGACTCTAGTGGGTGTTGTCAGCTTTGGGTCCCCAAACTGTGGCGCGCCGGACTCCCCCACTGTGTTCACTAAGCTCGGCTACTATAAAACATGGATTGAAGAAATCATGGCAATGGTACGTCTTTATTTCGTTTTGCTACAAATTTTTCACCTAAACCTAGGTTAAATTAACGTACAATTATCTAAGAAGTCATAAAATCTCTATTTCTAAATAAAAAAACATATATGATGTCGAAATAAACAAACAATATTAAAATACCGATTATTTCAGGAACCACGAACCAGTAGGTTGAAAACCACACTCAGATCGACGAGACACAGCTACAGAGTGGATCATTACATGACAACACCGGCTAGTTACTCACTCGAACCAGTCACCATGACCAAGTTGAAAAGTGAACCTTATAGCATTACGCCTATGCCTATTAAAAGTATAGATGCTCTTAGAGCATTAGATGATAATAACCTCTTTAAGGAATTCATCACCACTATGTTTGGTAGCGAGGAAGTGAAGGAGTATCTGGATCAATATGAATATGATACGGATACAGACGATGAAGAAAAATTAGATATGGAAGCCCAAAAGGTTTTAGATATGATCAGAATCAACACCGGAACAAGTACTGTCCGAACCACCCCTAAGATAAGTATTACTGGTCACCAGCAAGCTACCACTGAAGACGATGAGGACTATAAATTGGGCTCAGTTCGAATGGTTACTGCGCTCGAAAACTTTGAGAAGCCGGACAGCAGTGGCAGTGACGATAGTAATGAATCACAAACGCCACTGCCACCGAAATTGTTTGTTGACTATACAACTTCATCGAAGACACAGACACCGGACAGCGCAGAAAAAGTGGAAGAAAAAATTGCCAAACTTATTGATGAAATTGATATACAAGAACTGTTGAAATCTGAATCTGGTGACACTTCGGCAGATCTTGTTATGAAAAATAAAACAGTAACCTCACACGTCCAGATGAATAAAGGAGTCGGTATAGTTCATGCGGATGATTCAAATGACATCTCTGGTGATGGTGATGATGACGATGACGATGATGTAGATAATGAAGACGATGATCAAGATGATGACGATAAAGCTGGATCAGAAGGTCTATATCTGGATGTGCTCGATTTAACACACAAAGTGACTGAGAAAAGTCAGAAGCTGCCACATCAACCACAACAACAATCACAAAAACAACCACAAAAACAACTACAAAAACAACCACAAAAACAACTACAAAAGCAACCACAAAAACAACCACAAAACCTGCATCAACAAAAACGGTATAAGCAGAAACAGTATCAGCAACAACCACAACATCCGCAAAAACAACATCGCCAAAATCAAAACAAAAATCAACAGAAACACCATAAACAACAACTACATCAACCAAAAAGCCGTCAGCTGAAAATACATCAGCAACAACAACAAAAATCATCAGAGCAAGGACTAAGCATCCCAAATCCTTCATTTAGAGATTTTACTTTTAGACAAAACGAATCTTATAGTTCTGGCAGTATACTGGATATATTCTCTCAAACTGATTTAATGGAACTACTGACTGAAGTTGTAGCTGATGCGACCAAAAGCAACCCTTCTGTTTCTGATAATGTTTCAGGTGTTTGGTAGGATCCTGCTCTTGTTGATATCTTTCATTAAATGGTAAAAGTATAAGATAGATTTTTATTACTTAATAAATAAGACCAGATAAATTTAGGTTACTTTACGGGACTAAAGATAAAATCTGACATGTATATTAAAGTTTACAAATGGGGCATTGTTTATCTATCCTCCTCCTTCCCTCCTACCACTCAATCACGAGTTTTACCTCTCACGGGGTAGGTAAAGGTACACGTAATGGCACATATAGTTGATATAGGTATACTTATCTAGATACAAAATAACATCCCCTTTTCCCCAGCTATATTACGAATCCCATGTCCGATGCCAAATACGGGGCAAAATCCTAGATTCCGTGCTGTTACTGAGACAACCAGGTGACTCGTTTATTTTGTCTAGAACACACAACTGAACAGATTGTTAGGATAAATTATCAAGCTAAGAAACGAAATAATTATTTATATAACTGCACATTCACACAGAAACATCGTTAATAATTATTTTCAGGGTGGCGCTAGTGTTACACATTTTTTTGGTAACATTATTTATAACTTTTACTTGTAATATATTTAAAAAAGTTAAACGATTTCCTATGTAAGTAGCTGGACAAGAAACGCTAAATTAAATCGTAGCAGATTTAAAACAAACTTAAAAGTTTGCGTAGATCGGAACGTATAAATCAATAGACAATGATTCGTATCTAAATCCACCAGATGTCGCCCGCTCTCTAAATTTTCAGTCTTGGGTGGTGATAAGATTATTTTGCCAGAGAAACCACATTTTGAGGTAAAAATAATTAGTTTTACTGAAATATTTTGTGTTACGTGATCTGTTATTTATTGTTTTTGTAGCTAACTAGTGTTAATTGCTTTTATCTAGGGTAAGTGGCGAAAAATGACATAGCGTAGTAGGTATCCAGTTGTCAAAATACGTAAGTGAATTCCAAATTCGAATTTAATAAATTTTTTATTGCTACTATTTTTGTTCCGTGTTTCGATTGAGTTTAGAATTTTCATTAATTAATTTGTGAAATAAGACATTTCATCAGATCATAATACCGTCTACAGCTATCAAGTTCATGTTATGTAACTCTTCCCTATTGATCACTGCGGACATAACCTCTTTGGTGAAATATTTTCATTCTGATTTCCTGTACAATATATTCTTCAAGGTAATTTGCATATTTGGTTCTATTTTTCAGTATCTTTTGAATTAAAACATTTATTTGTTTAGTTTATGTGTCTTCACTATGTTGTTTGCTTGTGCTAAAGGCAGTTTTTCTGTCAGTTTGTCTGTTTTATCATTTAATTTTATTTTCAGTATATTCTGTAGGTATCTTTTACGTGTTGATTAACAAGCCAGTATATGATATGAGTGCACTTACTATGTATTTACCTAACTGCAGAACATATCAAATGTCTAAATTATTGTTATTTTTTTAATCTAACAGCTTAGTTTTGACCTTAGTCTGTTCCATAAACAAGGGATTTGTTTCTCACTTGATAGAAAAACTAAATATTTAAAATATAATAAGTATTTATGATATTACTCTAATAAACATGGCTGTCCTAAATTATATGATTCCAAGACTTAATCAGCTACAAGCCTATTTTATCAATTAGATAAAGGTTTGGAAATTCACATTGCTGTATAGTCTGTAATCTGACTAGCACAGACAATCACAGTTTACATGTTGAAGAATACCTAATGTTTATAAATGTAACAATGTTCATGATACTGGCTGAACTCACATTCATTCAGCCAGTATTTATGTTACACTTCTTTTGTTTTCATTTTGGAATATTGAGTAATGATAGAAATGTAGAATTTCTTTTTAAAAGGTGTAAAGGTGTAGTGTGTATATTTATTCTGTAGTTATAATATGGCCACTCATAATAATCTTTTTTTTTTCTTGAATGACAACCAAGTCGCCAATGCAGTGTTGTCGATGAACTGTACTGCCAGTATCGATACTATCAATGAAATCATTTTCACGGAGTCTAGCTCCTAGATATCGAATGACATAAGCTACTTACCTAATAAAATTTATCAAATTCTATTTAATAGAGGTGAATATGTTGATTGATTGGTTATTAAAATTGATTTTTGGTGTATGATACATTAATTTTTGTCATGACTTGTCTAGTTCTGTTAAAAAACTTCCACTAAATAACTGAATGCAATTTTTGGTTCTTATGTCATTCATTTTTATTAGCTGAAAAGACAACTGCAACTGTTCAACATTAACACAACACTATAATAAAATATGCATTTTATGTGTGTGTTGCCAATAACTAACACTTGTTAATGTTGCATCTAGTCTACAAATTATGGGTGTGGTTTTTAATGGTATAGTTTTCCTTGAGGTTATTAGATAAGAGTTTCTATTTTCATGTATAGAAATTGGTAGTGTAGAGTTATGTGCTATCAATATTTATTGAGTCAATGAAAGTCTGAGCACTGCTATTAAAATATATATTGTTCCACACACAAGATCAGACATGGTACAGTTAGTTTACTAAATTATCGACCCGACATGCAGTTATAATTATGGGGGATAAATCATGCAATTAAATTAATATCATGTAATTAACTTAATTATAATGTGAAATGTGAAAAATGTGTGTAAAATGTATTCATAATTCAATTCATTTCATGTATAAATATATTATCTATGTTGATGTTAAGTCATAATATTGATGTCAAGAATTTATAAGTAAAATGCATACTGGTGTCTCCCTCTGATAGAACTAGGAAAAGGGTGTGTTTAATTCTGAAATTATGTAACTGATAGGTTGAAGTTATTAAATAAGTAGAATTTGATATTGTTATGTTATGTAATTATGACAATTCAATTCAAAATTCACTCACTTACTGCCACTTCAGGTTGACTAATCCTGTTACATTTATAACTTTAGATTTTCAAAGGATGTTTTCATTTAGACTTTCATAATATGGGTACAAGTATACTTGACCCATCACAAGTGTGGGAGAGCCATGCTTCGGCATGAATGGGCCAGCCCAAATCCCCACAATACTCGAATTTCCAATTCCAAAAGGCCTGTAACGCACTTGTAACACCTGTAGTGTGTCCATAGGCGATGCCGATTGCTTACCATCAGGTGATCCGTCTGCTCGTTTACCGGCTTATGCCATAAAAAAATACATAAGCAAAAGTTAATACATTGGTTAATGGTATTGTTTTTGGTGTCCACAGTAAAATGGCCAATTTCCTGCTGCGCCGTGCGCTGCTAGATGCAGTCCGTGTACCAGTCTGCACCAGGGCCTCATCCTCCTCTGTCGGTGAGCTTGCCAAGGTAAGAACCGAAAATTGTAACAATAACATGGCTTTTTACTATCCCATCTGTGACATAGTTGCAAGAAAAACGAATAAACCACTGAATTACTACAAGACACTTTTTAAGTCAAAGATGTCCGAGTCAATTGTTATTTAAGCAGAAATTCAAAATTCGCTGTAATTAATAGAACATGCAGAGTTTGGATTTGTCAATGTCAAATTCCTTACAATATTGTCGAGTAAAACTGCTGTTTTGCCTATTTACAGAAATTTATATTCACTTGTTTCACTTGTTTAATACGAATACCACTCTCTGATTTATACTTTTTTTTAATTTAATGTTACATACTAACTCTCCATGGACTTGTGATCCGTGCCCTTGTCATTCATTTTTTATGACAAGTGCACGGATCATTCTTAGTAAATATCTACCTACAACTACAAACATCTATGTTGTTGCTTAATTAAACATTTAACACAAATGTTTTCAGATTGGCAACCGCGAGTGGGTAGGCTATGGTTTCAACGGCCAGCCCAACTATGTGGACAGGCCTGACTTCCCCCTGCCCGCCGTCAGGTTCCGCGCCGATACACCCGACATTAAGGTAAATTTTTTAATATATATGTATATTTACTGTAACTTTCAATGACTATCTAGGCTTATCAGCTATCCATTCACTAGTTTACATGTATTGTAGTGTAGAAGAACTTTTTTTTTTAACGGCGGAAAATCATCGAATGACTGCTCCCGTCTGGGTGAGGCGGAAGGGAGTGTCAGACTCTTACTGACTAAAATCCACCCCGTTCCTTCTCCTGCACGTCGAGCCGGAGCCCCGGTAACCCGTTAGGTTCTCCGCGACAGTGTAGAAGAACTGATATTTTCATGGTCAGCTGTATATAGTGTACATATTGTTGCCACATGGCGTAAGGCACCTACAAAAGAACTAAATTAATTGAAAAAAGTTATATGTCATGACAATAGTGCGTGAACCCCATTAATCTGAATTCAAGAAAACTCTCTAACTTTATCACATTGCTGACAATGAACTTTCATCTTCCAGGTCCTCCGTGAGAAGGAAAAGGGAGACTGGCGCAAGTTGACCCTTGAGGAGAAGAAAACCTTGTACCGTGCCTCCTTCTGTCAGACCTTTGCCGAGTTCCAGGCCCCTACCGGAGAGTGGAAGGGCGTGCTGGGCTGGTCCCTCGTTGTGGCTTCCATGGCCGTCTGGATCTACATGGGCATGAAGCTCTTCGGTGAGATATATTGATAATTCCAATCGATAATACAAAGTATTTATGATGCATTTAAAACTTATGAAAGACCAATTTTTCATTTATTTTAATTTATAGTTGGCCATTTTGTTAAATAAATACAATTTACTAATTTTGGTAATTCTGAAGGATTTTTCTCTTGTTAGCTTAGCCTTTGAGGCTACTGTAGAGCGTTTAATTCCCATAGACAAAGTATTATAAATTCTAATATATTCGAAATTTTCCATCTTGCACCCATGGGACAAATGTAGTTAATTGTTAATAAATTATTTTATCTTGAATAAAGCTTTAGCTCCCTACTTCACACGGGTTAAGGATCTAAGCAGACAGTGAATTGCGACATTGATTCATACTATGATCCTGCATTTTATGATCCAACATAGTTAACAAATATGAGAATTTCTTCTATTCTGTACTAAGGATTTAATTTTTGTCTCCACAGTATACAGTCCTCTGCCCGACTCCCTGAGCGAGGAGAACCAGAAGGCACAGCTGAGACGTATGCTGGACCTGAAGGTGAACCCCATCGATGGTCTAGCCTCCAAGTGGGACTACGAGAACAACCGCTGGAAGTAAATTTAGCTATGGTATGTATCTGTACTTAAACCTTTAGATGATTTTATAGTATCAAACCATTTTTGAATAAAATGCAGTTACAATAGTTTTGATATGAAAATTGTGTAAGTTTTGATTCTTGTGTAGAGGTAGAGTCCAGTAAAAATTGTGTATTGTCTCAATCAATCTTATCATTTCTCAGAAACAATGAATGAAATACTGATTTACTATGTATTTTGATTACTACATAATAAATAAATGTTTAGGCTATCCAATAACAACTAATTTTCGAAAAAAACCTCCCAAATATGTTTCCTTTTATCTTGTATAAGAAACTATTTGAAAGTGTTACTAAATTAGTGTTTGTATCTGTCGACAGATGGCAGGAGGGTGCTATGCCTGTAGAACGCTGTTACTTCGGGCTAGAATAGAAACAAATGTACTATAAGTGATAATATCCGTGTAAGATAAAAAATAAATCGCAATTCCACACGATTGCTGGCTTTTTTTAAACTTTCATTTTATTTTATTCCTATTTAAAAGAAAAAAATATGTCAGTTCACGACTCGTCCGCCCGCCCACCGTGTAAAATAATCACCAACAGTTTTTAATACGAAAACTTCAAGACGTAGTAACATCTTGAGGCAATTACTCTATAAAAAAACCCAATCTGTAACTGAATATATTGGAACTCATCAGACAAGAAATAAAAACCATAACACAAGATTGACAACAGAAAACCTACTAAAATGGGACTCTTAGCAAAACACATTCATCGACACACCTTCTACTTCAACCACATTCAAATACGCACGAGCGCACACACACACACTTACTCATATAACATACACACACACACATAATATACACACACAAACATATATATATAACCAATAATTGTATCAAAAATATATTGGGAAGGTCTCTTGAGATACAAGCATCGCTTAGTTCAGGAGACAGAGCTTGGTGTATTTAAATGCTGGTATAATTATAATGAATTATTACTATAATTACTTAGTCGCATCTCACAGCCGCGACCAAACCTACCTACATTATGTTTTGTCTCGAAGTATCAGGACTGAAGTTCGTATTAAACCTCATTATTGTGCCCGATAGGGTCCACATGGTGTCCTAATTATGTTTACCACCTGTATTTCGACATGTATGACTTACATACATGTGGAAAGCAAAAAGGATAGAGTATTGAGTAATATATTTTCTACTGTGTTATGATGCCCTAGTACTTCGGGGCATATATGGCGTATTTTTGTTGATGAAAAAAAAGCGTCACGCTTTTGTGTACATTCTTTATTTCGGAATTTTGGTTTCTGGCCGCATTTTAATAACGAGAAATAATAGGAACTAAATAAAACCACAGTTTCGGAACAAATTTTCTCTATTTTTTTTATGAAAACAACTTTTTCAACATAAACAATGCATTCATCTGAGCATGTACGTAGTACGTACACATATATATCACGGCTACTGTGTTACTCTGCTATCGGGGATACAGCGCGGATAACTACGTGCATCCAATTAGATACTATCACGTTACCTACTTACGTAACAATTTTACACAAACCAATATTTTTAGACACAAATTCGAACTACAGAATATGGATTTCAAAGTAATTTTTTGATAGTTTAATATTTTCAAGTTTAAACAGACGTACCTTCTTTGGATCCATTTGTTTTTGTGTAAAATTGTTCCGCAAGAAGCAAACATAGAATTTGTTGTATTACATTTTAAAGTTACAAGTTCCACTAAAACTGTATCGAACTTTCAAGACAAACCTTCATATTTTCAGGATCTCTAAAGCAATGTATTTATTATGTATTCTTAATGTCGATTTTAATCCTTAAAAATATCACTGTAATTGTATGCACTTTCTAGATGATTGTGTGGAGTTAACTTGTAACTTTAAAATACAAGACGTATAATTTGTCATCATAATTATTATTTCTCATTCATTACAAAAATACTGTTGGACAAAACGTAGGAATAACCCTACATTTTAACTACTGTTTCCCGCCAAAATGTTTACACAATTAAAATTTAATAAATTCCAATCAATCGTTACATACAGTAATAATTATAATATAAATTATTTAAAAACACCTATCACATCCTATAATTTAAGTCTCAACATCGATCAAATTGTATTTATTATAAATATTTATAATTGTAACAAATTCATTTATTTAAACCTATACATTTATAAATGAACATACTTTTTGTTGGTTTTGAAAGTAATTTTATAGTTTTAAAATAGATAGAAGGAAGGCGAAGAGACTTGAATGCCAGGAGCTACAAGATACATATAATATATTATGGATAAAGATACACATTATTTGTATACATAACAGAAATTGTGTAATGAGGTAGGCAATGACATGAAAGAAAGCTACTGGCATTCAGATAGGTAAGATTTTTGTATTTATCATATGCAGTACAATATATGGACTAGGTCCTATAGATAATCTTTATCTTTTGTGGTCATCTTCCTAATTTTATAAGATAGGTAATGCTTTGTGGGGCTACCTGCACCAACAATAATTAAACTACAATTTAATTATTGTACTACATATGAATTAAGGCCTAAAGACATATAGTAATATGGAAAGAGATCAAGACATTGTGCCCAAATTATACAGATATATAGATTTTTATCTAAGTGACTAGGTTTTAAGACTAGAATAGTCAAAACTAAATATCTTCTTTAGACTTTAACGTGCCTAAGTATACTTTTAAAGCTACTCTTCTGACATTGAAAGCGACATAGAAATATATAGATTAGATAAAAGTTGATACATTATACACTAAAATAAGTTATATTCTCCTTATAGTAATCATAAGAAAATTTTCAGAGACATTTTTATCCCTTTTTTATACAGTTTGTGGACAATTTTGAACTTCATACAGAGATACGTAGAGTTGAAAATCGTTTTGTGGCATTCAATGGAATGTTATAAATATTTTCTTACACTATTTCAATTTATACATATATAAAAAGAACCGTGAGTAACCAGAAATAAGAGTGATTTTCGCACAAAATTGTCCACAAACTGCTAATAATAATATTTTTAGTTTAAAATTAATACGACATAATGTTCCTAACACACCAACGACCGTAAACATTTATTGTTTTTTTTAATTTTTATCTAGTTAGCGACGTATTAGGCTTATACAATTTAAATTGTTATCTTTATAACTGCACAAATACAGTTATATGCACCATTACTGAAACATTTTATATAGGTACGTTATAAACCATGTTTTTGTACATGTATCAATTTTATTAACTGCGACTGTGGACCACCACACGTTGGTAGAGAGAATTTAACTATACAGTTGTCAACTTATTTTTATGATCAAAACTTGCTTTTATCGATTTTAATCATTATTATTTTAAAAAATTAAACTGACACTTTAATTGTTCTAGCTAAAATATAGACGGTGTTTCAAAATGGATTCGTAATTGAATCAAAATATTTTCATCTACACACGCGTTCTTTAATTTTTAGATAATAATTCTCAAATTCATGGAAGTATTTTTTTTGGCATTTTATAATTATTATCAGTTTTTGCCAAATTGCAATTAACATTTATACATATTTTAGACATCTTCTCGTCATTATATTCAAGTTAAAACGAACTATCTTTACTTTCTTTACTCTGTACACTTACGCCATCTGTTGGGCGACAGCAAATCTATGATTTGATCACATTTTTCTAATCGTAATGAATCGTGTTACATTTAGAATAAAATATTGCCCATTGCGTTTTGTTCTTAATATTTTGGCGAAAGATTTTTTTGAATACGAATCAACATAAAATATTTTTTATCCATAAATCTGTAATATCTTTAGGTTACGTCTCAGGGCGATACATCAGATGGGTAAACTGTGACAAAAAACTGCGAACACGATACTCCTCATTAGTCACATTGTTAGAGGGATCTCTCTGGACACCAGGGCTGAGCATTTCTTGGTTACTTATCAAACCATGAATTCCTAAGTACATACATAGTATATGAGAAAAGCTGTTTTCAATTAGCGTAACAAATCCGCTTCTAATCGCCTATCTCCATGTAATTTTATCTGGAAAAAATAATCGCTTTAAAAATCTTCCGCCGTCAATCTGAACATCGATTCTTGGTATCGACCCATTTTTGAATTCTTCTCAGTTATCTAAGGGGAGGCTTCGCCTGTCCCCTGGTCGTAAGACTAGTCCCTGAACGGGAACAGACCGCCTACACCTCCTGTGTCCCAGTCTGCTACCTCGACCGGGCCGAAACATTCGTCAAAGAATTGCTCCATTGTTTTGTGGAGATGTATTGAGGAGCGCTCGAAGTTATGACCTTCGTCTGGATACACCTGGAACATAACATATTTTGTGAGACTGGAGATAATAATATTCAGAGCAAAGAATGAAGTTATTTCTTACTAGCTTTTACCCGCGGCTTCGCTCGCGTCACAAAAGGATAAAAAGTAGCCTATGTGATATATACCAATACACACAGCGCCATTTATACCAATACTTTTGTTTTCCCTCGGGAATATCAAATTTTTCCGGGATAAAAAGTACCCTATTATTTAATCCGGACTTCGAACTTTACGACTGCAAAAATTCAAAGCAATCGGTTTAGTAGTTACTGCGTGAAAGCGGAACAAACAGCAAACTCACTTTCCGATTTATAATATTAAGTAAGGATACTTGAGATTGTAATGAACTATGCAAAAGATTGTACATATAAGGGTGAATTATCTCTTAGTCGTATGTTAATCGACGAAGTCGTTAGGTTAGAACGACGAAGAATTGTATTGTTATTTTCTGTTCCTTGCATTTATGCCGTATGCCGAATAAAACTCTTTTCATTCATTCAAGTCTCTTAGTATAATACGAAGTGAAATTAGTGTCTTCTGAGGGACTTAGTTGAGCAGAGGGTCAAATTCGAATAACGAATCAGCAATTCGGTTATTTAGGTTTGGGGGTCTTAACTTCAAGGTCACTGCAGTGATTTGTCCAGTTAGTCCAGTCTATCAGCTTTACGAGTGGCCACGTGTTAAATAGGCGGTAGCTACCTGGTGCGTGTAGAGCGCGGTGTTCCGTATGAGCGCGCGCGCGAGTGCGAGCGCGTGGTGCGGCGGCGCGCGCAGGGTCTCAAACATGCCATATGTACCTGGTGCGTGTAGAGCGCGGTGTTCCGTATGAGCGCGCGCGCGAGTGCGAGCGCGTGGTGCGGCGGCGCGCGCAGGGTCTCAAACATGCCATATGTACCTGGTGCGTGTAGAGCGCGGTGTTCCGTATGAGCGCGCGCGCGAGTGCGAGCGCGTGGTGCGGCGGCGCGCGCAGGGTCTCAAACATGCCATATGTACCTGGTGCGTGTAGAGCGCGGTGTTCCGTATGAGCGCGCGCGCGAGTGCGAGCGCGTGGTGCGGCGGCGCGCGCAGGGTCTCAAACATGCCATATGTACCTGGTGCGTGTAGAGCGCGGTGTTCCGTATGAGCGCGCGCGCGAGTGCGAGCGCGTGGTGCGGCGGCGCGCGCAGGGTCTCAAACATGCCATATGTACCTGGTGCGTGTAGAGCGCGGTGTTCCGTATGAGCGCGCGCGCGAGTGCGAGCGCGTGGTGCGGCGGCGCGCGCAGGGTCTCAAACATGCCATATGTACCTGGTGCGTGTAGAGCGCGGTGTTCCGTATGAGCGCGCGCGCGAGTGCGAGCGCGTGGTGCGGCGGCGCGCGCAGGTCGGCGGCCGCGTGCGCCAGTAGCAGGCGGCGCGGCGGCAGGTTGCCCGCCTTGCGCCACACCGCGCTCACGCCCAGCGTGCCCGCCCACGTCGACCCGTGCCCGCTGTACCGCTCCGTCCAGTACGAGTCTGGACGCCACACAAACACATACTAACTCACACAAACTGATGAAGGTGACAAACTTAATTCCCCGCCATCGGTGATCAGGTAGTACTAACGTTTTAATCAGTGTCGAGTGATTAAGAAATTATAGAAAAAGATGTTATCGAGTTACATGAAGTAGCGATATCCATAAACAGTCTGGAAAGTAGTAAAGACAAAAAACTGAAGATCACAGTGGTCTGCTATTAAAAAGGCCAATAGCCAAATAATAAAATGGCATGGTAAAATAATAACCATGCAGCACTCACTGTGATGTCTAAGATCAGTAAGCGGTGCAATGGCGGCAAGGCAGCGCGTGACGTTGCGCGCGTCGTCAGCGGCGAGCGCGGCCGCCGCCCCGCCGCCGTACCCGCGGCCCCACACGCCCACGCGGGCTCCGTCCACCATCTTCAAATTGTCGCGGAGGTACCTGCACCAAACATCAGGTTACATCAACCATCTCAATGAGGGTTCAAGTTTTTGAGCTCATCGGATGGTGTTGATGTGAAGGGTAAAGTTTTATTATGTTTTGATACTTACGCGAGGACAGCTATTTGATCTTCAACATCAACAGACAGCAGTTTGTGATAGATTTCTGTTCGAAGTTCCTCACCCTAAAACAAAAGAATTACTTTTAAAATGATATACATATTTACTTAGTTTCTTTGAGGTGCAGGTCTTTGAAAACTAAATAAAAAAAAGAGTTGAAGTTTTTACAAAGAATAGTATTAGGACGAAAGAAAAAAAAAAACATTTATTCGACAGTAGGCACGCACACAGATAAAAAAAAATACAAATTTAAAAAAGAAAAGGATATTTATATAGATACCTATAGAAAAAAACAAAGAAACGGCAGAGTATAACAACACAGTGACAATAGAGGTACAATACCTGTCCACCGGAGCCCCTGGCATCGATCTCAGCGACAATGAAGTTCCTCGCGGCTGCTAGGTACCAGCCCCAACTTGGATTCCAACGCTCCGTTACCAACTGACCACCAGGTTGGGCGGACCTGATCAATAAAACAGTTTAATAACTAGTAGTATTTTCATATAATTTAGTAATTAATACACTTCAAATAGGGAATTGACAACAACAGTATAACTTACACGTGCAACACTAATGGAAGGGGTAGATCATCAGTTTCTCTGAATCCTGGCGGTAAGAGGAGGCGGACACGAGCTGCTCTGTAGGCTTGTACCTGAAATGATTCGTGGTCAATTTAAGAATATACTCGATAAATATTTACTTGTAGATGGTTTGAGTGTTATTAGTCGCTTCTACCTCTAGAGTATGGTAAGTGAATTAGTTCAGTGAATATTTACCTCAACTCTGAAGTCCTTGACCTGCGGGTGCGCCAGCGCTGCGAACTTGTTAGAGAGCGGGCGTCCGTCCCACAGCACGGCGCGCCGCGCGCCCCAGTGGGAACATACGAACGTCGCCGGGGGACCCGGGCCCAGGCACTCCTGGTAGGAAGCAATATAATATTACGACTTCTGTACTCCAACAGATTTTCGAATAAATTAAAAATAAAACTAAATTTATATCACATCTAAGTAATCACTGATTGTTGTCTACTTTTGTAAACATTGTAAAAATATACATTACTTATATTTAATATTTAAGGAATAAGAGTTTTATATTGTCTCCTAACCTAGGAGAGAGGAAAATCATCTAACATACTAAGCCCACCATCTAGTAGGCTATTGCTCGAACTATCTTCTAACTGTATGGCGATAGATGTCACTACATGCACATTTTAATACATGTCGAACAATATACTTTATGGTTACCTGCACGTAATAAGAGTAGTTCTTGCTGAACAGTATGCGGTTGTAGAGGCACTCGGTGGGCAGCGTGTCGTTCTCGTCTGCGATATGAGGCAGTACTGTGGATGTTGGCCACGCGGGTAATGATGATGTTACATTCTCGAATTCCTAGGGATGAAACAGAAACTTAAACTGACTTTGAAGTTTTTAATTAAGGTCGATTTTTGCTACCACTATTTATCTATAGTTGAGGTGCTCTACTGACAAATTCTGAGTACTAAGCTTGTGGGGTACTATTATGAAGTCACATATGATCTAGTACTTCAAGGGATAGAAGAGAAGGTGATAATTATCATTTCGGCTTACCGGATCCTCACTAACAGGTTCCATGGTTGCGTCCGGAGGCAGTAGATCAGTGCCAGGACATGTGAGACATGTTGGCGAGTCAGCCCAGCTGGCCGGGTCAGTCGGTACCTTCACTCTGTACAGGTGGCGCTCACCTGCCTTCTCTGGCGCTGTGCCTATCACGTATCTGTTTGGGAAAGTTGGAGATTATGATAAAGCGTTAATAAGTTACTATAAACATTCATATCTTGGAGCATATTCCCCACATCAAACCTCTTTAATTCATTCCTAATACAATTAACCTAAGTTTATATAAGGTATATTGTCTTTTCATCATCTTAGTGTAAAATGAAATAGAACGTAACATCAATTTTTTGTTTTGGTAACAGATCATTTGATAGTCAGTCGTTCCATGTGAAATATCGACCGACAAATAATTCAGCTGACATGACAGTTGAAGAAAATAGTTCAGATAAAGGAAATTCAAAAGGTATAACATAAAAATCTCACAAGTATCTTCTCCGTTCATCCCATCCCATGAGCTGTGTGATTTCATAACTTCCTAAAGTCAGTGTTGTTCTGGAATCCTGTGTGAGCCTGACAGCATGTCTCCACCAGCCGCCCGCGCCCCCTGGCGGCAGGTCCGCGACTGGCATCGTGGTATAGATGGTAGACTTTGAGCCCACGAGGGCCATACTGCCGCACCAGCCACAGTCATCTTCTACAGGCTCTGAGCCGAGACCTGACCAGCGGGAACCGTCCGATTCGTCTCGGTAGATCTGAAAATACATACGAGTACGAGGGTCAAACTGAAATTGCTTAGAACATCAAGTGACCTATGAGGTAGAAGAAAAAAAATAATTAGTGATAGTCTTACAGGATTAATATGTAACCCATGTTTTAACAGTCACTAGACTAGTAGTAAATTAACCTTCCTCGTGGTAAGGTAAAAAGTGCAAAAGATGGTGTAAGATCAAGTTTCTATTGTGTTTGTCTTTTAAATAAGCTAGGAACACACTTGAGTAAATTAATTAATCTTGCTAATTCTTTATTAAGTAATGTGTTTTTTAATAGCAGTGATGTGAGAAAAGTAAAAGTTTACCCTTATTAGGTAAAACTTACATCCTGGCAGTTGTAGTGCACGGCGCTGCAGACGCTGATGAGGGAGACGTTCTGCGGCCTGTTCAGCAGCAGCACTGCTAGCTGCTTCTCTGACGTCCAGCCGGTCCATCTTACGTACCAACCTGGCCACAAAAAGGTCATTAGTTTTTAAAGTAACGTTTCGGAAACACATACAAGTGGTAAAAGAAACAATCACTTTAATAAACTTTAATATTTCCATTATAATGCAATACTCACTATCATCAACCTGCGAGGTGAACTGTATGGCGTGTGAGAACAGGTACTTGGGTGTCTTCACGCTGACCACGTTCACTGTCACCACCGGGTTGTTTGTGTTCACCTGTCGAGGGGTAGGGTTCAATTTATTTGACATTTTCAATTGAAATGCAAATTATTTTTCTAAACAAATTATTATAAATTTTCTGAATTAGTGAGTTTTTTTCATTAGTATTATTAATAATACATTATTTTTGATATAAAACTAAGGCCTGACAATTAATATTTTTCTTTGTGTTGTATGGTATTATCCGATGTTTACTTGGATTTATATGTATGTGACAATCCACAGTCTGTTAGCCCCCGACGCACTAGCGGTCAACCGCGCGGCTAGCCGCTCCCTGCGGTTAAAACGCAAACGCTATGGCAATCGCGTATGTCGATACTCGAACCGTCTAGGCGGTCAACCGCTAGTGCGTATGGGGGCTTACAGAAACGTGAAAATCATCCGACGACGATATAGAATGACGGAAATTTGATAACATTTATTCAAGAGTCGTTACAGATAAGTCAAATGTTCAAAGCTACCTTAGGATATCTCAAGGCCTTTATAGTAGGATACGCCGGCGGTTCCTGCTGGTCCAGACCGTACCAGGGATACTTATGTGCCTGGACCAGCGTGTCATTGTACGTGATGTACATGAGAGTCTGGCCATCTGGACTGAACCACAGTGCCTTGTCCAGACGCAGCACTTCTGTCTCATATAGGAAGTCTGGCACACCGTTGAAAATTACGCCAGGAACTCCTGGAAACAAAATGGTTGGGGTTTTTCTGAAAAGCTTAAATAACGTCTCCAAATTGGACATTTTGGAACAGCAGATTTTTAACTCGTAAGAGTACCTACTGTTCTGTCTTTATAGCGAAAAAAGTAGCTTTGTTTTTTGGTTCCATGTGATAAAATATTCTAATTGTATTCCTATTGTGATAGGGATGATATTTGTAAAGACAGATAATAACATTATTCTCGATCATAATATTAAAATAAAAACACGATTGTTCTTTACACAACCGAAGGATCGAATCCAATCGTTTTTGTGCTTATCAGACGGCGCAAATATGGAGTGAGATCCTGTTCCAAAACTTAAGCCTAATTTCTTAAGACTTTGACTGGCAATAAAAAACTGTTGAAGGTAAATCCTCCGCTAATGCCGGTCACCGGTGACCCCCATGGCGTTTAACGTGTTAAACATATCTTTCAAAATCAAAGCCAATCTTACCATTATTAGTAATTCTGCAAACTAGAGTTTTGAACACCTTGGGTTTGTAGTAAATGTCGTTATCGTGGACGAACACCAGCGTTGCGCCCACTGGCGACCACTCCGCGTACTGCAGTAGTGGAGCTGATCTGTCATCTTCTATTGGAGACACTGGGATTTTGTTCCTGGAATTTTGAGGGGTGTTGTAGTCTAAGAGGTCGACGTACAAAGAGTTTTGTTGTCTTTTAAAAATATATGTTTATGTAATTTATGTTATTTTTTTTTTTTAAATACGTTGCCCCACACTAGGACTTTCTCCTGTGTCGTGGGTGCGTTTACAAACATACAAGTTCACATACACAATAACACCCAGACCCGAAACAACACTTTGTGGATCACACAAAGTGTTGTCCCGTGCGGGAATCGAACCCGCGACACGTTGCACGGCAGCCGGTTGCCCAGCCACCGCACCAACCGTGCAGTCAAAAGTTAATGTATTTTTATATAATTATTTAGATTTTTATTAATTTAGCGTTTAAATGGCAATTGGTCTAATAATAGTGCGAAGTACCGACCTGTTGATGACGTCATAGACGTGGTACCGCGCGAGGCGAGCGTGTCGCCACCCGGGTCTGACGTCAGAGATCAGCAGCACGAACTTCAAGTCTGCTGACACTTTGAAGTCCACTGCGTTTAGTTCTCTCTGTGGACAAATAAATATATTTTTATACTTAAGTAATAATTATCATTGCTTTTGTGGGAGACATACCACTCAACTAGGCGCGTGGCGGTCATGCTCAACAATACTTTGATTTGTATGTCTACCACACTTTAATATTTCCATTCGCATGTTGTATTGTTACACGAATTGCATTTAGAAATCAAGTTCAAACTAAAATCACATCATCAAAAACACCAAATAAATACCACAAAGCTACCAACACTTCAGAAATAAATAAAAACCGAAATAAAACCTGCACACGTCACTGACAGCTCACGAGCCATTAAATTCAACATTGTTTCCCGCGCAAATTAACGGCCATTTTGTGAAGAGTTGCCTTTTTGACATCTACGTAGTGACCAGCCGTGTCGAACGATTTATCTTTTAAATGTTTATCTTTGAGTGGCTCGCACTCACTGGAATTCCCTTTTGTAAATTTATATTTCTCTCTTTATATTCATTTAATTCTGTTAAAGGATTTTGGTATGCTTTGTAAATCGTACCTATATGTTTAAGTTGCCTTGATTGACTGCTTCATTGGCCGAGTGGTCGCAAGTGCGACTGCCGGGTAAGGGGTCTCGGGTTCGATTCCCAGGTCGGGCAAAGTATTACTGAGTTTTTTTTGAAAACTCGCAAGGAGTCAGGAATTGTGCCCGGTATATGTCAATAGGCTCACTCCCTATTACATGGGACCCATAACATAAAAATTGAAAAGTGGGTGTTATGTTGTACAGTGGTATAAGTGCCGTAATGTGCATCTCTGCCTACCCCTTCGGGGATAAAAGGTGTGGTGTTATGTAAAACGTATAAAAACGCCTTGGCTACTCATTCTGTCAACGGTCAACAAGACGTTCTACGTGACTATAAAAAAACTTATGAACGTGCTGTAGTCAACAGAGAATCAGAATATACTGATTCCTATAAATAAATCCTTAACAATGTCCTAAAAATATATTATTATAATATAAAGTTCTCGTAACCTGATATTAACGTCAACCCATGTCAATTTAGTTTGGAAATAAATTGGCGAATGAGCTTAGAAGATTAAATTATTTATTAACTTATTTTCGACACAATGTTGTAAATTATTCACTCCCGGATTTATATTTAGAAGGCGTGACGTAACAGTAAGTAACAAATTAGACATTAAACTTAATTTAGGTACAAAGCGAAAATCTCGAATGAGAATTCGTATCACAAAATGCGACCTTTAGTAGTACAAAACTCAGCATCAAACATACTCGTATATTTCCTATTCCAGTACGTTACAAAGGTATCAGCTCGCACTCGACCGTCGAGGCAACAAATCAACCAGTTTGATGCAGCTACTACCGTACATGGTGTATACTTGCCTGGCTATATTTCAACATGAATTTCTATTGTTGATAAATGGGTCGCACGCGTCCCCAGCTCCTGGACTACTTGCGAGTAGGGATGCTACAGACCTACATATCTACGTGAAATATTTTGACAATTTTTTATCGAAGAGTTATTGGCACGTGAATTTAATGTATTGTTTGCTATGTATTTTGTTTGGAAGGCTTATGTAGTTTCTTAGAGAGTGTTCTTGTTTTTTTTGGCGAATAGAGAGGTACAATGGAGCGTTATTACGATGTTAGAAGCTTTATGCCAAAACTTAGCTCTAATGTACTGTATATTTTGCGTTAGAGTTACATGACTTCTTTGTTTTTTTCTTCTTTGTAAAATATGTATGTGTTACTTCTATCGACAAAATATTTTTCTTTTAATTTTTTTATATTAGGTGGGCCGACGTTTGGCCACTATCTCGCCTGGTGGTAAAAGAATTTCACTCCTTTTTTTAAGGGGGGAAAATCATCGAATTATTGCTCCCGCCTGGGCGAGGCGGGAGGGAGTGTCAGACTCTTACTGACTAAAACCCACGCCGTTCCTTCTCCTGCACTTCGAGCCGGAGGAGCACGCGTTTGGGAGCGTGATGCGAAGCGCTTCGTGCGTGTGGGTGGAACATCTACCATGAACCGGTGATGTACGATGTACGATGTACGATGATGGAAAAGACTAGGAGGAATCGCGTTGTGCAAAATAAGAAATGGTTAAGAAACTTTATGTTCATTATGTTTTCATTTCTAAATCTCATGTAGGGGGTTTTACAGACAATCTTAGGTCTTGTTGTGTACTATTTAAGTATTCTAGTTAGATTCTGGATCTTATAATAGCAATTTCATACATTTCAGATAGTTCCTGGGATCTTTATCCACGTACCTACAATGAAAATCTATCAACTAATTTCGACGCTCGCCGCATTTACACCGAAGCGTATCGAAGCTCAGTTGTTCTGTGCAGTGTTGAAAAGCCGAGCTACCTTAAAGCGGCTCGCGTTAATACATTACCTACCAATTACATGCACGGCTACACATTAACAATACTGTTAATTATTTCTGTGGCGTACTTATGCTATCTATTGATTCCGCTCATCAAGCTATCCCGATTCATTTTCGACGTTATTACAATGCAATTAAGTTGGAAATACATATAATATCACGCCTTTTATCCCCGAAGGGGTAGGCAGAGGTGCACACAGAAGTAACACCCACTTTTCACTATTTGTGTTATGAGTCCCATGTAATAGGGGGTGAGCCTATTGCCATATACCGGGCACATTTCCAGACTCCGTGCTACTACTGAGAATTTTTTAAAAACCCAGTAATACTTTGCCCGACACGGGAATCGAACCCGTTGGAAATCTATTGAAAGAGTTGGAAAGATAGGTGTATTCTAATTTGCTACATGTTGTGAATTTATTAAGAATGCGGAATTTTTGGTTCGTTAATAATTTTAGTGTTTTAAGAGATTAATTTGTACCGATAAACTTGAGCGCCGATAATTTTTTGTATTCGATATTAAAACATCTTTATTTTGATACATTAAAAGGGTATTTTCATAGCAACCAATCATGCGGTATCTATTATTAAGTGATCAGTGTTAGTTTAGTCTTTGTTGCAATTTGGTGTAATCAATATTTATTGTATAAAATGAAAGTTCCAATATAGAACTATAGCTTTACCACTACTGCAGTACTGAGGTAGCTAATAATTGACTTGAGATATTTTCATGTTTATTCTTGTAACTTTATGAAAGGAAATAACCCCATTTAAACAAACAAATCTTTCACAAAAATTATACAGACAGACGTAGACAAAAAAAAAGAAAAGACCTAAACACATTACAAGCATCATAGAGAATAGAGCTATTTCCACAAGAACACGTACTCCGGCGGCCATATTTAATAAAGCCGACAGTTTGCCGCCAAAATATCAGTCGAGCGACTAGACATGTGCCGTGGTTCCGCACAGAATACATAATGAAATTAAAGGATATTAAAAACGCAACGAAACAGGTGCGGGTACCGAAAAGCTACGAAACTTAGCGACAGTGTTGCCAAGTGTGAACTTAGTAATATTTTAATAGTGAGTGGAGGTTATTTTTGCCTCGTTGGCCGACTGCTCGCAAGTGCGACTGCCGGGCAACGGGTTCGATTCCCTGGTCGGGCAAAGTATTACTGGGTTTTAAAAAAATCTCAGTGGTAGCACGCAGTCTGCAATTGTAGCTAGTATATGGCAATAGGCTCACCCCCTATTACATGGGACTCATAACATAAAATAGTGAAAAGTGTGTGTTACATGGTGCAGTGGCATTAAGTGCCGTAATATGCAAAGTCAAAGTCAAAGTCAAAGTCAAAGCATTTATTTCAATTAAACCATAGTTTGGTACTTTTGAAACGTCAACAAATACAAAATAAATAATAGTCTGTCAGTCAGTCCGTCAGTGAAGCTAGGTGAAGCTAGGTGCTCATTCCAAAACGTAGATTCGAATGGAGAAGAACGAGCAAGAAACTCCATTCGTTACTCTTTTAAAAAAAATGTTCTACAATGTCTGATATATATTTCAATACTGTACGCATATGTAAGAACAATGCAAAGACACGCTTGACGCATTATACTAATAACTTACTAAAATAAAAAAAATAAAAAATCTTAAGTCTAACATGGTGCTCACATATGCATACTGACAATCCACAGAAATAGTGCTTCTATACAAGAAAAAGGAAACTCTTTGTTTCAATAAAGAAAGAAATGCTCGATGCCATAAGGAAATTAGATTGTCTACATTAGAATTAAAGTATTAAATTACCTACTATTGGAATTTAACTACTGACTACATTTGAGTACTGTCCAGTGGAGCCGAACCAACATGCTGCCAAGCATTCTTATCTTCAAGATAATCTGTCAGTGTGTAGTAAGCTTGATTACATAATTCGCGCTTAATATATGTTTTAAATTTACTTTCCTTGAGATCTAGTATGCTATTTGGTATTTTATTATAGCATTTAATGCCTAACCCCATAAAGGATTTCTGTACTTTGGACAGTCTGAATTGCGGTATAGCTACCTCTGCCTACTCCTGCGGGGATAAAAGTCGTGATGTTATGTTATATTATGTGGAGGTTATTTTCTTTTTTTTGGCATAATCATCCAATGACTTCCTCCGTCTTGGGTTAGGTGAGAGGATGTGTTTGACTGTTACTGACTAAAAACCAAAGCCTGCACTTCGAGCCGGAGCTCCAGCAACCCGTTGAGTCTTCCGCGGCTCCGAGGTTATTTTTCTTAAGATGACAATAGAAATAGCTTGTGTTGTGAAGTGAGCATGTAATATGGTGTTAACCCTTTGAGTACCGTCATTATAGACACAATTAAAGAACAATAGGTTGCGGTCACCGGTGTCCTCGCGGTGTATGACAGTTGCTGTTGTGTTATTCTTCGGCTTGAGTGAGTAGTTTATAGCTATTTCGGGAACTATGTTCGTATTAAGTTGAGTACAAAGTCTAGTTTTGCGAGTCGGGTCAAGAGTTTTTGGTATATTGGAATTTATAAGTCTTCTATGTAGGTTTTTGTCTAGCAGTGGATGTTTTGTGGCTGATGATGACAGATCAACTGGAGGAAATTGGGCATTCGGGTGAGACGGGCAGTCTTTTACGATATCGGTATATATTTGACCGTCCTAAAATATAAAATATATACCGATTCACAAAAGATATTGCCTAATAAAGTAGTCAAAAAGCCAATAAAATCTAAATACGAGAGAAAATATTTCAATATTCCACTCAACAATCACTAGTGTGTTTCCAATGAAAAGAATATTTCATTTCGTAAAAGCTCTGTAATATATTTACCTACCTGAATATTTTACGATGAAATTGTAAAATTTAAATGTTCGTAGCTAATGTGATTGAAAGTTTTTAGTTTATTTAATAAATACGAGTAACGTTTTATGTTCTAACATTTGGAAAAATGAAGCTTTACAGACTCGAAAAATCTAGTAGGTATTGAATTTTGATCAATATATCTCAAAGCCAACATCATTCATTCATCAAAAAACATATTATATAGGTACGGTCGAATTGAGAACCTCCTCCTTTTTTGAAGTCGGTTAAGAACTATCCAGAGTATATTTTGAATGTCAAAGCTAGACGCTGTGATAATGTCGAAAATCTCAAACACAATTAAACTTTAATCAAATTTATTCCTGACAGTTAATAATCGACAATGCCAGTCTCAATAAAATTGGTTTCCATCGTAGGCCGCATCATGGCCTACCATCAGGCGAGGTAGTGGCCAGACGTCGACCCATATCATTATCACCATCATCAGCCAATAGGAGGCTACTATACATAGGGGGTACTTACTCGACCCATAACATATAAAAAAATCCCATCAAGAAATAGCGCACACAGTAACGTAAAATAGGGTGAAGAGGGATCGAGAGGTGAATAGAGACTAAAGAGGTGTGAATAAATATTGGGACATTCTTCATAGTATCGATTCACCCCTCTTCTGTCTCTATTCACCTCTCGATCCTTATTCACCCCATTTTACGTTAGTTTAACGAGTGGAATTTGGAACTAGACCTTCACCATCCGAAAACGAATCAATAAAAACATTTTGAGCACACAACTCACAGCACAAAATAAATCTTGAAAGCGCTTCCGTCTCACAACAGAAAGTACTTAAGCCGTTTCGCACGCGCAAGCCGAACCAATACAACACATACATACAAATACTACCAATACAATAAAAGTAAGCCGTACAATACAATACAGTTTCCTCACGCCACTTATTCAGTAGAAATATATTATTATATAGGAATGTAGTGTTATATTTCGCGCTGAGATTTGAGCTCCTGTTACATTTACATCGGAGTAAGTATAGTTTCGAATTTCTGTATGTGCCGAATATAGAGGTAATGTACTACTTCCGCGCGGTTTCACCCGCTCTGCTCAGCTCCTATTGGTCGTAGCGTAATGTTTTATAGCCTATAGCCATCCTCGATAAATGTTCTATCCAACACAAAAATAATTATTCAAATCAGACTTGTAGTTACGGAAATTAGCGCGTTCAAACAAACAAACAAAAAAACAAATTCTTCCGCTTTATATAATAGTAGTATAAAATAATATTTTGCGAAGGCGTAGAATAATATTACAGATATATGTATAAGACTGTAAATATCGGATACAAATACTCATATGTATGTCTATCACGGGGGCACCAGTACCTAATTATCAAGGGGGCATCAGCACCCTCTAGGCCAAAAGTATTCTTCTGCTTATGTAGTACTTTTTACAAAGTAACAATCGACTTTTATTAAATCCTACTTATCTAGAGGTATATCTATATATACAAGGTGTTGTTTTAAAGTCGCGTCATTTTCTAGGAGGTAACTCGGCTATCGATTCTAAGTCCGAATCAATAAAAAAATTGTAGGTAAATATTTTTAATTTTTCTGAAATTACGGAATTCCGTAAGTGCGAACTACACGCCGCCGTCTTGTAACTAGCTTTATAACGCGACTTAACACACACAAACTCAAACACGTAATTGATATTATTCCTATTTCCATAAAACTCCAAAAAGAAACATTGCTGTCGCTTATTCTGAAGTACTGTCCAACTTAAACGATTTATTATAGCCGTATTTTTAACTATTGGCCCGAAATTTTCTCTTACATTGAACCTTTATGACTTCTGTGATATGCCCCCGAGAAATGACACGGTTTCAAAACTACACCTTGTATAAATAAAAATGAATTGTTGTTCGTTAGTCTCGCTAAAACTCGAGAATGGCTGAACTGATTTGGCTAATTTTGGTCATGAAATGTTCGTGGAAGTCCAGGGAAGATTTAAAAGGTGAGAAAAGGAACTAAGTTAATTAAGTTAAAATTTTAAGCGAAACGAAGTTTGCCGGGCCTCCTAGTAATATTATAAATGCGAAAGTCTGTACGTGTGTTTATATGGTACTTCTTCACGTCAAAACGGCTAAAGCCATCAGAAATTTGGAACAGGGATATATTCTGGTTTAGAATAATAGGTACCTACATAGGTTACTTTTTATCCCAGGGAACGCGGGTGAAGACGTTGATAGAAACCAGTGAAAAATAAAATCATTTCTCTGAAATAACACGAAACATTTCCTTTACAAAATCACACAGTTCTAATGAAGCTTCACATTAATTGGTATTTGATTAAATCAACAATACATTCACACACACGCATATCAAGCTAACCTTATCTGCCAAATTCCTTTTACACGATTATCAACTATACTATAAAGTGATAAAGTTGAAATTTAATTACTTAGTATTTATTCCTAGTTTAAACAATACGCACACAACAGCCGGTAATTTATGCACGCTCAAATGTTTTAACTCTTCATCAATCATTGTGACGTCACATTGTTAGCGTAATGTACCAACAATATCTGATCTAACACGCTGATGGGACAAAGCTTATAGAACATTATGCCTTTTATTTATTAAAGGGGTAAGTAGAGATGCATTTATTCAATGTTATACCTACGTTTTGTCAGTGTTGTCATTTGCTCCACAACAATTTTCGCTCAGTAACTAGCGACTAGCAATCGGCTCTTATCCAAATTTATTGCGGTTTCAATCGGTGCATTCCTAAATTCTTGCTACAGGACTGGATGTAATGTGTGTAACACGGGAGAAAATTCTATTATTATTTAAAAGCAATATTAAAAGCAAAGTATTAATTACCATAGACTATACAGTACTATATATATCTACATAATTATTATTGAGATTTTTTGTAAAAAGAAATAATCCAAATAGTAATTTGCCTGATTCAAAAATGAAATCTCGTGCCTTAAAAGCCGTCAGACCACTACAGATCGGGCCCAGTAGGGCTGATGTCGATACGGAGTCGCGAAGAACTTAACGTATTGCCGGGGCTCCGGCTCGAAGTGCAGGGGTAGGAACGGGGTGGTGTTTTTTAGTCAGTAAGAGTCTGACACTTACTCTCGCCTCATTTCAGGCAGGAGAAGCCATTGAATGATTTTCCCTCCTCAAAAAAAAACTCTTTGCTCGACAGTCACACTTGCAATCTAGCAAACACACGAACAGCAACACAATCATGACAAAAAGTTATGAATTGCAAAATGGAAATTAGGAAAAACAGATTACCGTTAAATTGGTTTTCAATTTGGTCTCGTCTGACGTATGTTTTGGGGTACACATTGTGATGAGGCAAGCTTTTGTGTACAATGGTTTATTGCATTTGAAAATTGGTAATTAAAAAGGGCATGGTTACTGTTTCTCTGTTTAGGTCTCCAGGGAAATTAATGGTTGGAGACTAACTGCGATTTATTCGTAAAATCGGTTTAGCAGTTCTGATTTTCTAATCACTTAATTTATTTTTCCTGTTACAAGTGTTAAGAATTTGGTGTAATTTACTACAATATAAGTAGGTAGGTAAGTAGGCTTTATGTGGAATTGATAGCTCACTAAGTAACTGTGGTGTTATTTTATATCACCTTCCCAATCATTTCGTGGTTACCGGTACGTAATTACAGGGAAGGCAAGGTATATCTAGAGGTATATACTTTTTTAAAAAGAGTAACGAATGGAGTTTCCAACTCATTCTTCTCCATTCGAATCTACATTTTGGAATGAGCACCTAGCTTCATCTAGCTTCACAGATAGACAGACAGAGACAGACTATTATTTATTTTGTATTTGTTGACGTTCCAAAAGTACGAAATTATGGTTTAATTGGAATAAATGCTTTGACTTTGACTTTCAAGATTTGCTCCGTATATACTACAAAGGTACTAATATTTTCAGTCAAACAGTGTGTAAATAGCGACCACAAAGTATATTCAAGAGATTTCTTTCGGTAAAGATATTCTTCATCCTACGTTTACTCAGAGAATGCTAAAATAAGCCGTTTTTACCAACCGGCTTAGTCATAAAATTGCGTCTGAAAATAAGTCACGTAAAACACGGTAGCGATAAGAATGTATACAAGAAAGGAAACGTATCCACAGACAAACAAACGAACAGACATTTACCATATCCACGTAAGAACGAATACGATCGCTCGGAGATTACGTCTTGTTTCCTGTAGCATTTTCACAAACAATATAATGTATGGAGGTATTATCGCTTATCCAATACTTTTGTCAAATACATACATCCATGTTTATTTTGTAGATAGAAGAAGAGGAATATTTTAGGCTTATATTGAGTAATATTGCTATGGTTTGTGTGTGTTCGAAAAGTTTTATTGGTGTATTTGTCATATGCCTATACCGGCCATCGTGTCGCGGAGAACCTAACGGGTAACCGGGGCTCCGGCTCGACGTGCAGGAGTAGGAACGGGGTGGTTTTTAGTCAGTAAGAGTCTGACACTCCCTCCCGCCTCACGCAGGCGGGAGCAGTCATTCGATGATTTTCCCTCCTTAATAAAAAAAAAAATACCGGCCATCGTCTTACTCATGAAGTAGGTAACGATACATTTAGTTTATTGTTCCTTCAATTGTCACACATGCTGCTCATGATAATAGGCTCCCAACGTGGCTTGACGGCACGGAATCGACTTATGCTAAAATAAGTTAATTATTAAAATAGTCATTCTGTGCATAACAATATGTCTGTGAATAGGGTATCACAATTCAAATATCTGGGCCATATTGTGACAGAGGATTTAAAAGATGATCTAGATATGGAAAGGGAGCGCAGGGCGCTGGCTGTTAGGGGAAACATGTTGGTGCGCAGGTTTGCTGGTTGTTCAGCACCGGTTAAAATAACACTTTTTAAGGCGTTTTGTCAAATATTTTACACCAGCAGTCTGTGGGCTAATCATACTCAAAAGGCAGACAGCGCACTGTGCATTCAATATAATAACGCCTTCAGGACGCTGTTGAGGCTTCCACCTTACTGTAGTGCGTCAGGTATGTTCGCGGATGCGCACACTGATGATTATTTCGCGATCATGCGCAAAAAAGTGGCATCAGTGTTGCGCAGACTGAGGGGGAGCAGCAACGGCGTTCTGAGGGTGTTTGCAAAAAAGGCTAGAAGGGCCTACAATAGATAGATTTATCAAGCTGCATGTCAGACGTGGGGCTTGATAATGCTTCTAATAATAATCTGTTCTGTATTTGTATTTGTGTATGTATTATTTTGTTATTGTATTTTTGTACTCGTGTGTTACTACTAACATAGTTTTTAAGTTTGTACTGTTTACTAACACTCTATGGGCCGTCGACTCCTGAAAATAAAAGATTTTTATTTTTTATTTATTATTTATAACAACGAAGAACTATCTGTCGTATTGAGCAGTTTTCAGTAAATTATTTATTTTACACCCCTCATAGTCTAAAAATTAGTCAGTCTTAGTAGTCTTAGTAGTTGTAAATAATGACTGAAAGTTTCTGTTATATAAATTACACAATATAATTATAATGTAATTCAGAATACATAAGCAATTAAGTATACTCAGGTATGATCGTCACAACGTCCCACGCCGCATATCGCTGCACTCTCATTTCCTTCAACACCAGCAATCTTCCCTAGCATCGTATATGTTCCTTATCTGCAAGATATTTATATACGAGGTGAGCTGACTCCAAGGTGATCGCATTAGCCATCTAAAGGGCGTGACGGGGGATTTAAATGTTGTTTTGTTGATGTAAGTTATAATAAATAAAGACATGTTTTAGTTAGGTTTATATATTACTTATTTGGCGTTTTTGTGGTACAGTATATTAACTGACTGCTTGTCTGCCATAGAGAGACAGGTATCAGCATCTTCGAAACGAATGATGAACTAACTTGCGTTCTGTAATTAGCTACGGACGTGATAGTAAAAGATTTACCTTCAACAAGTTTCAATTAACAGCCAAAGACTTAAACATTGTTTTCAGTAAATTAAAACACAGTTTCTATGCACAATTTCCTATCTAACTTCAGCCCCAGCGCAGTCGTGTTAACCCTTATATCCTTGAACTGTTCGAGGAAGTAAGAGAATGCGAGCCGTTATCACTGGATCGTATCGAATGATAAGAATGCGACGTGAAATGTTTCTATACAAATGGAATGTATCGTGTAGTGGAGGAGGGAGGGAGGAATATATTAGATAGGGTTTGTAGTGGTAAGTTAATTATGAATACTGCTATGATTAAGTTGTTAATTTTATTGTAATGCAACGTCACTAACTCTGTATTCAGATATTCAGAATTGATACAGAACAGAAGATGTATTCAGGTATGTAATTATTATTTTATATTTAGAGGTAGTGTTAAAAATTAAATTAATCTATATTGATGTTAACGTTATTGAAAAAAAGAAGACTACATGGTTGGTGCGGTGGCTAGGCAACCGGCTGCCGTGCAACGTGTCGCGGGTTCGATTCCCGCACGGAACAAAACTTTGTGTGATCCACAAATTGTTATTTTGTATCTGGGTGTCATGTGTATGTGAACTTGTATATTTGTAAACGCACCGATGACACAGGAGAAAATACTACTGTGAAAAAAAAATACTCTATCATTTGTAACTGTATACTTCATGTGAAATATATTGTTACAGCAACAATACCTCTATATTTCACATGAAATCATTTCGTTTTACTTTAAGTAAGATTTTACAGTACCTTAATCACTAATTTGTAAGAGTTGTGTTTTCCCGGACGTTTAAGATGCTCGCTTCTCATGCATGAGGGTTCGAAACCTACCCACGACAGGTACCAATGTGACTTTTTCCGAGTTATATGTACTTTCTAAGATTATTTAGACACCACTGACAAACGGTGAAGGAAAACATTGTGAGGAAACCTGAGCTTATAACTTTGCAATTAACAACCCGCAATAAGCAAGCGCGGTGATTAATACTCAAACCGTCTCCGTGTGAGAAGAGGCTTTGCTCAGCAGTAGGCATTTATAGACTGTTGATGATGATGATAATTCATTTTTAACTCATTTCGTTTTAATCCAAGCAAGATTTTTCAGTATCTTAATCACTAATTTATAAGGAACAACATTCATATATTCCAGAATCGACTCACAACATTCGAAATTCAATCTGATACACAAAGAACCCAACACCCATCCCCAAACTATTCCTTAGTTTTACCATAATCTTATATCGTAACTTCGTTTACCCTTCATTTTACCTTTTACCCAAGCCATGGGTAAGTAATAACAATATGATATGAGGCTAAACAATATCACGAAGTAATTTAATTGCGATGGCCGATATCCTATCTTTTAATAGCCTTTCACAACGCTGACGGAAAAAGCGGTTAAAAAGATAAAGGTATGTGAAGTCTAAAAGATAGAATGGTTTTAAAACTGTATAGTTTAGTATTTTGGTGGAAAATTATAGAGGTTGAATGTCTCGCTGAATGTAATGTGTCGTAAAAGTTGTTATAAAATGTTTAAAGGCATATAAGAAAGATTAGGTTGTCTAGAATGTGTATTGAGTTTTGTTAGCACTTTCTTTACTATTCTGGCTATGCTGTTGAAAATCAGACACAGGTCTTATGGTTGCGCTGTCAATGATGCTGTTAGAATTTTAGACTATAAAGGCAGATTTTTCCAACGCCAGATAGGGCCGAAACACGTAACCGCGTTGCGTCGACTCAAAACTAAAATCGGCAGTTTGCGTTGCGTCGTTGCGGCGCCGCAACGCAGCGCTCGTCCCAGTATAGCAGAGTAATGTCTTCTTAATAACAACAACGCAACTCAAACTGCCGATTTTAGCGTTTAGGCGACGCAACCAGTGCCGGATTAAGCAAGCGCGGGGCCTGTAGCAAATTTTGTCAAGGGGCCCTTGGTTTGCTATCGGCTCTCATTTGGGCATTGACTAAAATTGGTGCCTTTCTTTTTTCTGGCGGCAGTCGATAATTTATGGAAAATATTGTCTAAAATGACATTACAAACGAAATTGTCTATTGGCGTTGCGAGTGGCGAGCGTTGAAAGGAGCTGAAGTCAAACATTTTACTTTGGTTTTTTTATTTAAATTATTCATATTTTTGTCACAATTCCCAACTTTAAATTGCGCGCAACTGTACGTCGGGCACAGGAACACCATATCACACCACGATATATTCATATTGCCAGGCACAAATTTTTATTACCTACATCCCACAAGTTATCGAGTCGATAACTTGTGGGATGCTTCTAGGAGTTGTGTCATGAAGCTTCATGAGCCTCAGCTGTGTTACCAGTGGTGGGTTGAGTGGTGGTAGCCGTGCGAACATCTAATAAAGTATATTTTGTTTTGCCATTGACTCCTGGTGGGAGACTCATCTACTTTATAGTTCGCATAATCTTTTGAAGAAAAGAAACCGTCGACTTTGTAAAGTGATATACCTACGTCAGATGAGCGTATAATTTTTTTCATATAATGGGATCAGTCGAAATATAATCCATCACTTTGTGACTGAATGACGATATCTTTGTACAGAATCTTATGCTAGCTGTAGATTAGAGTATTAACTGTAGTTAAATTAGTGACTAATCGGGAGTAAGTCGGGAGAAGTAGACAGAAAAAATATTTTTTCGTGTTTTGACGATTGTCACTGCTCAATTCGCTACGACGCCGCAGCTGACAAACATAGCATTTCGTGATATTGAAACTTACATGAAAACCTGTCATATGCCATTAAACCGTATATGTACATAGGTATAAAGTGAACACGCTAGCCAAGCAAGCAAATTGTTTTTTTTTTTACTTGAGCAGTGGCCAGTTAATGTTTGACTCTGTTATGATTCCGTGGCCTTATAAAAAAGATATAGAAGTCCACTATAAGCTTTACTATATTCCTTGAAATCGTTTATAAACATTTATTACAAAATATTTCTGACAAGTAAATGAAGAAATATGCGTTGTGTACGGTCAACATCAACAAAATAACAGGAATAATATAGCACTATGTTTACATCTTTGAACTGATTTAACTCGGTTTGGACTGTGTTTTTGATATAAGACCCCATATATTTTTTGTTGGTAATGTTATTCTGCATCAGTTTTTATACATCCAATAAACTGCCGCGAAAAAATAAAAAGGCACCATGCTCCATACAAATTTGGTCATTGTCGTTATTTAGGGTATTACATAAAACAAAACTGTTAGAAATAAACTTTTCTGGATGTTTTATGGGCAAATTTAGCGATTACACTTTCAATATCGACTTCTTTAAGCAAGACATGCTCTATATTCAATAGGTATTGTGAGATGATTGAGACGTTCTTGGCCCATAGTCTTCCTTAATTCATTTTTAATTCGTTTAAATCGAGCTTGGTTCGCCCGCCAATGGCACCAACCAAGCGCACAAATACTAACTTTCCTTTTCTTACACATACAAAATACCGACTATTTGTCTTTTTTCGTTTATTTCGTTAAGAAAAAAATCAAATTACTTGTAGGTTGATAGTAGTTTTGTAAACAAAACATTTTCTTCAAAAGTCTTGCTGTTGAAGTGGTGTAATTACGAAAAACTTATTTGAGCGCGGGGCCCCCCAATCCGCGGGGCCCGTAGCATTTGCTACTCTTGCTACGTGGCTAATCCGGCACTGGACGCAACGCGGTTATGTTTCGGCCCAAATTTTTACTGAGGAATAACTTTCAATATTTGACAATTCTTCCATACTAAAAACTGTCAAATGTCAATTTTATTCTACAGTTAAAAATTGAGTGACGATTGAAAGATTGGCTCTAAAAGCTAAGGAGTCGTAGTTAAGGAACAGTTTGCCCCAAACTGGAATACAGGTGTATAATCGAGTTATTTTTGTAGGAGCTATGAAGAACTACACAAAAAGTTACTTACGAATGTAGAATTGTTCATGAGCAGTCTCGTGGTGAAGTTCTTCACGTTGAACAGCGTGAGGCCTCCCCACCGGTCTCTGAACACTAGTTCCTCATCTGAAACAAAAGAAAACATGCCAATAAATATTTGAGATTATGGATTGAATTTCTAGTATACTTCATTACTGAAAACTGTGTATTACAAATACATGTCTGAATTTGCTCTTGAGACAGTCGTGGGATGTATTGTTTAGCATCGAGTAAAATCGAACAACCAGCTACCTATCGCCCAGACACCATCAAACGAGTTGTCGTAATTTTTTTATTATGAAGAGAGAGATTTCATTATTTTTCGTCGTCGAACATTTGCCAGCGCAACAGCGTTGTCGTTTTGCTTCGTAGTTTTTATTCGGAAAAGTGGTTTAAAGTTGAGAACAGTGCAAGTGAGTTGTATCAGTGTGAGGCTAAGAAACTAATCTTTTAAACACAGTTTACATCATCGAAAAACAATATCTGGCTCCAGAGAAATAAGTAAATTACTGTTTAAATTTACGAATAACGATAATTTATCCCTGACCTACGACAACCCGCGGTGCCCCCGCTGCTACGCACACACGCGCACGCTGTGCACGCACGCCCCGCAACCCGCAACCCAGGTATGTGCATCGGTCGCCCGCTCGACCCGCTCGCTGGCCGTCGTTAATTACCTTCGCATTACTGGATTATAATTTATTTGTTGCTGTTATTGAAGTTGCTGAATTTGTTGTCTTACAAAGCTGAGACCATGAATTGCGCTGCATGTTATAAGGAGTTATTGTCTGGGGATGCTTTTCTTGAATGTACGCTTGAGACGTGTGGGAAAGTATATCATTACCTATGTAATAATCGCGAGCTTACGCTAACAGAAAGGTCTGCATGGATTTGCCCGGAATGTAGCTGCGCTGCTAAGAAAGGTGGCTGTAATGATAATATTCCTATCCCGCTAAAAACACCAATATCACAAAAATATATATCTGCACGAAATAGAAGTAATCTTCCTGTGTGTCGATCTCCAGCCGACTCTTCTCATTTTCCGGAAATGGAGATGCAGCTCCTTCGCGAACATATAAATATACTATCAGAACGGCTAACTGATGCTGTATCAACCATAGATAAGTATCATACAGCATTGGCGCTATGTTCTAAGCAGATTCAGGAATGTAATGAAAAACTTAGTAAACTTGAACACACGTCAGAGTGCCACAATTGCCGCCTGGCTTCTCCATATAATACCGTTCAGGCTGTAGCTGAAATTAGTACTGTTAATAATACTCAAGTACCCATCTTAAGAACTAAGTTACAGTCGAAGCCGAAGTCTAAGGTTAAATCTAAATCTAAATCTAAAAAAATTTCGTCTGGGAAAATATCTGGAAACTCATCTGTCAATGCAAATGTGACTGATTTGCGCGATGGACAAGAAAAAACACCTCAGCCCCCCATGATATCAACACCACCCGAAGATTGTATCCAAATGAGTCAGCATCACGAAATACAAGCTCCAGTGGTACTCTCAACAACTACTATTAATCCCAACTCTGCTGATGAGTGGACGAAGGTACAGAACAAGAAATCTGGACGTGTCAGTTCTCTTCGCGGAACTGCGGGACCAGAAGTTACTACACTTAAAGCCGTAGAATTCCGCAAGTACATTCATTTGTGGAATATGGTTTCTGGAACTGATGAAGTCCAAACATATTTACAAAAACTGTTTCCTGATGGGGGTTGTACTGTCGAAGAACTCAAGCCTAAAGGTGACTACAAGTCGTTTAAGATTGGCGTTCCACCCGAGTTATATGAAAAATGTGTGTCGCCGAATATCTGGCCTACCAATGCTCGTGTTAAAGAATGGTTTTTTCGTAGACAACCAACTAAAATCCTGCATAAAGGATATTAATTCAGCGTCTCGCGCAGCACGTAATCAATCTTTCAGTTGCATATATCAAAATGTAAGAGGCCTAAACACAAAGTTAAACTTCCTTAGACAGAATTTGCTGATGATCGATTGCGATGCTATAGCTGTAACTGAAACATTTTTAACTAGCTCAGTGCTTGACTCTGAACTGACGAGCAATGGGTGGAGTGTTCTTCGTCGCGACCGCGTCACAGGTGCTGGTGGTGGTGTGATGCTTGTCGCACGGCCTGGGGTTAAAGTAACGCGATGTTGTGATTTAGAGACCACAAACGGTGAAGACCTGTGGGCACGATGTGTCACGGACCATACTTCTTTCTATATCTGTGTTGTGTATATTCACCCTAGAGCGTCAGATGAATTGTATATGAGTTGGTTTCTAAAAGTGGAATCGTTCATTGACTCTCTTAAAAGTGAAGTGATTATTGTCGGTGATTTGAATTTAAATCCTGTTTATACGTCTAGTAATATTTTAAGTTACTATTGTTATTTCCTTACTGTTAGTGGACTGAAAGAGAGGAATGAGGTGAAGAATGCTTATGGAGGACAATTGGATGTAGTGTTGGTGTCAGACTGCATTGATCGTGTTGAAGTAACAGAATTGGATGGAGGCGGGCTTGTTCCGAAGCGTGACGCCTACCACCCTCCGTTGGAGGTAGTATTTAGCTCGATTAACCAATTAAAATACCATAGCATCGAGAAAGCCCATCCTAGTAATATTGATGTAGAAAAAGACTGGAACTTTTCGAAAGGGAATTATGAGCATATGTACCACCTTATCGCTGAGGCATCATGGCAGGAGGTTTTTGAAGCTAGCGACGTTGACACAGCTGTGGACTGTTTTTATGATGTTCTCTATACCATCTTCGACGAATGTGTCCCAAAAAAGAAAAGGTCTAGGAAACCAAGTAGACGTTACCCGATTTGGTTTACATTTGACTTAATAAATGACATTAAATATAAAGCGGAACTACATCGTCAATGGAAATCTGCTCGAAATCTGATAGTTTACAATCTTTTCTCTGAACTTAGAACCAAGATCAAGCAAAAAATGTCAACAGCGTACGATGAATACATTAAGCGCATACAATGGAGGCTAAACCGTGAGCCAAAGGCTTTCTGGCAATATATGAATAGTCTGAAAGTTAGAGGGGGTTTTGAAAATAGAGTCAGTTATGATGGGAAAGAGTGTGTTGGTAGTGATGCTGCTCAGGCTTTTTCTAGTTTTTTCTCTAGTATATTTTTACCTGATATTCCTGATCTTGATCATGAAAACCAAAATAATCAGAGCAAAACAGCTAATTTGGTACATGTTGATAAATTAACAATTTGTGATGTCGAGACAGGTATAAACAAATTGAAACCTAACTCTGCAATAGGCCCTGATAACATACCCGCTTATATCATAAAAGGTTGTAAAGAATATTTAAGCTCTCCCATACTCCATATTTTTAACATGTCATTGAAAACTGGTATTTACGCAAAACTTTGGAAAGTCTCGCGGGTCCAACCAATACCCAAAGGTAATGACCATTCTCAAGTAGAAAATTACAGGCCAATAGCTATTCTCTCTGCGCTTCCAAAACTATTTGAATCGATTTTACACAAACACATTAGTTTACAAATACAACCACATTTATGTGATTCACAACATGGATTCAGATTTAACCGCTCTGTAAGTACTAATCTCCTAACAGTAGTAGACATTATTTCGCAACACTTAGATAAAAATATTCAAGTGGATGTAATTTATTTTGATTTCGAAAAGGCCTTTGACCGTGTGGATAACGATATATTACTTGGTAAACTCAATGATATGGGTTTCTCACCGCAATTACTTAAATTTTTCTCAAACTACCTCCGTGATCGTCAACAATATGTAAGACATGGTTGTTTTGTTTCTCCACCTTATCACACTCGCTCCGGTGTAAGTCAGGGTTCCGTTTTGGGCCCTTTGCTGTTTGGATTGATGGTGAATGACCTAGAATCTTGTCTCAAGCATGCGAGGTGTTTATTGTATGCTGATGATCTTAAACTTATTTATGGGGTAAAAAATTTTGCAGATGCAGATACCTTACAGAATGATATTGATGCTTTGTACCAGTGGAGCAATGAAAATAAACTCCATTTTAATACAGCCAAGTGTAATGTAATGTCCTTTAGTCGAGCACATAATCCTTTGCATGTTAAATACTTTTTGGGGTCGGAGCTCATAAATCGAGTCCACACTGTAAAGGACTTGGGTGTAGTCTTCGACCCTCGACTAAACTTTCACGAACATATGAGGTTACTTACAATTGACTCTTATCGTAGATTAGGTTTCGTTATCCGTAATGTACGTGAATTTAATAATCCTAAAGCTATCAAACTTGTGTACATGGCTCTAGTTCGTACCAAACTAGAGACAGCATCTATTGTATGGAATCCTCACGAGAGTACTTATGCTTTATTGCTGGAGAAAGTGCAAAAAGCATTTCTTAGATTTCTGTACAAAAAGCTATTTGGGTACTATCCATTCTTATATCCCACCAAGTTTTTACTGGGCATGTTAAATTTTAATTCTTTGGTAGTGAGGCGAAATTACTCTCTTATTATTTCTACCTGTAGTACTCTGCGAGGACAATCTGACTGTCCGGAGCTGGTGGCACAGGTGGTACGCTTGTTTGTGCCCCCAGTTCTGAAGCATCAGCTTAGGCCACGTAGGCACCCCTTACTGGCTGTCCCAGTAACGCGAACAGTCGCGCATGCAAATTCTCCGCTTGTTCGAGCATTAACGATGATCAATGCTTTCCTGGCTTCCGCACCAGAGTGTGATTTGTTTGCAGCGAGATGGAAGGATGTATGTCGTGAATGTGTAAGATTTTGCGAGAAGATGGACGACTGATGAATTAGTTTTAAGTAATTATAATTATCGTTCCTTTTTTATAAGATACCTGTTACGTAAGTGTAAAATAGTAAATAAGTAACATTTTTTTTTTTTTTTTTTTTTATTGTTATACTGTATAATGTTTTGGCTTGTGCTGTAAAATTATACATGTGCTTATAAATAAATAAATAAATAAATTATGAGGACAAAGATTTCATTGTGAAGAGAGGGATTTCATTGTAAAGAGAGAGATTTCATTGTTAAGAGAGAGATTTCATTATGAAGAGAAATTTCATTATGAAGATAGAGATTTCATTGTGAAGAGAGGGATTTCATTGTATAGAGAGAGATTTCATTATGAAGAGAAATTTCATTATGAAGAGAGGGATTTCATTATGAAGAGAAATTTCATTATGAAGAGAGAGATTTCATTGTGAAGAGCGGTCTACAAATGATCATGATCGGAAATAAAATGATGAAATGATATTTATCTCTGCAAATAGGTTACAAAGTAACACTTTTAGACGTCTATCTTTAAATTACTTGATGTGGGCCCGATATGAGGGTCGGTATAGTGTATTTCATGACGACCACTTAGATATTCTACATACATCGTCCAATATACATACCGACAAAGTAGGTAGTAAGGACGTACGACTTGAAGGGTCGTCCTTCAAACCGAACATGTGTAACTATTTCATATCGCAAACTGGAGTACCTTACAAAAAGCGATTTGCAAAACAGAGTAGAAACAAAAGGGTTTTATTACTGGAATTGAAGGGCTTACTGCCAAAGTGGACGGGTAGATACCGGCTCAACTTACAGTGGATACAATAAGATTATTGACTATATCCAGCGTAACTTGGCCGACTAAGAATTGGAATAAAAATACGCTGCTTATTCGAAAAAAGAGGTGTTTGGTCCCTTTTTATGTTTGTTCAATGGTTCTTTATAGACGCTTACAGTGTGATATATGCTTTATTGCTGATCAATTCAATTTATTTGCCTTTGTTTTTTGGGTGGATAATCATTCAATAATTTCTCATGCCTTGGGTGAGGCGAGATCCGTGTCAGATTCTTATGTACTAAAAACCACCCCATTCCTACTACTGCTCTTCAAGCCGAAGCCCCAGCAACCCGTTAGGCCTTCCGCGACTCCGTATCGGGCATCAATCCTATTGGAATGATTTTATTCATTGTCTCAGAATTTATTTTATTTCTTTCTTTTGAGTTTTTGAGTTGAAGGTCATATAGCTTCTTTCAATATTATTCCTCAACGAAGACCCTTAGTTACTATATTGTACGTTTACCTTGGTATGTTACTTCCTTTATACAGGAAATGATTTGTTTAAGAGTCACAGGTTTTCGGATGACTGACCTGTTAATTATTTGTTCTTAATGATAGTATTGTGATTACTTGGCGAAAACAAAGTCTAGTTAAAATAGTCGTAAGAGTACCTACAAAAGAAAAAATCTATAGGAACAAATGTAAATTCTAGTACGACCAATTTTAGAATTGAAAATCTCGATTATATTTTGTGGACATCCAAGAGAAAGTACTGCTCAATGAATTGTCTATTATCAATTAAAAGGGCAGGTATTTTAATATTTTTTTTATATTTGATGGGCCGACGTTTCGCCACTATCTCGCGTGGTGATAAGCGATGATGCGGTCTATGATGAAGCACGTCGTCCCATAAGCAACCTATTCTTTAATTCAATACCCTCCAATTAATGAGCCATACAAAATATACCTACAGCTTCTCGAAAATAAAAAGACATTGACAAAAAACTTCCAGGCAACAGTACCTTCGTTACAGGCAGACACGTTAGTTAAATTAGAGGTTTAATTTCGGAGGTTATACCGAAACAGGGCGGGGGTAATATAAAGTAGTTTGTTACCGACCGTTACCTCAATCAATCACTCCAGGGTAGGTAACACTGGTCTGCTTTTACTCAGATACTGACATACGAGTGTGAAGTGTGGCGAACGATGTGTGTTGTTTTGATAAAATATGTAGTTTTTTTTCGCCTTCGACTGACGCCTTAGTCATGGGGAGCCAGTAGATGCAGGGATGGAGAACTAAGAGGGGAGGTCTTTGTCCAGCAGTGGACATCTTCGAGCTGTTGATGATGAAGTAGTTTTTTTTAATGATAATCTTGTTGATCTGGTAAAGTTCTACTGCTAAGCGAGTGTACAAGTAGAAGCACTAGAAACACAACATTTGAAACTTTTCTTATCAACATTTGTTTCTTATCATAATAGAAATAACAACGTAAGCAAACGTCGATCTATATTCTATATTAACTGGTCATATCTCTATCTATTACCTCTTAAATGATAAGTTATAGGAGTAGCATGAATCAATGTCCTAAGTACTACAATATAACAGCATACATAACATAAGATCACGCCTTTTATCCCTGGAGGGGTGCAGAGGTGCATATTACGGTACTTAATGCCACTGTACAATGTAACACCCACTTTCACTATTCATGTTAGAAGTCACATGTAATAGAGAGTGTACCTATTGTCATAATATACCGGGCACAATACCAGACTCCATGCTACTACTGATATTTTTTTTAAACCCAGTAACACTTTGCCCGACCTGGGAATCGAACCCGAGGCCCCTTGCCCAGCAGTCGCACTCGGCCAACGAGGCAGTCAAAGTCAAGTCAAGTACTAAAATATGATAAAATCCTTTAGATAAAATCATTATAATAATATGACTAATCATAGGAATGAACTTAGTTCATTGGTCTCAGGTCGCACTAGCAATAGTGTAGTTGTGCAGACTACATCCAGAAACTATTTCCATCTTCCCAACTTAGAAGTTGACCAAACACTACACCAGTGTGTTCCCAACGAAAATAGTCTCACTAGACCGAACCCGCTTTAATTATTGGTTGGACACTTAGTACCAGTATCTTAGTGTGACGTAATGCGTGGGTCAATCGTAGAGACCATAATATTATGTCCCTTTACAAACTGGTCACAGGGACATAGGACAAAGGATACCATCTGCGATTTAAAACTAAATGTACTAAACTTAATTATCGAGATTCAATTACGTCTCTTTGTTGTGTTCTAAAGAAAAAAATAATGACTTAAAATTAACTTCACTTTGAAAGAGTCTTTTAAAGAATAGAGTGGACGCTTCGATCAAGTATTCTAAGATCTTTATTTTTAATTAATGTAGATGCTACTTTATTTTTGTTATTTTTCTTTTGTCTTTACAGTTGTTTATTTTGTGATTCAATAAAATGGTAGTAATGAAGTTCTCCTTTCAGATTTTAGGGAACAGAGAGTATAGTTCCCTAAGATCGGAAAAGGAAGATCCTCCGAGCAGGCGAGGTGATCATGCCTGGCGGACTTTCTGCCCAACAGTTGTTCGATGGGATTTTCTATCAATGTTAATTTTTTTCTTTTTTTATGGCATAAGCCGGTAAACGAGCAGACGGATCACCTGATAGTAAGCAATCGGCGTCGCCCATGGACATCTGGAACACCAGAGCCGTTACAAGTACGTGACCGGCCTGTTGGGGATTAGGAGTTTGAGGATCGTAGGGGATTCAGGAATTGGAGAGATTGGGGAAGTGGAGGGTAATTGGGCCTCCGGTAACCTCACTCACACAACGAAACACAACGCAAGCGTTGCTTCACGTCGGTTTCCGTGAGGCCGTGGTATCACTCCGGTTGAGCCGGCCCATTCGTGCCGAAGCATGGCTCTCCCACACTTATTTGCTTGTAAACTTTACATGTTCGATGTAGGATCGTGACGTCATCTGTTTGTTATTTTATCTATGTGCGTGAGTTGTCCATTTGCTAATTTTGTAGTTTAAAGCGCACTCGAAATAATTTGGCTCTCATTTTTAGGCCGACAAAACAATGAGACTTATATTAGTAACTAGCTGTCTCGGCAAACTTCGTACCGCCTACAAATTGGTTTTCTCACTTTTTAAATCGTCCATAGACTTCCACACGAAAATTTAAAGACCAAAACTAACCAAATCGGTGCAGCCGTTCGCGAGATTTAGCGAGACTAACGAATGGAAATTAATTTTTATTTATAGATATCTGTGTATTAAGTCCAAGATTATTTTGACTATTAGTATTAAATAAGAACTAAAATCGCGGGTTACTCACGTAAATATACTGAGAAAGAATCCCCTATCATGAGGAAGAACCCCTCTGTGGTTCGAAACTAGCTTATCTCAGTATACTCACGTGAGTAACCCGCGATTTTCGTTAATTTAGTATGTCTCACGATAGTTATTATAAAAACAGTATTAAATATAATTGTAAATGAATGCGAAGTATATCTCCGGTACATCATTCATATAAAATCGTTTCATATGAATCCGAATTCATCAAACAACAATCATACATATTACACACAGCTGGTTATCGCACGACCGTCCAACTATGATGTCACATGTTCATATAATGAATGTTTTATGTTACTATATGCTTTTCAAATAGCATAATGGCTTCATGGAATACTCTGAATGTCAGTCGTGTTATGACGTGGCCATCTGTCAGCTGTCGAGTCACTACAGGGTTGGCACCCGGAGGTATTTTTTTTAAGGGTGCAAATTCATCGAATGACTGCTCCCGCCTGGGTGAGGCGGGAGGGAGTGTCAGACTCTTACTGACTAAAAACGGCACTCGGAGGTATTTTTTTTTTAAGGGGGGAAAATCGTCGAATGACTGCTCCCGCTTGGGTGAGGCGGGAGGGAGTGTCAGACTCTTACTGACTAAAAACCACCCCGTTCCTTCTCCTGCACGTCGAGTCGGAGCCTTCTCCGCGACCCGTTAGGTTCTCATAGATGTAAGTTATATTTTTTTAGGTAAAGCTGTTTTAATATATGCGACTGGTGAGGAATGTGTTGAGTTAGCTAGACATTGAGTTTAGGGTCGGGCAAAGTTTAACTGAGGTTTTTCTAATTACATGCTACTAAGATGACTGCACCTGGATGAGCAACTGGCTGTCGCGTGGCATGTACCGGGTTCGATTCCCGCATGGAGGGAGCAACTCTTTGTGTGATCCACAAATTGTTGTTTCGGGTCTGGGTGTCATGATATTAAAAGGCGTCATGTTTAAACTCAAACTCAAACTCAAAAGCATTTATTTCAATTAAACCATAATTTGGTACTTTTGAAACGTCAACAAATATGAAATATATAATAGTCTGTCAGTCTGTCCGTCAGTGAAGCTAGGCGCTCGTTCCAAAATGTCGATTCGAGTGGAGAAGAACGAGCAAGAAACTCCATTCGTTACTCTTTTAAAAAAAGTCTGTTTTACATTGAATGAATGAATGAATGAATGAATGTCATTTATTTCTCAGTACATGGTGCACACAGATCTTAAAATTAACAAAGTTCCACACATACTACCGTTACCGGTGTAGAAATATAAACTTGTAATTACAGTATTAATTTATGTCTAATTAAAGAACAATTATATTAAAATTAGTATTATTATTATTGATAACAATTCAAATAAATTAAAACAGGTAAAGTCAGAAAATAAATTAGTAATGGCAATAAAATTAAGATGTCATGAAGAAATTATGTATCAGATATTGTAGTCAAATTTTAATATACTAAAAAGTCTATAAATTAATTGTCATAGCAAAACAGGAAGTCAGGTGAGAAATTTATAATTAATTTTGGTCAAAAAACATGGAGGCACTGATTAGCACGATGATACAATGATTTAAAAAGCTGCATACCTACAGCTGCTGTTACTTAGGAAGTCTCGGGTAGAATAAAAACTCTCCTGAACCAACCACTTTTGTAAGGCACGACAAAACGGTTTATATGGCAGCTCGCTAATTCCTCGGGGTAGACAGTTAAATATGAGCGGCGCCATATATGCACAACTTTTCCTATAAAGCTCTAGTTTAGGGATGGGCATTTTCAGGGGCAGCTGATTGATCAAGCGTCTGTTAGCATTATCGTTAGCAACGAACAAATAACTATGATATTTCACAAACTTAGCCACTTCGTAAATATAAATGCTAGGAACAGTCAACAATCCTTTAGATTTAAATACGGGTTTGCAAGAATCCGACCATCCCATGCCAAACATTGCACGAACGCACTTTTTTTGGGCCACAAAGATCCTCATGATTTCAGAGGAGTTTCCCCATATGACGATACCATAACGTATTATGGAACAAATATATGCATGATACACCATAATGGAACTTTGAATTGATGTTACCTCTTTTATTTTCCGAAGTGCAAAGAAAAACTTGTTAATTTTCTTGCATAAGTTGTTAATATGTTCCTTCCACGTGAAATGAGAGTCAAGAGTTACACCCAAAAATTTGGCATTATGAATCTGCTGAATTAGCGTATTATTATAACTTAAATTTAGTTCGATAGTTTTACTTTTAAATGTTTTAAAATTAATAATTTTAGTTTTTTCTATATTTATTTTTAATTTGTTAATACTAAGCCACCTAATAACATCATTTAAGGTTTTATTTATTTCAGCTTCAAATGTAGCCCTATTTTTGCAATCCAAAATAATTGTTGTGTCGTCCGCAAATAAGAAACATTCGTGTATAAGCGCACGTGGGAGATCATTGACAAACATAAGGAATAACAAATGCCCCAAAATACTACCTTGAGGTACACCAAAATAGTTGACTCTTGCTTGAGAATCGAATTTTATTACGCTATTACTTTTTTTGTCAAATTTAGTTATTCTAGTAAGCTGTTTTCTATTTTGCAAATATGATCGAAACCACGACAGTGATGAGCCTCTAATTCCACAATTTGCTAATTTTGAAAGGAGTAAGGAATGATCTACAAAGTCAAATGCTTTACTCAAGTCTAGTAGTAAGGCGGATGTGGGAACTCCATTGTTAATATTGTTAATAATGCTGTTTACTAATGTGTAGGTGGCCAACTGTGTAGATCTGTATCTTCTGAAACCAAACTGTTCCTTTGCTAAGATGTCATATTTATCCAAGAAATTCAAGACTCTTTTGTACATAATCCGTTCAAATACCTTGGATATAACAGGGGTAAGTGCAATAGGTCTGTAATTGTTTCTATCGAGTTTTGATCCTTTTTTGTGTAGAGGTTTTATTATTGCCAATTTTAATTTCTCTGGAAAACACCCTTGTTCTAGTGAAAGATTAATTATATGTGCCAACGGTTCAGCTATAGACCTAGGTACAGTTTTCAACAAGATTGAATTAATGTCGTCATATCCTGCGGACTTAGAATTTTTCAAAGAATTAATTGTATTAAAAACTTCATTTGGATTCGTGGGACTTAAAAAAAATACTATTTGCATTTGATTCAACATTATAAATATAGGGTTCCTTGCTAGTATGTGTTTTCTTATGCACTATATTTATAAAAAAATCATTAAATGAATTGGCTATGTCCGACCCAGTGGATGCCAGATTATCACCATCTATAATGTTCTCGATACATTCACCACTACAATCATTATCACCCACATAACGTTTAACTATTTCCCATGCAGCTTTGACTTTATTTTTAGAATTAGCAATGTACTTAAGATTGCTAAGACTCTGAAAGCTAGTGATACACCTCCTTAGTAATTTCGAATATTTTAAATAAGATTTTTTATTTACTTTGTTTTTATTTAAGTAATAGTTATAACGTAAGATTCGTTTATTTTTACAACTGATTTTTAACCCTTTTGATATGTAGGTTAATTTGCCACGTCTGAAACTCTTTTTTACTTTTATCAATGGGAAGCAAAGCTTATAAAACAATGTCAACTCGCTGTGAAGTGCATCGAAAGCTTCGCCTGTATCCGTCATATGATAGATTTCTGTAAAGGTAATGCTACTAATGCAATCAACAAACTTAGCTAAGTTACTTTTTCCAAGGTCATATGTTGTTGTAAAGTAGTGCCCAGCCATATTATCTTGCGGTTTGATCAGAAAGTTAATTGTTTGAGCTGTGTTGTGGTCTGAGAGACAAAAGTTATGGGTTTTACCTATTGCGGTGGAAATATTGCTTAAAATGTTATCAATACATTTGTTTAGCCGTGTCGGTTCCCGAATATGACATTGAAACCCGTAGCCAGCAATTGTTTCTACGAATTGAGTACTTATGTTGGTGTTCACTAGTGTATCAATATTAAAGTCACCACATATTACAATTTTATGTTTCCCCCGCCTAAGGATAGTCAAAGTTTCGTTAATTTTATTAAAAAAATAATTTATATTAGAGTTAGGTGTTCTGTAAATACAAATAATTATAAGTTTCAACTGTGTGACTTCTAAGCAACAAATTTCAAAATGTTTTTCAATGCTTAGCTCATTAATAGCCCGCAACTGAACCCCCTGCAAATCGTTTCTTAATAGTATACAAGTGCCCCCTCTCCTATCATCTCCTATCATTGCTCTGATACATATTCCAATATTGTACACAGATGTGAGAATAATGTAAAGACATACCTGACGCAACATACAAATAACAGAACATACTAAAATAGAAAAAAAAAACAAAACCAAGACAAAACAAATATCTTAAGTCTGACATGGTCCTCACATATGTATACTGACAATCCATATAAAATAGTGCTTCTATACAAGAAAAAAAATAAACTCTTGTTTAAATAAAGAAAGAAATGCTCGATGCCACAAGAAAAATAGATTGCCTTTATCGGAATCAAAGTATTAAATTACCTATTATCGTAATCTGAACTAGGTACTGACTACATTTGAGTATTGTTCAGTGGAGCCGAACCAACACGCTGCCAAGCATTCCTATCCTCAAGATAATCAATCACCCTGTAGTAAGCTTGTTTATATAATTCGCGCTTAATATATGTTTTAAATTTACTTTCATTGAGATCTAGTATGCTATTTGGTATTTTATTATAGCATTTAATACCTAACCCCATAAAGGATTTCTTAGGATTTAGTTATTACATTAGCAACTTAGATAATTTTTATAGAATTTTATAACATAATACGCCTTTTATCCCCGAAGGGGTAGGCAAAGGAGCACATAATGCCACTGTATACACTATATACAGTACAGTGATGTTATGTTATGTAAAAAGTATTCGTATCCTGTATATATCTCCGAAAGTACAGTCAAAGATAACAAGTCACAACCGAATAAAAACAACGAAACAACACGAACAACTTAAAGTAAGAGATGCACATACGAAAGTAAGTACTCGTATATGTGCATAAAACTTTTCAGACATTGAAAATAAAGTATAAAAACACCGAGGTTTTCACCACAGACGAACCGGTCGAAGAGATATTGTCAAAACATATGTCAATTTTTGTGAAGCATCCAAACGAAGTCGTGTTGGGTGGTTGTTACGTTATAACGTACCACTTTTCACTATTTATGTTATGGGTCTCACGTAATAGAAGGTGAGCCTATCGCCATATACCGGGCACAATTCCAGACTCCGTGCTACTACTAAGAATTTAAAAAAACCAGTAATATTTATTTAATAAATTTATTATACCTCTAGTATAACAATAAAATTGTCCCTAAATACCACAATTGCTTGAAACAGGAAAAATAATGTGCGAAGCAATATTTAATCTATTTGTTTGTTGTCAGGTGCCATAGATCTTACGTGGCATTTGGATGACGTCACACGACATGATGGATAGGCAGGGAGACACTGTATTGTTTGGATAGATTATTTTGGGCACATAATATAACATTTTGTGTACTCTACCTAGGTAACACATTAAATAGCAGTTCAGGGATACTCAATGATTGTCTATTGTTGTTGACCAAGTGGCAATCGAGGGGTTTCAATACAGTTTGATTCTTGAATCAGTCAGATTATGTTTCTCGATTAGTTTTATTATTCAAATTATCTTAATGAGTAATAAAACGATAGTTACAATGCGAATTCTTTTGGATCTAACCAAGGACTACACGCGCAGCAATAACACTTACAACCACAATACCATTGAAGAATAGCTCAAAATCAATTCCGTATTTGAATATTATTTTGACATTGTCTTCCTGACAGCCCTACAATACAGTCACGTAATACGGTCGGCAACACTTGTGACGTTTAGCGCAGGGAATCATTTTAAAAGCTTCCCGCTATTGTGCGAGACGCCTCCGAGCTGTCGCCGACCCATCCCTAACATTTTAAACAATCGTATATTTATTTTAAAGATGAAGAACAGTAATATTATGTAACGTACTGTTTTCTTTATTAAGTTTATTGGTGTCAACAAACTTTAATTATGTGCTATGAAGTTCTTCTGCATAACAGAAGTTACCACAATCTTCACTCTAGGAAGATATGGAAATAACAATTAAAAAAAGTTCAGCTTCGTCATAGAACGCTGTTGCTCGGTATCTGATAAATGTCTTAGGGATATTGACCATGTAACCACTCGGTATACGCTTCAAATAACAAATATGCAAGCATGTGGACCTTTGATCTCTTCTTAGTTAGCACATCTACGTGAGTCAAGGCAGTTACAAATATATTCCACCATGCCACAAGGCATCTTATCTTTTATCAAATTTATTTAAAAGATAATATCGCCCAGTGCCGTCAAAATCAAATAAGCTTATCAGTGTCCACTTGTAGTTTAATCATAAATTTATACAAGATTTTTGCGCTATCACAAACTGGGCAAGCAAGGATACTCACCAGGCATAATATCTTGTTGATCGATAACAATCCTTAGCATTATAAATACAATAATATAATGTAAGTCACATAGAGTAGGTAAGTTCAAAAACCTTTTCATAGTAATATATTTTAGCACCTACCGTTAAGTACGTGAGTGGCATTGCCAACTCAGCTAATTTGTTACGGACCCTGTGCCCATTACTCGGGCAAAATCTTGCCCTTTTGTTACCACTCCGGTTTTAAAAGCTGTACGCCCCTATTTTGTATACTTTATTGGTTTTGAATATAGTAAGAAAGAAAGAAAGAAAGAAGAAAGAAAAAACATTTATTTGACAATTGACACACACGGTTATAAAAAATAAAAATGCAGATATATAAACAAAATACTAATAATAAACTTCAAAGAATAGACATCAGAACAAAAAACAGTGTAGTAACAAAATAATAAAACAATGAAACAGAAGTTTGAATATACAAAAAAAAACAAAGAAAAAAAATCAATTTGCGCGTGTTCATGCCAAAAGGGCCTCCACCTCAGCATATAGTTGGACGTTTCTGCCCAACGCTGATTTTCAGGTGGCACCCTGCAGTGCAGTAGTAAGCTCGGGGTTAATTTTAGAATGCATTTATAATGATTTGATCGTTAGACGTAAATCCTGAACAGATTCACGTCACATCACATCTTATGTGAACGGGAGAAACGGGATTGCGCGTACGAAGTCGCGGGCAAAAGCTAGTTTGAGCATAAAAAGGGGTCTACACCCTACAGCATAGTCAGTACTACGGCGTAGCACTGCTACGATCTGCTACGTCTACGCCGACTACGATGCTACGACGTAGAAAATTTATTCTTCGTTTACTGTAGAACTAAAAAAATCTTTAGGTATTAATAAATACATGTTTAACAATAAACAAAATATTGTACAGCATATACTCAAAAAAAAAACGCAGGCAAAACAAAGAACTAACACCAATATGTGTGTAACAAAATAAAAACATTTGCTAAAAGTTGATTGGAACTGTTACACCGTACGACTGGAAATACAACTAGAATTCCAGCTAAAAGTAATTTCGTGGGAAAGTGAAGTATTTTTAACAGATTTCCGACAACCGGGAAATGGAATCTCATCCGACATAAATGAAAGAGAAAGTATTTTTAGTTTCAAAGCCGATTATGTTGTTTTCAAAAAAAAAAGTACTACTTCAGGATTTAATATCATTATTTTTGTTCATCATGTTTGATGTCCTGGGCGGATATTATTGAGTAATTCACGTAATTTTTTCTATACATCAGAGAACTTTTCCCTTTTACATTACTCATGCCATAAATGGTGAATGATGGGTGTTGTGTTGTACGTGTACTTTATGTTTCGCCTGCCCCTTCTATAATGAAAAAACTTGACACTATCTAAATGTGTCTTACACAGAGTCTAAAATTCTACCCTTTTGCCTTTTTTTGAGGGGTAAAATCATCCAATAACTTCTCCCGCCTGGATGAGGCGAGAGGGAGTGCTAGACTCTTACTGAGTAAACACTACTTTTGCTCCTTTAGTCGGAGCCTGACAGTCTTTAACCTCTTTAACGTTAGTAAAGCTATAATTAAACCGAGGCCTAAATGCCTGCTGCTGTCCGTAGGGACTAATACCCATTTTCAACTATATTTCCAAAATTTTAAGGAACCCTTAGGTTAAAATAAGTGTCATTTAACGACATTTCGGATTTCATTAACCTATAAGTGACACCTAACAGTACGTACCTATAAGTAAGGAGTTGTATAAGGTGAGGCATCACGTTAATAACTTTCAGTTAAGAGATGGTTGGTGAAAATGGCTATAAAATCCTTATCATTATTTCATACCTCAGTAACTCAGTTTATCTCCAAAACAGACAAGACACTATTAATTTACTGACAGACTCACGTTCCAACTTCAATAACTAGCAATTATCAAAGCAATTAAATATAACTGGCTCACAAACTATCCGCTTCAAACGGCGGCTATCAGAAACAGAATATTTAACAGTACGTTACACGGTTAGCTAGCCGGGTATAGTCGCTAGCCGGGTGTGTACGAACCGTGTAAAGGAGTGGTCACATATAGCTTAATGAGTTTGATGGTGATTTGCATCAAAGTTTGCAAAAATATTACAAATACTTTTTCTCTGTAAAGGGACCCTGGTGTCGGTATCGCATATATTTTCATATATTTAAAATGTGAAAAAGCGAATAAAATTCCTGATAATAGCGATTATAAAATGGATATCTCTATATCTCTATATATATATATATTTTTTTTATATATATTTTTATATATATATATATATATATTTATCAAAATCCTTTCTAAAGAGATACCTATGTCATAGTAACTTTATGCATGCAAAGTCTCAGCCCGATCAATTTAAAACTGGCAAAGTATCATACTTTGGGGTGAGAATGTTCAAAAACCTTTCTAAAGGGACGTTTACGTCATAATATCCATCTGCACGCCGAATTTCAACCCGATCGGTGTAAAACTGACAAAGCCTCACACAAACGTTCATCCCCTATTTTACCCCCTTGGTGGAAATTATCAAAATCCTTTCAAAGCGGATGCTTACGTCATAACATCTATCTGCATGCCAAATTACAACCCGATCTGTTTAAAACTGACAAAGTCTCATACAAACTTTCATACCCTATTTTACCCCCATTGGGGGTGGAAATTATCAAAATCCTTTCACATCGGATGCTTACGTCATAACATCTATCTGCATGCCAAATTACAACCCGATCGGTTTAAAACTGACAAAGTCTCATACAAACTTTCATCCCCTATTTTACCCCCATTGGGGGTGGAAATTATCAAAATCCTTTCACATCGGATGCTTACGTCATAACATCTATCTGCATGCCAAATTACAACCAGATCGGTTTAAAACTGACAAAGTCTCATACAAACTTTCATCCCCTTTTTTGCCCCTTGGGAGTGGAAATTATCAAAATCCTTTCACAGCGGATGCTTACGTCATAACATCTATCTGCATGCCAAATTTCAACCCGATCAGTTAAAAACTGACAAAGTTACATACAAACTTTCATCCCCTTTTTTACCCCCTTGGGGGTGGAAATTATCAAAATCCTTTCTTAGCGAATGCCTACGTCATAACATCTATCTGTATGCCAAATTTTAGCCCAATCTGTCCAGCGGTTTGAGCTGTGCGTTGATAGATCACTATGTCAGTCAGTCAATCAGTCAGTCAGTCAATCACGTTTGAATTTTATATATATATATATATATATATATATTTATAATTATAATTCCACCCCTAAGGGGATAAAATAGGGAATGAGAGTTTGTATAAATCTTCTTAGCCGTTGAATTTAGAATCATTGAATCTTTTGAATTACATTCGGTAAAACGATGATTTGGGACCTGGGTAACGTATGATAGTTTTTTCACAGATGTCTCACGAGAACGGGAACTATGCGTCAATGCTCCAGGACTCTCTAACTCTTAACCACTGAACTTATTCTAGAGAGATTCGGTACAACAATAGTCGATAGAATAGTTTTTATTACTCAAACCTTACGTGATCGGGCACTGTACTGGTAAGATCCCTGCGGGATTATTTATTTATTGAAACTACGATAAATCATTTCAAAATAGGTAAATCTTACTTGGGCACTGAATTGATTCTGGTTAATTCTGTCAGAAGTCATTAATCTACGCGGACGAAGTCGCGGGCAACAGCTATCTACACATATAATAAATCGTAGAAAAGTCAAAACTGTACATTGAATATTTTTTAAAAGAATATTTGAAGCGTGATCTCTAATCGATACCGAAGCCAATAATGTGGTTTTTAGAATTTTTGTCTGTTTGTCTGTATGTATGGCCGTGATGATCTCAAAAAGTATTGCACTACTATTTCAAATTTTGCATGAATATTACTAACAAGTCTGGTAAACATATAGGCTACATATTATCACGCTATCATCTACGGGACTGAATCAATTCTGACGACATCCATTACCGTAGAATATCCCTTGATAAAAACTAATTCAAAAGCCTAAATTCTGCCAGAAGTCATTATTCTACGCGGACGAAGTCGCGGGCAACAGCTAGTTTCTTTATTAAAATAGTAACGTACTAGAAGATGAGGAATTATTTGAAACAACTGTTTTTGTTTCAAAAATTGATTACATTTGTTTTTATACGGAAGAAAAATACACGGCCGTGGTAAGTGGTTACCGTGGCCTATGTACGCTTGCAACACTTGGAACATTACAATATAGCTTATTAGTGGTTCTACCGATAACCTGTCTTACCCACTTTTTTGTAATAAATATATGAATCTGAAGTATCACGCTAATAATTATAGTAACAGTCACTAAAAGTGGCAATACATCACTTGCCACACCTTCCAGTTAGCCGAGCCGTAATATTATGTGAAGTTACAGCTTGCTATCAGTCTAAATCAACCCTATCCTCTATATCCGCCTCATAATTTACCGTGTGGGGGTGTGGGGTATATCCGGAGTTAAATCCGGCTAAGGACACTCTACTCCGGTTGGGGATTTTTAAATTTTATTCGGATATAATAATAAGGTAGTAATTACAAATGTGGTTTATGAGAGGAATGCAGTTTATGTTCACTGTTTTACATGTTAGAAAGTGGAATAAAAGTGAGTTTAGATTCTTGGAATTAATCATTTTTGTTTATCTCGATTGTAGTGTGTAGTGTATATCCTATAGTTCTAAGTTTGCATATATCAATGTATCTTACTCGTGTATTTAAATATCAACCATTATTAATAAAGAGTCAGTATTCAATCAGCAGTCAGAGCGTTTCACTCAATACCAATCCTTACATGGCGACCCTGCCAGGATTGGTATTGAGGTGTCGGGTTTGCAACGTGGGTGGTACAGACTCTTATTCTAAGTGTACGTTGCGTTATTGAACTTTCAAAACGAAATATTATAAAAAACTAAAAACTTTAAAATGTGCAATTCTTATACCCCAAAACGCGAAGAAGTGATTATAAACCAAAATGGCATTGGAGCTTCGAATGTGGCTGTTACTGAACAGCTACAGTTTCATCTTTCGGCAATCAGCATAGTGATGATGATAATTCTGGGGTTGTTGCTGATCTTGGCAGCCTATTTTCTGTACAAATGCTATAAGAACTGCCATCACCAGTGGATCAATGACCAAATCCTACGTCAATCTCTGAGAAATTCGACTTATCGGCGTAGTCGCAGGGAAACTACAGAAAGAAAACGATGCTCAGCGTGCTCGAGCAGTCCAGGACAAGGGCGTCCACATCATAAAGAAGATGTCGGTGCGTAAACTACAGTGTGATACCAAGTGCGCGTATGTGTCGTGTAAAGTGAAACCGATCCGAAAACTGTTGAACTATGTGTGGTAAACGGTTATATTGGGGTGCGGTGCCAGAAGACCTCCCCGTGGTGCACCCTGGGTGCGGGCGACAGTCTCCCTAGCGGGGGTGATAGGGTTGGAGTGACTGTCGCCCGCAGCAGACTTCTGGACTGGGCGGGCGAACCCGATAGGGTTCTGGAGGCGGCGGGCTGTGTGCTCATGGCCCGCGCTTCCGTGGGGCGTTTCTCCGCCTGTCTCTCTGAACTTAGCAGAGAGCGTGGCGGAGAGGCAAGGGCGGTGCTCGTTGTGCACTCACCCTGCCAGCGAGCAGCATCGGGACACAAGCTGTCCCCGATTGCAGCCGTCGATATCGTAATCCGTAAGGAGGTCACGGTCACGTTTTGTGACTCTGAACGGGACGAGGGTCTTGGCTTGGTCGCCCGGACCGCGAGGAAGATAACCTCTATAAAAAATTCCTCCAATACTAAGTTCTGGTGCGCGGCGAGAGTATGCATGGCTGAGGAGTAGTGTCAGTCGCGAGCGCACCCCCAGCTAGGGGACCAGTGGACCCTCTAGTTGGGAGACAAATTTTCACTTACCCAGGTACAGGGGGCACTGCCTGGGTGGACCGAATATTTCCCCCATACTCGTGGGAATTGTATGGAGACTAATTCAAAAACAAAACCACAATCTAGGAAGGAGAGTGCGGGTGAGCTCTGCTCGCCTGCGGTAGAGGGAGAAGGGAGCCCAAGTGGCTCCGGGACTCGTGGTGAGGCGCTGGACTCGTCCAGCAGGCCCCACACACGGGAGTCCAGTCGGAGGGTGTCGGACTCAGAGTCCGACACAACATTAGCGGAGCGGCTGAGCGTGAGCTCGAAAGGCTCACGCCGCCGCGCGACGGGGACGTTCAAACGCCCCAGGCTGGAGGAGGACAGTTTGTCCCCATCCTCCGGCGCTCAGGAGGCGCCTCCCCCCAAGGTCCCCACGGCAGCGCGGGGTAGGGGCGGCAAGGGCAGCGGTCGCCGGAAACCGGCACCAGCTGCCTGCGCGGAGTCAGCCGAACAGTTGGCCGCGGAGGGCAGGGCTCTCTCGAACGCTGTCCGTTCGGAGTCCTCTGCGGCCGAGATGTCCGGCGTGGAGGTGTCGGAGGTCGAGCGCGGCTCTGAGAGCGAGAGCTGCTCCGGGGGCCTCGAACAGGCCATTACGGCGGAGCTCTACAAGCTGGCGATGGGGAAATCCCAGCCGGTTAGGTTCCGCCTCCTCAGGGCGGCGGCGGCCACAATAACGGAGGCGGCCTTGGAGCAGTGTGCGGTGCCCACTGCGGGAAAGGTGCGCTCCGAGCTGGCCGAGATGCGGCGAGAGCTGGCGCGCTTGGCGGCCTCCAATGCGGCTCTGGAGGCCGAGCTGCGGACGGCCAGGGCCGAGCTCGCCGCTGCTCGCGGCAGTCGCCCCCAGCCCCCGGCGGAGGCCGACGTAGTCGGACTGCTGCGGGCGGAGTTAGCTGCCTTCCAGCGACGTTTCGACGTGCTGGAGGGCAGGCTCTTGCGCCCCCCACTCGCGGCGAGTCAGGTCGCCCCCGCGGTCCCGCGGTCGTACGCGGCCGCTGCGGCCAAGCCTTCGACCTCGAGTCAGGCTAGCCGCAGCTCCCAACCGCCGGCAAGGGCGCGACCGGCTGCCCCAGCGAGGGCCTCGGCGCCCCCGCCGGCGCAAACCCCAGCTGCGCCGACGGCGCCAGCGCCCGCAGGGCGCAAGGAGAGGAGAGGCGCTCCAGCCCGGCAGGCTGGAGTTGCGGCAGCGGTGGTGGAACCCGCCCCGCGAGCGGAGGACGGCGGCGGGTGGCAAATCGCCGGCGAGGCGAGGAGAGTCGCCAGGGAGGGCCGGAAGCGCCGCAAGAAGGCGCAGCGGCAGCGACGGCAGCAGCAGCGCAGGGAGAAACGCGCTGCTGCCTTGCTCCTCGCCCCTAAGACCGCGGCTGTGGTCATCACCCTACAGCCGGAAGCGGTCAATAGGGGCGTTACCTACGGCGACGTCCTCGCCAAGCTCAAGGGGGCGGTGACTCCTGCGGAGTTCGGGGCCCCGGACGGGTTTGCAGTCAAAGTGACTGCCACTGGAGCCCGTCTCTTGGAGGTCCCCGGCGCGACCAGCGGCCCATCGGCCGACGCCCTGGCCGAGAGGCTTAGGGCGTGCCTCGGTGCGGACGAGGCCCGCGTGTCCAGGCCCACCAAATGCCTGGATGTCAGGATTTTGGACCTGGACGACTCCGTAACGGAGAGCGAGGTGGTGGCCGCTGTGGCCAGGACGGGAGGGTGCCCTGCTGACCAGATCAGGGTGGGCACTATCCGTCCGGATAACTCGGGGCTGCGCACGGTGGTGGTCAGCTGCCCCGTCACAGCGGCCAAGAAGCTGAAGGAGGGCAAAAGGCTCTTGGTGGGATGGGTCTCGGCGCAGGTCAAGCTGCTCGAGACCCGGCCTCTGAGGTGCTACCGCTGTCACGTGGGGGAGCACGTGAGTGTCAAATGCACCTCGGAGGTGGACCGCAGCGACTGTTGCTTCCGCTGCGGTCGGCCCGGTCACAAGGCCGGCTCGTGCAATGCCCCGCTGCACTGCAACGCATGTGCGGCGGCTGGCAAGCCGGCCAATCACCGGGTCGGGAGCAAGGGCTGCTCCCCTCCTGCTAAAAAGGGCAAAGGTAGGCCCTCCGCCGCCCCTGCCGTTTCCGCCGCCGCCGCCGCCACTGCCACCGCAGTCGCCGCTGCCGCCACTGAGGAGGTCGGAATGGACTGTCAATAGTGGCTCCATTCCGCCTCCTCCAGGCGAACATCAACCACTGCGCCGCTGCTCAGGATCTCCTGCTCCAGAGCATGGCGCAGTGGTCGATCAATGTCGCCGTGGTCTCCGAGCCGTACTTTGTCCCGCCCAGGGATCACTGGGTGGCGGACCTGGACGGCTCGGTGACCATCATCTCGTCGGCCGCCGCCGGTACCCCGACTCTTGAGGCTGCTCAAAGAGGCCGGCGTTGTGTCGCAGCACGGTTCGGAGAGCTCGCTGTGGTGGGCGTGTACTTCTCTCCGAACCGAACTCTCGCCGAGTTCCACAACTCCTTGAGGGAGTTGGTCACTGTCGTCGTCGGGTTCCGTTCCCTCCCCGTGCTCGTCCTCGGGGACTTCAACGCCAAAAACTTGGCTTGGGGTTCCCGGTTCACCGACGTCCGGGGTAGGATGGTGGAAGACTGGGCCCTTGAGACGGGCCTAGTCGTCCTGAACCGGGGTTCTGTCCCCACGTGCGTGCGGATGCAGGGCGAGTCGGTGGTGGACATCTCGTTCGCCAGCCCTGCTCTGTCACCGCGTATTGTTGACTGGCGCGTCATGGAGGAGGTGGAGACGTACTCCGACCACCGGTATATCCGGTTCGACGTCTCCGCCGAGTCCGCAGACCCGCCGGTCAGACAGGCCCCATGTGGCCCGCGTTGGGCGCTGAAACAGCTGGACCGGGAGCTGCTCCTGGAAGCCGCCATCGTGCAGGCCTGGGTGATACCACCGGTCAGGCCTGCCGACATAGACGATGAGGCCAAGTGGCTCCAGGACGCCATGTCCAGGATCTGTGACGTGGCGATGCCCCGGATCCGGTCGAGGCAACAAAAGCGCCAGGTGTACTGGTGGTCGCAAGAGCTAGCAGCTCTACGCAAGGCGTGCACTGCTGCGCGACGCCAGTACACTAGGCACCGCAGGCGCCGCATCCGTCCTCCTAATGCGGAGGCGAGAGAGGCGGAGTTGTACGAGGGATACAGGGCGGCCAAGGCCCTCCTCAAGGTGGAGATATTGCGGGCCAAGGAGGAGGCCCGCCGAGAGATGCTGGGGACTCTGGACAGAGATCCGTGGGGACGCCCGTACCGGATGGTACGCGACAAGCTCCGCGCTTGGGCTCCCCCGCTCACCCAGAGTCTCCGGCAAGAAGTCCTGGAGGAGGTGATTGGCACCCTGTTCCCTCGACTGTGGAGGGGGTTCACCCCTCCGTATATGACTCCGCCCCCTGCGGTGCCCGACGCGGGCTACAGCGACGACGACGACGACATCGTCCCAGAGGTGACCGAGGCAGAATTGAGAGCGGCGGTGCGCCGGATGGGCGCCAAGAACACCGCCCCAGGACCCGACGGCCTGCATGGCAAGGCATGGGTCCTGGCCTCAGAGGCTCTCGGGCCTCGATTGATTGGTCTCTACAGCGCATGTCTGGAGAGAGGCCAGTTCCCGCTTCTCTGGAAAGCGGGAAAACTGGTCCTCGTGCGGAAGACGGGGCGCCCTGCGGACTCTCCGTCCGCGTACCGGCCCATAGTGTTGCTCGACGAGGTGGGGAAAGTCTTCGAAAGAATCATTTCGAACCGCCTCGTCGCGCACCTGACGGACATTGGGCCGGACTTGTCGGACGGCCAGTTCGGCTTCCGCAGAGGGCGCTCCACGGTGGACGCCATCATGCGCGTTAGAGACCTCACGACGGGGACTGCAGTGTCCAGGGGTAAGGTCGTAGTGGCGGTGTCTCTGGACATCGCCAACGCCTTCAACTCCCTGCCCTGGAGCTGCATCTTGGAGGCACTCCGATATCATCGGGTGCCTACCTACCTCCGTCGTGTAATCGAGGCTTACCTGACGGACAGGTCCGTCAGCTACCCCGGTCACCGGGGCGAGTGGAACCGGCGAGAGATGTCACGCGGTGTTCCACAGGGTTCGGTTCTGGGGCCGCTCCTGTGGAACATCGGCTATGACTGGGTGCTGCGCACCGACCTCCCGAACGGCGTTAGCACAATATGCTACGCCGACGATACGCTGGTGCTAGCGCACGGGAGGTCACACCAGGCGGCGGCCGACTTAATGGCGACAGCGGTTGCGACAGTCGTTGAGAGAATCCGGCAGTTGGGACTCGAGGTGGCGCTCCACAAGTCCGAGGCCATGTGTTTTCATGGCCGCGGGAACGCGCCTCCTCCGGGTGGGTCCCAAATAACGGCGGGAGGAGTTACCATCGACGTCGAGACGACGATGAAGTACCTAGGACTCGTCCTCGACAGTCGGTGGAACTTCATAGAACACTTCCGACGTTTGGCCCCAAAGTTGGAGAGGACGGGGGCTGCGTTTAAACGCATCCTCCCCAACCTCGGGGGCCAAACGCCTCCTGCCGGAGGTTATACGCCGGGGTCGTGCGGTCCATGGCCCTCTACGGCGCCCCTGTTTGGGCGCCAAACCTGTTGCGGCGTCCCGCTCGGACGTTGCTCATGGCACAGAGGGTCATGGCGATCCGAATGATCCGCGGATACCGCACGATCTCTGGGGAGTCGGCGAACCTCCTTGCCGGATTACCGCCGTGGGATCTGGAGGCGAAGGTGCTCGCGCGCGTGTACGGCATGCGCGCGGAGGCACGTCGCCGGGGCGAAACCCCGCTGCCGCGCCAGATAGGTGCGTGGCGGGATGAGCTCCGGCGCGATCTCATGGCGGAATGGCAGCAACGACTGTCGCAACCGAGGGCTGGGCTCGCTGCCATCGCAGCGGTAAGTCCCCTCTTTGAGGAGTGGCTTGAGAGACGCTACGGCGTCCTCACCTACCGCCTGACGCAGGTCCTCACCGGACATGGAAGTTTCGGGAGGTACCTGTGTCTGATGGGGCGGGAGGAAACGCCCGGGTGTCATCACTGCGAGGACCGCCCTGAGGACACGGTGGAACACACTGTAGCGGAATGCCCTGCGTGGGCTGAGCACCGCCGTGTCCTCAGGGAAGTGATCGGCGATGGCGACCTCTCGCGTCCGGGCCTAGTACAGGCCATGATGCGGAGCGAGGGGGATTGGGATGCCGTCTCCTCCTTTTGCGAAGCAGTCATGCTAGCTAAGGAGGAGGCGGGACGCGTGAGGCAGCGAAGCGCTGCCTCCTCGCAACCCAGCCATCGCGAAGGACACACCGGGCGTCGGGGATCGCGGGACGATCTCCGGCCACCGTAAGCGCGGGCCTGCGGACGGCGAGCATGGGTGGCTCCCCGTCCGACCAGAAACAGACCCGAGCGTACGGCGCGTCGCGTTCCGCGCGCGCCTCAAAGAGCCATCAGACCACCACAGATGGGGCCCAATAGGGCCGATGCCGATTGACGAACCTAACGGGTAACCGGGGCTCCGGCTCGACGTGCAGGAGAAGGAACGGGGTGGTTTTTAGTCAGTAAGAGTCTGACACTCCCTCCCGCCTCACCCAGGCGGGGGCAGTCATTCGATGATTTTCCCCCCTTAAAAAAAAAAAAAAAAAAAAAACGGTTGTATTATATATTTTAATTATTAGTTATTACTTAGGCTGGTTACTCCACTTTCCTTAAAAATGTCAAATAATGGCATTAGAGCTTAATGACATATACGAAAACTTGAAAAAATTGAAAGAGAATTTGTTCAAATTAAGTTTAGAAAGGAGGACACCAGATCGTTTGAGAGAAAAGTTGAATGAAGCAACTATTATATATGATGATTATTCTGTTTTACTTGTGAGCATTAGAAAACAAATAGATAATAAGATATATAGTGGCGAAACTTTGTCATTAGTTAAATCGCGTTGTGATAAAATTGTAAAGTTATACGCCCAAATTCAAGAGTTTTGTAATAAGTTGCATTTACCTATAACTAAAAGTAGTTGTGAGCAATTTGGTGAAACATCGAATCTTGAATCCAAAATGGAGTTTAATTTAAAGATAGCTTTGAGTTTGTTGCCAGTCATGAATAACGAGGAATTGACGACTCGTCAACTTATAGATGGTATCGAGTACTATAGCTCTACCCTAAAAACCGAAGAGTGTCAATTAAGTTTAATTAACTTTGTCTTAAAAAGTCGTCTCTCTCACCAAGCAAAATTAAGCCTTAAGTCTGATTATCCATCTATTGATGCGTTACTGACTGATATGCGTATGATTCTTTTACCTAAAAAGAGTGCAGTTGCCTTGCAAAATAAACTTCAAACTTCGCGACAAGATCAAAGGTCGATTAATGATTACGGTAAGGAATTGACTGAGCTATTTATGGACTTGTCTATAGCGCAAGCCGAGGGCAAAACTGAAAACCTTAGAATTTTACAACCTTTAAATGAAAAACAAGCTATTAAACGTTTTGCCGACGGATTACGTAATAGACGGCTCAGTACGATAATAGCTGCACAAAAGTTTGAAACCTTAAAGGACGCGGTGCAAGCCGCTATAGACGAAGAGACCACTGCATTTCCGTCTCATTCTGAAAACGTTTTAACTTTTAGGAAACGTAATAATTATTTTCAAGGCCAGCATAATCGTGGAGCCATTCACCAATTTCGTCACAACTTCGCGAAGAACAACTTTAGCAGGTTCACTGGCAATCGTGGTGCGAGTTTCTACCGTGGCCGTGGACGTTCGTCCCAAAACTATACCCGAGGTCAGCCACAACAGTATCGAGGTACGTACTATAATTCTAATTATAGATATAATAACACCAGAGATCGTCAAAAGAACAGTCAACGTACTGATGCCAACATTCATGTTTTAAAAAACGATGAACTCTTAACAACTAATTCAACCGAGGAGCAGAGCAAGTTTTTTCGTGAATAATGGGATTGTATTTGCAAGTAACAGTAATTGTTACGTAGAATTGTTCGTAGATACATCAAAATATTTATTTTTAATTGACACGGGTGCTACTATTAGTGCTATTAAATATAAACATGTTATTGAATTGAACATACCTATCCATAAAGAGAGCATTAAGATAAGCGGAATCGGAGGCACCGTCGAAGCAATCGGATATGTTTATTTAACTATGAGCAATTGTTATGATTTAGGAGGACAGACATTTAATCAGAAGTTCTATGTTTTTAATTCTTTGCCGTGTTTGGCACATGCTATTTTAGGACAAGATTTTCTAATGAAATTCAATGCTGTATTAGATTATGGCTGTAGAAGTTTAACATTAAATAATAATGATGCAAATGTAATCTTGCCTTTAAAACTAAATAACACAAGAGGTTCTTATAACTTAACTTTGTCACCAAGGTCCGAGTCAATACATTACATACCTACCGAAATTACTGAAGAGTGTCTTGTTTGTTCGTCTGAATTACGAACAGGAATATTTATTGCCAGCATATTAGTTAAACCAGTGAATGGTGTGATACCTATTTTGATACTAAATACAAACGAAACAGAGGTTCACATTGACACATTTGAACCAAAATTACATAAAATTAGTGACTATAATTTATGTACTTTTGAGCAGCGTATATATAATATTAACGCAGATAGAGTACGAAAATTGTTTAGCTTATTAGATTTAAAACATTTGAATGAGGAAGAGCAAATCACTATAGAAAATATTTGTGCGAAATTTTCCGACATATTTTTATTACCCGGTGATAAGTTAACAACAACAAATATTTACAAACATAAAATCAGTTTACTACCTAATGCTCAACCAGTTTTTAGCAAACCATATAGAATACCTTACTCGCAAAAACAAGAAGTAAACAAGCAGATTAGTAACATGTTACGAGAAGGTATAATTGAACCATGTCAATCAGAATGGTCGAGTCCAATTTTATTGGTCCCTAAAAAGATAGATAATACAGGTAATAAGAATTGGCGTTTAGTTATAGATTACAGGAAATTAAATAACTACATACAAGAGGACAAATTCCCTCTCCCAAATATTACTGAAATTTTAGATTCGCTTTCTGGTTCTGTATACTTTACTACTCTTGACCTTTCTAATGGATATTACCAATGTGACCTTGACCCCGACAGTCGAAAATACACAGCATTTTGTACTGGACAGTTTAAAGTTTCTGAGAATGAAGAAAAAAGTACTGCTTCGTTATCTGGACAATACCAGATGACAAGAATGCCAATGGGTTTAAAAACGAGCCCTAATGCATTTTCAAAAATGATGACTGTCGCAATGTCAGGTTTAACATATGAGAAGTGTCTAGTATATTTAGATGATCTTATTATTTTTGGAAATTCATTAGAAAACCATAACAAAAACCTCATAGACGTTTTTTCTAGATTGCGTCATGTAAATTTAAAGTTAAATCCCCGCAAAAGTAATTTTCTTAAAAAGGATATATTGTATTTAGGACATGTCATTACGAGTGAAGGTGTTTTGCCTGATCCTAAAAAAATAAGTGCTTTAAATAACTGGTCAACACCGAAAAATGTAGAAGAATTAATTAGGTTTATCGCGTTCGCCAACTATTACAGGAAGTTTATCAAAAACTTTGCCAATATAGCTTATCCCTTAACAAAGCTAACTAAGAAAAATGCGTTATTCATATGGGATCAAGACTGTCAAACTGCTTTTTCTACTTTAAAGTCTATCATTTCTAGCCCACCCATACTTCAATATCCTAACTTCTCTAGTAATCATAAGTTCATATTACAAACCGACGCTTCTAAATATTCATTGGGTGCAGTTTTATGCAATGACAACAGAAAACCTATAGCATTCGCAAGTAGAAATTTAAATAAGGCCGAGATTAATTATCCCGTCGGAGAAAAAGAACTGTTAGCAATAGTGTGGGCAGTAAAACATTTCCGTCCTTATTTGTATGGCCGTACATTTGTTATTGAAACCGATCATAAACCACTTATTTATTTATTTGGCATGCGTGACCCATCTAGTCGTCTCTTAAAGTTCAGACTTCTACTTGAAGAGTACGATTTTATCGTAGAATATATAAAAGGATCGACGAATATTCCAGCAGATTCAATGTCACGATTACCTATCACATCAACTGATTTAAAAAATATGCATGAAAGTATAATCACGGTTATGACGCGTTCGCAATATAGAAAAGTGCAAGAGTCGCAACATTCTTCAAGTGCTATGGATACTACTGACGATTGGCCTGCGCAACCAAGAGTCGTGGAGATTCATAGTAAATCGAGGATGTCTGTAGAACTAAAGTTTATAGATTATAATGAGTTAAATAACCTACGTAGGTCAAATGAGATAGAAATGGAGAGCAGAGTGTTTTGTTATTCGTCATCAAAAATGACGTTATTTATAAATCCAGTTGCCAGATCACAATTGACGCCAGCCGCATTTGTGAGGGAACTGAAATATATTTGTGAAAAAATTAACGTGCACGAATTAATTTTTTTAAGAAATAAAATCTATGATGAATTTATTAAAAAAGTGGCTACACAAATAAAGTCGTTTAAAAACTGGACCGGTCCGCGATTGTGTATATTAAATGACATAAAATTAATTGAAAATAAGGATGACCAAAAAGTAATATTAAATGATTTTCATCTTCTACCAACAAGTGGCCATGCTGGTATAAGACGAATGTATAATAACATCAAAAAGTATTACTTTTGGCCAGGACTTGAAAGAGATGTTAAAGAATTCATAAAAAAATGTGACAAGTGTCAAAGACAAAAACATACTTCTCATTACGTTAAAGAGCCGTTAGTTGTTACAACAACTGCTAATTCGGCAATGGAGAAAGTCTACTTGGACGTAGTAGGACCCTTAGATCGAGATGATTATGATTTTCTTTATATTTTAACTATTCAATGTGAGCTGAGTAAATACATAGAAGCTTATCCTATGACGACAAAAAATGCTGAGGAGATAGCGAAAAATTTTGTTAACCATTTTATACTCAGGTTTGGTATCCCCGCTAGAGTAGCTACTGATAGAGGCACTGAATTTTTGTCATCTGTTTTCAAAGAAACGTGTAAACTACTCAACATAACAACTTTAAACTCTACCGCATACCATCACGAAACAATAGGTTCTCTGGAAAACACTCATAAGAGTTTAGGTAATTATCTAAGAATCCAAACGGACAACCATCCAAATTCATGGAGTTCATGGTTGCCCTTTTGGTGCTTTGCCTATAATACCTCAGTCCACACCGCTACTAAATTTACGCCATTTGAATTGGTATTCGGAAAAAAATGCAATATACCATCCAATTTTACTCAAAGATCAGTAGATCCACTGTATAACTATGATAATTATCCATTGGAATTGAAATACAGATTGCAAACATCTCAGAAAGAAGCGTATAATAATTTATGTGAAAGTAAATCCATAAGAAAACAAAAGCATGATCTAAAGTGTAATCCTGTTACTTATAAACCGAATGATTTGGTACTTGTGAAAAACGAGACAGGAAACAAACTCCAAAGTATTTATAATGGACCATATTTGGTAATCAAAGATGTTTCACCAAATGTCGAAATATTGAAAGATAATGGAAAAACAGATTTAGTTCATAAGAATAGGACTAAGTTATATTATTCATAATATTTTATACCTGATAATTTTTTTTGTGTATCACAGAATTTTATTTTGTTAGTTATACTTACTTACCTATCTTGTTATATTATCTTGTAATTCAATTCATAATAACCTCATACTCTTAGTTAGGTATGTACTTTATACTTTATATAATTAATTGACAAATTAACGGTAATATTATATATAAAAAAAAAAATATTGAATGTTAATCATGTTTATTCATAAAAATAAAATAATACTAACATAATATTTTATTTTATCCCTCCGGGGAAGGTGTAGTGTGTAGTGTATATCCTATAGTTCTAAGTTTGCATATATCAATGTATCTTACTCGTGTATTTAAATATCAACCATTATTAATAAAGAGTCAGTATTCAATCAGCAGTCAGAGCGTTTCACTCAATACCAATCCTTACACGATCCTGATTCTAAATGTATTCTACTTTAGTACTACGCACTAAGCCAATCTCAAGTCATATAGTACTTCGTACTACTGTTGTTTTGCTGAAAAATAACACCTTACTTAATAATACTGTGTTCACTTGACTACTCGGGACCAGTAACTAGGAATTGTATTGTGAACCTGATTGAAAAAGAATAACTAATGGAGTTTCTTGCTCGTTCTTCTCCATAGGAATCTACACTTTGGACCGAGCACATAGCTTCACTAGAGGACTGATCTACAGACTCACATTTTTTTAAATTATTTCAATATTTTGTTTCGACGTTCAAATGTGCCGTCCTAGTCTAATTGAAATAAATGATTTTGACTTTGACGTTGAACTTGAGTTAAGTTCTTGTCTCTTAAATTATTCTCAACCACAAGAAATATTAATTCAGTAGAATCATCACTGAAAAACTTTCCTAATTATTACATACAGGACGCGCCTTATGAATAAATGTAGGAATAAACGTCTTCTGGGATCTGATTCTTAGTAAAACATATTTTTGCTAAAAAATAAATTTAAAAACACAAGTGGGGTAAGAAGTTGCTTAGAGTTCAACATCCTGAACTAATCCGCACCTCCATTTACTAATGACCCGCCATTTTGTTTGAAGCACAATATGGCAGCTCATCCGGCCGCGCCGGAAGTGGCTCGCTCACACCGGAAGTCAATTTGTCCGATGCATCAGGAACGGAATACTTTATGAGGCTTTACGAATGGAGATTGGAGATTTTAGAGAAGTTTTATTTTAATTTATTTATTTATTTATTTTACACTTTAATGCACACAAAATAAGGTACATAAGGCGGACTTAATGCCATATGGCATTTTCTCCCAGTCAACCTTTGGGTTAAATGTAAGCTCAGCGAAAATGGGCCTGTGTAATATGCAAAAAAAAAAAAACAAAATAAATAACTAATAGTAATAATAAATACTGTATAACATACTGTATAAAAATATATAATAAACACAAAATATGTGCATAGGTACATAAATAACTTCATATATATAATTATAATATAATTTTAGCGAAACCTCCTACTCCAGAGCCTGGTCCGAGCGGTAGGCTATAAAAGACAGCGCACGCTTGGAAGCGGGCTCACTCAGTCTTCGGTTGGCAGCGGTTGAACTTCGTTACCCTCGGTCATATTGTTTTATTTTGTCGGTATATTGTTATTTTTGTTATCCTTGCAGTAATTAGAGTTTGGTTCTATGATTTCTTGTTGATTGAATAATTTTGTTTGTATTTAAGATTAATTGTTGATTAAATAATTTAGGAGGTAAATGTGCGTTATTTTTAAAAAAACTGTCCTCACATCTCGTTTCTAAGATCAGAAGTGGGATAGACCACGTGCTTAGTGCTCTATGTGCCATCTGTTTTAAGTAAAATTAAATTTCCGTTAGTTTTAATTTGACCTAATTACTGCAAGTTTTGTTTTTGTGTTTGCGGGTATTGGTGAGTACATTATACTTTTATACCTGATCATTTATTTTCTGAAATATGCCTCGACGTTCGACAAATGCTGATAACCAAAACAATTCGCGTCGATCGCGTAGTCGTTCTCGAACATTGAGAAGTAAATCGCGAAATTGTAGCCGTGGTTCTGAAGGAAGCAATCACACTCCTTCACCGCGTAGATACCGTGAGCGTTCTCATGGTCGCAAACGTTCGAGACATCGTAATGTATCCCGTAGTCCACGAGATAGTCATAGACGTCGTGACACCTCATATAGCCGCAGTGATTCTCCGCGTGAAAAGGCACTGAGTCAAATATTAGCTCGGTTGAATTCTATTGAAAGCCGTTTGCCGACTTCAACAACGTGTCGCGAGTCTACGCCTGTTGCGGAGCATAGCTCACAGGGGCAGGAAATGTTCACTAGGCGGAAATCGCGTACGCTCGACCGGGATAATGATGTTACAGATAAGATCGTTGGCGCATGTTGATCGTTGGCGTTGTTGTCTTGTTTAGTACGAGATATCATTAATGACCTACTCTCAAAGGGAATCATTCGCGAATCACAGTTTGACTACGCCAGTCGTATCATCCTCGTCAAGAAGAGGGACGGGAGTGATAGGATGTGCGTAGACTATCAAGCACTTAATGCTATAACGGTCAAAGAACGATTTCCTTTGCCCTTGATCGACGACTACGTCGATAGTCTCGGTTGTTTAAAGTTCTTCACCAGTTTGGACATGGCAACTGGATTTCATCAGGTGCCATTAAAAGATGATGATTCGATTTCCAAAACCGCCTTCGTAACGCCTGAAGGGCATTTCGAATATCTGAAAATGCCCTATGGGTTAGCTAACGCCCCTATTGTTTATCAAAGAGTTATTTCCAAAACTTTTAAACCCTATATTGAAAGCGGGCGAGTACTGACGTACATTGACGATGTACTTCTTATGTCAAACGGGATTCCTGAAGGACTCGACTTGCTGCGTCAAGTCTTGAGTACTCTCACGAATGCCGGTTTTTCGATTAATTTAAAAAAATGTACCTTCTTAGGTACCGAAATAGAGTACTTAGGACGGGTAGTTGGTAATGGTCAGGTGCGGCCGAGCCCAAGAAAAATAGAGGCGCTTGTAAATTCCCCAAAACCTGAGAACGTTAAGGGAGTTCGCCAATTTTTGGGTTTAGCCGGGTATTTTAGGCGTTATGTCGCGAGTTACGCTTCTAAAACAGCCTGCATTGCCAGACTATTAAGAAAGGGAGAACCCTTTAAATGGGGTTCAGAACAAGATGTGGCACGCGACTACATTATTCATTGTTTGACCCATGAACCGGTTTTAGCAATCTTTGACCCAAGTTTGCCTACGGAGCTTCATACCGATGCCAGCTCCATCGGTGTCGGTGCGGTGTTGTTGCAGGAGCATGTCGGTAAACGAAAGACAGTAGTCAGTTACTATAGTTGGTCCACCCGGGGCGCCGAAAGTCGCTATCACAGTTACGAGCTGGAAACTCTGGCCATCGTACGCGCACTTCAGAATTTCCGTCATTATTTAATCGGTATCCACTTCAAAATAGTGACGGATTGTAATTCGTAATTCGTTGAAATTAACTGAAACAAAAAAGGATTTTTTGCCTCGTGTCGCGCGCTGGTGGGTGTACCTACAAGACTTTACCTTTACGTTAGAATATTGAAAGGGATCCCTGATGCAGCACGCTGATTTTCTAAGCCGGCACCCTCCTGAAACCGCAAACGTATCACACATTCGCAATCCTAATAATTGGGCAAAGGTTACTCAGACTGCGGATGAGGAAATCCAAAATTTAATTGTTAAGTTAAGAGAGGGTCAATTAGACAAGGTATTTAGTTAAAAATGAACTTTTGTTCTATAAATATACACCAACCGGCGAAGAACCACGATTGTTGTTTCATACCTAAAGGTTATCGGCTTAGTCTTTTAAGAGCTTTTCATGATGAGCATGATCATGTTGGAGCCGACCGAACGACGGATCTTATATTACGTCACTTTTGGTTTCCTAGTCTTAGACAATTTGTTAGGAAATATGTTAGCCATTGCCTTATATGTTTAGCTCATAATAAAGTACCTAAAGCACCCCTACAACCGATTCAGTCTTGGTCGAAGCCTGATAACCCATTTTGTGTTATACATGCTGATATACTGGGCCCACTTCCAGAATCTAACGGTTTCAAGTATGTTTTGATCGTAATTGATAGCTTTTCTAAATTTTGTCTGCTGTACTCCATGTATTGTCAAGATTCGGACGAATTAAAGCGAGTGTTTACTAATGTGATATCTTTGTTCGGGTCTCCAGCTACAATCATATGTGACAGAGGGAGAATGTTTGAAAGCGTAGCTTTCCGAGACTGGGTTAGTAGCTTGGGTTGCTCCGTTCATTTTATCACACCTGGAATGCATCGAGAAAACGGACACGCAGAGAGGTATTGTAGAACTGTCCTAAACATGTTACGAGTAGAGGTAGGACATAAAGGCTCTCAGTGGGCTGACGCTTTATGGAAGGTGCAGCTCAATTTAAATGTTACCAGACAGGCCACTACACAAGCCTCGCCATTACAGCTCCTCATTGGGATTGATGCAGCTACCCCAGTTATAAGATCTCTAGTGCGGGACGTCGCACTGGAGAACCGTAACCCTAATCGAGAAGCATTTGACGCTCAGGAGGCAGCGTGCCTCGGACTTGCTTACAGCTAATCAGCGGCGTCAAGACGACTACACCAACCAGAATCGGCGACAACCACGAGCCTACGCTGTTGGGGACTACGTCTTTGTCAACAAAGCATCGCAAAGTACCGGAAAGCTCGACTCTGGTATGCGGGGCCCCTATAAGGTCCTACGTGTACTGCCACATCATCGGTACGAGCTAGAACTGCTGGCTGGCTCGTATGGCAAGAAAACTCAGGCAGCTGCTGAGCATATGGTGCTCTGGCGCGGCGAGTGGACTCCTGACACATGCTCTGCCTTTTTCGAGGCTGGTAAACAACCGGAAGACTTCTGCTTGGCCTGGACCCCTGGTTCATGGCTTCTGATTGGTCTGAGCCTCTGGCTTATGGCTTCTGTTTGGCCTGGACCCCTGGTTCATGGCTTCTGATTGGTCTGAGCCTCTGGCTTATGGCTTCTGTTTGGCCTGGACCCCTGGTTCATGGCTTCTGATTGGTCTGAGCCTCTGGCTTATGGCTTCTGTTTGGCCTGGACCTCTGGTTCATGGCTTCTGATTGGTCTGAGCCTCTGGCTTATGGCTTCTGTTTGGCCTGGACCTCTGGTTCATGGCTTCTGATTGGTCTGAGCCTCTGGCTTATGACTTCTGGCTGGCCTGGACCTATGGTTCGCGGCTTCTGTTCTGGTTAAGTATTTTAACTTCTTTACTATTTATTTATCTTGGCTAGTATTCTACCCAATGGAAGTCCGGAATTCCATTGCTTGGGATGCTATTTAGTTCTACTTATAATTTTAGTGCTTAAAATCGATGATATTGCTTTATACTTAATTTCTTTTTAGTCTGAAGCATTTAAATTTATATTTTTACCTAAGAAACCTTTCTGTTTAGTTGGGTGCCTGATGGTGGGAGTGCACGCTCACTATCGCGTACTTAACGACATTCGTTCATATTATGTTTCTATTCTTTGGCTTCAGACACAAAAGTTAATGAAACAAATGTACAGTTGTTGTGTTGTTGTAACTTTGCAGATGATCATGGCCAGTCTGAGGATGACGGCCAGTCTGGTGATGGCGGACCTAGTGAAGATACAAGGCAAGATGCGGTCGAGGACGCCTCGCTGTCAGGAACGGCCGTTTTAGCGAAACCTCCTACTCCAGAGCCTGGTCCGAGCGGTAGGCTATAAAAGACAGCGCACGCTTGGAAGCGGGCTCACTCAGTCTTCGGTTGGCAGCGGTTGAACTTCGTTACCCTCGGTCATATTGTTTTATTTTGTCGGTATATTGTTATTTTTGTTATCCTTGCAGTAATTAGTTTGGTTCTATGATTTCTTGTTGATTGAATAATTTTGTTTGTATTTAAGATTAATTGTTGATTAAATAATTTAGGAGGTAAATGTGCGTTATTTTTAAAAAAACTGTCCTCGCATCTCGTTTCTAAGAATAATATAAATTGACGAAGATATAAATTAAAGAAGACACGAACTCAGCGTTGTAGCGCCTTTAAATAGGCCTCACGAACACTACGTTTAAAAGCCATTTTGTTTGGAGCCATTTTTATACTATGGGGTAGTGCATTCCATAATTTAATTACACTAACTCTGAAGGAGTTAGAAACGAAGGAAGTGTGGTGAGACGGGATCTCTAGAAGCATTTAATCTATTGTTATCTAATAAAAGGTTGTTATTATACGTCCAGACAACTTTTAATGATGGCTGCCAAGAAAGGTTTTGCATCGTTGAAATAAAATTATGTTTTGTGGTTAGGAAAAAGAAAATTATTGTTATTTTATTGTATTTCCAAAGCATATAAATACTACACACAATGCTGTTTTATCATTATAATTTTCTATTGAAATTGACTTCTCTGTTAGTAGATACAGCTGGTGCAGTAGCTTAACGACTGGTACCTGCCCAATGTGGTACGAGATCGTTTTTCATACGAATACATTCTTTTTGAATGTAATAATACACCTAAAACTAACACATATACACGCTTGGGTCTGTTTTACACCTACGACACATAGGAAAATAAAATACTAGAGACTGCGACCTAAAAAAATAAGTCGACAAAAATCTATAACACAATTATATACCATCCCTTGTAATCTTGCATTCTTATTACCTTTCTCCCAAGTCCTGTGACTACTAACAATTCATTCCCAACAAAAGGAACGTCCCCACTAAACCTTTAATTCCACGGTTAAAAGAGTTTTAAAGGAGTCCCACAGCTGTTTGTCCACCGTTGGAGTAATCACGGCGACTAATTACGTGCCACTCACAAAAGAAATGAAAGAAACTCCTCTTTGTAGCCATACTTACTTACTTTATACAGTTATATTCTGTAAGCTATAATTAAGTGCGTTTGGTTCGAATGTTGTTGAGATTATGACTTATTTCTTAAGATTTTACATAACATCACACCTCTTATCCCCGAAGGGGTAGGCACATTATGCCATTGTACAATGTAACACCGACTTTACACTATTTATATTATGAGTCCCATGTAATAGGAGGTGAGCCTATTGCCATATACCAAGCACAATTTTTAGATTTTTCTTTATTTTTATATGTAGGAGGCAAACGAGCAGACGGATCTTCCGGAACACCGTGCTCGCAACACCAAAGGAGTCACAGGTGCGTTGTGGGTCTTTTAAATATAACCAACTAACAAATATTTGTTAAGTTATGACAAAAATTTAAAGTTTTCGGTAGGAATATGATATCTAATTGGAGAATCTCTAACCGATTTTTTTTTGTCAGCCTAGTTCGTTCCACTGTACAGCAAAGGCCCCTCCTTATCCTCCCTTCGACTCCTGTCTAAAACCGAATATTGGCGAATCCAAAATTAGAAAATTAGAAAGATGATTTACATCATAATGTCCTAAATATTAGATAAAAACCACGTAATTTGTAGGTGGGATAGATTCCGTGGGAATTAAAATTATACTCATTGTACGCCTTTCATTGCTCGACACTAATAATAATAACAGCTTCGTTAACAAAAATGAATGCGCAGAACATTTACTTTAAAAGCCTTTATGTAGCTTTGTTGAAGGAGGACTTTCCACAACATAATAAAGTCCTGGTACTTATTTTCCTATACCCAGAGGCAAATCATTTGTTAGCTATAATTATATTTTTTTATACCACAGGGCGGCAAACATGGCAACATGAATCGCTTGGTGGTAAGCTTTCACCGCCCATGGATACCCAGTACCCACAATACTAGAGAAGCTGTAAATGCTTTGTTGATCTTTCAGGAATCGGGTATATGCCGATTGGAGGTTAGAGATTAGGTTAGTTTGGGGATTGAGAATTGGGCATAGGGTGGCGGGAGGGTTGGGCCTCTCGAAACTTCATTCTCAAGGTTATTAGGAAGCAAACTTTGTCATTGCTAGCAAGCTGTTATACGTAGGAGTATAGTATCCATTGAATCATTATATACGTCATCAGTGTACGATGACGTCATCAGCATACAAATAGTGTTGATGTAAAGCCTTCAATTACCGGCATGTGCCGGTGCAAATACTGCTTCATTGAGTACACTTTGTGGGAAACATACGGGTGTACAAGAGATGTTGACACGCTGTTTGTTAGGATAGTTTAGACAAGGTACTTGTGTTGTAGTTTAGTGATCTACCTCTAGTGATTAGAATTATCCGGTTTATAAATTTGTTTGGAACTTCCTTATTAGTAGTCCTCTTATGTTATGGTCTTTTTGTCATGCACTTATTTTGGTATTTTTTTATGGCATAAGCCGGTAAACGAGCAGACGGATCACCTGATGGTAAGCAATTGGCGTCGCCCATGGACACCTGGAACACCAGAGGCGTTACAAGTGCGTTACCGGCCTTTTGGGGATTAGGAGTTTGAGGATCGTTGGGATTCAGGAATCGGGAAGATTGGGGAAAGGGATGGTAATTGGGCCTCCGGTAACCTCACTCACGAGACGAAACACAACTCAAGCGATGTTTCACGTCGGTTTTCTGTGAGGCCGTGGTATCACTCCGGACGAGCTGGCTCATTCGTGCCGAAGCATGGTTCTCCCTCACTTGAAAAACACTTGGTATGGCAAAATAGTAGTGTTTATTATAGTTTTTTAAACTACAAAGTTAATAAATTTAGGAAATCATTACTATTTTGTGTAGAATTTGGTGCGCAATTTTAATCACTTTACCAAATCATTTATAAAGAAAATCTCTGTTTGCATCGTTCATTACTTTCCTCTAAGGTGAGGGGTAACTTGTGAATTGTTGACGAAACACGAGACTTAGCAAGTTTTAATGGCCGCCTCTTGTAACAAGTACGGCTCGACAACTTGTTGTGCCGGAGATAAAGTGCAACCTTAATCTTTTACAAAATTGAAAGCTTTCAACTTTTACTCGCTTCACTTTTAGTTTTAATCAGTTTCCGAGGTACTGTATTGATTGTTTCATAAAATCGTGTAAATATAAAGTCTTGAGGAGTTTTAAATTACACAACATCACACCTTTTATCCCCGAAGACAGACAGGCACATTACGGCACTTAATGTCACTGTATAAAGTAACACCCACTTTTCACTATTTATGTTATATCTATTGCCATATACGGAACACAATTCTAGACTCCGGTCTACTACTGAGAATTATTTTATAAACCCAGTAATACTTTGGTCGACCTGGGAATCGAACCCCAGACCCCTTGCCAAGCAGTCGCATTTGCGACCACTCGCAGTCATTTCATCAATACGTAGTAAGGCTAACTTTACTGCTTACCTAAGTAAAGTTATCGTCGTGTCGTCTCCGTCAGTACTCTAGTCCCGTATATTTCAATCTCCCAGTGAAAGTCATTAAAATGATTACGCCGAACTGGCATTCCAACTATTGAGCTGATTCAATTACTGAGCAGCTGAACACTAAGTACGAGAATATGGCCGCCGCAGATATTTGTTCAGTCAATGTCAATGTTCACAAAGACAAATAAAACTAGATTTGTAATTGCATTTCCTTTGGTAAAGAGACTTTAAAATTGTCTTTTAGTTTTTAATTGTGAGTCGAAACAACTTCAAACTAAGATGTGACTAACAAACTTCTTGTTTTCTTTTTTATTTTCGTTGACATTTTTAATAGTTTGCGGTAGACAGCAAGTAGACTTTGAAGTCTATTACGTGATACGTACGTAGCCTCTGAAACGTGGATCCTTAATTTCCAGACTAACTAGGATTTATACGACAAGTCTCCAATAAAATCACACTATTAACTGAGTCACGTCCCACAAGATGGCGCTGTTCTATAAAAACCGCTCCGCAATTACGTCCACGTTTCGTTTAATCCGATATGGCTACCGGGCGGCCGTGCAGCTATTACCATAAACATAACCTACTATTAGTTCCTGTAATGTAAGCACTTTCCCACTTGATTACATACTTCTTGGAGATATAACTAGTTAGGTCACACAGGTTTCTTTTATTACTCGATTACAAAGATGCATAAAGTAAGGTTATCGTTTCGATGTAGTAGGTGTATGGATCAGCGGTTGTTCCACGAGCTTCGTTAATACGGAATAGTTCGTAAAATTTTAGACGAAAATGTTTCAAAAATGTTTTCGAGTTATAATGTTTTTAATGGCTTTTTAACTACGCAAAATCGTAGAATATAGATGGGGGTGATATGGATACTCCTCATCATAAAGTATCTAAATTTTACGGTTCAACGTCAACTACCCGGCCACCCGGTGTATAATCTGGCAGACGACTGACGACATGTTGGCATTGTTGAAAAGCAGACGGATCATCTGATAGTAAGTGATTTCATCCCCCAATATTACCAACAGTATTTTAAAAGCATTTCCCACACAAGTCTACTGTCTACCCCAAAACGAACACTAGCGCCATTAATAACTTTGTTAATTAGTGTGTGATCCTTCCCCGATGGTATTCCAATATGTTTTGGGCAAGTTCCTTATAATATATGATCAAAGTGTGCGGATAATTATAGCTGGGGGAACATGTTCCATCCTGTTACATACTTTTGGGAAGGGTTTTCCTGCCTTTCGAGTATTTTTTTGTAAAGGAAGGCAGATTTTTGGATACATTTTTATTTTTTGTGAATTGAGAGAAAAGGCCGAAGGCTTAATACGGTATTTGACAACTAGTCAAATTCAATATTTTTTTTCGAACTGTCAAAAACGACAGTTTTCTATGAATTATGTACGAGATTGTGTATTGTGACATGTTTTTTTAGCGTCAAACAGCATACTTATTTCTTAAAAATTTGCTAGAAAAATACTAAAATTACCACCATTTTTCCCGCTTTCCCGAATAACACAAGATTCACACAAGACCACACAAACACAGTATCCCAATAACTATCACCCAGAACACTAGATTACATTGTCAATAAACAAAACAAACCAATGTCAATACTGTGTTGTTGAACATGTTCCAACATGTCACTTTAGGAGTTAGGGGCAGTGGGGCAAGTCCGTCCTCTGTCCTTCACAGAGTGATGGATGTCCTGCGTGTAGGGCGTGTAATTGGTGGCTGACTTCAATCTATCAAAGATAGTTTGAGGAGTACAGTGGTGATTCCGTTTGTATTTGGAAAAAAAATGTAAAAAAATAACATTTAATCGTAAAGTATACGTACGGAGCGTCGCGTTCCGCGCGCGCCTCTAAGAGCTATCAAACCACCACGAATGGGGCTCAATAGGGCTGATACTGATACGGAGCCGCGGAGAACCTAACGGGTTACCGGAGCTTCGGCTCGAAGTGCAGGAGTAGGAACGGGGTAGTTTTTAGTCAGTAAGAGTCTGACACTCCCTCCCGCCTTACCCAGGCGGGAGCAGACATTCGATGATTTCCCCCCTTAAAAAAAGTAATTTACTTCTAGTCAATACTAGGTTACTTACGGTTAGTTCATTAGGGAGGTAATACATATAGACTGCCTCGTTGGCCGAATGGTCACGAGTGCGGCTATCGGGCAAAGGGTCTTGGGTTCGATTCCCGGGTCGGCCAAAGATTTACTAGGTTTTATTAAAAAAATCTACTGTCAGTACATGGAACTCATAACAGAAATGGTGGAAAGTGGGTGGTGTAATGTGCACGTCTGTCTACCCCTTCGAGGATAAAAGGTGTAATGTTGACACAAGGGCTAAACTGCCTTGTGCGTAATGAGTTTTTGTGAGCAGTGATTTTAATTACCTATATAATTTTATATTAAACACAAAACATCAGTTTCTACCTGATGAAACATTGTCAGTCCCCAACGGTAATAGCTGTCAAAAAAAACCGCACGTCTGTCGATAAAAATTCAATCGTATCATTGCTGCTCCAGTAGGCAAGCGATGTCAAACCATCAGAGTAATCCCGGCATTGTATTTCAAAATAGGCGACGTTCACACCCGACCTAATTGCCCAGTGGACAGTATTTTGTCCTATTTTTTCTGTAGGCCATGCGTTACTTTAAAGGTGATTTCTATTTATAAATAGGAGAGGTGTGACTAAGAGTTTGTTTATAGATTTACTAATTGCTGTTTAGCAAATATGGACCATGGGGGCCTTTTGTCACAGTTTAACCTAGCTTTTTGTGCTATTAATTTAAGACAGGCTTTTATTATGTAGACTAACGAACGACATTAAATACATATCGAAATAAGTCGAAGCTCATTACATTGGTCAACTTAAACCTCATAGAAACAACAGCTCACATTTGTTCAAAAATGTCTTTACACATCAATAGCAATTAAAACGCCTGAAATCGTTTGTATTCTTGCTGACATAAATCTAAAACAGGAGCCGAACAATAGAACAATAGTTCTAAAAATAAAACGCAGGTCGATGCGAGCTAAAAGCATTATTTTAAACGGATTGAAGGTTGCACTCCGCGCTCTTAACTCTGTGCTAAGCAGACGAGCGCGCGAAACGCGGTACTACAAACATTGGATAATTTTGCAAATATCAACGAATGTAAAACTTAAAAGTGTCTTCTGATGATTAATAGGCGCCACCCATGGAAACCAGAAAGGCTACAAGTGCGTTGGCGGTTTTTTGACGATTTGAAAAGAAGAAGAAAGAAAGAAAGAAAAATAGTTTATTTGCACACCGTCACAAGGTACAATAACACAAAAAAAAATATAAAACAATATAGCAAAGACGGCGCAAAAAGGCCAGAGCTCAGCTTAAATGCCGTGACACGAGTGTGCTCGAGTCGCGGCGCTGATTTTCAGCACTTGCCCGTGACTTATAATATTATACATATAATAATAATAATAGAATAACAATAAAATATATATAGGTACATGCAAATTAAAATATATATAAAACACCATATGAGTTGTTTCATAAAGGTTTCTGTAATTTCAATCGAGCCAGTCCATTCGTGCCGAACGCATGGCTGACACACATTTTAAACTCTCCTTTTTTTATGGCATAAGCCGGTAAACGAGCAGACGGGTCACCTGATGGTAAGCAATCGGCGTCGCCCATGGACACCTGGAACACCAGAGGCGTTACAAGTGCGTTACCGGCCTTTTGGGGATTAGGAGTTTGAGGATCGTAGGAGATTCAGGAATTGGGGAGATTGGGGAAGGGGAGGGTAATTGGGCCTCCGGTAACCTCACTCACACGACGAAACACAACGCAAGCGTTGCTTCACGTCGTTTTTCTGTGAGGCCGTGGTATCACTCCGGTCGAGCCGGTCCATTCTAAATTAAACAGTCTTCTATTTCTTCAGCCATGTAACTTGCTAAAGACTGTATGTGCAAAACATTACAAACGGTTTAACGGTTCAAGATGGCCGACAGCACCCGCTCGTCTGCACCCTACTCATCGCATTAACACTAACTAGATTGGCCTGCGCTCATGTGGGCTGAGATATGAGCAGAGCTCTTTCGGATTGTGCTTGAATTATATTATCTGCTCAATTTTCTGCCACTCCTGTATGCTCGATATTGAGACATTTGAAGAGTGCTTGCGTCCTATTGCATGTCATTTGTAAAAATATTCGAAAAATTTCTTGGATCTTTTGTGAATACCGCTTCAGTTTCCATTGGAATATTTAACATATTTTAACTACCTATACAAAAAAATGTAATAATTTGTGAATTAGCTATGCATTACATAACTTTAAATCGCTTTTAATGCCTTAGCAGTGTCATAAATTCTGTTGAAATGGATGAAGTAATAAATTCGTTTAAGAAAGCAGAAATGCCGCAGAATAAATACAGAATACTTTGCTGATCAAATCCCTCCTAGGTCGAACCAAACGATCTTGTGGTCGTACTTTCATTAAAAATGAAACTAAAATTCAAGTTACAAAACAAGGGATATTCTTGCTTCTAAAACGAAAGCACCAGAAATATCTTGCAGCATGTTCTGGAACAGCTCAAAAATAGTAACGCAAGCAGAAATATACTAGTTCGAGATACCGTGCTCACCCGGCCGGCAAATACGATCTCACACCCACTGAAAGTGCATAGCATTCAGAAATGCAACACCATTTTAAATAAGGATGTATTGAATTAAATTGTCTTGGCTTTCAATTCAAAGTGGCACATTTTTCGGATGGTCGGAATATTTTTCTTCTTGTTATTGCAGACGTATGATATTATGTTTTTAGGATAGGTAATACCATGATGGGTCTTCTACTTTGATTTTAAGATTGTCAACTATGACACGTTTTATCACATACTTCATGGTGCATTTTTGGGGTTTTCTAAAGCTACCTTCTCGTAAGGAAGACGATATTTTTTATACTTGATGGGCCGCCGTTTTGCCACTATCTCGGTGGTAAAGAAGTCTTACAAGTGTATAGTGTGTCGTATTCATTATTTTTTCTTTCTTATCTATGTATACTAATATTATAAAGCTGAAGTTTTTTTGTTTGTTTGAACGCGCTAATCTCCGAAACTACCAGACCGATTCCAATAATTCTTTTTGTGTTGGATAGTGCATATATCGAAGAAGGTTATAGGCTACAAAACATTACGCTACGATCATTAGGAGCCGAGCAGAGCGGGTGCAACCGTGCGGAAGTAGCTAGTTTTAAACATTATTTGGACTTCGAAGAACATAAGACATTTCGGTATTATGTTAGGCTATTAAATTCTTTGGCATTACCTAAACCAAAGCTGGAATTGCAGTATACCTATTTCTTTGGTTTCAAAATGAATCCTTATTTAGCGAGTTGCGAGCAAGCTTGTTGGAGGAAATTTCCAGTTAAATTGTAAGAGAATAGTAGTTATTGCGCTATGTTGGAAGGGTGCCAGGCAGAGGTATATAGCTGACGAGCCAAACCGTTCCCCACTCAAGACCAACTTTGACCATAAATTGTGGATTGCAGTACAAAATCTTGTTTATTTCGAAATTTATTTTCGACTTTTTAGTTGCTTTAAGTAGTTGCTTGTTTGAAATGTAATGTTATGAGATTTTATGCAGTCACTATTTCAAATGATAGAAGGAGTTATGCAGTTTTTCTCATGGTTGCGACTCTTGATTACATCAAATACTTAAGTGAGATATTCTAATAATTCTACTTTTTGAAGTTGTCGTAGTTCGTTTGAATCATTACAATTTGGAGAACGTTGAAGCTCTTTTAAAGTGTCACAATATAATAGGTATAAACAATCCTTGAGCATTTTTAGGGAGAAAAGGGAACAAAAACTATATCTCCAAAACTGAATAGCAAAGGAAAACTTGACCAACGACAAATGCTGAACAATAAAAAGTAATAAAACTTGGCTCGACTCACCCCCGTTATGACGTGACAAAACTAATATATTTTATAGTCTGTGCACTTAAAACTTTCTGTTTCGTAGTAAAGTACTTTAAAAGGCACCTTTTCTTGTGACGCGACGCCTAAAACCCAATAAATCCTTGACTCACCAACTCTGGTGCTTGTTCCAATTGAACGGGCGAGTGCGGGTGCGGGCGCGGGTGCGGGTGCGGGTGCGGGCGCGGGTGCGGGTGCGGGTGCGGGCGCGATAGACGTCCCTTGTGCTCACGTTGACCGCCAGGCGTTTGCATAAGAGATAAGTTTCAAACAATTTAAACTTACCTGGCGGCATGAGTGAATCGCGCGCTCCACCGCTAGTTCGACGCGTACACACACATTATACTTTTGATACTATCGCGAGCGAGGCGCGCGCTCGCTCTCGCTAGTTTGCCCTATACTTATACTGCACCTGCGTTTTTTACTTGAATACTTGGATGTCGAGTTATATGTACCTATGATGTATGGTCGCTCCCGCGCCCGCGCCAGCGAATCAGCGTGTACAAGCAATTTGGTTTTCGCGAACTTATCGAATTGCCTCATCAATACAAAGTTTTTGAATCCAATTACTAAGTTTGAGGCGAACGAAGCAACCAGTGTTACTAGACCCCCGAAACAGCTAAGCTCAGGGTTGCCAGAATTGATTTTTAGACGGTTTTTTAAATTGATGTTATGCAATCTATCGTTGTGGCTTTTGTTCTGGCAACATTTGATGGTTGCTGTTTTTTATAGTAATTGAGTTTTCTTTGTCTCGTAAAACATATTTCGCCATCTGGTTTTGTCTATTAAGTTATTGTTTATTTGAAAGAGGTTTTCGTGACTGATGTAATATAAAATTGGATTTCTATTCTGTACTCCGCAGTTAACGTAACTGATACTGTTCTAGGTTTGTTTTCTATAATATGATTAAACTCCTTACAACCTTATTAGGGATTTCCAAATTATTTACATGGAGCCTATGTTCAGCAATGAACATCTAATGACTAATAAATTATGTTGATCATATCTAATATATTAATATTAATATCAATTCAATCGCATTTGGAATATGGTCCTATTTGTATTAAACATGGTAATACTTTAACCAGTATCCTAGACCTATCAACCCTGTCGCGGAGAACCTAACGGGTAACCGGGGCTCCGGCTCGACGTGCAGGAGAAGGAACGGGGTGGTTTTTAGTCAGTAAGAGTCTGACACTCCCTCCCGCCTCACCCAGGCGGGAGAAGTCATTCGATGATTTTCCCCCCTTAAAAAAAAAAAAAAAAGACCTATCAACCCTATCTCGGTACCATTGTCTCATTCTTTCAAAGTCCGTGACGTCACGGCTCAACTTACACTGGTGCTGACTTGACCGTTTTTGTTCGCGTTCCATACCGTCATTAGACAATTGTTTTTCACCATGACACGGTGTTTTGTCTCCAGGAAAGTTGAGCGTTGTAATTAAAAAAGATACTGGTCATATTTGTACATTTAGAAAACAAAAGGACGTTGTTCTGTTTTGATTTTATGGGTCGCGAAGCGTGTAAAAGTTGGCGCCATTAGTAATATTTGTGCATTGGTTAGATTTTTCGTATTGTTATAGAAATTGTGTAGACGTTTGTATTTCTGGAATAGCTATATATGTGTACATGTTAATGGGAGAACATTTAAAAGTGTGATCATGATTTTATATGAATTAATGTTACGTATGTTGTAACATAAAATAAGGCGAACAACGCCCACAAGGAAAACTTCAGTTGCGTTGGTACAATGACAAGAAACGAACAGCTGCCACGAAATGGATAGAAATTGCTTAAGACCGAAAGAGATGGCAGAAACTGAAGGAGGCCTACACCCTAGGATAAGGGTAGAAAAAGGCTAAAGAAGAAAAAAGAACATAAAATAAATTGCAATACCTAACTATGTGATTACTTACTTTCATCTTTGAATTCTATGTAACTTTGTATGTAACTTTAATATTTATTATTTCTTCAAATTTGTTTGGAACTTTGAATCCTAAGTTAAACGAGTAATAGCCGTTTTCACCAACCACACCTAAACTATATCCTAACTAATAGTTTCTTAGCGTGACCTAGTACTTAAACTTACCCCTTAGATACTGGTACTGTTAGGTGTCACTTATAGTTATTGGAAACGAAAATGATGTTAAATGCCACCTAATTTAGGATAGGAGTTCCGTAAAATTTAGCAGAGGTTGATGATAGCGGGCATTAGTCTATATTACCGTTAACACACTAGACAGTTCTATGAAGATTATAATATACTAGCAGTTGCCCGCGATTTCGTTCGCGTAGAATATGAATTTTAGAACACTACAGTTTTTTTGTTTCAATTTTCCAAAACAAAAGTAGCCTATGTTACTCCTTAGTACATCAGCGAACTGCCAATGAAAGTTCAGTCAAAATCGGTCCAGCCGTTCCAGAGGTTAGCCAGGACTAACAGACTAAAATTGTAAAAAATGTTATTTTGGTATGGTTTGTATCGTATGTATATTCATGTGCATGTAGTAAAAAGCGGTTATTTTAATATTAGAGGTAGAAACAGACATTCCAATTTTATATATCTGTATAGATGTTTACAGAAGTAAGAGCATAATAATTATAATTATAATTACACACAGCTTTAGGACTGTTTGCGTCCCGTCCTGTGTGTGACGGGTTTGTGTGGGAACCGTAATTACATTAACACATTGTGTTAATACACGGTTGTAGCTAATTGAGTATGAGATAATTAATCAATAAGCTGTTCACAGTTGGAGATATTCTCGTCTTAGTTAGCAATACCTATTGTAGCTCTACTTATGTCGCGGAGAACCTAACGGGTAACCGGGGCTCCGGCTCGACGTGCAGGAGAAGGAACGGGGTGGTTTTTAGTCAGTAAGAGTCTGACACTCCGTCCCGCCTCACCCAGGCGGGAGCAGTCATTCGATGATTTTCCCCCCATAAAAAAGTACTTATATGTAGTATACATAGAGGTATAATCTGCCTTGTTTGCCGAGTGGTCGCGAGTGCGACTGCCGGTCAATAGGTCTCGGGTTCGATTCAAAGTCAAGTCAAAGTCAAAATCATTTATTTCAATTAGACCATAGAGGCACTTTTGAACGTCAATGAAGAAAATTAACAAGTGAAGCTATTTGCTCATTCCAAGGTGTAGATTCCTATGGAGAAGAACGAGCAAGAAACTCCATAGGTTACTCTTTTTCAATCAATTTCACAATTCTCCAGTTACAGTTTTGTTGTTTGGGTTGTGCGAGAACAATGTAACACTAAAATACAGTCAAAGAGATCGAAAAAAAATAACCCTAAAGGACATTTAAAAAAAAAGAAATATACAGTCTGGAGCTGACCAATCCCAGTTGACGGCGCCCGTTCACGAACATGACACGTACACCAGCACCGCCCAACTCAACCATATTGTAGGGAATCGAGCGATCCACTGCACGTGCCACCGCCAATGAGACCTTAGAGTGAGCATGACAACTCCAAGCTGACACAAACATATTCAACTATTTTAATTTAATATTCAGGTAATTACAGGGCTCTCACATTTACAATGATTATGCAAGTTAAACAATATACAAATGAGCAACATAGCTGTATTAATTACATGTTTGGATTTCATTAAAACATCAATGCTTTTCGTTTTCGTTATCCTGTGGAGCCGGACTAGCTTGCATCCAAGCATTTTTATCCTCTATATAATCATTAACCTTGTAATATGCTTTTCTACATAAAGTTTTTTTTATACATGATTTAAATTTTGTTTCATTTAGGTGTTGTATGTCGCCTGGTATCTTGTTATAACATTTAACACAGAATCCCATGAACGACTTACCTACTTTCGCCAATCTCAAAGTTGGTTGACTTAATCTATCCTTATGTCTAGTTTGATAGTGGTGTCTGTCCGACACTTTACCAAATAACTGTAGGTTTTTCCTGACATACATGATGTTTTCATAGATAAATTGACAAGAAACGGTCATAATGTTGATCTCCTTAAACTTTTCTCTGAGAGATTCGCGACGACCTAGATTGTAGATAGCTCTGACGGCGCGCTTTTGCAAGATAAAGATAGACTCAGTGCCAGAAGCGTGTCCCCACAGCAAAATGCCATACGACATAATGCTATGAAAGTAGCTGAAGTACACCAGTCTTGCCGTGCCTATGTCAGTTAACTGTCGTATCTTCCAGACAGCATAAGCTGCAGAGCTCAATCGTCCCGCTAATGATGTAATGTGAGGACCCCATTGCAATTTGTCGTCTACAGTGATTCCCAGGAAAGTTGTCTCTTTTACAAACTCCAATCTCTCACCATTCAAGAATATGTCACATTCATTGTTTTTAACGTTTGGCAAAACAAATCTAATACATTTTGTCTTTTTATCGTTTAGTACTAAGTTATTTAATGTAAACCAATTATGAACCTTCATTAGGGCATTATTTACGTCGTCATAATAATTTGTTCGTCGATTTATTTTAAAAACTAATGAAGTGTCATCAGCAAATAATACCATCTTAGGATCATTTTTAAATAAATGGGGCAAGTCATTTATGTATGCCAAAAATAAGAATGGACCTAGTATTGAGCCCTGCGGTACACCCATAGATATGCTAGCACCCTGTGAATTTACTTCATTTACCTGTACTTTAAGTTGCCTATCCTGAAGGTATGATTTCAACAGTTTTAGCGACGTCCCCCGAATTCCGTAGTATTCCAGCTTCAGCAATAGTGTCTCATGTTCAACACAGTCGAACGCCTTCGAAAGATCACAAAATATTCCGATGGCATCCCGTGCTTCTTCCCATGAGGCGAAAACCCGTTTAATGAGAGCCACTCCCGCGTCAGTAGTGCAGCGACCCTTGGTGAATCCGTATTGTTGAGCATGAAAGACGGAATTAATGTTGAAGTGACGCAACATCTGAGAAAGCATCAGCCTTTCAAACACTTTGCTGAGCGCTGGTAAAATAGAGACCGGTCTATAATTATTGGGTTCTGCGCTATCACCGGATTTAAACAATGGAACTACTTTACTATGCTTCATTAAATCCGGAAAAACTCCGTGATCTACACTTTTATTAAAAATGGAAGCTAAATGAGGCGCTATAGTTTCTATAAAAGACCGACACACCCTAACAGACATTCCCCAGAGATCTTCAGTTGACTTAACTTTGATATCTTTGAACGCTTTAATTACTGCTTGGGGGTTTGTGTGCTGAAATCGAAATTCAGAAAGACACTCCTTGACATTACTTCTAAGGAGTTCAGCAGAAAGAGTTGGAGATGATTTCAACGCTTCCGTAGTTTTAATCGGTATGTTTTTAAAGAAACTTTCAAATTCTTGGGCAACTTTCAAATTTGAATTGATGTGTCCATTCGCAGTATTTAGATTAAATTCAGCATTGCGCGATTTATTTCTACCTGTTTCGTTATTAATTATATTCCAGGTAGTTTTTATTTTATTTTCTGCGGTCTTAATTTTACTGCTAATGTAAAGTGCTTAAGCATGCTTACAAACTATTTTAAAGATTTTCGAATATTTGGAGATATAATTGTGAAAAACCTCACTATGATTAAATGGTTTCATACCGTAAAGCTCAAATAACCTTTTCCTACTTATACGTATACCTGGTGTAGCCCAGTCACAGAACACAAACTTACATTGAATGTTTTTACGTTTCAAAGGAAATATTTTATCAAATTGAGTTTTAATAATTGACAATAGGTTGGCGTAAGTCTCACTCGGGTATTCACTACCTTGTATTTGACCGCATAATTCAGTTTTTAAATTATTATTTAATGTCTCAATTTTTTTATTAGAGATCTGTCTATACATAATTTCTCTTTTTTTTACCGTGGTGATGGTGTTAAAGCTAACTGACAGCCCACTGTGATCAGATGATAATTTATTAACAATATCTTGATGTAAATAATCACAGTTACAAAAAACATTATCTATACATATTGCCGTGGTGGATGTTACACGGGTGGGCTCAAGGAAAATATTAGACAAATCAAAAGATTTAAAGAGACTTAACAAATTAGTACAAATAGAGTTATTTTCCAAGATATCAACATTAAAATCGCCACACACTATGGTACATTTACTACTAGAACACGTTTTTTGCAGTACATTTTCCATTATGGAGCTAAAACTATTAAAATTCTGTAAATGAGGAGGTCTATAAACACACACTACAATATGCCTATCCAGCTCAACACAGGACAACTCTATTGTGTGCTCTACGGATAATAATGTAATATCTTGTCTTTCTTTATATTTAGCTGAATTTTTTACTAAAATTAGGCTACCACCATGCATCATTGTTTGACGGCTAAAATAGTTACCAACACGATAGTTTATAAAATTAATAGATTTTACTTGATAATCCTTCAGCCAATGTTCAGTTATACAAACAATATCATAATTATTTTTTTCTAAAAATAGTTCAATTTCTAGAGATTTTGATGAAAAGCCCTGCATATTTTGACTAAACAGATTCCCGGGTCGGGCAAAGTACTATTGGGTTTTTAAAAAAATATCAGTGGTAGCACGGAGTTTGGAATTGTGCCCGGTAGGTATATGGCAATAGGTTCACCCCCTATTACATGGGACTCATAATATAAATAGTGAAAAATGGGTGTTACATTGTACAGTGGCATTAAGTGCCGTAATGTGCACCTCTGCCTAAACCTTCGGGGATAAAAGGCGTGATTTTATGCTTTGGACCATTTGGTCTGTTGTTCTCCGAAAGATTTAGAGGTTGGTTTTAAAGTCTACTTCTGTTCTGTGATCAAGTAAGGGTTTGGTAAAATACTATTGACGTGCATGACACCGTTAATGTTATTGGTAATAATTACTCCTAGTTAAGGGAAAGTACCATACACGCAACAGATTAACTGGATAGATACAAAATTGGAAGAAAGAGTCACAGGGCGCCAGTGGATGGGAGTGACTGGTCGCCATGCGATGTAGCAGACTTTTTTAGCAGCAGATGTTTTGAAATTTTTGTGATGACAATTAGCATACACTTAATATTCTTGAGAATCACAAGTAAACAAGGATTACCTTCTTTATATTATGGTCTGTGCCTCAAAGCCATAAATAAAACGACAAAAATTCCTTTTTAAACTGTCAAACACCGCGAGGTCACCGGTGACCGCAACCTATTGTTCTTTAATTGTATCTATGATGACGGTACCTACTTAAAGGGTTAAGACTGAACGTGAACATTTCTGTATTTCGCAATCTGAAACCGTGTCAGTGAGGGAGGTATTTAATTTATGTCACATTAATTATACAGCGAGGGAAACCGGCAGTACGGTAACTTTTGCCTGAGATCCGGCGCCGGTTGCCGGCTGAGGAACCGTACCGGCTGCGAGTTCATTTCTACATTATTTACCTTCATTTTATATGACTTTACAGTTTCAGTAAATACCGTTAAGGAACGTGGAATTTGAGATTGAGATTTTAAATGCGTAAATTATAAGGGGAAAGACCAGGGGACTTTCTCTTGAATCCAATTCCGATCGATCGATATTGATATTGTGAAATTTCGTACTCTTGAGTTGCAACAATGTCGTGGTGTCCCGGAGGTTTAAGATGCCCTCCTCTCATGCATGAGGGTGCGGGTTCGAAACATACCAACGGCAAGTACCAATGTCACTTTTTCTGAGTTATATGTACTTACTAAGATTATTCAGACACCACTGACAGACGGTAAAGGAAAACATCGTGAGGAAACTTGGGCTAATAATTTCTAATTATAAGTTTGTAATCGCCAATCCGCATTAAGCAAGCGTGGTGATTACTGCTCAAAACCTGTTGAGGAAAATGAAAAAAAAGGAGTTGCAACAATGGCGCCCATTGCCTCCGTATTGCGTGTATATTCAATGAACTAAATGGTATTGCGTTGGGCTTTATATTTCGTACTCTGAATGCTATTTTACAGCTACGATTGGGGTTGTATAGTGTTGACATTAAATAATTATTGAGATTTTATTGGATTAAAATTGCATTGACATTGAGATTGGTTTCAAGAGTAAGCGCCCTGGTGTGTAATACTCTTAACTGGCGTGCTTGCATGACAATACGTATGATGGGGACGACGTGTGAAGTATGTAAGGATTACGTAGTAGTTAGGTGGCGGTCTGTAGCAGCTGGCGAGTTAAAAAAACAACTGAGTTCGTGCATGAATGAAACTAGAATGAATCAAAGCATCGAAGTTTAAGCAGTCTTATCTATTAACTTCTATATTCATTTCTAAAACAAATGAAAGATTAAAAAAATAATATTTAAAACAAAAAAAAATCAGGCGAGAAGATTTATAGTTGAAGTTAGATTAGAATAAAAAAAACATTTACGACTTGGAATAAATTTAATACTATTTGAAATTGTAAAGAGATTGTATCAAATGTAAAAAACAGTGTGATCCATCTCAATTTATATTCTAGATAAAAGTTAGTACTTAAATAAATAGAACACACGACTCCGTTCAATTAAATGGATTGTCTCGGTCTGATGTTTAACGTGAGACAGCATCATGCCTATAAGAGGTAAACAGAGCTACGCTACCATAACATAACATTACGCCTTTTATCCCCGAAGGCAGAGGTGCACATTATGCCACTGTACAATGTCCACCCACTTTTCACCATTTATGTTATGAGTCCCATGTGGTAGGGGTACCAATTTGCTTATTAGTCTTTTATAATAGAGGGTGAGCCTATTGCCATACACCGGTGACAATTCTAAACTTCCTCCTATTCTGGACAATTGATGAAAAATAAACATTTCATTAATACGTAGTCGAATCAAAGACCAAGCAGGTAGTCAAGACTACCTCTAAAATGCAAAATAATACAATACTCCTGAAACTTGCACAAACCAAAAATCACAATCATATTAGTAGGTAACATAAACAACAGAGCAATAAAAAATAAACTTAAACAATAAATTTTGTAATATTATAAACAACAGCGTACCACACAATAGACAAAACAACATTCATAAACGCTCGACACAATTCAATGACCACCAAACGTTTAATAAAAAAAGCAATCATTTGTAGCCACGCTGACACCGTGAACAGGGAATGTTAGGGTATGTCCACATCTAGCTAATACTCCGCGAATGGCAGCTCGCGTCCAGCCCGCAAACGGCTATGCTAGCTAAGGAGGAGGCGGAGCGCGTGAGGGAATGAACCTCCTCACGCCCCGGCCCGGTCACCGTAAGCACGGGCCTGCGGACGGCGAGCACGGGTGACTCGCCGCCCGACCAGAACCAGGCCCGAGCGCACGACGCGTCGCGTTCCGTGCGCGCCTCAAGGAGCCATCAGACCACCACAGATGGGGCCCAACAGGGCTGATGTCGATACGGAGCCGCGAAAGACTTAACGGGTTGCCTGGGCTCCGGCTCGAAGTGCAGAAGTAGGAACAGGGTGGTTTTTAGTCAGTAAGAGTCTGACACTCTCTCACGTCTCACCCGGGCGGGAGAAGCCTGCAAGCGGTCGCGGGCGGCACATTCGCCAGATATGGACGCATCCATTAACATTGATACTTTACATCTCTATCACTCCTATATTATATTGCGACCTAAGCACAAACTAATTGTTTTCGAGTCTATTGGAAAATGTATGCATTAATCCTACTCATACTTATAACTAATGCGAAAGTTGGTACATTTGTGTGTTTGTATTAAAACTTTCGTGACATACTTATTAATTATTATGTTTTGGGCTTAAGTCACGTAACTGGTTGACGACCCAGTAGCAGCGCGACAGTCGCCGCGTCAGGAGTCGCGGAATGCTGCTCATGGATATGATCCTCTAGCATGCCTTGATAGTAAGTGATCACTGCCTTTTTTTTATGTTTTTTTAAAAAAAAACGTTGCCCCATACTAGGATTTTCTCCTGTGTCGTGGTTGCGTTTACAAACATACAAGTTCACATACACAATGACACACAGACCCGAAACAACACTTTGTGGATCACACAAAGTGTTGTCCTGTGCGGGAATCGAACCCGCGACACGTTGCACGGCAGCCGGTTGCCCAGCCACCGCACCAACCGTGCAGGCTTCTATGAACTTCTATGAACAGTATGTGCACCCAAAACACTGAGGAGCTACAAATGCTTTTTTTAGCACGGTGTTTAGTTTAAGTCATGTGGAGAAACCGACTAATCTGTGAAATTGATGATTATGAAATAGATTGGCCACAGAAAGCTATAAGAAGACATGAGTTTTTTTAAGGTGGGATAATTATCGGATATCTCCTTCCACCTGGGCGAGGCGGGAGGGAGTGTCAGACTCTTGTTGACTAAAAACCACCCCGTTCCTTCTCCTGCACTTCGAACCGGAGCCCCGGTAACCCGTTAGGTTCTCCGGGACTACAAATCGGCATTAGCCCTGTTGGGCCTCATCCGTGGTGGTCTGATGGCTCTTTAAGGCGCGCGCGGAACGCGACGCGCCGTACGCTCGGGCAGAAGAGATGAGTGGAAGAAAAGTAGGGAGGCCTTAGGCCTGTAGTGGGACGACCATGACTAAAAATAAAATAAACCAATTGAGAAACCACATAATCACTGCAATGACTCTAAAACCATAGTTTGAAACATGTACCTGAAACTTACAACAAGGCCAACTTGTTTAACTAAGAAGGAAATCTCTATATTTCTTTCATATATAAAAACAACCCTATTTTCCACCACTTTACACGTCACTATCTACTAGACAACCCCTAACCGTGTCGTTGACATAACAAATTAGGAATAGTTGAACCGGATTGAAGGCTATTTAGTTTTCTCAAACAGCACAGATTACTCCTAACTCAGGTCTAATGTGGGCATGACCTCAGCGTGTATATGTTTGTCTGATTTCAATTTTCCGAGTCAATGGCTCAGCGGCCATATTGTGTTTTTCAATAAAACATTGTCGAGTAGTCAGTAGTTATTGTTTGTTTAGGTTCTGATGGTTTTGTTTTTTTAGGGTAAAATGGTGCTGATGTGAAGCGGTTTAAGGCGGTTTATTGTATTTTTTTTTATTACCTAAAGACGTGGTGGTGGTGTAGGTACTTTTGGTAATCTTATCAGTGTTGTATTAGTGCTAATTTTATAATGGCATGGCTTAATAAAAACACATTACCTAAAAGTAGAGATTTTGTAGGTATTTCGCAGACTACTATGGAGAAATTTCAAAACTAATTATAACATCGTTGACATCGCCAAAGTTGAGGGGAGCCTGCTGTCGTTCGATGTGGAGGACTGAGGGGGAGGTCTTTGTCCAGTAGTGGCAGTGGACGTTTTCCGGCTGTTCAAAACAAATTACACTTAATTAGAATCCTATGTGAAAGTTAATAGTATAACATCACACCTTTTATCCCCGAAGGGGTAGACAGAGGTGTACATTACGGCACTTAATGCCACTGTTCAATGTCACACCCACTTTTCACTATTTATGATATGAGTCCCATGTATTAGGGGGTGAGCCTATTGCCATATACCGGGCACGATTTCAGACTCCGTGCTACTACTGAGATTTTTTGAAAAAGCCCAGTAATACTTTGCCCGACCCGGTAAACGAACCCGACATCCCTTGCCCGGCAGTCGCAATTGCGACCACTCGGCCAACGAGGCAGGTGTGAAAGTTTATGCATCGTTAATAATCAAAACATGAATAGTAACTTATCTACAAAGACACAAACCTACAAAAATATGGTTGAAGAACAAAACAAGAACTTAAGATGGAATAAATTATAGTGCAATCAAATCAACAAATAGAAGCAAAATATTTTATTAGTGAGTGACTACCGAGTACTAGCAAGCAAGATTAAGTTAAAATGGTTCCTTTCGCAAAAGCAATTGTTTTTCTTTGATTAAATATTCACAAGTGACTTGTGACGGTTTGCTGTTTGTTTTTAAGCTTTGATAGTAATTTTGAGTGGTTTGTAAACTTTGTATTTGTGTTGTAGATGTTGTCAAAATGTAATGTTAAAGTTACACTGATGGTTAGCGCTGTGACTGGGCAACTGAATGCCGTGCAATGTATCGCTTCAATTCTGTCACGGATCAACTCTTTGTGTGATCCATAGATTGTTGTTACGTGTCTGGGTGTCATGTATTTTTTTTATGGCATAAGACGGTAAACGAGCAGATCACCTGATGGTAAGCAATCGGTGTCGCCCATGGACACCTGGAACACCAGAAGCGTTACAAATGCGTTACCGACCTTTTGGGGATTAGGAGTTTGAGGATTGTTGGAGATTCAGGAATTGGGAAAATTGGGGAAGGGAGGAGGGTAGCTGAGCAACCGCTAACCTCACTCGCACGACGAAACACAACGCAAGCGTTGCTTCACGTCGGTTTTCTGTGAGGCCGTGGTATCACTCCGGTCGAGACGGGCTATTCGTGCCGAAGCATGGCTCTCCCACACTTGAAGTGTGAACTTGTATGTTTGTAAACGCACCCACGATACACGAGAAAACTCTAGTGTAAAGCAACGATTTCTTTTTAAATAAAGTGTTTCGTTTTTGTTTTTATAAGTAGGTAGAAGGGATTTTTGTTATTTTTATGTATTGAAAAATGATGCATGTATCCAGAATGAAGTCTTCTATCTAGTGTTGTTATAATTGGTTAAATTTGGAGGCATATGAATCAAATCAAATCAAATCAAAATCAAATCAAAATCATTTATTCATTACATTTTGGGTAAATAATTATGATCACAGTATTAAGTTAGTACCACCAAAATCTGCCCTCACAGGCATATGAAATATTGTTAGCTTAAGTCAATAAAGTTATTAGAACAAAAAAATAAAATCAAAATGTCATAGTATAATACATTAAAATGTCAGTGCTTAAATAAATAAAAGTTAAACTTATAAATGTCCTACAAATTACCGTCATTAAAGAAGTCATTTACATTATAATAACATTTCTTGGATAATACGGATTTTAATTTATTTTTGAATATACTAATATTGAATTGTTTTATGTCGTTTGGGATTTTATTGTATATTTTTGGCGCCATACATAAAAGACTCTTTCCCATAAGACTCGTTACTGCTGTGTGAAGACACAGCTTATTATTGTTCCGCCGATTTCGCGGCACAATATCACGCAGCCGTTCGAAAAGGTGAGGATTTCTATGCACAAACATTGCTACCTCAAGTATATACAGAGACGGAAGTGTAAGGATGCCATGCCTGATAAAGTGCGGTTTACAGCTGTCTGTTGGTTGAAGACCAAACATAGCTCGTACGCATCGTTTTTGTGCCTTAAAAGCAATATCATTATCTGTAGAGTTTCCCCAAAAAACTATTCCATATCGCAATCTAGACGCTGCAAGTCCATGATAGGCGGTAAGCACAGCGTCAGTATTAACTATCGAGGCTATTTTGTAGAGACCGTAAGCAGTGCTACTTAGTTTTTTGGAGAGGTCAGCTACATGGTTTTTCCAGTTTAGTTTTTTGTCAATAATTAAGCCCAGAAATTTGGCTGAATCTGCTTCCTGTAAGGGCTGACCATCGTAACTAACAACTATGTTTTGGTATTGGGGTCTTTGACTGAAGTGCATAACCTGGGTTTTTTCCAAATTGATTTTTAAATTGTTATTGTCCAACCAGTGGATTATTGCGGATAGACACTTATTTATGTCATTTTGGTACATTTCACTTGCTCTACATTGGATGGAAACTGTACTATCGTCAGCAAACAATGACATTGGATGGTGTGTAAATTTAGGTAGATCGTTAATATATATTATGAATAAAAGGGGGCCTAATACACTTCCCTGCGGAACACCATAGCTGCTACCTCGCGGTTCTGACCTATATTCAACCTCGAACCTGGTTTTTAAGTTCACTCTATTTATTGCGGTCAATTGAGATCTATTAGAAATATACGATTCAATCAATTTTAAAATTGTTCCCCTGATTCCATATGCTTGTAATTTATTTAAAAGTATGCGATGATCCACATAATCGAATGCTTGTGTCATATCGCAGTAAATAGCGCATACTGGGGTCCTCTTATCGACGTTACCCATTATTGTCTTATAGAAATCATAAATAGCCAAATTAATGCTTTTACTTTTTCTAAATCCCTTCTGTTCTTGACACAGTAAATTATTTTTTTCTAAATATGTATACATTTTATTATGAATGTACTTTTCGAAGATTTTTGATATGATAGGAACTAATGCAATGGGTCTGTAAAATTCCATTGACTCTTTGTCAGCTTTTTTAAATATAGGTTTTATTATTGTGGTTTTCAATCTATGCGGAAAAATACCATTGCAAATACACAAATTTAATATATAACTCAAATGTCCAGAAATACTTATGTTAACTAATTTTATTATTTTAGTACAAATGTCATCAATTCCTACACTATTTGTGTTTTTTAGTCCATTAATAATTTGTTGAATGTCATTTGGTATGCTAGGAGGTATAAAAATAGAATTACTAGTACTTACAATTTTTGATGTCACATTTTTGCCGCAGTTTGATATTGGCTTTATTTTGTCAATAAAAAAGTTATTGAAAGCATTAGCTATTGCACCAGGATCGGTAACAATATTGTCATTTACCTTAATTCTATTAATTGAGTCGCGAGGAATATTAGTCTTTGACCTGTTTATGAAGTTCCACATAGTTTTGGGTTTGTTGAATGAGGTTTTAATTTTATAATTATTTTGAGCAAGTTGTGTTAATTTAATAATCTTTTTAAACAATTTTGAGTAAGTCATGTATATGGTTTTATTGCTGACGGTAGGTTTAAATCTAAACTTCCAAAGTAAATGTTTATTCTTTGCACTACATTTCTTTAACCCACGAGATATCCATTTTGGTTTCCCATTAACACGTATAACAATAGTTTTATAAGGAAAACAGAGGTCATAATATAACTTAAAGCTATCTACAAAGCAATTATATGCCTTATTTGCATCACACTCGCAATACATTTCAGAAAAAGACAAACCATCAATACACTCTTTGAATTTCAGGACATTTTCACTAGCGAAATCACGAATACGTTTCTTCCATAATTTTATGACAGGTACTTTAATAGGAATGTTTATTAGCTGTGCAGTATGATCTGACAAAGCAAACTCCAACACTTCCGTCTTACACGATTTTGTAAAATTATGAGCAAAGTTGTCGATACAAGTTTTGCTTACTATTCTTGTAGGTTCTCTTATAGCCAATTTCATATTGTAACTTAGCAATATACTCTCAAAATCTACCGTTACATTGTTTTGTTTGAGAACGTCAATATTAAAATCTCCGGCTATTACAATATTTTTATAGTGTTTATTATTTAACAATTGTAACATAATTTCCAGCTTTGAAAAGAATATATTTAGGTTATCTACTTTAGGTACCCTGTATACACAAACAATAACAAACTCATAACCAATAAGTTCTATAGCACAGCATTCACATTGACCCGAAACAGTAAGTTTTTTTATTTCCAGTAAATCCTTCCATGAAATTTATGAAATTTCTAGATGATTTTTCGCCTCGTCAGTTCCTAATAAATTTTAGTCATATATCAAATAGGAACCTACCCACTACAGGATTAGAGACGTATAAAAAAAACAACTTCTTCTACCACAAACTTACTTGGTTTATTAATTTGTTATTCTGAACAAAACCAATTCCCTAGTAACTTTATCCAGCACTTTCTTTACTGTTACTCTTTTCCTCAAACCCTTTAAAGTTCCCCATCACGCTCAGTAGATGGCGCAACAATACGGCAAGTAGTTATCCATGAAAAATATATCAGTTTTGTCTAGACATGGTAGTAAAACAGCAGTTACTAGGCAGGGACATGCACTGACTACAACTGGGTAATAACTGTCTGAACTACAATGAAATATATGGCTTGGTATATCTGTGTGTACGTGACGGTTACTTGCCGTGGTCGTGGTTACTTCATGTGCAACTTACTGAATTTATGTATGTATAGAATATTTTGGTGAAGCCAAGAGTTGTTGTTGATGTCGTACGTAGCTTCTAGTTTGGTTTGGGGACTAAGAAATACTTTATATAGTTAGTTGAGACGTTTTTATGAGATTACGTGGTTTTGGAAAGTTGAGTGGAGTCTGAGGTCACCAGAATTATATTTTTATAAGACCAACAACCAAACTCATGGCTCTCTTGATGGCAAACGCCTTAGACATCGCAGCATCGCAGCATCGCAGTCCATCAACATCAGAGGTATCACAAAATTAAAAAAAAAACTATTAACCTATATTTTATTTTCTTTATATTACAAAGGCTAATCTTATAACTTAAGCCCCACAAAACCGTTGCAATGGTTTGACTGTGAGAGTCAATTGCGTCTTCGATTCCAGGGAAAACTCCTTAAAAAATTATGACGTAATCAAACAATGAGTATAGTGGACTTCATTGTGAACTAACGTAGTAAAGCAGTGGTGGAGATAGAGGCATATTTGGCTAAGACCGACTTCAAAAAACCAAAAACTAATAACAAACAAAAAGTAAAAACTAAATAGCAAAAAATAACTAGGTATTATTAGTACTGATAGGTTACCCACCCACTGATAGGTTAAAAGTCGGCACCATAAGTTCTATACAAAATTATTCATTAAAACCTTAATAGTAACTTAATTTAAATTTTAGGCCAGTTCTCGGGAGTATACCTTTTAAAATGAAACTAAAATTTTGGAAATCGGTTCACAAATGGCTGAGTAATCGGTGAACAAACAAAAAAAAAACTTTAAGCCGAACATAGTACCTCCTCCTTTTTTTGATGTTGGTAATAAAAAAAGAAAATATACTGAAAAATTTGCTACAAACAGTTAAGATCGCGACATGTTGACGGTGCCGACGTTAGGTGCACCCTTTTATCCATACAATGGGGTGCAGCGAAAACCTTTACTTTCATACAATATCCTTTTATGGCACAGGTTGTGGGTTGTCATGTTATTGTGTCACTGTCGTACCCTTTGTTGGCATTGTGATAGATTTTTGTTGTAAAAGCATTATGAGACCTTATAGCTTTTTTCTTGGAAAGGTTAGTTGAGGCATGCATACTCTTTTCATAATTAATTGTGTTGCGTTATTTATTCGTGGTACTGGTGTAAATACTTTTGGATTAATTAAAAAAAATGGTGAAGAACTTTTTAATTTTAAGGGTTTTAAGATAAATAAATGTACTGAAAGGTTAAAAATAATGAAATAGAGACAGCCGTGGGCGTTATAAACACATGCTTGGACTAGACTAAAATAAAACCGTGGGATACGTCAATTGTCTACAATCTACGATTGAAATGTGTGATAGAAGAATCGTTTAATTTGTCGTTAGGCATTTAGCATGTTTAATAACAAAAAGGACTTCGTGATATTAGTAAGAATCTAACTGTATGGGAAAACAAACCTAGACTGACTTAACTTTAGGTAGGTATTTCATTAACTAAAAATCGCGGATTGCTCGCGTGAAAATACGGAGAAAAGCTCTATCGTCGCCGCGACCGCGCACGCTGTTCATGGGGAAGGACCCCTCTGTGGTTCGAAACTAGTAGAGCTCTCATTCTCATTATTTTCATGTGAGTAACCCGCGATTATTAGTTAATTTAGATATTTCATTTGTTGAACGAAACATCTTATTACATTCATCTTAGGTATAAGAAGTTGCAAAACGATCTGAATGACATAGACTCTCTATTAGAGAGGCCTGTGTCCAACAGCAAGAAGATACGAGTTCAAAATACACGCTAAAGACATAGAAATCAACAACCACGATTATACCTTTAAAATTAAGTCTGCAGATAACCACATAAAACGATAAGACTTATCTACTTAACCACAATTATGAAAAAAGAACCTTGTTCCAATAGACTTAAAAACCTTTATTTTTTGTAGTCGACTAAGTATCTACAGATTAATTTTGGTGAATTGCTAACATTGTCGCTAAGGAAACAGCTTATCTCTTCGCTTTGCCTTTGAAGATAAATCTCGTCTATTTTTAACTTAGACTCAAAAGTACGTAGCTGTTTATTTTGCCTGAATTACTTATGATGTTCTGACGTTGCTTCTAGATATATTTAGAGAGTCTCTCATATAAAATGTCTACGTATTTACTGTTTTATATTCTATTTATGTTATGACGTTGAAGTCTGAATTATTTACAGATAAAAATAGCACTTATTGTTAAACTGATTTCATTATTTTTCATAGTTTTAAAGAACATTAAATTAAATAATGATGTGATTTATGAAAGATATGACCAAAAAATACAATAACATATTATTTTATTTGATTATTTTTTATTTAATTCTTCTGCACATATACCTCTAGTACAAGGCGGAGATAATGCTAGGGCATTCTCTGCCAGTCTACCTTAGGGCGGTACAGAGACTTGACGTGGTAGGCGCATAAGCTAATTTAGATAGTATAGTGGCCACTATGGAGTTTCTTGCTTCTCCATAGGAATCTACACCTTGGAATGAGCAACTAGCTTTATTTGTTGTTGACGTTCAAAAGTGCCTTCCTGGTCTAATTGAAATAAATGATTTTTACTTTCACTTTGATACTACATATAACACTTTTTATTATATAAAGCTAAAGAGTTTCTTTGCATGTTTGAATGCGATAATCTCTGAAACTACTGGTTTGATTTGAAAAACTATTTTTGTGTTAGACAGTCAGTTGACCGAGGTAGACTATAGTGTCTATAACTTCCCTGGATACGACCAATAGGAGCCAGGCAGAGCGGGAGTAGTTAGCACTGGTGCCCCACGTTAGCAGAGGACTTGCCTTCAACAGTTTTCTATTGGCAATCAAAGCTATAAGTATAAAGAAATTCTCACTCATTTCCCCTTATTTCCTCCTTAAAGCTACCAACCCCACGATTACAATAACAATTTCAGCTGTTGTTCTTCCATCAGATAAAACATTTTCTTTTTAATCAGGTATCAGGGTTCACAACGAGGGATATAACAATCCTATATTTTTGATATAAAATGGTAAAAATTAAGGTTCCCTCGGGAGTAGGAACGCATTATTATTAACGCCATTTTACCCCCACACAACTCACTGTACTTGTCGACTGGGGGGTGATTTGTTTATTTACATGATACCTCTTTTTGTTTTTTGTTTAAACGTATTTCAATTTTATTTGTGGGAAATGTTTAAAGATTTTTGGTATTTGGTTTGTTTGTATAGACTTATTTTATTTGTATGTTTTCTTTAAATATCTTTAAATATTTGGGCTTGAAGACAACAGGGAACCAATAGGTATACACTCTTGCTGTTAAAGTTTAAATAAAATAATACTACTGGCTTTAAAACCTCATTTTACAATTCCTTACTTGAAGAATTTTCAAGCACTTCACTGTAAATCAACATTTCATACCCTTTGAATCAACTGCAAGTCAGCAAAAGAACACAAAGGAAGAAAAACCTCATTATCTTTCTTATCAAATAGTGCTCTACTTTCGAGCACAAAAGCACCTATTTCGAGCAGTCCTATTCGAGCAACTCGGGCCGTCTCGAGCCTACGTGTCTTTGTCTCGGAAATTGTGCCGAAAAGTGTCATCTGTCTACAAAATGTCCAATTAAAAGTCTCACTACGTTGTAGTGGGGAGTGGGACATTAAACTGTTTGCTGAGAACTAAAGGTAATGTAGTTTGTGGTAACGCAGTGTCTTCACTAAGAAATAATTGAATTTTTGTGGCTCCCTCGGTTTTAATTTAGACTTTTTGGAATTTGCTATAAGATTGGAATTCGTTCGCTTGACTGAGCTGATTCGTTTACAAAGGGTTGGGGATTCCGTTAAGTTTTAGATATTGTAGCTATAAAGTTATAGCTAAGGGTAAATGAAGGAAATCGCTGGAAATTTCCAGAAAATTTGCTATGGACGACGTTTATCTTAGGCCCTGTGATCGGATTTCATGACAGCCTTGGGTAGATGGATACTCTTGCATTGATACATGCGAATCATGGGATATTAGGGACATACACAGAAAAATTATTAGTTCACAAATTAAGTTAAAAGTATGCATAAGTATGTGAGCCAGTACATGAGATATTTGTTATCCATTTCATATGTAGTGTGAATAACCGCCTTATGCGCCATTAATTTACGCCATTTCAAAGATTCGTTTATATTAAAGAATGTACGATATGTAGTTGTGTAGTGTGTACCACCGAAACTCACAATATAGGAATGTAATAATCCGTTAGTAGTGAATATTTTCACATATATCTCATTTCGGGCTTCGTACGGTATTTTAATTATTAGTGTTTTATTAAACATATTTTGTTTTGATGTCGCATATAACGTGTTTTGATTCTTTGCGATATCTGCAAGTATTTTGTGATGAACTTTTATTAGTCGCTTAACTGTGACTTAATCGCAATTTGCACCTTATGGAGCCGCAAAGGACTACTCATGGAGCCGCGGAGGACTTAAAGAAAGAAAGGAAAACCATTTATTTCGGCGCAAAACACACATAACATAGGTAATAAAAAAAAAATAAAAATAAAATAAAAAAAGCTAAAAAATTAAAATGAAGTGAAGTCTTGTCCATGGTCCTTAACGGGTTGCTGGGGCTCCGGATAGAAGTGCAGGAGTAGGAACGGGGTGGTTTTTAGTCAGTAAGAGTCTGAGACTCCCACTCGCCTCACTCAGCCGGGAGAAGTCATTAGATGATATTCTCGCCTCAAAAAATAAATAAATAAAAATCTATAATTCGGCGAATATTGTTTATAGTTTTTTTTCTAGTTTATAGTATATTTATTTATTTATATATCTTAGTATTATTTATTTATTTATTATGTATATTTGGAAAACTGAAAAGAAGGTCTCCATACAAAATCGCTTTTTCTAATTTCACAATAACTCTGCAAACTGTCCAAAAAGAAATGGACCGGCGGATCAAAGCCTTTTATGTATAGCTGCAAGCAATTCATGGGAGAAAATCTATGTGAGCTATTTGAAATAGTGAGCGGCTCGCATTGTTCCAACGAAATTCGGTCGGGAGTCAATTGGACGTAAAGGTTTTCTTTGAAGATATACGGGACACCAGAAAATATACCTCTTTTCTCGATAATCAAGGACAAGACTTTGGAAGGTCGGTTTATTATGAAATGTGGACTTCTCATATCCACGATACAAAAGTTGTAATCGAAGATTGAACCATAAAACTCGTTATAGAATATAATAATGTTCTAATAAAAAATTAGACAAGAAAAACGAACTTAACCTACATTATCTAACCGTTGTCTATCTAAAGAGTCTGTATGATGGAAAATTAAGTAATAAAAATGGTCTTGAGTTTTTCGAATTAATATTTTCATACAAAGTTTGAACTGCTTCTAGTTAAAAATTCTACGAACATACCAATTGATACAGTCTTCTGAACATGAAGCAATCTTATTAATCAAAGTCAAAGCATTTATTTCAATTAATTCTTAATTAAGCATTTTAAAACATTAAAATATGCATTGTCCGTCCGCCTGTCTATCAGTGAAGCTAGACGCTCGTTCCAAAGAGTAGTTTCGAATGTTCTGCAGTACTGGCCATTTCAATTAAAAATAATTTTTCTTTGACTAAGAATTCTAATTTCAAATTAATTTTGTTTAATACTAAGAAGTAAGTAAATTAAGAGTTCTTTTCAAAGCACAGACAGACACGTGTAAACTAAAGCACTAGTCCAGGTCTAATACCTTGAAAAATATATGAAATATTTTTCTTTTTCGGTCGCGTATTCCCCAGAGGACTTGTGTCTCGACTTACAATTTTTAGATGAAGAAGAACTTTAGGCACGCCGCGCGGCTATGAACGAACGTGGCTGCGGACATCGGATAAAGTGTGAATTTTTCATGTGAGTTAGGTTGTACGATTTTGAGTCTTATTTATATTGAGTTTAAGAAAAAAGTTTGTTATCATGGCTTTGTTTTCAAAGAAATAATAATTTGTTATTTTGACGATTACAGAGAAAGAATCTTAAGTTAAACTAAAATATAATATTTACCATGATTCAGTTTGTTTGTTTGATAATATTGGTTGCTTGAGAAATCACTGAATTATCAGGAACTCATAAATTTAATTACATGGCATTTTAAACGATAAACATACATAAAATAATGGTCTCTTTATAGCTCAGAGAATAGGTATATTAATCCTTCGATTAATATAGATCCTAAGCATTTTATTACTAATGCAAACTCTGGTCTTGTTTATATTCAATAACAGTTATTATATAGTAGTAATATATCCACAAAATAGTCTTTGCTTAGTTTAACGACGTACTAAATTGCAGGGCGGCCATCTTGACCTTGAGGTCGATGACCTGCCGCCATCTTGTTAACAGCGCGCTATTTAATGGCGGCCCCGATAAGTGCACTTATTCACTATTACATGTGAATTTATTCGTTTTGAAATGTAATTTAATTGAACGTTTTACTTTGGATTGGTATTTTTCATTAATATCAGTTTGGCTGACAGTTGTGGATAGTAATGGTTGTACTGGAATAGAAGAGTTGATTTGATTACAATTGAATGGCAAATGGTATGTCATTTTAGTTTGTTGAATGATAAACGAAATTCATTTCTATAACCAGTAGCTGTAGCCAAATACCACTTAGCGCTTGTCTACATGTAGAATAGAAAACCAAATTATGTGGAATTGACGTAAATTTTGACACCTGTCCGTGTCATCCCCATACATTTAGTTTTCTACTCTCTCTGTAGACAAGCGCTAAAGTGGCGTTTGGCTAAAGGCACAGGTTTCAAAATAGCCGCTTTGTATGTCCAAATTATAGTTATATGTATTTACTAAGCTTGGTTTACTATACGTACTTTATAATTTTATTTTGCTAAAATCTTTGGTTACTTCTGTTCCAAAAAAAGAAGAAAACAAAAAATAATTTTCTTGTATTTTAATTAAAATGTGACAAAAAATTACAAAACATTTTTAAATACAAAGTTGCCTCAATATATCACGGCTGGTACTTCTTGGACGTCATATTTCATGTCTAATGACGTCATAAACGACGAGATAACACCTTTTTACGACTACCAACTTTAATTTATGTACCAAGTTTGTTATGAAAATTCATTTGATCTGTACTGGTGTATGTAACACTATGATAGTTTGTTTATATTTTGTAAATGGCCGATGAAATATTGTGTGTACATTTCGGGTAAGTGAACGTAAATTATCGAGAAACGATGTAATTACGGATGTACGGCAGGAAAATAACGAGTGATGCATGATACATTATGTTTTATTGCTCTTCCAGGTATTTATTCATGTTCTTTATTTGTTTGACTTATTTTCCGATTAATTGATAACTGGAATATGTTATTAAAATATTTATTTTGCAGAGCCAGATTAAGTATTGATTTTAATGCGTTAATTTTAATTTGGAGCCTTGTTGCAGAGTACCGTTTATTTGGGCATATTTTAAACATTCAGATCCACTTTTAATGATTATGTTATATACAACTCCCGATTAAAATTCAGAAAACAGACTCGACACAATCGGTTTACGATCGATATTAAATAACCGGTGTCAATTCAAGATCGATTTTCGACTTTACTTTTCATTGGTGACAAACCTAAATCGATTCAAAATTTTGGAATAAATTTGCTAAGAGCTGTAAAACTAAAACTTCTTACCCATAGTTAACAAAAGATAATCAAAAAGTCTTACCTGTAAGCCAAGTCCCATTGAAAGGCTTATAATGTTCTCCCAGGACATCATGTAGCGTAGGTCTTCGCCCCCGGACCCTGCCGCCGTCTCCAGCTGGCGTCAGCAACGCTATGCTGAAGACGATCAGTCCCAGCACCGCGGCTATCACCAGCAACGCTATGAGTATTCCACGCCAGTTCCTCTGTGTAGGTGTAGCTGCTGCCAACTCCTAGAAACAAGAGTATGGGTAAGAATTGTGATACTGCAATTGCCGGGCCAGAGGTCTCGGGTTGTTCGATTCCCGGGTCGGACAAAGTTATACCATTTTTTTTAATTCTCTGTTGTAGCACGGAGTCTGGAATTGAGCCTTATAAAATAAATGCTTCGTAAAAAGTGGATGTTACATTGTACAGTGGCAATAAGTGCCGTAATGTGCACCTACCCTTCGGGGATTGGGCTCGCTGCCATTGCAGCGGTAAGTCCCCTCTTTGAGGAGTGGCTTGAGAGACGCTACGGCGTCCTCACCTACCGCCTGACGCAGGTCCTCACCGGACATGGAAGTTTCGGGAGGTACCTGTGTCTGATGGGGCGGGAGGAAACGCCCGGGTGTCATCACTGCGAGGACCGCCCTGAGGACACGGTGGAACACACAGTGGGAGAATGCCCTGCGTGGGCTGAGCACTGCCGTGCCCTCAGGGAAGTGATCGGCGATGGCGACCTCTCGCGTCCGGGCCTAGTGCAGGCCATGATGCGGAGCGAGGGGGATTGGGATGCCATCTCCTCCTTTTGCGAAGCAGTCATGCTAGCTAAGGAGGAGGCGGGACGCGTGAGGCAGCGAAGCGCTGCCTCCTCGCAACCCAGCCATCGCGAAGGACACACCGGGCGTCGGGGATTGCGGGACGATCTCCGGCCACCGTAAGCGCGGGCCTGCGGACGGCGAGCATGGGTCCCCGTCCGACCAGAAACAGACCCGAGCGTACGGCGCGTCGCGTTCCGCGCGCGCCTCAAAGAGCCATCAGACCACCACAGATGGGGCCCAATAGGGCCGATGCCGATTCGGAGTCGTGGAGAACCTAACGGGTAACCGGGGCTCCGGCTCGACGTGCAGGAGAAGGAACGGGGTGGTTTTTAGTCAGTAAGAGTCTGACACTCCCTTCCGCCTCACCCAGGCGGGAGCAGTCATTCGATGATTTTCCCCCCTTAAAAAAAAAAAAACGGGGATAAAGGCGTGATATATAAATAGTATTCATTTACTGTACTTTCGTATGAATCAGACGTATTGATTAACTCATTAGAAAATTAAAACAAAATAATTACACTTGCAATATCGTGACCTAGATTAACAATTGCTCATTAATACTGGACAAAACGTGCGTCATCGTGTAAAGGTGTAAATCAACAATGTTCTGTAATTGACAAGTGAACACTTTGCATCATGGAAAACAGCCCTTTTGCCCAGAGTAACAGGGTTGTACGTTCTCCGCCTGGTACACCTGCTTCGACTTTACAACCACCGACCCCAGGCACCGATGCTCCTGAAACCGTCGCGACACCCGAGATCCAGAAATGGTTAACGACAATCGACCAGAGCCTTACTGACATTTGCAATATTGTCGGTGATGGCAAGATGAACTCGGAACAAAAGCTGCGAGTCAACGCCCTTTGTAGGAGAGTGAGTAACGGGACTTCACAGATGGTAGTACTTTACCAATCCCTCAAATCCAGGGCCCCACTTGCCCACCAAAGCGCTTGTAACCTTGAAAATCAATTAGACCTCTCCCTGCAGCTTAAAGACCTCCCACATAGAATTGCTGAAACTCCGAAGTCCGAACCCTACCAGAACAAATTCTTTCGCCGATATGGTAAAAAAAGGTGCGAATAATTTCATCCAGCCCTTAAAAGTAAGCTCTGTCGTAATTTATCCAAACGATAAAACGAAGACGAGTGACGAGACGAAACTATTAGTCCAAAAAATCATCCGCCCTGAAGAAATGAAACTACAAGTAAGGGGCCTTCACAAAACTATAAACGGCGGTGTCATCATCAGCACCGAGTCAAAAGGCGATATTGAGAAGTTGAGACAATCTCACAATCAGCTCAACTTACAAGTTCAGGTCTTACTGTCAATGAGCCGAAGAAAAGAAAGCCCAGAGTCGTCATCATAGGAGTGACTTCAGCTATGTCCGACAACGATGCTATAATATGCTTATACCAACAAAATCTGGCAGACAAATTAGAAAATTGCAGTCTTGACGCTTTCTTAAAGACAACTCAGTTAAGCCATAAATCAGGGAGGAGAGATGCTGAGACCTGCAATTATGTGGTCGAAGTAACTGCAGTCATTCGAAAAGCCCTAATATCTAAAGACCGAGTCTTTATAAATTGGTCATCATGCCCTGTTCGCGACTTCACTCTGGTGACCTTTCTTGTAATTTATAAGGTCTAAGCACTTTATTGTAATTTATACTAAAACAGCAAGTGTATGATCGTGGACTCTGACGTAGTTTATATATCTACCGATGTAAGTAATTTTTCGACTATAGTGATAAATAATATGCTTTTTTTGTTTAAGTTAAATCGTACCTATAATTTTAATTATTTGAGTATTGGGTACCTAATTATCTACCTACACCATATTGTCATGTTACTCTTAAGTTGTTTCACCTCTGCCTATCTCTTCCGGGAGTATCAGGCGCGAGGCTATGTAAACACATGTTTATGTATATTATATAGTCGTATTTTATTTTGTCAAAATTTTGTCATGTATTAATGCATGTAAGAGCGTATATAGAAATAAAATTATAATAATGTTAGACCTACTCTCGCCTGTGACACAGGATTATCCTAGTACAGGCACCTAACCATGTGAGATCTATTTTATTTACCTATGAAATATTTTTGTATATATGTGTCCATTTACATTTCTGAATAAAGATTTTTTTTTTTTTTATTTCTGTGAGGTACTGATGTCTAGAAGATTTACGATTGGTTTCATAGTTAAAATATTTGTTCACTAGCGGCCGGTCCCGGCTTCGCACGGGGGGACTTAAGATTTTTTACATAGTTTTACGTTTTATTTATATTTATTCTCAGTTTTTTTTTATTTAGGAAGTATTTACCTTTTGAAAATATTTTTCCGGGCTTCATTTACTTATTTCATTTATTTATGAACAATTCATCTATAGAGCATTTTTGTATAACTTTAACTATATGCTCAGCGCACGCCACGGAAGGCCTCAGAAACGATACTTTTCCCCCGTTTTTAAAATATTTTTGGTTACTGCTCCACAACTATAGGACCTAGCGTGATATTATATAGCCTATGTTACTTCTGAATAATGCAGCTTTCTAATGGTGAAAAAATTATTGCAATCGGTCCAGTAGTTTTTGAGTTTATTCATTACAAACATACAAAAATACAAATCATTCCTCTTTATAATATTAGTATAGAAGTATAGATAAAGAAAATTCTTTATAAACAATATTAAAAACCTTTCCCAGGAGAACAGGACACTAACAGATACATACATATCATATTGATGTTACATTAGTGTCACCTAATACACGTTTATCTGAAGAAAACTCCCTTAACTCGACGACAGCACCACCTACTGAGCCCAATTTGAATGACATAAAGATGATTCAACAACTTATTTCTTTATGTAAAGAAAGAAATAGTTATATCTTGTCTTAGCTTCATAAACACAATTACTAAGCGAATCAAGGGAAGTATTTCACAGAAACTACTCAAAGATAAGTCAGCAGATAGCAAATAATTCGTGGCAAGTTTTACTACAGCGAGGCGTAATAATTCTCAACGATGAGTGTCTAGGTTTATTTCCAAGTAATTACAATAATCATGAACAAAGGTACAACAAAGGGAATCTGCGGAACATTCGAGATCAGTGTTTCGGCTCGACTCACTGAATTTGGTTAGTAGATTGTAATAATTACATTGTATTTCTAGACTTTAGTAGGGAGTGCGTTGGTGGGAAGTAATTCGCTGTTTATAAAATGAATCTTTAGGTTAGTGTTGTTTATCAGACAGTGTGTTTGGGTAGTTTATAACACTAGAAGTCGTTGAATTCATAATGTGATTTTGGAAACGGCTGTCTACTTACTTTGCAATAACCTTGAATAGTTATTATGTTCTCACGTAATTATTTGACGAGGAACTCGACTAGTTTCAAGCCATGCTAGATGCTCATATTTATGAGCAGCCTGCGACGCGGCGACCGTGTAGCTGAGTAGCAGCATGACCTCAGCAAAGCCTCTAGCATGGCTTGAAACTAGTCGAGTTACTCGTCAAATATAGCTGAAATAATAATAATTATTTTTGTATGTCTCTCGAAAGTTACTATATAAACCTTGAATATGTGTAATTTTTTTTTATAGCATAAGTTAGTAAACGAGCAGACGGATCAACTGATGGTAAGCAATCGGCGCCGCCCATGGACACCTAGAACACTAAGGCGTTACAAGTGCTTTACCGGCCTTTCGGGAATTGGGAATTTGAGGATTGTGGAGGATTCGGGGATTCGGGAGACGGAGACTAGGGGTAATTGGGCCATCATAGGTAACAATGCATTCATTGAATGAAATTGGCAAAGAAACTTATAGCTACCAATTACGCTGATCTAAGTCTGTCTTTGCATCAAGCTCTCCCTTTCAGTTTGAGAGTGAGGTTTGCCATTTTTTTTATGAACATTAACAACTATAAAACCGATTAAAACAATTTTGAAAACAACTGAACTAAACTAAACCACGAACAACCGATCCGTGCGCCACTGGTGGCGCTAACGATAGCACGCCTGATTCAAATACACGCAACAAAGGGTCACAATACAACTTTTATAAAGCAGATTATGAATTGTTATACTCAATGTTGGGCTCAACGGACTGGAGCGAGATGTATGATAAGACTGATTTAGAAGATATTTTAGATATTTTTTATGATAGTATATTGGATGAAAGTGTCCCTCTAAAAAACAGTGTAGTAAATCAAAATATGTTAATCCCGTGTGGTATACGACCGAAATAATTAGTGGGTTAAAAACAAAAGCAGCACTTCACAAAAGGTTTAAACAAAACAATAGTAACAAAGATTATACAAATTATTCTAAATTCAGATCGCATATTAAGAAATTAATAAACACTGCTTACTTACAACACAAAAGTAAAATTCAATGTCAGTTTGCTAAGGACCCAAAGTCGGCTCCCTGTCCGACCAGAAACAGACCCGAGCGTACGGCGCGTCGCGTTCCGCGCGCGCCTCAAAGAGCCATCAGACCACCACAGATGGGGCCCAATAGGGCCGATGCCGATTCGGAGTCGCGGAGAACCTAACGGGTAACCGACGCTCCGGCTCGACGTGCAGGAGAAGGAACGGGGTGGTTTTTAGTCAGTAAGAGTCTGACACTCCCTTCCGCCTCACCCAGGCGGGAGCAGCCATTCGATGATTTTCCCCCCTTAAAAAAAAAAAAAGGACCCAAAGTCGTTTTGGCAGTTTATAAGATCGCAGCGAGGTGCAACGGCGAGACGACCAATTGTTAAAGATGGTAAATATCTATCGTATAGCGAATGCGCTCAGCAGTTTGCTGCCTTTTTTGAGTCTGTATATAGTATTGATCCGCCACGACTGGATCCACAAGAGGCTTCAGCGTCAGCGGCGGCGGAGACGGGGAACAATACAGATGTGGAGGTGGGGCGGCTTACTGTCAAAGACATACGCAATGCCCTTGAATGTTTAAAAGCCAAGCGATCAGCGAGTCCGGATGGTCTACCAGCTTTTCTTGTTAAAGACTGTAGTAGAGTACTAGCAGAACCATTGCGGTATATATTTAATACATGCCTGAGTTTAGCTACTTTTCCGACACGTTGGAAAATTACCAGAGTCATTCCAGTGCTTAAAGGTAAGGCATGTTCTAGCATTGAGGGGTATAGACCAGTGGCAGTGTTGTCATCCCCCGCTAAGGTGTTTGAGTCAGCTGTGCAGCGTAGCTTACAGGCACAGATACATGGACAGATCTCGGACTCACAACACGGATTTAGACCAGGTCGTAGCACGGCAACAAACCTCCTTGGCTTTATGACAAGGTTGGTGCCAGCGGTAGATGCTGGAGTGCAGGTTGACGCAGCTTATTTTGATTTTAGAAAAGCATTTGACACCGTCGATAATGACATCTTATTAAGGAAACTAGAGGTAGTTGAGATTGGGTGCAAGCCACAGTTAGTTCGGTTTTTTTCCAGTTACATGAAGGATAGGCAGCAGTTTGTCGACTACAATGGTTGGGAATCGGATCCCTATTACACTAGATCGGGAGTAAGCCAGGGCAGTAATTTGGGGCCTCTCGAATTTTTTATTATGATAAATGATTTACTACAGGTCGTCAAACATAGCTCTTGTTTATTATTTGCAGATGACTTAAAGTTGCTGCTAGAAATTACCAATAAAACAGACTGCAAATGCTTACAGGATGACATTGATAGAATAGTTCAATGGAGTCATGAAAACAAGCTGTATTTTAACGAGTCAAAATGTTCTACGATAAGTTTCACTCGCGCGCGTTCACCTCTTCTACATGAATACAGGCTTGAAAATACACCTCTACAACGAGTCACACAGGTGCGTGATTTGGGAGTTTACATGACCCCGGAGTTGTTGTTCCGTGAGCACATAATGAAAATTTGTAAGAAGGCGTATAGAAATCTAGGATTTTTATTGAGACAAACGCGAGATTTCACTAACATCTCTACAATTCGGGCCCTTTATGACGCATTAGTGAGAAGTCACTTGGAGCACAGCGCAATGATATGGGCGCCTCATGAAAATAAGTACTCTCTGATGTTAGAACGAGTTCAGAACAAATTCACTCGTCACTTGTATTGGAAGCTGTATGGAGTGTACCCGTTGTATCCGTTAATGTATCCCTCGTTATTTGTGCTGGGTATGGTCGGGTACAATCAATTGAAGGTGCGTCGAGAGTTTACTCTTACCACCTATTTGGTGAAATTGATTCGGGGATTGGAACATAACCCAGATGTTCTTCAAAGAATCAGTTTGTGGGTACCTGACAATTATGTAAGGAGGCGGCGGCGTCCGCCTCTGTTGGCGGTGCCGGTGGCTAGGACGAACTTACTGGCGAAAGCCGCGGTTACGCAAGCTATCCGTAATATGAATGTTGTGCACGAGCAAATAGATGTTTTTACCTGTCAGCCGAGTGAATTCACAAAGATTCTGTTATATAATTTATGTTATAGATAGGCAATAATAATGCTATTTATTTGTCTTTATTTTATTAAGTTTAATACAGGGTTTGTGTTTCTCTTTATCTCTGTAATAGTTTGGATTACTTTATTAGTTAGTAAAGTCTAATATGATGTAAGTAGTCGCTAGATTTTATAATACCTTGTTATCGCATTGGGTCCTAAACCTGTAATGTTAACTTGTGTGTGTAATAAATAAATAAATAAATAAATAAATAAATAAATAAACAATGGTTTTTATCCTAACGCAAACCCCTTAAACCAACCAATCAGCGGCCGACCTCAACGCACCGCATTGGACGTTTATCTGACACTGGTCGCTAATTGGTCAGTCTGGAGTGACGCGTGACGGGAATGGTCACTGCGTCACGGCTGGAGTCACTCGTAATGTGTCAATTAGTCGCTAATAGTGCGGGCTACTAGTGTGGACGCCGCTTTATGTTGAAGTGGTCGTTATGTGAGTGGCAGTTTCTAAGTGCTTGAAAGGATGGAAAGGTAAAGCAGTAAAAGGTAAGCAGGAATGTCGGTATATGTCTATTGAGTTTTATTAAGTACGATTCAATCTTAATGTAAATAAATTAGCAACCAAATTTGACATTTACTATTACGGCGTGAGATTATCGTGCACAAATATACATACATATAAATAAATAAACAGATAAATCTTTATATACATAGGTCAAATTGAGAATCTCCTTATTTCTTTTTGAAGTAGGTTAAACAACAGTTACGTTTTACTAGGTACTCGCACTCATTCAGTCAATTAGTGCTAGCTACACACAGTACACATAAATTATAGTAACAATTCCATTCACTGCACATCAATGATAACCCGATTGGGGCGATCCAACAGCTTAGGATCCACGCGGCATCTGTTAAACGCTTAGACGGAGGCTAATCGGATCTATGCAGCCTGCCTGTCTAGTCAGCCAGTATGGTCTCTGCATACTGGATTTATAGTCTGGGGTCTATGGGACAGTTTTATGAGTTGGAGACAGATTTTGAGTAACTATAAAGATTTTTCTTACGTTTTATAATAGTATAGATACTAGTAGTCAGAGCTGATAGTGTAGACAAAGGACGTTGACACAGTCTATTGAAACAACGACTGTGGCACCTGGCTGCTATACCTCTAAATAGACTTACAAGCAGAACATACACACATTGACACGAACGACATCTGTCATTTTCTTAAGTCTGGTAACGTGGTAACACGCACACATGAACAACCCACTGACATTTTGGTGCTTCAATCATTTGGAAATGACATTATGTCCGCTTTTTTTCAACACCTTTCGTGTAGACCCTTTAAGTTTCGTAAAAGGTTGTAATAATTGGATTATTTGGAAATTTTTGAAGCAGAAATGATAAACCACGTGTTGCTCTGTACATCAAAGATTTTTACATAAAATATAACCTATTTAGGTACACTAATAATGTAGTAACAAAATAATAATGATCATCTCACCTGTAAATCAAAGAAACGACGATTAAAACCTATTATTTTTATTCCAAATCCCTTTTTTATCAATTTTAACTTTCCTTAAGATATTCAATTATCACGTTTCTGGTTTTGACAGTTCTAAATCCATAGATTCTAAATGTTATCTGGTAACATAAAAAAAGTTTAATTGAATAGATCTAATGTGAACAATAATTATTAAATGAAATATAATTTCTTTACACGATTTTAAAGTATAGAAAACCACCGACCATAACGTGTAGTTCAAAGAAGTTTATTCAAAGAACAAATAAGTTTGGCAAACTTGTCTCTATTAATTATGACACATTTCTTCAAGAAAATTTTATTTTTTAAGTTACATTTGTTGAATTGTATTCCTTATGCGTACTGCTAAGGAGTGGAATTCTTTGCATATATTTCCTGAAGGGTATAACCTGGGTGTCTTCAAGGCCCGAGTGAATAGGTTGCTTATGGGATGACGTGCTCCATCGTAGACCGCATCATCGCTTACCGGGCGAGATAGTGGTCAAACGTGTCGGCCCTTCAAATATAAAAAAAATAGATTAACGCACTCTTGATCTGTGTATTGGAAACAGGTCCTTACTTCATGTACTCTATTCTACTCTGATAATGATAATTGCCTACAGTTTCCTCGAGTGTGTCCTGGACCGCAACGTGACGCAGTTTAGCTGAGTGTCACGTCACGCTCAACTCGATAATGACTGTAGTTCTCCTGTAGTTCCGGATAGCTAACCATGCTGTGTCTTATTTCAAGTTGAGTAGAACTTCGGTGAGTGGTGTAGTCAGTTATAGAATTAGTCTTTGTTATCCATATTTATTTGTGTGATTTGTTAAATATTTTTTTATTTATTTATTTATTAACTCTGTAATGCAAACAAAATTAGGTACATAAGGCGGAGTTAATGCCATATGGTATTTTCTCCCAGACAATCTTTGGGTTAAATGTAAAATCAGCAATAGGCTTGTGTAATATGCAATAAAAAAACAAAATAAATAACTTATAGTAATAATACATACTGTATAACATACTGTATAAAAATATATTTCAATAAAGAACTAAATATCAAGACAAGAACTTTGCACTACGCACTGAACAAAGCTTAAACTTATACAAAATCGAAGAAAGCAAAACGGAACCTTAGAATTCATACACAAACATTAACTAACAAAAAATTTAAAGAAAAATGAATCGAAAAGTAAACAAACAAACATAACGACGAGTCATACAATATATCTATGGACCACCTTGCTATGAATATAGGGAGCTCTAATATAAAACTCCTTTCAAAGAGCCACGTTCAAAATGAGGTTGCTGAACGGATCGCGAACTCATTCAATGAACTTTTATATTTGAATGAACTGTTTTGAATGAGAAAGAGCTCGGATAAATAACGGCCAGAGGATTTACCGCTATTTTGGTTGAGACACGGTTATGAATAGGTTATACTTACGTCATCGAGGTGATGACGTCATCGTAAGTAACAACATTCCGAAAGGGTTAGGCTAGGCATCGTTTACACCGGTGGCGGCATAGGCCGCCACCGAAAGTGAGTGTGCTCAACGTATGAGATAGCGTATGGTGTGAACGAGATGTCAAATAATTATATGAAAAAGCAATAAAATATGTAACGCGCGCTCCCAGTCAGTGGCCGACAAAACGTTTATTTATTTATTATTTATGTACACACATACAACACAAAGGACAATACATATATAAAAACAGAGGACATTAGTCTCACATATTCTAACTGGAATTCCTTCCGTTTGGAATATGTACGTTAGGTGTGAACGATGCCTTAGGTGGGGGAAAGTGTAGATCCTCGTTTAATATTGTTTTGGTTTTAAAGAAACGCCGTCTTTGAACCGAAAGATTGAAGTGAATGAATGACGAATGAAGTACGAATGAAGGATTGAACAGTAAAGTTTAGGACTTCATCCAGCATAACGTAAAATATTCAATTTACTACAACATTTATTATTTAGACAACAAAACCAGTCACATAAAATTCCAATATACATACAACTTTGTCCCGCGGCAAACAACTTGGCTTAAGGAATACTTTCGATGTATAAAGTAAAAACAAAGAAATAAAGATGTCATTTTTAGTTCTTGTAACTATTCAGACTCATAGCACCCGACGAGAATTACATAGCGTCATATTTTGATGTTGTACTATGAGTCCGTATGCGCTTTCGAAGTTAGCTCATTGCTATGGTTCACCAGTTATTTTTGATTTTAAACATTTTATTCCTTTGTGAACCTAGGTACCTATTGTATTACCAAGACAGAACCATTTTACTTCGGCACGAAAACGAAATAGATTTAACGGTGTATATAAGTTTTTGCAATTTGAAGATAGGCTTACCCACAACTACTGTGGGCTTGCATATGGAGGGATAAATGAATAATATTTATTTTCCATTTCATTATACATACTCATGTACCAACCCTTTTACGCAAATACCTTTTAAATAAACAAATTAAATTACTCATTCACCGTCCGCCATTATCAATCAACTTACGGAACGGAACGACACGGAATCAATCTGAATCAATCAATCATTCATTTATTGCGGCAATAAAACCGTTCAATTATACTCATTGTCGATTGATCAATCTCATCAATCACCCACTCATTTACGCGTGAAGTGAGTGTTGATTATTGTGAAAAATGAGTTGATGTTTACATTTTTAGTAGGAATGTCAATATTTAAGAATGATGTGTTTATTAGCATCGCTATACATAATATGGTGTGTCCTAAAAACGATTGCGTATTTCGTCGTGTGAGTGAGGTTAACCGGAGGCCCAATTACCCTCCCCTTCCCCAATCTCCCCAATCCCCAACTATCCTCAAACTCGTAATCCTCAAAAATCCGGTAACGCACTTGTAACACCTTTGGTGTTCCCGGTGTCCATGGGCGGCGCCGATTGCTTACCATCAGGTGATCCGTCTGCTCGTTTACCGTCTTATGCCATAAAAAAATTATATTGAATAAGAAAAACAGAAAATGTGTATGTATTCAGGTCAGTTTGCTGTTGTTGACAAAAGTTTGTTCGATTTGGGTTGTGCGGGTTGTGCCTTATCTTGGCAAAAGGCCCGCGCAATACATTGAGAAGGTAGAATGTATGGTAATAACTGAAAAGAGAGTACCTACTGATGCAGAGTGCATCAGTAGGTACTCTCTTTCTCAACTATTGTTCGGAGGAATTAAAGTCATTTTCATATTATGCTTTATGAAGGACTTGAAGCGAGACTTTAGAGCAACTGTTTTACACTATATAAATTGAGTGTTAATAAAGGAATAGGCTATCATAAGCTTACTAGAACGAATTAACTCCCTGCCGAGGTTTTCCAAGTAGGCTATAAAATGGGGTAACTACTTCAAGAAGGGAGTAAATAGGTTTTTTAAGCGTCGGCAACGCGCATGTAATGCTCTAAGTGTTGCAAGCCTTCATAGGCCTCGGTAACGACTTACCATCAGGTGGGCCGTGTGCATTTTTGCCACCGTTGTGATATAAATAAGGGCTCGTACACAATATAGCGATGCGACGTTGTATCGCAAAAATGTGCGGGCTCTCTCTACGCATCGCAAGAACTTGCAAAATGATTCGCATCGCGCATCAGAATCTTATCTTCCCAAAATCTTCTTTGTTTTCCCTCTATCTCCTTAGCAATAACAGAAGTACACACTTCTTTTTGCGGTCCATGCCATCACCTAGTTTTCAATATAAAATAAAATACGTCGCACGAAATCGCATCGCAGCAATTCGCATCGCATCGCATCTCAGTTTTGTGTACGAACCCTAAATAAGCTTCACTATATTTCTTTTCTATATCTACTATTCTATGTTCGTTGCTATTGACTTTTATAAAACAGAGTTATCGAAGCGGCTCGATATACCTCTAATATAAATCGCCATAAATCTGTGCCTCAGCTCTCTCACCACGGGGTGCGAGTGAGAGCGATTAGCATCGTTTGTACCCGTCAGGTACCGACTACTCATCAAGCTGTACAAAACCAGTATATCATGGTCTCGCTTTGTATAATCTTTCCGCACGTGCAAAGGTCAGGTTATACTGGTTTTATGTAGGTTGATGTAGACCCGTCAGTTACAGATGCTCGCAGTCTCGAGCCAATGTTACAAAAAGCCATGGTTTAGGTACTATAGAATCATGGCGTTTATGGTGACTACGGCGGTTAATTTATGGTTGAGTGGGAAATAATTAATCAAGTCTCATTTTACGGTCGGAACCGTTTGTATATTTATATTTTTAAAGAAGAGCGTGTTGAAGAATGAACCTGATTTAAAGGTAATTTATAAAATAACCGTTTTTATAAGTAGTTAATAAACCGACTACCTCGTTGGCCGAGTGGTCTATAGTGCGACTGCCGGGCAAGGGGCCTTAGGTTCGATACGCGGGGCTGTCAAAGTATTATTGGGTTTTTAAAAAAATCACCGTAGTAACACGGAGTCTGGAATTGTGCCCGGTATATGGCAATAGGCTCACTCCCATTTACATGGGACTCAAAGTCAAAGTCAAAGCATTTATTTCAATTAAACCATAGTTTGGTACTTTTGAAACGTCAACAAATACAAAATAAATAATAGTCTGTCAGTCAGTCCGTCAGTGAAGCTAGGTGAAGCTAGGTGCTCATTCCAAAACGTAGATTCGAATGGAGAAGAACGAGCAAGAAACTCCATTCGTTACTCTTTTAAAAAAGTATGTTCTACAATGTCTCTGATACATATTTCAATACTGTACGCATATGTAAGAACAATGCAAAGACACGCTTGACGCATTATACTAATAACTTACTAAAATAAAAAAAATAAAAACTGACAATCCATAGAAATAGTGCTTCTATACAAGAAAAAGGAAACTCTTTGTTTCAATAAAGAAAGAAATGCTCGATGCCATAAGGAAACTAGATTGTCTACATTAGAGGTAGAATTAAAGTATTAAATTATATATTATATTACCTACTATTGGAATTTAACTACTGACTACATTTGAGTACTGTCCAGTGGAGCCGAACCAACTTGCTGCCAAGCATTCTTATCTTCAAGATATTCTGTCAGTGTGTAGTAAGCTTGATTACATAATTCGCGCTTAATATATTATGTTTTAAATTTACTTTCATTGAGATCTAGTATGCTATTTGGTATTTTATTATAGCATTTAATACCTAACTCCATAAAGGATTTCTGTATTTTGGACAGTCTGAATTGCGGTATAGCTAACTTATTTTTGCCTCTAGTATTAAAATTGTGTCTATCGCTTCTTTTTTCAAACAATTGCCTATTTTTCCTTACATACATTATATTTTCATATATATATTGACAGGGCACCGTTAAAATATTTATCGTTTTAAACAATTCTCTCAACGATTCGCAACGGTGTAAGTTATATATTGCTCGGATAGCCCGCTTTTGCAGAATAAATATTGATTCTATTTCTGCAGCTCGACCCCACAACAAAATGCCGTACGACATAATGCTGTGGAAATAACTAAAATAGACAAGCCTAGCTGTATCTACGTCCGTGAGCTGTCTAATCTGTCTAACTGCAAAAGCAGCTGAGCTCAATCTCCCCGAAAGCGCCTTTATATGCGGACCCCATTGTAGCCTATTGTCTAACGTAATGCTTAAAAATACTGTCTCGTCGACAAATTCTAACTTTTGACCGTTCAAAACAATATCACAATCGTTACTACGCACGTTTGGTAAACTGAATTTAATACATTTTGTTTTTTTTTCATTAAGTGCTAGATTATTAATGGTAAACCAATTATGCACTTGACTCATAACATAAATAGTGGGTGTTACATTGCATAATACGGACCTTTGCCTACTCCTTTGGGGATAAAAGGCGTGATGTTATGTTGATATGTTAAGTATAAACATATTGTTATACATTATACATTATTAGCACACTTTTATAATACAAAAGAACACATTTAGTTACATTGCTACTCACATGAAACACTAATTTACCATAGTTTCAATAAAGTAACTACTTAATAATGAGCGACTCTATTTTCATCATTTCAGAAATGAGAAATAATTTATTTGCCAAACATGTAGGTCACAATATGTTGTTATCTAACTTATGGGCAGTTCCGGTACATTTTGCCTCACAGCATGCAAAAGTATTGAATTCATTGAATACATTGTCTGAGTTGCTAGTTGCTACGTTTACATCTAGAGGTAGTTAACATTTACGTTTTTATCATTCTCTCTCATTTTTTTAAATTTAGCTGACCATTGATGTTGAGTTTGCAATAAGTAAAATTGTAGGTATTAGTTAAGATCTAAATATAAAGGTTTATTGTAAACTTGTTTGTGGTTCCAATTAATACATTGTGACGCCATGGGGTCAAGGTATGGGCCACGCTAGCGGAGGATTTACCTTCAACAGTTTTCTGTCGGCAGTCAAAACCTTAAAAAAATAATTCTCCAACAACCCAGTACCTTCATCAATTTCTTCAACCACCGACCTTTATATCGTACACCCCAAATAAAGCCTGTAAACAGTTAATGAACTGTGAATATTATAGCGACGTAACTTGTCAACTATGTGACAAACAGTTGAAGGCATAGTAAACTTTGTCGATATGTTGGTGAAAGGGGAGCGGTGTCACGTTGTCATATCTTGATTGACGGTACTATGTGACGTGGAGGGTGTTGGAAAGAAAACTTCGGTTTTGGAAGCGGACTAGTGTTTATTTTGGAAATGATTGGGATGTGTGTCTGTTTTGGGGTCCACAACAACATAAGATCACGCCTTTCTTCATTGAAGGGGTAGGCAGAGGTGCACCTTAGTGGCATTAAGTGCCATGATGTGCACATTATGTAGTGAAAAGTGGGTGTTGTGTAACACCCACTTTTCACTATTTTATGTTATGGGACTCATAATAAGGGTTAAGCCTATTGCCATATACCAGGCACAATTCCAGGCTCCGTGCTATCATTGAGATTTTTTTTAAAACCCAGTATTACTTTGGCCGTCCCGGGAATCGAATCTGAGACTCCTGTGTTTTGGGGTTTTGTCTGTTACGCGAAAAAAGAATTACAAAGAAGCGTGTTGTCTTCCACTCTTCATTTGTGATGTCACGATCTCCATCGTCAAATACTAGTATAATTATGACTCCAGGGTATATCATAAACACAATTTCATGTCTTATATAGGCCTGTCTAATATAATCGAGCACAATCATCTGCAATCCTTCTTATATATGCTAAGTAAGTAAGTATTCTTTATGCTAAGTAAGCTAAGCTAAGTTGGGTAGCATTTGAGTATAAAAATCCGTGATCGACTTCAAGAAGTAAGACGTTTTTATCAACTTTAAAATTTACAACCGCTTAAACTAATGTCAAATTGACACTAGTTTTTATAATAACTATCGTGAAACATATTAAATTAACTAAAAATCGCAGGTTACTCACGTGAATATACTGAGAAACCTCTACTACTTTCGAACCACAGAGGGGTTCTTCTTTATGAGCAGCGGTCGCGGCGATGTCATAGTAGTAGGCTGCGCGGCATTGCGTGAGTAACCCGCGATTTTTAGTTAAATTTACACTTCTACCTACACTTAACATTGGCCCACTAAAGAAAACTTAATCACTTACTTAGCTGTCACATAACCGACAGACCAAAGTAATCACAACCAATATGAGTGTATGATGATAATAATAATAACTGAACCAATTTCATCTCATCTAGATATTATAAATACGTGAGGGATGGGGGCTCCTATTATTAGAGCGACCTCCCTCCCTCGTGACCGGCGGATCGATAGCTGCGTGGATTTAAAATAAATACTGCTTTGATTCTGGACGAGGGTACATCAGACTATGATATAGGCATAGGGAAATTGTTATGGAGAAGGTAAGTTTAATAGTACCTAGTTGTTTTCAGGCGTGCTCTCACCATTAGGCGAGATAGCGGCCAAAGGTTGACCCATTTCCATTTTTAAAAAGATGATCCTTATTAATGAGTTCTCAGCTTCAAAATTGCGACCAGTCATCAAGAGAAGGGTATTCTCAAAAATATTGATGACTCAACTATGATCCCCAATCTAAGTGCAGGGATAACAGTAAATCCCGTTTAGGATGGAGATCTTTTTCAGCCATGTCCTGATTATGCATACTTATTCAGATTGCTCTATTAAAAAGATACGTAACACTAGTTAAGCAATCGATGGACATGCGCCGCACCCATGATTGCTGACCAAGTTCCGGACGATCAGCATTTGTAGCCAAAAGTGCATATTTAGCAATAAGTTAGAATTAGACATTACTTATTATTATAATCAGTCTTGTAGAACCATTGTAACAATAAACATTAAAATTAAATTCTTTTTAATTAATTTCTCGATCGCCGTAACTTAACTGGCGCAGTCGGTAGGATCGCGACACTCGAGCTAGAATATAACTCTCCTAATAGAGTGAACGATATTCATCGTTATCTTCGCGATCCGAACTATACGAATCTACGAGCGACGAGATCCTGTGGGAGTTCCGGAGTATTGGGAGTCCTGCTGTTCTACAAGGCCCGACTGGAGATGCAGAGGTTTCTAGGGTGAGTACAAATCGTTCACCCAGCTCCTGTGCTATATTTCCTGTCGTATAATATTACATGTATGTACGCATATCGTGTTACTGTGATTGTCTCTGTGCTATAATCGCGATAGACTTTCATTTGTATTAGTAATTAACATTTTAGTGTATTATTACAATTTTAGCGTTATCATCACGCTATATTGATATTGAGGTATAGGCAGTAGCGTAACTCAGACACGTATAAATAAAAATAATGGCGATGGAAGCCGCAGACGTTGCCAACTTAAAATTCGTCAGGGATCTTATGCCCAAGTATGACGGTAACCCTAAGACCCTTAATTATTTCATACGCGAGATAGAAGGTATTATTGGATTACTTGACGAGAATGCTAGAAAGAACCCGGCGTTTATTTGTCTCATCAAGAGTAGGCTGAGCGGTACCGCGATTGATGCCGTTGCGTATGAAGAGTCTCTCGACACCTGGCAGGCTATAAAAAACGCGTTAAACTGTCAAATACCAAGCGGTCACCGGTGACCGCAACCTATTGTTCTATAATTGTGTCTGCAAAACCGGTACTCGACGAGTTAATACGTAGACTAGGCGAACCACGAAACGAAATCCAAGTAATGCAGGAACTCACGCGTGTGCGCCGCAATAAAAGCGAAGATTCAGAGACATTTGGCAAACGCTTGAGAGATATTCTAGACACGCTACAATCGGTGGGTAAGCACAGTGATAAATCGTATTACGAAAGCATGGTGATAGACCAATACACCAATAACTTAGATTTTCATGTGTCCGTTGGCGTTCGTATAACTAAACCTACAACTTTAGAAGAAGCCATAGTCAGTGCTAGGCAAGAGGAAGCGAGATTAGCCTATAATAAATTCAATAATAACTTAAGCTCTCTTCAAATGCAAGTCAAACCAAAAGAAACACCTAGGATGAATCTGCCTACAAATCAACTTAGTCATCCTTTTAGGTTCAACACACCCCAGTATAGGCTCCCCGATTCTAGCACAACACAACGTAATAATAATAGCTCTCCTGAGCAGAGACAACAGTGGGTCCAGTCCATGGTCCCATGGAAAAACAAGGCTCCATCAGGTAATGTGACACCTAGGACTTCTGGTAATTTTAGGAGTTCAGGAAATTTTAGACAGCAGCAAAACCTACCACACCCACAGGTGGAACCTACACAGAAGGTATCCGATGTCACAATGCGGTCTGTAGACAAGCCCGTTAAGCCCAATCTTACGCAAGATTTTTTTATACTACAAATGAGGACCATACCGAGACCAACTACGACCCCTACTACGAACAAGGTGAGTGCTATAATACACAATATTCGGAACATGAGTACTCAGAGGTACCTATGGGACAATCAAACTACCAGGATTTTCCCGAGACCATAGGGCAGGAGGACCACAGTTAATTTATACGGTTCAGTTAAACAATTATGGTAAAGGGCGTCTCCCGTATATAGACCTCCCAGAATATAAAGGTAAATTTTTATTAGACACTGGTGCAACTCATAGCATGATATCACCTAATGCCTTAAAAGATACAATCTTTGAATACTGCGTAGAATATGAACCATTTATAGTAAGAACCGCACATGCCAGTACCCAACATGAACATGTAGCTTATTTACCTTTACCGCCCCAATTTAATACGGACAATTTTCATAAGTTTTTAGTATTCGATTTCGATCCAAAATTTATAGGAATTATAGGCATGGATCTTTTCCAGGAATTAGGATGCACCATTGACCTAAAAAACAAAATTTTAAGAACTTCTAATAGTGAAATACCGATCTATACCAATTATCCCGTGAAAACACTTAGCATTGAACCTCGATGTGAAAAGCTTATTACCGTCAAAACCAACTACATAGATGGGCAGTACCTTTGTAACGAATTCTGTTGGCGCAAAGATTTGAAATCACCAACTGCCGTAGTCACAGTCAAGAATGGCACCTTTCAAACATCGATACTTAATTATAGTGAAGATAAACTGCTTATAAGCAACAACCGACATATATCTCTAGATCCTCTACCACAACAGTTATTAGAAAATAGTAATTTAGAGATTAATAATTTTAACAATTTTGATATTCAGGAAAACATTGACCAAGAACTTAAAGAAAACTTAAAAAAAATACGCACTGACCACATGAACGAAGAGGAAAGGAGAGAGATTACTAAAATATGTTACAATTATAGGGAAATATTCCATTCAGAAAACATCCCGCTTTCTTTCACTCACACTGTTAAGCATGAACTTCGACTGACTGACGACACTCCAATCTTTGTTAGGAGCTACAGACAGGCCCCTAAACAACGTAAAGAAATTCAAAATCAAGTGAACAACCTTTTAAAACAAGGAATCATTAGAGAAAGCATTTCCCCGTGGTCGTGCCCAGTACACATTGTCCCTAAGAAACCCGATGCTTCAGGAAAGGTTAAATGGAGGTTAGTTATAGATTACAGACGACTCAATGACAGAATCATAGAAGACAAATACCCGTTACCAAACATACATGACATACTAGATAGATTAGGAAGAGCACAATACTTTACGACCTTGGACCTCGCAAGTGGCTACCACCAATTAGAAATGCACCCCAATGACATAGAGAAAACGGCATTTACAACAGAAAGAGGACATTACGAATTTTTACGAATGCCCTTTGGTTTAAAAAATGCCCCTAGCACTTTTCAACGCCTTATGGACCATATCTTACGTGGCCTTGATAATGTTTTTACATATTTAGACGACGTCATAATAGTGTCTACGTCATTACAGGAGCACATAGAAAAACTCAAACAAGTTTTTGAGCGCTTCAAAATACACAATCTTAAAATACAGTTAGATAAATCGGAATTTTTACAAAAGCAAGTTAACTTTTTAGGCCATGAACTCACTGACGAGGGACTGAAACCTAATAAAGACAAAATTAAAGCCGTTCTCAATTTCCCTATACCGCGTACACAGAAGGACATTAAATCATTCCTAGGCTTAGCTGGATATTATAGAAAGTTTATAAAAGACTTCGCTAAGTTAACTAGGCCACTTACAGTTTGTTTAAAAAAGAACGCTAAAGTAGTGCACACCAAGGAATTCTTAGAAGCAGTAGACAAATGTAAGCAAATTTTGACAAATGCCCCAATCTTACAATACCCAGACTTCGACCAGCCTTTCATACTGACTACGGATGCCTCAGATATAGCAGTAGGAGCAGTTTTATCCCAGGGAAGCGTTGGATCAGATAAACCAGTTGCTTATGCGTCTAGGACCCTGTCAGATACTGAAACTCGATATTCAACGATAGAGAAAGAGTTACTAGCCATAGTGTGGGCAATCAAATATTTCAGACCATATTTATATGGTCGCAAATTCACTATTTATACCGACCATAGACCTTTAATGTGGCTGATGTCACTAAAAGACCCCAATTCGAAACTAGTACGTTGGAGACTAAAACTCTCAGAATACGACTATGAGGTGATATATAAAAAGGGTAGACAGAACACTAATGCTGACGCATTATCAAGAGCTCGAATCTATCACAACAGCATTAATTCACTTGCTGTAAATTTTGACGATATCGATGACGATGACATGATTAACAGAATATTCGATAATGCTCGTAGGGAAGCGGAGGCACAAAATAGGGCGACAGAAAATACTAGTGACAATCAACAACAAACTGACACTCAGGCACAAACTAACGTTCAACAGCAATCCGACATGCAATCGACGACAGACTTAACCGAGAGTGAACAAAGGAGTGAGATGACAGGTGACCCGGAACAATTTGTATCCACTAACCATACCCAACCAGAAAACGACAATAATGGTATCCCTATACTATCTGACGCGATTGACAGGCAGTTAAAACAATTCCACATAAGGTCGACTCCAGGTTCAGAATATAGAGTAGAAAATAGGTCTACTAATGCTAGAATTGTAATAAAGGACGTATTTATCCCCGTTAACAACACTGAGCCTGAAATCATTAAATTCCTTAAAGAACACACTATTGCTGGCCGTATTTTTCACTGCTACTTCTATGATGAACATCTATACTTAGACTTCTCTAGAGTTTATACTACTATTTTTAATGACAGAGGCCCTAAGTTAATAAGATGTAGCAATCGCGTTACGTTAGTCGAAAATAAGACAGAACAACAAGAACACATAAAAAAGACACACAAAGGCAAAACTATGCATAGAGGTATCCAGGAAACCCATAAACAACTTCACAGAAATTATCATTGGCCTAATATGCTACTTTCTATTCAAAGGTATATAAATCAATGTGAAGTTTGCCTAAAGTCGAAATATGAAAGAAATCCCTTAAGACCACCACTGAGTTTAACTCATACCCCCACTAAACCCCTTGAACACTTGTTTATGGACCTTTATTCCACTGGAGGAGCTACATTCTTGACCGTAATTGACAATTTTTCGAAATTTGCTCAAGCTTTACCTTTAAATGCTGCAAGTAGTGTCCATATTGCTGAAGCATTAATACAAGCATTTTCAATAATAGGTCTGCCACTAAAAATAACAACCGATTCTGATAGTAAATTTGACAATGATGTTATAAAGGAAATATGTGCGTCACATGATATTAACATTCACTTTACAACACCATCAACCCTAACTCAAATTCGCCAATAGAGCGTTTTCATTCAACTATCGGTGAAATCATAAGAATACAGAGGATGACAAATAAGGAAGACCCAATCCAACTAATCATGAATTACGCAATCATCGCTTATAATAATTCCATTCATTCCGTAACAGGCTATACACCGAGAGAATTATTATTTGGCCATACAGCTTCCAGAAATCCCTTAGAGTTATTTTATCCCAAGGAATTTTATCAGGATTACGTTCTTAAACATCGTAAGAACGCAGAGGCAGTCCAGGAGTGTGTAGCGGCACACATGGCCAAAAATAAGGAACAGGTAATAGCAAAACGTAACCAGGCAGCAGAGGAGATCACCTTTAAGGTAGGTGAGATGGTTTACAAACAGGTGGCGAAGACGGCACGAAACGACAAAACAAAACCGGTTTTCAAAGGCCCATATAAGATAATCCATCTACACCCAAACAACATTGCAGAAATAGTAGGAAGTCATCCAAATTCCAAATCAATTAGAGTACACTACAAACTTTTATGTAGACCCCATCTTGTTCCAGGACCTTCATCGCGGGAGCCTGCGTCCTCCACGCAGCAGCCAACATGATCCTTAGTCCTGTCAATAACGATAACGGCATACTATTGCTTAAACAAGGACAAGTACTTAAACAGGTTGATACTTTTAGTTTGGCTTGCCTCTATAACATTTCCCACTTACACGAAATTACAATGAAAACTATATCATTGTACGTTAGCGTTAAAGCTGCCGAAACTAGGACCTTAGGAGATAATGACCATTATAAGACCTATAAGGATCAGATAGATTTTAGTTTAAATTTAATAAGTAAGAAAATTATGTTTATTGCACCACATACTAGAATTAGGCGAGGTATAATAAATGGCTTAGGATCAGTCATCAAATCAATAACAGGAAACTTAGATTACGAAGATGCATTGAAGTTTGAAAATGAAATTAAAAATTTACGTAATTCAGTTAGCAAAATTCAAACGTCACAAAAACGAAATATGTTTGTAGCGGAAAACACTATCGGAGAATTTAGTAAACAAATACAAGTAATAGACGAGAATCAAAAGAAATTAGCCAACTTTTTAAGAAATACCTCTATTAGTAATAACTTAATAATTAATCGCATGCACTTTTTAGACTTATATATTCAAATAGATTTTAGTTTAGAGCTCTTATTAGACAAACTTACTATCCTAGAAGATGCAATGACATTTGCACAATTAGGCGTAATGCACCCCAGTATAATAGATTCATATAGTTTACTAAATGAAATTACCAACATACAAAAGCTAATCCAGTTTAAAGCAGTAAATAGCATAAACATAAAATACATACATAGCATAGAAAAGTCTATTACTGTAAAAGCATATAGCACTGAGCACACATTAACATTTATTTTAGAGATACCTTCCATTGATCCACACCAATTCGACCTCCTTCACATCTATTCCATCCCTGATAAACAAAACTTTACTATTATCCCCAAATCCAAATACCTAGCACTGGGTAGCGAGGAGTATTCATACCTAGATGAAGAATGTAAGGAGATCACCCAAGATACACATCTCTGCACTTCGCTCAATACCCAACCCATAGATAAATCAGATGACTGCATCATATCCCTCGTGAAACACCAGGAGACGAATTGCACCCGAGCAAAGATGAATCTCAAACACGGGAAGATACAGAAGATTGAGAAAAATAAGTGGCTACTAATACTGAAGCAGGAGGAAATCCTACGAAGCTATTGCGGAACCAAAACCGAATATAAGAAGATATCTGGCATCCACATAGTAAGCATTACCAATGACTGTCATCTGGAAATTCTAAATCAAACCCTAAAGACACACACGAACACTATCACAATAGACGAAATGATACCATTGCCAAACACACCACCTATTGCTGAAGAAACTGTCCACTACCAACTACAGCTTGAGGACATTTCTTTAGACAACATCCACGAATTGATGGACCGGGCAGAAGACATCCAATACGAAGATGATGTCGACTGGCAAATTCTAATGGCCATACCAAGTTGGTCGACCATTGCACTATACCTGATCATCGCAGGATTAATCACCTGGAAAGTAATTCAATGGAGACAACGCAGTCAGAAGCAGAAACCAGATGACAACCGCACCGAGGACGCTGTGGGAAGCTGCGGGACGCGCTTCCAGCTTAGGGAGGGAGGAGTTAAGCAATCGATGGACATGCGCCGCACCCATGATTGCTGACCAAGTTCCGGACGATCAGCATGTGTAGCCAAAAGTGCATATTTAGCAATAAGTTAGAATTAGACATTACTTATTATTATAATCAGTCTTGTAGAACCATTGTAACAATAAACATTAAAATTAAATTCTTTTTAATTAATTTCTCGATCGCCGTAACTTAACTCACTTCGTACTATAAAACACTTTGAAACTTTGTAATACGAGTTGTGAGTAAGACATTCGACAATAAAGTCAACAAAACATTACACTGTACTACTGTAACTACACATGTTATGATCTATAAATATTGAATGCACTATACTCTGTAGAAAATTGCAAACACTAAAATGTTCTTCATAAAATTCTTCATAAATCGTCTACGAAAATGTGGGTACCGCCGTGCAAAGTACAAAAACAATCCGTGAAATGTGACACGTAGATGGCGCTGGTGTCGTATACTGCCGACTACGGGCAGATATTGGCCACCGTCGAATTTGTGACAATACAATATTGTACACACCACTACCTACCAACTACAAAAGATTTCCAACCTTATGACTTTGGAGGTATAGATCAAAAACCATTGAAGGTATATCAGTTTATGGTGCAACTTGATCTGCTGGTATACCAATATTCACGTCACATGGTTATAAGAGATTCTTTAATATATTTTCCGACTTGTCCTTTGTTTTTGTTGGTGAAGATTTATAGACAGTGATTTGTAAAGGGACTAATAATAAAATAGTATGGTTATGTTTGACTTCTGACATAGTATAGGGAAATGGAAATTGGTTTCTGGTACTTTCGTTTTTTTATCTAGGTACTATATTATAACATACAATTTTTGTTATTTTTGTTCGAAGCTTTCCATTGAATGACGACGTGCTCCATCGTAGACCGGATCGTTTACTACCAGGCGAGATAGTGGTCAAACGACGGCCCATCAAAAAAAAAATGTATTCAGTCAATTGAATTCGTATTTTATCTATAAAATCCCTGATCCCTGATCCAGCTGAATACTAATATTAGTCCTTGAAAACCCACAGAACTTTGTTGAACATTTTTGTCTGTTGATGCCAAAATTTATTATGGAAGTAGGACGCCATAACAATAAGAAATCATCAGGTTGGTTACCATAGTAATGTTACCTGTCAACTGTCCGTTTTCAGATATGTAAATCGTAATTGATATTCTTAAAAATCGGCACAGTGACTTCCATATAAAAGAAAGAAATATGCCGTCGCGGACTTTTATTTAGAACTGATCAAGACAAACAATCTTAACAATCTTATTTATAATATTAGTAGGATAGGATAATAAGGAAGTGCTCCACTGTCATCGATTAAACTCTCAGTTTTAGAACCGACTGTTGAGCAACATCTTGTGAATGTAGTCTCTATCAGGTAAAGTATTAAAAAACTTCTAAACATCAATATCTATTTAAAACTCTTCACTACGATTGATTAAAAAGATTTACTTTTTATAATAACTTGGGACATATTAACATGAGACACCGCCGTGAACGCGCACGCTGCTCATGAGGAATAACCCCTCTATGGTTTGAAAATAATATAGCTTTTCTCCGTGTGAGAAGAGGCTTTGCTCAGCAGTGGGCATTTATAGGCTGTTGGTGATGATAGCTTTTCTCAGTATATTCACGTGAGTAACCCGCGATTTTTAGTTAAGTTTTACTTTGCTCTATAATCCAAACACACTTCGCACTAAATAAATTATTATGTCTTCGGCTTACTCACGTAATAATTTGATGAGGAACTCGACTAGTTTCAAGTCATACTAGAGGCTCATATTCATGAGCAGCATTTCGCTACCCGCGACGCGGCGACTGTCGCGCTGCTACTGTCTACACAGTGTCTAGACAGTAGCAGCGCGCAGCATGGCTTGAAACTAGTCGAGTTCCTCGTCTAATTACTACGTGAGTAAACCGAAAACATAATAATTCATTTAGTATGTCTCACGAAAGTTACAATACACTTCGCACTAGCCAAAATTTTACCAACTTTACAACCACTACTAAATAGTATAATACATAAATACACACACTAAACACCTTAACTTGTCGCGGAGAACCTAACGGGTAACCGGGGCTCCGACTCGACGTGCAGGAGAAGGAACGGGGTGGTTTTTAGTCAGTAAGAGTCTGACACTCCCTCCCGCCTCACCCAGGCGGGAGCAGTCATTCGATGATTTTCCCCCCTTAAAAAAAAAAACACCTTAACTTACTATTGCAATTTCCCCGCTATCTCATTGGGTCCAAATAGCGCTTACAATTTCGGCGACAGCTGTTCGCTTCCCACACTGTTCACGTCTCCTTTCCTTACAAAACGAGCCAGGTTATTTCAACAATGGGGGCTGTTAAATTCAACTGTGGAGGCCTTCAGTTTAACTGACAGTTGTTAATGGGTAGTGTTATGACATGGAGGTTACATTGCTCATTTTTGCGCTAACTTGGTCTGATGGTTGTAATAAACTCAAAGTCATATCATTTATTTCAATTAGACTAGGAAGGCACTTTTGAACGTCAAAACAAAATATTTAATTATTAAATAATAAGAAAAAATGTCAGTCTGTAGGTCAGTCCTCTAGTAAAGCTATTTGCTGTAATGTAAGTACTTGATTTGACAGGATCTGGTTTAATCCTTCATAAAACACATACAATTTGTCATTGATTTGTCACGAATACAAACTTTAGTTTGTCTTTGTCGAGGATTAAAAGTGGTCAAAGTTACATCTTTTTGTTTGTTCAAGATAGTTTTGAAGTTGACTAATCACACTAATATAATATTATAAATGTCAAAGTTTCTTTGTTTGAATGTTTGTCCGTTAATTACGCTGAAACTACTGAATGGATTTTGATGAAATTTGTACACGGGCAGGGTATGGGCTGACTTAGGTGATAGGATATTTATGTTCCGGTTAAATGCTCCCATGGGATAAAACTCGACAAATATTCTACGCGATAGCTAGTATATAAAAAAATATGTTTAGAAATTCATGGAATAAAAAAAACTTACAACTCCATGGTTACTTTTGTGGCGGCGCACATAGACAATCGATGACACTAATCAACAAATGACGTCACAAAATACTATATTACAGAAAAACATGTTCAGAAAATTGTAATGCACACGTGCTGGGCAGTAGCCCGCTTAGCATGATCGCCTCTCCTGGTCGGAGGATCTTCCTTTTCTCAGGGAACTTTACTCTCTGTTCTTCAAACTTTTTTCAATATCATAAGATCCAAAATTAAGCCATATTCTCAAAAACTAATTACATCCTCAAAATTAAAATCGTTTGAAAACATCTGCCTACCATCAGAACTCATAATGAAAAGAAATTGATGAGACCCATTTGAAGTAACAGAAATGACTTCGAAGTAGAAACTTAATGAGCTCTGCTCCGCTAATAATGAACGGAATTCATATTATAAGTTTGTAACTTACTTGCAAACTTGTGCAACTGTAAGTACTGGGGAAGTCACTGAAGGTAACTTAGTTGGAGATATACTGAGGGTATGGATTGACGACCTTAGTGAGAAAAATTCCGACTTTCATTATTTGTCAGCTTAATTTTTTTTTTAAGGATCATACTATCACTTCCACTGCCTTAGATGAGGCGAGAGGGAGTGTCATACTCTTACTGACTAAAAACCACGACTTTTTGCCAAGGGATGACATTGTTATAAACCTTTCTTATGTGAAGGACGCCCATAGTGTACGAACAGCTGTTTTTTTTTTAATTTGCATTTTGTATATTTAGTTATCCAATAGATAAACAATGTAATTTAACTTACACGTCTCTATTTCTAAAACACACATACAACATCACTATGCAACTACCGAAAGGGGGGGGACCCCAAAACCAGAACTTAATATATGACGTCCTTACATTCCCGTAACAATAACCATAACAGTCCGTCAGCTAAGTTAGTGAACAGCTGACTATAACACGCTCGTTATGACTGGTACATGATGCGGCAAGATGGCGCCGGCTCGGTGCACGTGTACCTAATTCTTGTACGGTAACTACAACATTGTTTTATGCCAAAGTTATGTCAAACAGTTTACTGAATTTTCCTGGATTTTCTTACATTTCCATATACTAGACTACAAAGAAAGGGTAATATAGGACGTAGGTACGTCCTAAAACTGTACGACTTAAGAAAACTCGTTTGCGAATGTGGTTTAAGGCAATTCTTTTCTGACGAGTGAGGCGGTTGTTTGATAGTGGATCGGTTCCAGCTGATAATGATGATGGTGATAAAGTAGAAAGTGTAATGAAATGAAAATCTAGCATATTGAGCCTAAACTAGTAGTCAAGTGGAGTCGTTAATGATAGACAGCCTCTTGATTTCGCACGACAGCTAACGTCAACAAAAATATAAAAAACTAAACTTAAGGATTCACTGATCTTTCTCTTTCAGCTACACAGTATCACAATTTCTAAAGACATAAAATCATAGTACTGTAGTAAGCGTTAAGTTGACTATTACCCTTTACACTTCGCTTGTTTTGGGGTAAGCAGTGCTTCAGGGTGTGAATCCACTTTAATCAGTGAACCTTTTGTGAAGGTAATTTGAGTGAATTAGTGAACAGGTTAATAGCTGCGGGGAAGTATCAGGCTGGGGTCATTTGAGGTCATCAATAGCATGAAATGAGTTAGGATTTGTCTCGTGTAAATGATCATGTAGAGGTATATGGGGTGCACTGAGTTGTAATTATAAGTATGAATGCATCGTTTAAAGATATGCTTAAAACCATACAGCAGTGCTTTGTCCGTACAAGCTCTAATATTCTGTCTTTGTACTAGATCTAGATATTATATATTATTTCAAAATATTTGGTAACATAGTTTAAAATAATGAAATAAAAGAATATCAAACCATTGTAAAGTATTCTGACATAAAGTCAAGCAGACACTTTGTCCTCATTTCCAACCGGAATACTTTATTGTATTATTGTACTCGGTACAATCGGTACATTGAATCTGAAAAATATTTATGCATCTGATACCTGTACGTTAGCTTTATTGATGTCTAGGTAAGACATCAATAAAACATGTACAATCACCATATTCACAAACGAAGTTGTAGCAAACAATAAATTCTTTATTTTCGTCCGACTATCTGTTCCAAAATAAATAAATACGGCAACATTTCGCCCACAACTTTCGTACCGTTTTAACATTTCCATGTTTCCGCGGGAAATTCTCGAATTTCTTGTTGTCAACTTATTTAATTTCCGCGGCACAATTCACTTTAGTTTTTCTTTTGGTTTTCGTCTAGTGGATGTCATTTATTATGGAGTATGAGAGAGATTCTTAACTAATGTTCGTTTGGCTGGTATCATCATCATCATCAACAGTCGGAAGACGTCCACTGCTAGACAAAGGCTTCCCCCTTAGCCCTCCACGTCGAACGACAACTCGCCATAGGCGAGTACTATTGGCTGGTATAGGTAGTTTTACATAACATAACATAACATCACGCCTTTTATCCCCGAAGGGGTAGGCAGAGGTGTACATTATGCCACTGTACAATGTAACACCCACTTTTCACTATTTATGTTATGAGTCCCATGTAATATTGCCATATACCGGGCACAATTCCAGACTTCGTGCTACTACTGAGAATTTATAGAAACCCAGTAGTACTTTGCCCGACCCGGGAATCGAACCCGAGACCCCTTGACCGGCAGTCGCACTTGCGACCACTTGGCCAACGAAGCAGCAACGAAGAACGAAGCAGTAGGTAGTTTTAATATTGAGTAAAGGGTTGAGGAGTCACATCAGATTTTTAAAATCTGATATCGCCATTATTTAGGAGCAGTATACCTTATTTTGCTGCACGAATTCTAGATTTAGCAGCAAAATATATCACTAGTTATTTTAATGTAAACATGTTGGACGTACCGTAATGTAGAATGGAAAACATTTGTTACTAATTGTACTCTACTCACGGATGTTGTAAAGAAGAAGGAGTTCTCTGTTCAACGTGCACCGTTTACCTTTTAAACTGCGATCTCCAACCTGTTTACCAGGGCTAGAGATTATAGTAATCCCCTTATGTAGAAAAGAACGAGTCTTTTCAGTCAGTTCCCAGTAGACTGTCATAGGTTGTTTATGTGACTGACTATAGTTTTAATTTATAACCGACTTCAAAAAAGGAGGTATTTCTTTATGGGATAAGCCGGTAAACGAGCAGACGGATCACCTGATGGTAAGCAATCTGCATCACCCTTCGCTGCGTTACGTGCCTTTTGGGGATTATGAATTTGAAGATTGTTGGGATTCAGGAATTGGAGATATTGGAGGAGGGGGTGGTGGGATGATTGGGTCTCCGGTAACCTCACCCATACGACGAAATACAACGCAAGCGTTATTTCACATCGGTTTTCTGTGAGGCCGTGGTATGTATGTTTGTGCGCGAATGGTTGAAATGAATGGTCGAGTTGGAGAAGGTTTTAGTATGTTATTAATTAAACAACCTCAAAGAATTATATTCAATAACTCACAACAATGTTAAACTTCTACACCTACTATTGTGTCTCTCTGCATCACACATCACACATCTGGTTGTAAATAAAATAAAACAATAAAAAAAGAAGTTGTTGAAGGCAGTTTTTTAAACTTATAATAGTTTATAAAAGTATTATACGATCTTGGCCGTGACTGCCTCATTGGCCCAGTGATCGCAAGTGCGACTGCCGGGCAAGGGGTCTCGGGTTTGATTCCTGGGTCGGGCAAAGTATTACTGGGTTTTTCTCAGTGGTAGCACGGAGTCTGGAACTGTGCCCGGTATATGGCAATAGGCTCACCCCCTATTACATGGGACTCATAATATAAATTGTGAAAAGTTTGTGTTACATTACAGTGGCGTTAAATGCCGTAATGTGCACCTCTGCCTACCCTTTCGGGAATAAAAGGCGTGATGTTATGTTATGTTATGTTATACGTCCTTATTTTTGAAATGCTTGTAAATATGAAGACTTTTTTTTTTCGAATGACTCGATCGAATGACTGCTCCCGCCTGGGTGAGGCGGGAAGGAGTGTCAGACTCTTACTGACTAAAAACCATCCCGTTCCTTCTCCTGCACATCGAGCCGGAGCCCCGGTTACCCGTTAGGTTCTCCGCGACAAATATGAAGACTAGGTACAATACATCAAGGCTTAAACATCGGACTTTCTGTGTTATATTTACTAAGCACACATATCAAAACATTACTACTCCGTTCACAAACAGGTCTTACACACGTATGCTAGTATTTTAGCTTAATCCTATAGTCTATATGTATTGCGGACGTGATGTGTCTGTCTGTTTGTATATACAGTATGTAGGTAGGTTTATATTATGTGGTGTACGTGAATTAATAACGGTTTTACTAGAGCTAGGAGCTTCCCTAACTATTACTTAGGATGTGTATTACACCGTACTGTAATTTGTGGTTTATTTTTTATTAAGCAATAGTTTTTTTTATATCTTTATATGGCATAAGGTGGTCAAATATATGATGACTGTTGAGGAAGCAAAAGAGATATCTTAGAATCGTAGCAATTGGTTTTCTCTGCCTACCTCCATGGGAAACAGGCATGAGGTTATGTATGTATGATTGCATAACTGAACTTAAAGTATACACACAAAACAAGTAAAATGCGTAAGACTCAATATGATGGATAAAAGTTATGATGTATCAACAAGGCAACAAAAATCTCGTTCATTAACTCCCACATTACGAGTCTATACTTTCACTGTTTGTTATAACAAAATATCCTTAGACTGTATCACCACAGATAATATTCAAGTCTTTTCATAATGTGGAAGTACACCAAACAAACATACATTTTATTTTAATTACGTCTTTTCAATACTTAGGAAGTATACCAGAAGACATCTTTAGGCCATTCCACGAAGGAAATTGTAAAAAGAGAAAAACTTTGTGTGACTTCACAAAAAGTTAATTCAAATGTGTGGTTGTGTGGTTGAAGGTTGGGTGTGTGTGTGTGTATTCGATGTTGACTTGACGTGTTCGTTTGTTTGTTTGTAACATGTTGCGTAACGGTGTGAGTGAAAGAAAAATATTATTCTTGACAGAAAATAAGGAAGTTTTTGAGCAAACCAAGTTTAGTATGGTAATTTTTTAACAAACAAAGCGAATGGTTTGGAATCCCATGGCATATATTTATTTCCTTGGTCACATCTCCCTTTTATTTGGTAGAAAACGTTCCAATACTTATCAAAATTTTTGAGATTCTATTTATTTTATTTATTAAAAAAACACCACACTTGGATTTTCTCATGTGTCGTAGGTGCGTTTACAAACATACAAGTTCAGATACACATGACACCCGAAACAACAATTTGTGGATAACGCAGTTGTCCCATGCGGGAATCAAACCCGGGACACGTTCCACGGCAGCCCAGCCACGGCTCCAACCGTGCAGTTAGTCGGTTAAACCAACCTGTATTTCATACGTACTGAATACGAACCTGGAGTTTGTTTCAAGAATTTCAAAGTGTTACCTACATCTGTGTTTACTTAAACTTAAAGGCTTATCCGGCTTCTATATCTTGGAATAGGGATTGAACTTGGCACAAACTTATACAATTCAGGCCAGATGCTTGAAAATAAAACCTACTTTTTAAAACAGAATAAATAGTTGCTTGCTTTTCGCCCGATTTAAAATCGAGAGCATTGATTTCTAGTATTTGTGACATTATGCTTTTAAATTAGATAAGGTACGATATCTATATGGACAAAAACCCCTTAAAAACAATAAAGGAAAAAAACAGAATTTGTTACAATTGCATTTGTTAAATGAGCTAATAAAAAAATAATGAAAAATATGCTAATTATTGCAGTTCTGTGTAATAGGCGGTCTTTTATACGGCCTGTATAAAGTTGCGGTGTCTGTTAGCTACGAATTACTACTTTATGCAATTCATCTAAAGTCCAAAATCTATTTAAGATTATAATCTAAGACCTATAGACAAATGTCCTGCGTCACATGTCGCCAGCGACGTCGAGTGAAGTAGCGCGACGTTGGTCGACATATTTGGCAACAACAATGTCACTGAAAACCTGTGTAACAGATTTAGATAAAAATCATACAAAAGGGGTCTGAATTAGTCTATAGTCGTCGACTGTATTTATACCATTTCACCATCGACCTCATCGTTCGCTTGATAAAATTGACGTGTAAAAGTGCTGCCTTGTAGCCTATTTGCAGAAATATATTCACTTGTTTCACTTGTGTAGCATAAGAAAGGATGTAGAATTTATTAATTATTTTAAATTTTTATTTTATTAATAAATTCAATATGAAAGCCAACAAAGCTGAGACAAAAGGTAGTTTGCGATATAAGTCTTTGGCGTTGTATGCTACATATCAGATACCAGATATACCAAAGTATCTGTTATGTATTAAAATACCTTTCAATGTTTAGTGAACACCGTGCGTCATACAAGGTGGTGTGATGAATCATCAACACCTGATGAAAACCACTCGTCTCTAATTAATTATTTTAGTTCATGATTTACGTAAGTATATATTGTAAATATCAACAGAAAATATATCTATCCGATATTTCGCGATGATGGTTCTTCAAAACTCTTAAACCATGATTTATGGTACTTACTCAAAGGCATTTAATTACTTGACCTTTTTCTTAGTTATGATTTTGACGTAACATAACATCACACCTATTACCCCCGAAGGGGTAGGCAGAGGTGCACATTACGGCACTTAATGCCACTGTACAACGTAACATCCACTTTTCACTATTTATGTTGTGAGTCCCATGTAATAAGGAGTGAGTCTATTGCCATACCGAGCACATTTCCAGGCTTCGTGCTACTACTAAAATTTTTTTTTAAATTCCTTTAATACTTTGCCCGACTCTGAAATTGAAACAAAAATCCCTTGCCCGGCAGTCGCACTTGCGACCACTCGACCAATAATGCAGTCGATAACGATTTTATTCCGAAAATGATTAAATAAGGACTGGTTTTAGTGATCAAAAGATTGATATTCTGCCGACCAAACAATGTCTTCTACATTCTGCATTATTACGGCTTACGTGAGGCCGCTGAATGCAGGACACCTCCAACCGGCCTATCTAGAAGTCATTGGGAGAGGACTTGTTCAGCAGAGGACGAAAGAACGAAGCAAATATTATATTAGGACACATTTTCAGGTATTATATGTAGTTCGCTAAATATATGAATCGGAACACTAAAGCGTCTATTTCGAAGCACATAAAATACAGAGTAATGTATCGAACAGACTACAAACGTTAGTTTATTTTCATTGTACAGTTAACTGCAGCTATAACTAAAACGTTTATGTTAGACTACGTTCTGTATTCTTATTGATTTTCATTTTGTATTGTTTTTTGAGGCATTTTTTTAAGGGGGAAAATCATTGAATGATGTCTCCCGCCTGCGCGAGCCAGGAGGGAGTGTCAGACTCTTACTGACTAAAAACCACCCCGTTCCTACTCCTGCACTTCGAGCTGGAGCCCCGGTAACCAATTGAATCCTCCGCGGCTCCGTATCGGCATCAGCCCTATTGGGCCCCGTCCGTAGTGGTTTGATTGCTCTTCGAGGCGCGCCGAACGCGACGCGTTTGGGATTTTTTGAGGCATACTAGTAAAATTACAGTTGATTCGAGGCCTATATCAAGGTAATAATGGAATGTCTAGAGTCTTGTACAAGGCATTACAATACCTTTCATAATTACTTTGGATTCAGATAGGAGAGACAAAATATCTATATATATAAATGAATCCCTATATCCCTATTATACGTGAACGGCTAGACCGATTTCATAATTTTATTTAACAGAATTGAAAAGCCTACGGGAACGGAAGAGTACGGGATTGGGCGTATGAAGTCGCTCAATCCCGTCGAAGTGGTTTATAATTATAAATTTTTAAGGCGAAAAGATGTTACAGAATCATCTATGCTTGTTACAGAACATATCAAATCCTGTCCTCAAAATATAGTATAGACATACATACATAACATCACGCCTTTTATCCCCGAAAGGGTAGGCAGAGGTGCACACAGAAGTAACACCCACTTTTCACTATTTATGTTATAAGTCCCATGTAATAGGGGGTGAGCCTATTGCCATATACCGGGCACATTTCCAGACTCCGTGCTATTACTGAGAATTTTTTTTAAAAAACCCAGTAATACTTTGCCCGACCCGGGAATCGAACCCGAGACCCCTTGCCCGGTAGTCGCACTCGCGACCACTCGGCTAACGAGGCAGTATATATATAGTATAGATTCGATTCTAATATTACCTTTTTACAGTTTAAATAACCGAATTAAACTTACCATTGATAACAAGTAAACAAGGAAAACATAACTTTACATCACAACAATAACAATCAATAACTCGATGGTTTCGCTATTATTAAGTCAGTGTCCCCTCCCTAGTTAAGTGGGTTAATTGTAACCGTTCTCAACATCGGACTAGCTAGTGTTGTACCCGCTGTCTATCGATATCGATATTAGGTCAGCAGATGTCTCCGTCGTAACTGTTATTATTACTTCTAGTTGGTATCGGAAAACCGATGCCGTCTCAAGTTTGTAACTTGCTTTGTTTGTAAAATAGTCTTCGGATATAGACTTCAGATTGTAGATTTTAAATTGGAGATAAGAATGAAATTGTTACTGTAACAAAAATAATAGGTGTTGTTGATAAGAGAAACAATAGCAAGAAAATGTTTTTTTACAGTCTCCCTAATATAGGTAACAAGTATAAAAGCGTTTAAAATTAAAATTAAATAAATACCTAATGATTAATTTAGCAACAGTACTTAAGAATACTAAATTAACCTACCACCATCGCGAAGTCAGCTAAACAATCTTCATTTTATGGGTATCTATTGAGCTATAGTTAAGCTGATTTACTTAGGGAATAGGTACAGCCTAGCAGATCTAACTATGTAAACAGTACCTCTACTATATATTTCTATAGTAGTAAAATAGAAACAACAAGTAACTAAACCCGACTCGCAGTGACTCGTGATGAACAATGACAATTGTCTTATTGTACTAGATATTAAGGTTTGAGCGAATGCCCTGTTTTGACTCCTATTTGTTAGGAGATAAGGTTCTATACAACCTGATTACTACAAAATTGTTCTCAAGGAAGTTTTAAATGTGGGAGAGCCAAGCTTCGGCACGATTGGGCCGGCTCGACCGGAGTGATACCAACGGCCTCACAGAAAACCGACGTGAAACGACGCTTGCGTTGTATTCCGCCCATGGACCGTCTGGTGATTCAAAAGCTGGTAACGCACTTGGTTACAAGCCCGTTACGCGTAAGCTTTTTGGAGATAAGGAATTTGAAGATTGTTGGGGATTATTAATGGGATTGGGGAGACTGGGGGTAACTAGGCGTGAATAATTGTCTATTTTATCAGACCATGATTAGGAACTGAGACTCTTTTCAGATGAATGTACAAATATTTTCCAGATAACCTATTAAAGATATCAAGTATAAGGATAAGGATAAATCTACACTATTTAGGGAAATCTACTGCCAACTCATATATGTCTATCTCAATACCGCTACATAATGTCCACATTACCTACAGTCAGTATTGAATATCGTGTGACGTCACGTATCCTTGTCCCTTCCACCGTGGGAAGGTAGGCAGCTGTCTAGCAACATGCCTTGTTTCTGAACAGTTCAACATTATGTCGCAAATGCCATATAAAATGCTTCTTATATTCTTATAATGTGTTCTTATTGGAAAACATTGTCAAGCATTGGACAACAAAACCAACAACAACTCCGGGCCACCACGACACCGTGGTGGCCCGGAGGTTTAAGACACCTGCTTCTCATGCATGAGGGCGCGGGTTCGAAACCTACCAACGGCAAGTACCAATGCGACTTTTTCCGAGTTCTATGTACTTTCTAAGATTATCTAGACAGAACTAATAAACGGTGAAGGAAAACATCGCGAAGAAACCTGGGCTTCTAATTTCTAATTATAAGTTGGTAATCGCCAACCCGCATTGAGCAAGCGTGGTGAATAATGCTCAAAACTTCTCCGTGTGAGAAATGACTTTGCTCAGCAGTGGGCACTTATAGGCTGTTGATGATAATGATGATGATGAAATGAGGCGCAGAAAAGGATTTAGTGAACTGGGGATATTTTTAAATTTGCTATCCACAATTGAAGCTGTTACTAAAAAGTTCGAAAATTGCATAATTGAATAATATTTTCTCTAAATGGAGAATTGATAACCTCATACCTAGCTTGCACAGTAGTCCGTTTGCAAACACTGCCAACAGGGCAGTCAATAACATTCTACGTAAATAATTGCTTAATGTCTATGACAATATGAAGCTTTAAAAGGGTAAAAAAAGTCGATAAAATTCATAATCCCATCCCTACATAGGCCATAAATATTAAAGAGCCAATAATGTTCTCAATTCAAAAAATCTGACTCCAATAAAATCTCACGGACTCGGTAACCTAAGTTCAGCATTAGGGCGTGCTGTAATAAATCTCTCAAGACTTCACCAGACCTAATAAATCTTCGGAGTGTCGTTTTAAGCGCGAACCCAGCCTGATTTAGTGCTTCGTTTGGCGACCGTCCGCAGACAGTAATGCGAAAACGAACTTATATTTCTCCTTACTTATCAACTTTCTTGGCAGGACTGGTGTGGAAAATAATGATGAGAGGAATTGTGATGATGAATCGAGTGTTTGCTGTAAGCTATTATCCTCACTTTAAGTGGCCACTGCTGACCAAAGACCTCGTCTCACACGGACAAGGTTACATTAATCACCACGCTTGCTCAATGCGGGTTTCTTTAGCCTGCATCTCCAAGCCTTTTGCAGCCGTGAGAATATAAATAATAAATATATCGAGAAAGCCTATGGGCCATAAAACATCACGCTGCGATTAATAGGTGCCGAGCAGAGCGGCTGACACCTCGTGGAATTAGCTAGTTTTAGATATGCTGCCTGCGTATCATTTAGTTGCTGGTCGTAGCTTTATTTATTTTTTAAGTACACTCATTCCGCAAAAAGGCCTACACATACCTCTACAACGAGTAATATAGGTCTTCTTACACTTTAAGTTGATCTTAAAAGTTTCGGAATCGTTTATCACAGTAATATTAATCGCAATAAGACTGGTAACGACTCATATTTAGTCATTCTTCTCATTATTAAGGGACCTGATAACAAACTAGCAGGACAAAGGCTTGAAAAGACTATAAGTGTGGGAGAGCCATGCTTCGGCACGAATGGGCCGGCTCGACCGGAGTGATACCACGGCCTCACAGAAAACCGACGTGAAGGAACGCTTGCGTTGTGTTTCGTCGTGTGAGTGAGGTTACCGGAGGCCCAATTACCCTCCCCTTCCCCAATCTCCCCAATTCCTTTCCTAGACTGCACGGTTGGTGCGGTGGCTGGGCAACCGGCTGCCAACGGCTGTGTAACGTGTCGCGGGTTCGATTCCCGCACGGAATAACACTTTGTGTGATCCACAAATTGTTGTTTCGGGTCTGGGTGTCATTGTGTATGTGAACTTGTATGTTTGTAAACGCACCCATGACACAGGAGAAAATCCTAGTGTGGGGCAACGTATTTATGAAAAAAAAAAATCCTGAATCCCCTACGATCCTCAAACTCCTAATCCCCAAAAGGCCGGTAACGCAATTGTAACGCCTCTGGTGTTCCAGGTGTCCATGGGCGACGTCGATTGCTTACTATCAGGTGATCCGTCTGCTAGTTTACTGGCTTATGCCATAAAAAAATTCATAAGCTTTCAAAACTGATGTTATTTACATTTAAAAATAACCACAATTGTTATCATGTTTAAATCTATTTTGTCTGCGCAGTAGACAAAGTTATTCATTGCAGTGAATATTGTAAGAAGTTAGCGCCGACCGCGCAGAAGCCATGTTGCTTGTATTAATAGATAGTTAGCCAATAGTTTACAAGTTTACAGCGGCGAACTTGATACCTTCAATGTACTGGTATGCAAGTTCTGTTTATTTGAAATATGTCTTTATGTTCAAGGTCACAGAGTTTTAAATAGACCTTTGCTGGTTTTGTTATCATTGTTGTAATAATAGAAGATATCAACAATATGAAATGTCATAAAGTTTTTTTATGGCATAAGCCGGTCAACGAGCTGACGGATCACCTGATGGTAAGCAATCGGCGTCACTCATGGACACCTGGAACACCAGAGGCGTTACAAGTGCGTTACCGGCCTTTAGGGGATTAGGAGTTTGAGGATGGTTGGGGATTCGGGTATTGGGGAGATTGGAAAAGGGAGGGTAATTGGGCCTCCAGTAACCTTACTCACACGACGAAATACAACGCAAGGGTTGTCCGTCCGTCCGTCAGTCAGTGACTCTAGGCGCTCGTTCCAAAGTGAAGTTTCGAACGGAAAAGAACGAGCAAGAAACTCCATAAGAACATATTAAACAGTATCACATTCAGGATATTTTAAATATGATATACGTTTTAACTCGTCGAGTACCGTCATTATAGACACAATTATAGAACAATTTTTTTTTTTTTGCCTGCCTCGTTGGCCGAGTGGTCGCAAGTGCGACTGCCGGGCAAGGGGTCTCGGGTTCGATTCCCGGGTCGGGCAAAGTATTACTGGGTTTTTAAAAAAAAAATTCTCAGTAGTAGCACGGAGTCTGGAAATGTACCCGGTATATGGCAATAGGCTCACCCCCTATTACATGGGACTCATAACATAAATAGTGAAAAGTGGGTGTTACTTCTGTGTGCACCTCTGCCTACCCCTTCGGGGATAAAAGGCGTGATGTTATGTTATGTTATGTTTTTTTTTTTTTTTTTTTAACGGGGGAAAATCATCGAATGACTGCTCCCGCCTGGGTGAGGCGGAAGGGAGTGTCAGACTCTTACTGACTAAAAACCACCCCGTTCCTTCTCCTGCACGTCGAGCCGGAGCCCCGGTTACCCGTTAGGTTCTCCGCGACTCCGAATCGGCATCGGCCCTATTGGGCCCCATCTGTGGTGGTCTGATGGCTCTTTGAGGCGCGCGCGGAACGCGACGCGCCGTACGCTCGGGTCTGTTTCTGGTCGGACGGGGAGCCACCCATGCTCGCCGTCCGCAGGCCCGCGCTTACGGTGGCCGGAGATCGTCTCGCGATCCCCGACGCCCAGTGTGTCCTTCGCGATGGCTGGGCCGTGAGGAGGCAGCGCTTCGCTGCCTCACGCGTCCCGCCTCCTCCTTAGCTAGCATGACTGCTTCGCAAAAGGAGGAGACGGCATCCCAATCCCTCTCGCTCCGCATCATGGCCTGCACTAGGCCCGGACGCGAGAGGTCGCCATCGCCGATCACTTCCCTGAGGGCACGGCGGTGCTCAGCCCACGCAGGGCATTCTCCCACCGTGTGTTCCACCGTGTCCTCAGGGCGGTCCTCGCAGTGATAATTATAGAACAATAGGTTGCGGTCACCGGTGACCGCTTGGTGTATGACAGTTTAATAATGAATTTAGTGTGAAACTTTAGATAAATTCCTTTATCCTATGACTGTTAATACAAGCGTAACGAATGTGCGGCATTACTAGGAACCGCATTCAACATGAATCTGAGGCTGAAATTCATTAAAGCCGCAAAATGTTTCCGTACATAGTTCAGTATGTATGTGAAACTAGGCAAATTGATGCTTTGTATGTATTTTCAAAGAGATTCTATTTGTCCACTGCATCGACAACTATATGAATACAGTGTGTGAAATTGTAAAAATCCTTTCTTTCTTTTTTTTGCACTTGCATTATCTCCTGTGTCGTGGGTGCGTTTATACCTCTAAACATAAAAGTTCACATACACATGACACCCAGACCCGAAACAACAATTTGTGGATCACACAAAGTGTTGTTCCGTGCGGGAATCTAACCCGCGACACGTTGCACGGCAGCCGGTTGCCCAGCCACCGCACCAACCGTGCATTCAAATATTTTTTTGTAATTAACCTTTTTGTGTTTTGTCTTTTCTGCTTACTGCCTCTTGGTTAGTCGTAGGCCAAGCATGAAGGTTCCGGGACTAGCGAAACGACTTATGCAATAGGGTGCAAACGATCAGGTGGCTCATCTAATGGGAAGCGATCAGCGCTATTGACAGATTCAACATCAGAAAATTCACAAGAGTGCTGCCGGTCTGTGCAACGATTCTCCACTAGATGTTAAGTTACGTACTGTGAAACAAAAACTGTTTCGTACAATTTTAAAATCAACATATTATTATATTGTACAAAATTAAATAGCACATAATTAAAACGAGGCATCTGAAAGGCTTTTACAAATCCGTTTCAAAAATAGTCCATTTGACAATGATTGGACAAGAATGGTACGGTACGGTACATTGAATTTTTGGTACACATCGGGTACGCCAACCAAATGTACCCAATATAATAATAATAATATATCCAATTTATGACATTTGAACCGAAAAAGAACTCCTTCTTGTAAGGGGTTGACTCCGGTCGACGGTTACTGCCAAAATGACGTCGCAGTCGATTTTATGAGGGATTTTATACATTTTGGCACAAGAGTGTGTGACCAGCGATTTAATGGCATATTCCTACGTGACGATACTGAGTAATGGGATGGTTGATAGAAATCGGGTTTCCGAAAAGTGCTTTTGAAGATTATTATGACGTTAAGTAACTATTTATATTAGCTTTTTGGTAGGTATCAAAGTCCTGTACCTACATATTTGAATTGCTAACAATGTCGACTTTTGGAATAAAGTAGTTCTTAACTTAAATTTTCAAGTGTCGAAAATTCTTAGTGATTTTTTTTATGGAATATAAAACCGGCAAACGATTTGCTTGATTATAAGCAATCGTCGCTGCCACGGATACTTGAAACACCAGAGGCGTTACAAATGCATTGTTGGAATTTTGAGGTTAGGAATTTTAGGATCGTTCGGAGATTGAGGGTATTGGAGAGTGGGGTATATGGGCCACAGAGTCTAGGATTGTTACCCGCTGTATGGCAGTAGATTTACCCTAAGTATAAAAAGAAACCCATAACATAACATACCCTGCAGAAAAGTAGATGTTACATTGATATATGTGCATATAAACTCAAGGAATAAGACTTGATGTTACATATTTTAATAATAAATATAATATAATATATTTTTTAATATAATGCCACTAACACATTTTGGCGCAACATCTGGTCGGTGCCTGTTAGCCATACAGAAGGTGACTGGATGTTTGATGTTAAGCGAAGGTGTGAGACTATACCAGAGATGGAGGAGGTAGTAATTACCTCCTCTGATGTAGCCAGTGCAGCCTGTTCGGTCCCGAATTGGAAATCACCGGGGCCGGACGGACTGCACAATTTCTGGATTAAATGGCTCAAAAGTTCACACGTTCGCTTAGCATTACACTTCCAGGCAGCTTTGGAAACTGGGTCGTTACCACAATTTCTAACAACAGGAGTTACCCACCTGCTCTATAAATCAGGTAGTTCCACTGAGCCCAAAAATTATAGACCAATCACATGTTTACCAACGGTCTATAAACTTCTTACATCCATTTTGAGGACAAAAATAACAAAACATATTGAAAAAAATTCCATCATGTCTGTATCTCAAAATGGATGTAGGGAAGGGTCTCGTGGAACTAAGGAGCTACTCCTCATTGATATGGTTGTTAGCCAACAGGTTCGTCGGTCCCGAAAAGATTTGTCTACATGCTGGATAGACTACAAAAAAGCATATGATTCTGTGCCACATACATGGCTCCTGAAGGTGCTGGAGTTGTATAAAATAGATGCAACTTTACGTGCCTTCTTGGAGTCATGTATGAGGCAGTGGAGCACTGTGCTTTGCTATCCGGGATGTAGACAAATCCAAGGGAATGAAGAACCTGTAAGGATAGTACGAGGAATATTCCAGGGTGACAGCCTGAGCCCACTATGGTTCTGCTTGGCCTTGAATCCTCTAAGTACTCTACTGGAGGATTCAGGGTTAGGCTATCCTCTGCGGAGAAGGGGTCTAGTTATATCCCACTTACTTTACATGGATGACCTCAAGTTGTTTGCGCCAAACAAGAAACAACTGATGGAACTACTGAATATAACTGATAAATTTAGTAGTTCCATCAGAATGGAGTTTGGAGTAGACAAGTGTGCGGTCATGCATGTAAAGCGAGGAGGGATTGTGGAATCTGAGGGTCTAGAACTCTCAGATTTCACAAAGCTGAGATCAGTCTCCGCAAAAGATACATACAAGTACCTGGGTATGTCAGAAGGATTAGGCATTAAGGGACCGGACATGAAGCAATCGTTACAGGAGCGCCTCTTTGGCCGTCTGAATAGGGTACTGAAAAGTTCCTTACCAGGCGGAAACAAAGTGCGAGCCTTTAACGGTTGGGTCATGCCAGTCCTAATGTATTCTTTTGGTATACTCAAGTGGACTCAGACTGAACTTGACACCCTGGATAGGCGAGTCCGGACACTGCTAACTGCAAATCGCATGCATCACCCTCGTTCGTCGGTCATGAGGTTGTACATCCCACGGAAGTGTGGTGGTCGAGGCTTATTAAATGCTAAGACCCTTCACAACCGTGAGGTGTGCAACGTCAGGGAATATTTCCTGAAAGTCAACGAGGGTATGCATCGAGAAGTAGCCGCAGTGGACAATGGATTCACTCCACTATCCTTGGCAAAAGAGAACCGGCGCAAACCTGTGGTACTGAGCGTCAATGATCGCAAGGAGGTATGGCATAGCAAGGAGCTCCACGGACGCTTCTTCCGGGCCCTTCATGGGCCCAGTGTAGATTTTCTAGCGTCCGTATCTTGGCTACGATTCAGTAATCTCTTTGGAGAAACTGAAGGATTTGTCTGTGCAATAATGGACGAAAGTTATCCTTACGAATAACTATCCGAAATATATAATTAAGGATGGGACGGTTGACATTATGTCGGGCATGTCATAGTCCTGGTGAATCCATTAGACATATAATTTCTGGTTGTGGTCGTTTGGCTAACAGTGAATATTTGCATAGGCATAATCAAGTAGCCAAGATTATACATCAGCAACTTGCTTTACACTATCGACTTGTTGAATCTGAGGTACCGTACTACAAGTATGTGCCCGACCCAGTTCTGGAAAATGACCATATCACATTGTACTGGGACCGGTCTATCATTACTGACAGGACTATTGTAGCCAATAAAAGTTGTGTGTGTTCGCTAAAATACTCGAAAAAATTATATACAAGCAGGTATATTCAGCTGTTAAACTCAATTTTAGCGAGCACCAGCATGGTTTTCTAAATGGTCGCTCCACTACATCAAATCTTAACGTCTGTAGTGACTTCTTGTCAGAGCACATGTCACATCGTTTTCAGGTGGATGTCGTATACACTGACTATTGCAAGTGTTTCGATCGGATAGATCATCTCATACTAAAAAATAAAATGTTGAGAATGGGCATACGTGGTGACTTGTTTAGGTGGTTCTCATCATACATTGAAAATAGGAGTCAGATTGTTGTTCTTAATGGTTACTCGTCGACGAGGGCGACAGACATTCCTTCAGGAGTCCCACAAGGATCCTTGTTAGGGCCATTACTTTTCAACATATTTATAAATGACGTCACATCATGTTTTCAGTCATCTAAAATATTACTATACGCAGACGACATGAAAATATTACATAAAATATGCTCTCTTGACGACACAGTTAACTTGCAGGATGATCTCGATCGGTTTCAGGCGTACTGCACTAGAAACAAGTTGGATCTGAACGTATCCAAATGCTACGTCTGTACTTTTACACGTAAGCCTAACCCAGTAACATGTCAATACACACTGTCTGGTGCCACGATAGCTAGAGTTAGTTCCGTCAGGGACCTAGGAATAACATTCGACTCCAAATTGTTATTCGATGCACACATTTCTAACGCAATTGATAAGGCAAATAAAGCGTTAGGGTTTGTTTTAAGGGTGTCCAAAGATTTTAAGAACATCAAAACAATAAAAATATTATATTGTTCTTGCGTTCGCAGTCATCTTGAATACGCTTCCCAAGTATGGAACCCCAACTATGACACCTACATAAATCGTATAGAAAACGTCCAGAAGAAGTTCCTAAGGTATATTCAACATCATACTGGTACATATTTGCCTGATTATTTTAGCCGCTGCCGAAGGTTTCACTTGCTTCCACTGCAGGAGCGAAGGAAAATAGCGGACATTTCCTTTCTACATAAAGTGTTGAGTGGATTGGTGGACGTATCCGGGCTAGTGAGCAAAGTTGGCTTGCGCGTACCTTCCGCATTGTTGAGAAGGCATAATCTTCTCCATACTCCTGCCACTCTAAGCATTTATCGGCAGAATTCATTTATAGTCAGGGCTTGTCACACGCTTAATGCAGTTTGGGAGATTGACATAGATCTATTTAACATCAGTGGGACGAAATTAAACAGGGTGATGTGTAACCACTTTTTCACACATCGTAAGTAGTCGGTTGGATTGGTTCTGATGTGCCTGTGCGTCCTTAGTTAGCAGCATATAAAAAAAAAAAAAAACTTTTCGTTAATGCTTCTTTTGTTTGTTTTTTTTTTATCTTGGTTTATATTGTCATAGATGTAGTGGTAACCGCTTTTTATTATTATTTTTCTTTCTTTGTATTGCTTGCTGACATATTGAGTGGAAAAAATGTGAGTGGCTGAAGGTTTTAATTTAATAACTACTGTCGGCAAGTCACGATTTTTTTTTTTTAAATACTTAACAAATATATGCGAAAACTTGTAATTGGCCATAATTTAGTCATAGTTATATATAATTGTCAATTCTAGCTGTAAGTTTTCTAAATGTAAAAATAAAATAAAATAAAATAAAATAAACCTGACATTGTGGTGATAGACCGACAAGTACGCCGCACGATGATAATCGATGTCACCATTCCCCATGACGAGAACCTCGTGAAAGCTGAGAAAGATAAACAAATAAAATATCTAGACTTAGCTCACGAGGTCGTCGACATGTGGAGTGTGGATTCGGCTATCATTGTGCCGATAGTCGTGTCGGCCAATGGGTTAATCCCTAAAAGCCTCGACATCCATCTTAGGAGGCTGGCGTTAGGTGGATGGATCAAGGGCCTGATACAGAAGACAGTTCTCCTAGAAACGGCACGTATCGTGAGGAGGTTTCTGTCTCTGGAGCCCTAACCACCGGTAGCTTGGACCATGCTCCCGCTACTGGTCCGCTCCTATTTTTTATATTTTTAAATATTATTTTTATTTTATAAGTAGTGTTTAAAAATATAATTTATAGAGAATTTTAAATAAATATATGTAAATATCATAATAACAATTAATTTATAACTTCCACACAATAATTAAATTGCCTCTATATAAATATCACATATAACAGGGTTTTTAATAAATTCTCAGTAGTAGTACGGAGTCTGGAATTGTGCCCGGTATATGGCAATAGACTCACCCCCTATTACATGGGACTCATAACATAACTAGTGATAAGTGGGTGTTGCATTGTATAGTGGCATACAATGAACCTCTACCTACCCCTTCGGGGATAAAAGGCGTGATGTTATGATGTTATAATACTATTCGACTGTATTAACTGTAATTATTCGACGAGCGAGACATTTAAATTCCTATACATCAATAAATATATACATACATAAAATGTATTATGTTCATAGGCGTGAGGGGTCGTGCAGTCGGCACGGCTGTCAGTCCCCAAATTGTAAGTAATGATGTTACGGTATTCCAACAAATGTATGACTTATTTGAGCCTTTTATATCGCTTTCTCGTACATTAGGTTCAATTCGCAGATATGGTGCTATTATAGAGTATTTCGAATAGGAAAAGATTTAGGTATAATATTAGTATTATAGTATTTTATATCATCTAAGAATTAGAATAAGTGCTCTTCCCAGGGTTTAATATTAATCATAAATAGAAGTTTGGTTTCACAAAATCTTAATGATGAAATACATTAATTATTATGTTTTCCCCTTACTCATTTAGAGGCTCATTTTCATAATAATTAATTCAGTATGTCTCACTAAAGTTATAATATAAATCAGTATGGTTTTCGAATTTCCAACCAAATGAACTCCTCTATTTTATAACCGAATGTACAATAAAATAATATATAAATCTTTCCTATTCATAATATTATATTGGCTGTCTACACAGTCAGCAGCTACATACTATATAGGTCAGAGGCTCCCAAGTTTTTCTTGATGAAGCACCACTTTTTAGAATATTTGTAATGTTCTTCGATGTTAGGTCTTTCCATGTGGTCCGGACCAAGATTTTTTCTAGAGTCGTTAAGCTCATTCTCATAAAAAATAGTGACTTTTCGATTATTGAAATCAGTTGATCCTTCTAGTAGTCTTCTTTGATATAAGTTTCATTTGACTGCCTCGTTGGCCGAGTGATCGCATGTGCGCCTGCCGGGCAAGGGGACTCGGGTTCGATTCCCGGGTCGGGAAAAGTATTAATTGGTTTTTCATAAACTCTCAGTAGTAGCAAGGAGTCTGGAATTGAGCCCGATATATGGCAATAGATTCACCCCCTATTACACGGGACTAATAACATAAATAGTGAAAAGTGGGTGCTACATTGTACAGTGGCATTAAGTGCCGTAATCTCTCGTAAACCCGTGCCGGCTCTCAAGGCTTTGTATGACGCCTTGATTAGATCTCACCTCGAGTACTGTGCAGTGATATGGGGACCAAGTGAAGCCAAATACAAATTCATGGTTGAGAGGATACAAAATAAATTCACCCGATTTTTGTATTTAAAAATATATAAGGTATACCCCGGCTATCCTCTATTATACCCAACATTATTTGTGTTGGGTATGGTGGGATACTTCAAACTGGAGACTAGGCGGGAGGTGGCACTGGCTGTTTATTTATTTAAAGTATTGCGAGGTAAATTATTTAACTCTAAAATCCTTATGGAGCTACGCATGTGTGTGCCGGATGGGTATGTGGGTAGGCGGCGGCGGCACCAACTTGTTCGCTGAATGAGTTCACAAGAGCCACCTATGGTATTGTTAGTATTTAAAACTTTAGTAGTGGTATTTTATTTTTGTGATATTATGTTTAGATTTCGTATGTATAATGTAACTTTCGTATGTATAATGTAATTTTGAATTTTGAAATTTTATATTATGTAACTAATTTTGTCGTATTAAGCTAAGTACCTGTGAAGATTAAATTAGCTGTTTTCTGATATAAATAAATAAATAAAGTAATATGCGCTTCTGCCTAGTGCCTACCCCTTCGGGGATAAAAGGCGTGATGTTATGTGCGTTATATTAAGTTTTATTTGAGCAATAACTATCGTTTTTATTTGGAATATAAGACAATACCTCAGTCTTGTATTGTTTTAAATTTCGCGGACCATATTTCGTCTTCTGCGGACTCTTAGTGTGATATACGTAACCAGCAATATAAAATATAGGCAGTTATATATTTGTGGAGATGCGTCAAGGGTTGGGTCTGTTGTCAGAACCACAGATTGTAAGTAATGATGCCGTCACAGACATTGCGCTGTAACAGTGCGGTAGTCGGGAACTTCATGGATTCATTGCCAGTAATATTTTATTTGAGGTCAACATTATAATGAAAGTTAGTTACGTTTATAATTAATGGTTGATAGTAGTTGCTTGGCGACTGGGCTTCACCCAGTTGTACAGTCTCTTTTTTGTGCCTTCAGGCTTAGTTCATTCTGTCTCCTGCACTAATTCACAGACGGAAGTGGAAACTATAATTTTTTTCTTCTCCTGTTATAATATCTTCTGATTCACTTCGTTGCGGGAACCAAGACAGTTATTATACGGTTTGAATTCATTTATTTCTAAAAGATTACAAATCACTTGTACAGAAATAAATACTTAAACTAATTTTACATTTTTTGATTTGTCCAGGAGCAACAAGAGGTTGTAATAGCGGTCACAATTTTAGGATTTTAACATTAACATAATAATTTATTACGACAAATTAAGCAAGTTTATATGGAGGTATTCGTTAAAATATTTAATGACAAATATCTCACGGCCTACCGCCGTGTGCTGCATTGATGCGGCCGGTGTGGTTCATTTGCAGGATCGGCTCACACTAGGCGAAAACCTTTATAACATTGTTGACGAAACATCATAATTCTTATATTGTTTTTTTTTTTTTTTCGTCATGGCTCATCTACTGTAGATTATAGGATTTGCAGCGGCGGCGATTGAGTCTTTTACTGCTTCAAATCTTTTATCTCGATGTGGTAACGGATATAGGAATGAGACTAACAAATGTGGTTATTAGATTAACAATATGTCTGACTCATTTCACCTCATTATTGTCAACAAAACTCTATCATTTTATCTAATTAACATGAATCCATGAATCACATGTCTAGTAACAGTAACAATAAATTCTAACACATAATAAATTTTCCCGTCCTCGGAAAAATTGCGACCAACTACTATTACTGGTGGAAAACCAATGAACTTGAATGAACAAATAAAAACTAGTACAACGTAAACATCTTCATGAAGAAACTAGCGCCACTAACAACTGCAAAGTTAATTTTGTTCTATTTAAGTGCTACAATTGTCACAGATAAAAAATGTAGTAAATAAAAGTGCGCCATTAAAATAAGTTGCCAGTAATAAAATAGTTTTATGTGATTTTTAATTAAAGCTGTTGGTAACAAATTGTTGTAATAAATAATTGTAATTTGTGCGTCGACTGCCAATTTGTAGGTTATATATTTTAGCTAGAGCTTGTCGGACATTTTGAAACACAAATAAAAATTATTTTCTATTTACTAACTTGTGTGTCTGTGATTATATTTGTGTAAATGTAATATTTATCAGGTACTGGTACGTACGTAATATTTATTTGTAAAAAATAAATCAGATTAGAATATTGAATATACAGTCGATTTCTGTATTGACAAAGAACACATATGATGGACTGTGTTGCTTTATGATATGCATAAACTAAAGTACTGGTACCTTCTCCACTTATTAGGTACCTACAATACCTTACATTGATATATTAAAAAACCCATCTGCCTTGTCTCTGAACTCCGCCCAACTTACCTGAAATAGAGAAAAATCTATTATAAAACATATTGACATAAGAATTAATCACTATTTAGATTGAAATTTAACATGAGTCTTATGAAAAAGTAGTTCTATAGTCAACATAACATAACATCACGCCTATTACTACACGATAGACGGAAGTGTACATTATGGCACTTAATGACACTGTACAATGTAACACCCACTTTTCACTACCTATTTATGTTATGAGTCCTATGTGATAGAGCGTGAGTGTGGGCCTATTGCCATATACCGGGCAGAAGTTCAGACTCCGTGCTACTACTCTGACTTATTTTAAAAAATCCAGTAATACTTTGCTCGACCCGGGAATCGAACCCGAGACCCCGAGCGAGGCAGTCGCACAAGTCAAAGTCATAGTCATATGATAATAACTAAGAAGCTACTTTCTCTCAACCGATTAAGACAAAATATTAACGTCACAATAATTATTCCAACCACAATACAGAGAAAGTAAATATCCCAGTATACAAAGAAAAGAACCCAATTTAATCTCACAATAAACCAAAACAAAGCACCTTGCATTGTGTTCATGGAATCTGCGATATGTCCTCCACACAATATGACAGGAACGTATTATACCTCTAAGTATTACGCCATGACACTTCATAATGATGACGTAATAACGGTGACGTCACGCCCCCCAAGATAATCCACAGAGATGAATATGGTCCATTACTTCTGTGTCTTTATTAATGGCTGAAGGTGGATATTATGTAAGTACTGGGGATTTTATTTTGTTAATCTTAGTTGGTTAACTGATATGTCTATAGAATAAATAAGTATTTTTCTAGAATCTAAGTATATTTTCCTTGTTTGCTAAATACATTGCTTTTCCAAATCGGCCACGTCTTTTTAAATGAAATGAAACCTTTATTTGTGATACATAGGTACATTTGGTTGGTCATTTTTAGATTAAAGTGCGCTATGATCAGCCTATTTTAGGCATACAAATAATCGTTTAGAAGTTTAAATCAATAAGTCCAAAGAAGTAGTAAAAAGAATTTGTAAGCAAGCTAGTATCTAATTTTGATAATAAATAGATTGACTGATATGCTGACGTTCCACAAATGCATAAAAGAGGAATACTTAAAACAAATGCTGGGACGTTGTCTCTCACATATGAACACTTCCTTCCGATCAGTGTGTATGAGTAGACCAATTCCAATTGACTAAGATTTTTAAATAAAACTCTCGAACACGCTATCGAACTAATTACAAATTATTTTTATTATTTATTATTTATTTTTTTTAGAAAAAATAAATAATAAAAATAATTATTCATTTTTCTGTCGATCTCGGTCTTGAGTGCAACAATACGACGGACCACAAAACACCATTGACACAGAAGTACCACTCGACACAATATTGTAACAAGCTCTCAAGTACACACAAGACATTCGTGAAGAATCAAAGATTAAACAATTCAATTCTGGTTTTATTTTTAGATTTTATTTTGTGAAAGAAAAATGAATTAAGAAAAGAAAGAAAGAAAAATCATTTATTCGACAGTAGGCACGCACACAGATACAAAAAAAAATACAAAATTAAAAAAGAAAATAACAAATAAATAAACTTATTTATACATATATAGAAAAAAAACCACATTATTAACATTGTGATGTTGCTTTGTAGTGGTTATATCATTCAATTAGTGGATTATGTTTATTGTCAGTGTTCTGTCTGTTTGTTTGTATATATGGGTTGTTGACTTACTTGTTCTGTTATTTCATTAGATACCGCTGTGTGGTGACGACAAGGGACAGAAGGACACACACACAACAGTGCTCTCTGATAAACCTGAAGGAGATTTTGGAAATGTTTCTTAATGTATAGGATATCTAGTACCTAGTTGATTGCTACGGGCTGTTAATATTAATATACGTTATATAGCCTTTTAAGACGGAATAGAAACTAAATAATTCTTGAGGTATTGTTCACTAGTTGACAGATACGTTAAAGCAATTAGCTGACTCCTTTTATTTTCCAGTAGAAACTATGTTTAACATTAAGTACGTAGCAATAATAATGCCACGTACGTACACATGGCCATGTAGCTTATAAAAAGATATTAAACCTTCTCTGCTGCCTGATTGACCTAGTGGTCGTAAGTACGACTGTTGGGCAAGGGGTCTGGGGCTGCATTCCCAGGTCAGGCAAAGTACTATTGGGTTATCTAGAAAAAACTCAGTAGTAGCCCGGAGTCTGGAAATGTGTCAGGATTAGTGGTCAGCGTGTATATATCGACAATACTTGCGAATATATATACGGTATTATGTGTATATGGCAATGTGTGAGCCCGGTATATGGCAATAGGCTCACCCCCTATTACATGGGGCTCATAACATAAATAGTGAAAAGTGGGTGTTACATTGTACAGTGGCATTAAGTGCTTTAATGTGCACCTCTGCCTACCTCATCGGAGACAAAAGGCGTGATGTTATGTTATATAAACCTTCTCTCTTTTGTCTGTATCATGTCACACAGCACCCATAAAGCAATTATTTAGAATACTTGCAGTTTTTAGTCTATTCTCTAAAGTAAACTAGATATAACATTTAATACTACATCGTTACACAGTCCAGTTAACTTTAACAGTTTAATAGCTGGGACGGTTGTGAAGTTAGTTATATTCGCAGTTAAGCAAACTGCCGGCGATTTATCAAGGGTTAAAAATCTTTTGCTATTATTTTTACTGGATGTTACTATTTTAATTTTGTTTTCTCGTGATGAGTTTTTGTTGCAGATTGGGTGATAAAAATGTGAAGTGATTTGTTGTTAGTTATTATCTTGTATAGTAAAACGCCTGCTATATATGCATATTCATGTATCAGAAGCGGGCGTGTTCGAAATCTACCAACGGCAAGTACTGATTTGACATATCCGAGTTACTTTCTAAGATTATAGACACCACTGACAAACGGTAAACGAAAATATACTACACACATATACATATACTACACACATAAATACCTATAGAATAAATATGTTAATACAATATTTTTCGATTGTGAAGTTTGTGTTGATAATAGATAATTTTTTGTGTTTGTTGAAAGTTAAAAACAGTAAGTTTTCGCAAAAATGTGTCCTACAACGACTAGATTCAGGTAACGACCATAGGCAGTACTCAAGTTACGAGAATTGACCCAAGTGAAAGGTAGGTAATGTAAATATTATGTACTATAATGGATCTTTTATTTGATTTTATTGTTTGATAATTTTTAAAAATATCAACTTAGACTTCGGGTTGTACTGATTTACATATTAATTTATTATTAATAATTATGTAATGTAATAACAAATGTACCGCTTATACTCGGCTCGGCCACAGCCGGCCGCGCTTGTTATTGTTTTGTTTGTTGGTAGGTACCTACGTTCTTAAATTCATAATATATTATGATTTTGAATATCAACAATACGGATTCACCAAAGGTCGCTGCACTACTGACGCGGGAGTAGCTCTAATTAAGCGGGTGTTCGCCTCTTGGGAAGAAGCACGGGATGCCATCGGCATATTTTGTGATCTATCGAAGGCATTCGACTGTGTTGAACATGTTGAATATATGGCATTCGGGGGACGTCGCTAAATCTGTTGAAATCATACCTTCAGGATAGGCAACTTAAAGTACAAGTAAATAAAGTAAATTCACAGGGTGCTAGCATATCTATGGGTGTGCCGCAGGGCTCGATACTAGGTCCATTCTTATTTTTAGCGTACATAAATGACTTGCCCCATTTATTTAAAAATGAACCGCAGATGGTATTATTTGCTGATGACACTTCATTAGTTTTTAAAATTAATAGACGCACAAATAGTTATGACGACGTAAATAATGCCCTAATGCAAGTTCAAAATTGGTTTACATTAAATAACTTAGTACTAAACAATAAAAAGACAAAATGTATTAGATTTGTTTTGCCAAATGTTAAAAGCAACGAATGTGACATATTATTGAATGGTGAGAAATTAGAGTTTGTAAAAGAGACAACTTTCCTGGGAATTACTGTAGACGACAAATTGCAATGGGGTCCTCACATTATATCATTAGCGGGACGATTGAGCTCTGCAGCTTATGCTGTCTGGAAGATACGACAGTTAACTGACATTGACACGGCAAGACTGGTGTATTTCAGTTACTTTCATAGCATTATGTCGTATGGCATTTTGCTGTGGGGACACGCTGCTGACATTGAATCTATTTTTATCTTGCAAAAGCGCGCCGTCAGAGCTATCTACAATCTAGGTCGTCGCGAATCTCTCAGAGAAAGGTTTAAGGAGATCAACATTATGACCGTTCCATGTCAATTTATCTATGAAAACATCATGTATGTTAGGAAAAACCTACAGTTATTTGGTAAAGTGTCTGACAGACACCACTATCAAACTAGACATGGGAATAGATTAAGTCAGCCAATTTCGAGATTAGCGAAAGTAAGTAAACCATTCATGGGATTCTGTGTTAAATGTTATAATAAGATACCAGGCGATGTACAACAACTAAATGAATCTAAATTTAAATTATGTATAAAGAAAACTTTATGTAGACAAGCATATTACAAACTTAATGAATATATAGAGGATAAAAATGCTTGGATGCAGGCTAGTCCGGCTCCACAGGATAACTAAAAACACTGTTGTTTTAATGAAATCCTAAATAATGCAGCTATATTGCTAAATTGTATATTTTTTTAAATTATATAACCAATGTAAATGTGAGAGCCCTGTAATTAACTTAATATTAAATTAGATTAATAGAAGTCATTTGTGTCAGCTTGGAGTTGTCATGCTCACTCAAAGGTCTCATTGGCGGTGGCGCGTGCAGTGGATCGCTCGATTCCCTACAATATGGTTGAGTTGGGCGGTGCTGGTGTACGTGTCATGTTCGTGAACGGGCGCCGTCAACTGGGACTGGTCAGCTCCAGACTGTATTATTGTTCTTAAGGTTATTTTCTTTCTTGATCACTTTGACTGGATTTTGGTGTTACATTGTTCTCGCACAATCCAAACAGCAAAACTATGTAACTAGTAAATTGTATTGTGAACCTGATTGAAAAAGAGTAACCTCTGGAGTTTCTTGCTCGTTCTTCTCCATAGGAATCTACACCTTGGAATGAGCAAATAGCTTCACTTTTAATATTAATTTTATTTTGACGTTCAAAAGTGCCATTCTGGCCTAATTGAAATAAATGATTTTGACTTTTGACTTTTGACTTTTGAATAGATTATTTAGCAATTCGATAATTGGATTTGGTTCATCAAATTTATGCTTCATTATTAGTATAATTAATAGATGTTCCATTATTTGTAAGTTTTGTTGGCTTATTCCATAGCTGATGAAGTAGGTAGTTCACAAAAAATATGCGAGATATCAGTGTATATAATTTGGCGACAGAATAAACCACAATATTTTTGAACGCACTTTTCAACATGTATTCTGTACATGTACTTGTCTTGTGTGAGTATGATTGTATGACCGGGGGGGAGGGGTTTAATCATACGATATTTAATTGCCTACCCTGTCTCGAAAATCTGTGCACGCCACTGACAATAATATACTGCTAAACGAATACTTATACCTTTTTTTAAGGGGGGAATATCATCTAATGACTGTTCTCGCCTGGGTGAGGCGGGAGGGAGTGTCAGACTCTTACTGACTAAAGACCACCCCGTTCCTTCTCCTGCACGTCGAGCCAGAGCCCCGGTTACCCCGGTTCTCCGCGACAATACTTATACCTACTGCATAAATATCATAACAGGTAAGTACATATATTATAAAAAAAAACTTTCTCAAAATAATTTCCTCAATTGTTTTGAGCCTGCCAGTGCTTAAGTAAATGCTATATTTAAAGGAATTGCGACTAGTATTTCACTAGTAAGATAGAAAAAAAATGTAGCACCAGTTACGATGCAGTATAAATAATAAAAAAAAACAGAAAAGAAACAAGCCTATGGTAGATGGGTTACCCACTCGGTGTAAGTTAGTAGCTAGTTAGTCGATATCCTAGAGTAGTTATGTCTCAGTAGGAACGTGTTACATTCCGGCGTGTGATACAGGATGCCGTGTGGTCGCCGGTGAGACGTGGAATGTAATTACATACTCTTGTCTTTTGTTTCCTTTAGATACAATACAATAAACTGAATATAGTACGAGTAAAAGTGGTTTGGGGTGAATGGTTGTTGTACGGATTCCTTTATGGACCATATAACGCCTCTGGTGTTGCGGGTGTCCATTGGCGATTAATGATAAGTGTGTCACATCTAAGTTTGGGAGTGCCATGCTTCGGCACGAATGGGCCGGCTCCACCGTAGTGATACTACGGCCTCACAGAAGACCGACGTGAAACTACACATGCATTATGTTTAGTCGCGTGAGTGAGGTCACTGAAGGCTAAATTATCCCCCCCCGTCCCAATCCCTGAATCCCCAAAAATCCTCAAATTCTTAGCGCACTTTTAACGCCCCTGGTGTTCCAAGTGTTCATGGGCGACGCCGATTGTTTACCATCAGGTGATTCGTCTGCTCGTTTACCGGCTTATGCCATAAACATAATCGTTTGCTCGCTATCTCATAAAACTGAAATTCTAAAGTACTAGCTATAATTTATATTGTATTTACTTTTATGTAAAGAAAAAGGAACCAGAGCCAAAAGATTGTACAAAAAAAATACCCCATTAAAAGCTTACAATACGATATCTAACGATCAAAAAACCAACTTGCTATTTACCTCTAAATAACGTCCAGCGCAAATTTCGTAAACGCCAACAACGATATTCAAAAAATAAACAATTGTCCATAAAATTGGATTATCCCAATTATAGCAATCTTACTTGCAAAAAAATCCACCATTTTGTTTCTCTAATTTCTTTCTATCCAATTACGGAACACAGCAGCGAAGCGGACATTAATAAAGCTATCACTTATTACGTTTGTTTGGGAGGATTATCCGTCTGCGAGTTTTTTCCGCTAAACTCCTGTGTATTTAGCCTTTTTAACTGTACAAATGGAGTTATATGAGCGATTAAGCGATTCAAAATGATATGGGTTCGTAACAGAGAGTCGTTATGACGGATTTACGCAACCAACTCAATTAAAAATTCCTTCTCATTTAAGGTACATGATCGTACAGACAAGCGCAGGTTAAATTATTCATTTTTTATCAAAAGATTTTCAACTTTATTGTATTCATAGAACGTTAAAAATTCAATGAAAATATATGAGAGATTGAAGTAGGTTGATCTGCAGGCGTCTGTCCATATTTTATGAATGGTAATATGAGATGATAGCTTTTGTTCTCTGTGTGTTAATTTTAAAGTTTTTATAATTATAAAAGAGTCTCGTTGATTTAGGTCGTAGTTTGATCTTTGTGTTGAAAAGAAAATTATAATTGAGTAGAAATTAATACAATATTGTAAATATTTATAGCTATTATATGCGGTTTTGCCCGTGTGGTAAATAATAGGAAACAGAACAGATATTATTGTTCAGATTAATCATCTCCAGACACAAAAATCATATCATAAAATCGCACCTGTGCGACGTGAAACGAAGACAAACAAACTAATATTTTCTTTGCATTTATTGTATTAGAAAGGGCGTTCTAGATTTAACTAATACTTAAGCTGCGAAAATTGGTATTTTCCTTTTGGAACACTAATGTTATGCAAAACTCTATTTGGAGGGCAATTAGCTCCGTCAGTAATTTCGCGCAAGTTAGCACCGTGTTCCAGTCAATCTAAACTAGACTTCAAGAGACTATTAATGAGCGCTAACTTTTCTATCAAACTTCGACAGATCTGAATAACAACTATACGTAACCATGGCAACGATTTGCATACTTTTGAATGGAACTGCAACCGAAGTGGTAAAGTTGGACGACCTTAATTTGTTGGGACAAGTTTGTTTGAAGTTGGAGTTGATCACTTACCCGATTGATTATTATGGAAATTGAGATTAGGATTGGAGTGGATTAGGTGATATTACTGGATATTATTGGTTTAAATTACATGGTACGACGCTTGTAATTCTCTAGAGCAGGCTGTGTTTGATCAACGAGTCGGAAAGAGTAATTCTGTAGGTAAAGAAATGTTCTAACATGGGACTAAACTGAAATCAGCACCTAATACTGAACCTTTTGAGGCTGCTGCATATCACTTAAATAATGGCTTGCGTTGTGTTTCGTCGTTAGAGTGAGGATACCGGAAGCCCAACTCCCTCCCCTCTTCCCCAATCTCCCTAATCCCCAACAATCTTCAAACTCCTAATCCCCAAAAGGCCGGTAACGCACTTGTAACGCTTTTGGTGTTCCAGGTGTCCATGGGCGACGCCGATTGCTTACCATCAGGTGATCCTTAACGATCCGTCTGCTCGTTTACGGCATATGCCATAAAAAAAAAACAATATAAAATCGCTTCATATACAAACGGACTTTATAAGAACGGTCCAATTAAATAACTTTTCTGTTTTTGAAATCGATTAAAAAAGGCGAGTTGGTTTATGTAAATTACCAATAAGTAATTTTTTTTTTTTTTTTTAAGGGGGGAAAATCATCGAATGACTTCTCCCGCCTGGGTGAGGCGGGAGGGAGTGTCAGACTCTTACTGACTAAAAACCACCCCGTTCCTTCTCCTGCACGTCGAGCCGGAGCCCCGGTTACCCGTTAGGTTCTCCGCGACTCCGAATCGGCATCGGCCGTATTGGGCCCCATCTGTGGTGGTCTGATGGCTCTTTGAGGCGCGCGCGGAACGCGACGCGCCGTACGCTCGGGTCTGTTTCTGGTCGGACGGGGAGCCACCCATGCTCGCCGTCCGCAGGCCCGCGCTTACGGTGGCCGGAGATCGTCTCGCGATCCCCGACGCCCGGTGTGTCCTTCGCGATGGCTGGGTTGCGAGGAGGCAGCGCTTCGCTGCCTCACGCGTCCCGCCTCCTCCTTAGCTAGCATGACTGCTTCGCAAAAGGAGGAGACGGCATCCCAGTCCTCCTCGCTCCGCATCATGGCCTGCATTAGGCCCGGACGCGAGAGGTCGCCATCGCCGATCACTTCCCTGAGGACACGGCGGTGCTCAGCCCACGAAGGGCATTCTCCCACTGTGTGTTCCACCGTGTCCTCAGGGCGGTCCTCGCAGTGATGACACCCGGGCGTTTCCTCCCGCCCCATCAGACAGAGGTACCTCCCGAAACTTCCATGTCCGGTGAGGACCTGCGTCAGGCGGTAGGTGAGGACGCCGTAGCGTCTCTCAAGCCACTCCTCAAAGAGGGTACTTACCGCTGCGATGTATAGAGGTATATGAATGCATAAAACATCACCTAGCAACTCAAGCATTTCTTATAAGAAAAATTACAGCAATAAGAATATAATTTATGGACCTTCTGCTTTGTCACAGTACTGTGAAGTAACTTTATCCCTAATTTCCCCAGGGGGTGGTCTGATCAGACCGCTTTGCACCACATCCGGAGATCCAGCCACTAAGCCTCGCGAGGGAATCACGCTTAATTGGCCTGTCATTCGGTTTCAGATTCCTTCCTTCAAGACAATTTAAGTTTCCAGTTTAAGTACATCATAAATCTTGCGTTTTGAGACTTGTGTTTATGTAATCATTTGGAAAAAATGTATGTACAATTTTTGGAGTTCTGAATAAGCAATGTTTTAACAACGACAATCGGATAATCTGGATGTTATCAAGAGTGTGTCTTGGGGCTCATATGAAGATGATGATAATCATACAATTTTTATCGCACCATCCCTCCATCCCATCACCAAAATATCTAATTTTGAAATCGACACAATGACATCGACTCCCATTTTGTACCAGATTTCCAATTCCAGATTTTATTCTTTTTTTGAATTGTAATCTTTATTTCAAGCTCAGAGCTCATAAATGGTTAGTAACAATTTTCTTATACAACTAGTGTTAGTAAAACAAATTTGATCATAAATTACCTCTACAGTTACAATTATTATACAATCAGATTTCAATAAAAAACAAATGATAAATGTCATTGAAAAATAAAAATGTATGTAAAATTGAAATTGAATTAAACTAAAATAAAATAAAAACAATAATAAAATACATTAAAATAAAAATGGATAAAATTAAAATAAAATTGAAAAATAAACATTAAATATAACATCATAACATCACGCCTTTTATCCCCGAAGGGGTAGGCAGAGGTGCACATAGAAGTAACACCCACTTTTCACTATTTATATTATGAGTCCCATGTAATAGGGGGTGAGCCTATTGCCATATACCGGGCACATTTCCAGACTCCGTGCTACTACTGAGATTTTTTTAAAAACCCAGTAATACTTTGCCCGACCCGGGAACCCGAGACCCCTTGCCCGGCAGTCGCACTTGCGACCACTCGGCCAACGAGGCAGTAAACATTAAATGTAACGTGAAAATCCACTAGCATGCAACTTCATCCATACCTTTAAAAGGGGCAGATCCCATCGCTCGGACAATACCCTCAGCATGCTATTAGTGCTACCACGCAGGCGATCAAGAAGTGAAACGCCCCGCTTTCTAATTATGGCGAAAAAATCATCAGTTCGTGCTTCAGCAAACATAGCTGAAGCACTACAAAACCTTGGTAACCCCAACAGCACCCTGAAGGCACTGTTGTACTGTACACGCAGTGCGCTATACGCCCGCTGCGTGTAGTTGGCCCACAAGCTGCACGTGTAAAACGATTGGCAGTAAGCCTTGAACAAGGTCACTTTTACTGGCGGAGTACAACGTGCAAACCTACGAACCAACATATTACACCGGACGGACAGCGCCCTGCGCTCCCTGTCAATGTCCATGTTATCACACAAATCGTCAGTGACCCAGTGGCCCAAGTATTTGAAATGCGTCACCCTCTTAAGCGGTGTGCCACACAGAATAACCGGAGGTACAGACGAGTAAACTTTGGTACCAGTTTGAAAAACCATTAGCTCACTTTTCTTGGCATTATATTTGAGCCCATGGGCCCGGGCATACGACTCACAAATGCACAACAGTTTGCGTAGCGCATTGATCGATGGGCTCAGCTTTATGCTAGTTTTGAAATTTCTCAATTAACACACATTTAACACACAGTAATTCAATGTAACAAACACCTAAGCTTCCACATCTGTTGATTGGGATTTCGTTAATCAGATTTGAGGAACCATTACCCTCTTGGAGTCTCATGTTTAATTGTAAATGTTCCACGTAACATCTATGAATAACTTAGTAAACATCCATTCGAATTAAGCTTCATACGTGGTACACGGATGTTTCCAGAATGTTCCATAGAATGAAGCAGTACTTAATCTGTTCTATAAGATTTCAGAGATATGGGGTTAATTGTGTTTGTACATAGTTGTCTGTAGAAAGGTTCTCCCTGCCTGTGTAGGGTTTAGATATATCTAGGTGAAATGTGATGTTATTACAAATTTACGTCTTATATTCTTCATCATTGGTAATCGTTGATAAGTCCTGAAATCTTGATGGGTTTACCATAATTACCACAACGGCTCGCGGTTTAGAATTCGTATTTTGATCTTAACCAGTTTTATCTTGAGCTTGAGTCTCCGTGAAATATGCAGTGCCTCTTTTTTGAGGGGCAAAATCATCCAATGACTTCTCCCGCCTCATGTGAGGCGAGAGGGAGTGTCAGACTGTTACTGCCAAAAAACCACCCCGTTCCTACTCCTGTACTTCGAGCCGGAGCTCCGGCAATCCGTTAAGTCCTCTGCGGCTCCGCATCGGGCCTTAGCCCTACTGGGCCTCACCTTTGGTGGTCTGATGGTTTTTTGAGGCGCACGCGGAACACTACGCGCCTTACGCTCGGGTATGGTTCTAGTCGGGCGGCGAGCTGCTCGTGCTCGCCGTCCGTAGGCCATTACACATGTAAGTGAGTCGGGATGGTGACAACATGAGACCACGTTGTCACCATCCCGACTCTAACATGAGACCACGTCTCAACGACATGTACCTTATATTCCCAACAATATAATATGGAAGTTAATGTAAAATGTAAGACATGATTCCCTCCCACTCTGGTATTCATAGCCTTACGATGTAAATACGCAACTCACTGTAGATACTTAATATTTTCAGTCTTTTTTCTAAGTGTTTTGCAGGAAATCTTCCGTGAATCTCGCCTTTAAGGTATTCTGATTTTCTTTTATACGTTTATGAGTTACTATCATGAAAAATGACGAACTGTTCACAACACAAAGTTCACAGAGAACCGTTGGCTACACGTCTACTGCTGAACAAGGGCTTTCCTCTAAGGAAAAGATTAGGTTATGCCTGTGTATATTTGGTTGGTGATTTTATTAAGTGTGAGAGAGCCATGCACGAATGGGCCGGCTCGACTGGAGTGATACCAAGGCCTCACTGAAAACAGACTTGAAACAACGCATGCGTTGTGTTTCGTCGTGTGAGTGAGGTCGTCTCCCCAATCCCCGAATCCCTCATAGTCCTCAAACTCCTAATTCCCAAAAGGCCGGTAACGCACTTGTAACGTCTCTGGTGTTTCGGATGTCCTTGGGCGACGCCGAATGCTTGCTATCATTTGATCCGTCTGACCGTTTACCGGCCTATCTCATAAAAAAAATAGAAATCATAGTAAAGTTTCTTTATGGTACACAATTAAATGAGTAAACATATCAACCAATGGTAAGTGATAATTGCCCCCTATGATTTTTTGTTTCATATAACTTTTCTGTACGGCTATGGTATGCCTCCGACCAGGGGCCTTAAGCGTATTCTTGAGTTTGAACACTAGCATCAATTGCATCCATATTGCGTGGCCATTGAATGAACTAAATGGTATTGAGTTTGGCTTGGTATTCTGTACCCTGAATGCCATTTTACCTCCTACTATTGGGGTTTTTTTTTTATTTTATTTATACCTCTAATCACAACAGTGTACACATTGAATTTTAACCTTGTCCCACAAAACAGGTTTAGCGGTTTGACTGTGGGTGGAGAGCCGCATTGCTTTACATACACTCATATATTGTATAAACTACTAATAACATTATAACTATTCAAGTATTTATTAACTTACTTACTTACTTACTTAACTAACAGAAGTATTTCATTAACTTAATTTTAAACAGTCTTATGTTATTTTCTTGTCTGATGTCGGCCGGCAAACTATTAAGGACATTTTATTGCACTGAAATTAAATTAACCCTCTGCAACTGACGTGGTTAAATTGTTACAATTCAATTGAGGTGTATATTATACCAGACACCATTTCAACAGCAAATATTTTTGTAGAATTAAAGTATAGCGAGCACTATACAGTAAGGTACTCGCAGCAGTGATGCTCGTATTTGAAAAATGACGGTATAACACGTGATTTTGTTCGCGGTGTCTGTGGGACTACACGTCAGCTGCAGAGGGTTAACATTGAGATTAGTATCAAGAATAAGCGCCTAGATCGAGCCGGTCCATTCATCATCATCACCAGCCTATAAGGTAGCCACTGCTGACCGAAGGTCTTCTCTCACACGGAAAAGGTTTAAGTATTATTCGCCACGCTTGCTCAATACGGGTTGGCGATTTCAAACTTATAATTAGAAATTATACGCCCAGGTTTCCTTCACAGTTTGTCAGGGGTGTTTATACATATAATCTCAATATATCTTTAAATTGTTGCATATATTGTGTACTATAATTAAATCTGTATCTGCTCTTTATCACATTGTATCGCACTCTATTTTAACACAATCAGTGCAGGTTTATGATGAATTTTAGCATAGTTTGTCTGTTTATGTTACATCGCTACATCATAGTACTAGTACAATGGTAGTTTATGGGCGACACTAGCAATTGTTTGGACGAATACAGTTGCAATGTAATCGCGTTTCGGAATCAGTATTGTTTTTGTTTTCCAGGAATTGCAGTTCCAGGGAATGTGTTTGTTTATGTTGTCTTTTGTTTATTGTGTTCGTGTTTATGTGTGATGGGTTTTACTGGGAGATATACATACATAACATAACATCACGCCTTTTATACCCAAAGGGGTAGGCAGAGGTGCACATTACGGCACTTAGTGCCACTGCCACTGTACAATAGTGTACAATCTAATAACATTGTACTAAGTTTTCCTGTTTTCACTATTTATGTTATGAGTCTCATGTAATAGGAGGTGAGCCTATTGCCACGTACTGGGCACATTTCCAGACTCCGTGCTACTACTGAGATTTTTTAAAACCAAATTCCGATTCGAACCCGAGATCCCTTGCCCGGCAATACTTAGTACGCGGCGTAGATGGGAGATATATTTGTAGTAATATTTTGGTAGAAAAAGGTTCTTCGCATAGTTGTTTCAAATTGTGTTTTATCCAATGTTCTTGTTAAATTACTATTATTCAATGAATGTTATCGACTGAACATTTTGTATTTAAATCGAAACAACTACATTAACGAGCTTAATTATATTCGAATGACCTATTTCTGATAATAGGATCGTTATATTCTGTAGTTTTCAAATAGGTATCTATAGAAAATTGCGTAATATAGGTAAATAACGTTTACGTGAACTTCAAACTAAATTTTCAGTATATTAAATCTGTTTCAATTTAAATAAAGTCGCACTGTATATGATAAACCTACAAAGAATAATGCAGGTGTAAAATGAAGAGAAGGTTCGTGTGAAGTGGCGTGCCGCTGGGAAATACACGGTGCGACTCAGATGCTCCGTCGCAAGTCGCAAGAACTTACTTTAACTTAACAACTATGAGGAGAATGTCAAAGTTAACTCAAACTTACTTGAGATGCTCTTACTTATGAATATTGGAATGTTTATTTTGTATAAAGTAATTTCACTGATAGCAAGTGTGAGATAGCCATGCTTCGGCATCAATGGACCGACTCGACTGGAGTGAAACCGACGTGAAACAACGTTGTGTTTCGTCGTGTGAGTGAGGTTACCCAATCTCCTCAATCCCCAATAATACTCAAATTCTTAATCCCTAAAAGGTTGGTATCGCACTTGTAACACCTCTGGTGTTCCGAGTGTTCCTGGACGGTACCAATTGCTTACCATCAGGTGATCAGTATACTCGTTTCTCGGATTATTCCATAAAAAAATATTTTTCAGTGGTAGACTGCAAGTATTGAGTATAATGAGAATTAGGCGTAACATAATGACACGCCCAATTTAAATAGGAAGTTGGTAAACACACATGAAAAAGCGTTAGCCCCCATTGGAAACCGGATCATCAGAGAGCACTGTTAAAACCTAGTCATCATCATCAACAGCTGAAAGACGGCCACTGCAGGACAAAGGCCTTAGTCCTCCACGTTGAAATACAATTCGCAACCTGCATCCACTGCCACCCCGCAACTCTGGCGATGTCATTGGTCCACCTAGCTTCCACCTGGTCTCCACTCAAGGACTTTCCTAGCCCATCTACCGTCAGTCCGTCGAGCGACGTGGCTTACCCATTACTACTTCAGTCTAAGTATAGATTTTACGGGCTATATCGGAAACTCTAGTACTTTGACTAATTTCCATATTTCGGATTTTGTCACGCAAAGAAACCCCGAGCATAGCTCTCTCCTTTGCGCACTGAGTGACTTTGAGGTTCTGAAAACTTTAATACCTAGCGTCGACATTAAAAGTAATTGTGAAAAGGCAAGGAGACAAAAATAATTCAACATTCGTCTCACTGCGATCTATTTCAGTACATACCTATAGAAATGCTAAAAGAAAATCAAAGATTTTGTAAAATAAACGTTTTCAGAGTTTCATCACAATAACAAGGCGCAGAAAATTCAAATAAATTTTTATCTGTCGGTAACATGTAACGTAAACGGGACATAAAAAGCATTTTTATTTATTTGTACTAGCTGTTTCGGGTTCGATTCTCGGAGCTATAAAATTGGTATCGGTAATCAAAGTCGCTTTGAACACCTGTGCGTACGTTTATGTTAACTCGTTATACCGCCTTTTATTATTATGTTGTTGGTTGAAGATTTTCGAATAAAGATAAGTTGGTGTTTGATCGTGTGGTCTTTTAGTACTTAATTTTGTCTGAGGGTCGTAAAAGATGCTGCCTGGATTGAGTAATCGTAAGTGATGTCGGAATTGTAAATTTCGCTAAAGATTTTTATAATTCACTAGCTTCGCCCGCGGTCCTGTTGGATAAAATGCAGCCTATGTGTTATTTCAAATCATAATCATGGTCTGTTTCAAATTTCAACCCAATCCCTTCTGCTGTTTTGATGTGAAGGAGTATCAAACAAACAAACAATTAATATGTTTCGTAATTGTAATATTAGTAAGATTAAAGCGAAATATGATTGCCCTGTTTTTAAAGAGTTTTTGTACAGTTATGGAATAATGCCCAGTGTTTTATTGGTTATCTTCTAATGATAAATAGGTTTGGTCAGCGCATTAAAAATTGTGTACACTACCACCCAGGCATAGTTTTAGGCAGCAACAAGATTTTTTAATGTTATAACAATTTCACAGTACATTATAATAATAATTGTACATTAACTTCCTTAGCAAACAATAAGGACCACAAACATTAAACTACACAGTCCTTTGTGACCTCACAAACATTCAAAATATCAATACTCAAGATTATTACAACAGATTACAGTTTCCAAACTGTTTAGACTCTAACTACTTCGTACAATAGGACCAACAAAGGACCAACTTATGGGAAGGTGTACGAACAATGAGACGCCTTACAGGACCAGTTTAGTAGTTATGTGTGACCGCCATACATGTATAGAAATGTGAGTTGGACTTAATTTTGTATTTATTATTATGTAACTGTTATGTCACGGGGTTTATTTTTCATGTGGGAGTTGGCTAAGAGGTACATTTTAATAACTTTTTTATGGAATACGAGGCAAACCAGCAGACGGATTACTTGATGGTAAGCGATCACCACGACACTAGAGGACTCAACAGTGCGTTGCACGTCTTTTAGGAAGCAATTTATGTTTTTATGGTTCATATCACAATAATTATTGTTTATTATTATAATCACCAGCCTGTAAGTGGCCACTTGTGACAAAAGCCTGTTCTCACACAGCGAAGGTTTGAGCATTAATAACCACGCTTGCTTAATGCAGGTTGGTGATTTTCATCTTAGAATTTGAAGTTTTAAGCCCAGGTTTCCTCACGATGTTTTCCTTCACTGTTTATCAGTGGTGTTTAAATAACCTTGGAAATTACATATAATTTGGAAAAAGTCACATTGGTAGGTTGCGAACATGCACCCTTGTGCAGGAGAAGCAGGCGTTTTCAACCTTTGGGCCATCACTATTGTTATTACTAGTTAATCACCACATACTGGGCATATATCTGGAGTCTATGTTATATTATTTACTAAGCATTCTGAGAAAACTAAAGCCTCAGTAATCCAGATCGATAGTAGAGGTATTGGAGCGAGTTTTGATACGCTGAAATTTAAATTTATAATATTAGTTATTATGTCATCCAGAAAGAAATATTGAAATTTTTCGGCATATAGAATTTAAGATTTATGTAAAAGCTGTTTCTGTGTAGATATTTTACTTATATGTATATAATAATATTGCGCATTAAACGAAATAAAAACAAAATTGCGTTTTTCTGTAAAAACAACAAAAATTTTTATTTATTATAATTGCGTACAATATACTTTAACTTTTTAACTTAGATAATTACCATAAACACTAATAAACAAAATAACTCACCTGTAAAAACAACAAAAAAATAACATTTTAAGCCTTTATTTCTTTGTATTAGGCATTATTCCTTTTATGGGAAAAATTAACTTTATAAACTAAAATAGAAAATATAACCATATGACATTCATTCTTCTAAAAAAACACAGACGTCACAATGGCAGTGACATCTCTTTATATTAATTATTCTATATTTCTTATGATAAAGCGGCCAATTCAACAATGAGAATTAAGCACAGAGTATTTAATAATTAAGAAAATATAATATAGTGATTTTCTTTACATCTCCCACCCTCCGAGAGAACAAGCAATGATTGTTCGATTAGGCGCGGATCACTGCTGGAGATAGCTTGGTAATATGGTAGAGATTTGATTCTGCCTTTCTATGTCCGGCATCAACTTCATAGATTGAGTTAGAAACCCTTTTTAAGATTTTGTGTGGTCCAATCCTTAATTCATCCATTTTCTTTCTATTTAATCGATTTCCATTTTCGACATATATTTCGTCTCCCACTTCAAATTTATAATCTTCCCTACCTAAATCATATATTTTCTTATTGTAGTAGTGAGATTTTATTGAATTTTGAAGAGCTAGTTCTCTATCTCTTTTCAAATCTTCATTTGTAGGTTTTGATTTTAATTCAAGTGGCAAAATATCCACATTCTCGCCTTCTAAGAGGTATTTTGGAGTAAATTTTGTGACTGTATGTTCTGTTTCATTATATTTTGCTACACATTGTTGTGCAACAGTTGTCCAAGCAGTTTTCTTATGACCTTCGTTTATTTTGCATCCTATTCTATTTACTAAAGTTTGATTTAGCCTTTCATTAAGCCCATTTGAAAATGGTGCGTCTACAGCTGTAAAAACTATGGTAATGTTTTTCTTTTTCAGGAAGTTCTTGAATTCTCTAGAATTTATGCCAGGGTATTGGTCAGTCAATATCATCTCAATATTATAGCTTTGTGTCACATTTTTAATAAGCTTAATAAAGTCACTGGCGTTTTGATTTCTTGACGTCAATATATATGCATATCTTGTAAAATGATCAACCAGAAGATGTAAATATTTTTTTGTAGACCGTGATCCCCCAAAACCTCCAATGGTATCTATGGATATAATTTGAAAAGGACGTGTTGCCGGACCTAAATGTGACATTAAACCAAGCTTGGACTTTCTTCTAGATTTGTTCTTTATACAAATATCACATTCATCACAAATTTTCTTAATGTTTGCTATGATATTTTTTGCTGTATAGAAAGGTGTTATTTTATTTATCATCTGGGTTCTTCCAATATGACAGTAAATATCGTGAACATCTCTAAGTAGGGCTTTACTGAATGCTTCGGACAATATGATTTTATACCTTTTCTTATTCTTTTTGTAGTAAATTTCGTTCTTCATTATAAACTTTGATTTTTCATTTTGTAGATTTAGATTTGAGTGTTGGTCCTTTTTTATATCCTCCAAGGTTAAAAGATTTACCACTTTTAAAATATCATCAGCATTATCACATGGATTCAGGACTGGGTTCCTACTTAAGCAGTCTGCTTCTTGATTTGATTGTCCCGGGTTATATTTTATTTTAAAATTATATTGGGACAAATAATATGTCAAATCGCCCAGTTCTTCATCAGTTCTAGCCTTTATGTTCAGATTTTCTAACGGTTTATGATCTGAATATACCACAAATTCTTTTCCCATAAGCCAGTGCTGCCAATACTTTACCGCTTCTTTGATTGCGAGACATTCTAAATATATTGCCTTTTTTTTCTTTTGAGTTTCTGTCAACTTTTTTGAAAAGTAAGCTACAGGTTTGTTAACTCCGTTTTCATCTTCTTGTTTTAACACAGCTCCCACGCCTTTAATACTAGCATCTGTATAAATTATTATCGGTTTATTTGGATCAAATATTTTTAAAATTGGCTTCGAACATAGTAATTCTTTTATTTTATCAAATGATTCCTGGCATTCTGTGGACCATACAAATTTAACATCTTTCCTTAGTAAATTGTGTAATGGATTCAGGATAATTGCACTATGGGGTATAAATTTATGATAAAAATTTACTTTTCCAAGGAATTGGCGTATATTTTTCCTTGTTTCTGGAACTGGAAAGTTCTTAACTGCTGTTAAATTATCTTTGAGAGGTCTAACCAAATTATTTTCTATTATGTGACCCAAGTATTTGGCATAATTATTTGCAAAATTACATTTCGAAAATTTTAGTCTGAATCCTTCCATTAATATTGCCTCAAGTAGTCTTGATATATGTACTATATGTTCCTTAAAAGTTTTTGAATAAATTAAAATATCATCAATAAAATTTACCGCAAAATCTGAGAGTTTGTATTTTCTAATTATATTGCTCAATATTCTCTGAAAAATTGCTGGAGCTGTTTTTAGACCAAATGGAAGGCAAGTCCATTGGAAATGGCCTTCTTGCGTGACAAATGCAGTTTTGTATCTATCTTGAATTTTCAAAGGAATTGACCAAAATGCCGAATTTATGTCAAAAGTAGAAAAAAATGACAATTCACGGTTTTTACCATTAAATCCTCAATCAAAGGGAATGGCTGTGATTGTGGAACGACGATTTTGTTTAATTCTCTGAAATCTATACATAATCTCGTTTTTTTATCGTCTTCTTTTTTATATGCCAGGGTGACTGGAGCAGCAAATGGGCTATATGATTCCTCAATCAGATTCTTCTCTAGTAGTTTTGATATTTGATATTCGATTTCTTTTCTATCGTCAGTTGTGCACCTGTAGGGACGTTTGTAACAATATTTATCCACCATTAAATCTATATGAGCTTCATAATCACGTACAGTGCCGATGTCGTATTTATCCTTAGCAAAGACTGGTTTGTATTTTTCTATTAGTTTATCAATCTCTGTTTGTTGATTTACATCTAAATGGTTCACTGAAATTTCAAATTCATCAGTGTTTAAATGTTCGTTAAAGTTCACTTCCCATTTGTTCGTATAATTAGTTTCTTGTTTCAATACTTTAGTGTATGAAGAAACATCTTTTTTATTTTTGTCACCTAGTGCATCAGGAATATTGACATTTCTTAAATTTAAATTGTTATTTTTCACATTCTCCTCATTTAGGAACTTCCCTTCTTCTGAATTGTTACATTGTATTATATTTAAGTCTTCATTTTGCATTAATTTGAACTTCTTTATGCTATCTAAGCCAATCAAAAAATCATAATGAAAATTTTCATTTTCTATGACAAAAATATTTACAATATTCTCCATATCAAACATTTTTATTTTTAGAGTTACCGTACCTTTTGTTTTCTTCTCACCATTAATAGTTTTCAAGTTAGCTGTTTGTGTAATACTTGCATCTTCTTTTTCTTGTATCTTTAATAATTTAGCATTAATTAACGACACATTTGAACCAGAATCATAAATTCCAGAAACTTGTAAAGTGTCGTTTATTAGTAATGGTACTTTTATTAATGGTGGTACTTCTAGTTTTTTGGATTCTCATTATTTAGTTCAATTTCCAATTCAGAGTTGTTTACACTTTTCACAACACCTTTTTTATTATTCCCCTTAAACCAACAATTTTCCTCCAAGTGGAAACGGTTCCCTTTATTTTCAGCGACACAGATTTTGCATGGCTTTTTCTCTTCAAATTTCTTAGAGGTAGTTTTTGTGTCAGATTGTATATAGGGTTTTTTATCATATTTGTTCTTTCTAACAAGATGTTCTAGTTTTCCTAACTCATTGTACAGATCTTCGGTTTCTTGTAAAGTCTCTCGGTCAATTTTATCAATCAGATAATTAGGCAAACCTGCTGCTATAAGATCTATAAGGGTTCCAGTATCAATCGACTTTCTCACTTCTAGTAATAATTTTTCTTTTTTTAAACCATAATCAAGTAGTGAACCCATTTGATATTTAAAAGCAAGAGCATATCTGATGGGCGACCATCCTTTGTTTCCGAATGTCTCACAGAAATTTTTCTCCCATTTGTTCCACTCTGATTCAACTGTAAACTTTATTAACATACAGCTGTACCAATCCATACTAGAGTATTCTAAAAAGTTTTTTAATATTTCAATCTTCTTTTTATCTTCGTTAATGTGGAAACGTTCACATTCTTTGTTGAAATCTTTAATCCATTGGTGAGCATTTGCATTTTTGCCATTAAATTTCTCAATCATAAAATCTTTTGAGATTTTCCCTAAATTTTGAGTTTCAGATTTAGTTTGTTTTTCATCAAGTAATTTTTCTAATAGTTTTTCCAATGTTTCACTTGAGCTACTAGGTAAAATTTTATAATCATCGACGTTTTCCCTAATTTCTTCCAGGTACAAATCATTAAACTGCAGGTTTTGTCCTTCATCTAAATATGTCTTAGATATCTCATCTGTTAAGGTTATCCATATTTTTCTTGTTTGGTACCGTTTAGTCAATGTCTTTTTTACCTTGGTATAACTTGAACTATTTATAATTACTTGATGTAAACTTGCAGGCTGGTATTCGTCTGGTATACCGTAAACTTGTCCAGTAAGTGTACCTATTGAGGTTATGCAAATAATATTTGTTTTTCCATCTCCTGATGTTTTCACAGCAAAATCAAATCTCAACTTCTCCATAGTGAGTTAAATATTTGCAGAAAATGTTGTTTTATAATAATATTGCGCATTAAACGAAATAAAAACAAAATTGCGTTTTTCTGTAAAAACAACAAAAATTTTTATTTATTATAATTACATACAATGTACTTTAACTTTTTAACTTAGATAATTACCATAAACACTAATAAACAAAATAACTCACCTGTAAAAACAACAAAAAAATAACATTTTAAGCCTTTATTTCTTTGTATTAGGCATTATTCCTTTTATGGGAAAAATTAACTTTATAAACTAAAATAGAAAATATAACCATATGACATTCATTCTTCTAAAAAAACACAGACGTCACAATGGCAGTGACATCTCTTTATATTAATTATTCTATATTTCTTATGATAAAGCGGCCAATTCAACAATGAGAATTAAGCACAGAGTATTTAATAATTAAGAAAATATAATATAGTGATTTTCTTTACATGTATATATTTTATTATAGAATTATTTTTATAACATATTTTTGGATGCAACGTTAAGGCAAAATATGGAGAAACTATAAACTTCCTTAACACCTGTATATTATGTACCCATGTTTGCAAATGATTAAATGAATATGAATATAAATGTAACTTTAATATGTAAATGAAAAATTATTACATGTTCTTGGGTCACCAAATGGAGGGGGTGTATTTTGTTTCAGGATTTTTCATTCGTTGTTTCAGTATTTTAGCCTTTCATTTAGAAAATAAAGAGACGAAATACCACCTACCACCTTAGGTTCACCTAAATTGAAACTTATAAATGTCTAGAATAAGATTCGCGTAAAGTTTCAGTATCTTCAGTTTTCAGCATAGAAATCTTCAGTGAGACGTTATACGAGAATTTCAGGTTTAACTCGTAGAATCGGAAACTTAATTCCGGACACGCCTTTATCCGGAATCGATGCCTTAAATCGGGATTTACGGGCTTACCTCGGAGAATCTTAATTCTGAAAACCGAAGTGTTTGAGTTTTAGAACTGAAAGTTTTTACTGGAATTTCAACTATTTTCAGACCGATATTAATCTCATACAGTTTGTGGACATAATACCTTATTACAAAGGATTCATCAATTTCCTTAATTTTAAGGATATAATTTCAACACATAACATAACATCTCGCATTTTATCCCCGAAGGGGTAGGTAGAGGTGCACATTACGGAACTTAACGCCTGTGTATCATGTTACATCCACTTTCACTATTTCTGTTAAACTCTGTTAAAACAACGTTCTAAAGTTATTTAGACGCCGGAACACTGAAACGGTACTCATGTTTAAGCCGCGCTTAACTATGGTATAGTTCTATCACTGAAATTTTTATGTAAAATGACATAGATGGCACGATATTGAAATATAAATGAAACATAAGAAGCCTTTCAGTATTCTGGCGGTATATTTTTTTAATTATTTATTTTAAGTTTGTTTTTGCCAACCCGCATTGAGCAAGCGTGGTGATTAATGCTCAAACCTTCTCCGTCCGTCTTCGATCAGTAGTGGCCACTTATAGGCTGTTGATTACTAATACTAGGCACAAGATTTCAAATGCACCTCTGCCAGTCAGGACGGACTGGAGAAAGACCACGCTTATAGCACGGCGAGTGCTCTGAGGAATACGACCTTGAAACCTTCAAGAAAAGAGCGTATTCCTTTAAAAGGTTGGCAACACACCTGTGACTCCTTTGGTGTTGCGGGTGTCCATGGGCGGCGCTGATCGCTTACCATCAGGTGATCCGTCTGCTCGTTTGCTTCCTATTCCATAAAAAAACTAACTAAAATATGGGTTTCTTCAAGAAAGGAGTAAATATATTTATTAAGTGTCGGCAAGGTGCATGTAATGCCCTATATGTTGCAAGCGTACATAGGCCACGGTAACCACTTAACATCAGGTGGACCGTGTGTCTGTTACCACCATCGTAATTTAAATAAAAAACTATACAGTATTGCCTCAAACTCTTCAACATTACTATAATACTAAGCACAGCTTCCATGGTAACCTAGCTATTAATAAATCACTCCAGATTCCCTCTCAGAAAAGCCAGTGACCTATATAATCCTCAAACAGAATGTACTTTAAAGTAGCGACAAAGAACTATTCATAACTGTCCCGATGTAACATAGTATATATGTACACTGTTCCAGAAACAATAGAACGGAAATAAAGAAGTGAATGATATTAATATTCATGTGAATTGTCACTGATAAGTATGGATGCAGAAGGTTCATTTTGATTCGGCCATCAAAAGCAAAAGTAAATATGGGATAGCCATGCTTCGGCACGAATGGACCGGCTCGACCCGAGGTGATACCACGGAAAACCGACGTGAAACAACGCTTGTGTTGTGTTTCATCGTGTAGTTTGCTAGAGGCCCAATATTACCCCCCCCCTCCTCTATCACCCCAACTCCTGAATCCCCGAGAATTCTCAGATTCCTACCCCCCAAAAGGCCGATAACGCACTTGTAACGCCTCTGGTCTTCCGGGTGTCCATGGGCGACACCGATTGCTTACTATCAGGTTATCCGTCTGCTTGATTACTGGCTTATCCCATAAAAAATGAAAAGGAACATAATGTCATGACTGTTTATTCAAAGGAAGAATCTATCATGATGATGATAAAGTTTTGGTACTCACTCTTATCTGGTTATGATATTATAATCTGAGACAATTCTATAGTCAATCATAAGACATAGATAATCTTAGAATGTGTGTTATGCCATGCATCATAAAGTTTAAATTAAAATAACGAAAATTGAGGTTTATACAGAAATTTGAAAGCAAGCGAATTTTGTGGGATTCTTGTAAACAAATTCTGTGAACCAATTCGTAGAAGCGGTCAATCCATACTTGAAACTTTAAGGAATGGACCGACATGTGCAAAAGTTTTGCGTCCTTAGAACTTCTTGGTATACCAAGCATTATGAAGAAATTGCTCAAGAATTGTACGTATTGAAAACTTAAAGAAGTTCATAACATTATTTGAACCAAATTGAAAAGGACTAGTTTCAACAAAAGACTAAATTTCATATGAATATTCAGACCTCCACGTACGATTCGACTGCACTCGTCTATGCTTCACTTAATGACAATTGACACTAGTCGTTGGCCTTCTGTCCTTGTCTACAATGTGTCCAGTGGCCGGTACAAAAGCGAGTAGATTGGGTCTCGAAAACGAACGACATTGTGCCCCTGCAGTATTGTGCATTGAGAGAATCTGCTTATCATTTTATGCAGGCCGAGAGCTGATGAATGTGGAAGTGCTTAGAGATAGATAAATTGACTACTTTTTGAAACAGTTATGTCGAAAAAGAAATATTTATGCAAATTTCAAAATGAACTTATTTTTAATTTGTACAATCTTTAAACTGTGACTATAGTCGGATACACTACATTAATTATTATGTTCACTCACAAAACTGTTTATGGAGGTATTTCGACTACTTTCAAGCTACACTTGGGGCTCATAGTCATAGGTAGCAATATGACATACGATAAGCAAAAAATCATTCTAATATTAAAATCTAAAGAGCCAATGACATTCTACCCGCTAACTCGATACACGATTCATGTTTTTCACTCTCTTGGCTATCAAACAAGCTACTTAGCCTCTCATTTTCCCAACAAAGTAATTACGAACGACGACGAAATGACTTTGACTTTGACAACGGCCTCCCGTCAACAATTACTTCTTAATTAGATGAGCACATTTACAAGAACAAAACCATTACTTAGACGTCTGAGATCATTCGCAGAACTGTGCTAATGATACGTTTGGTCACTGAATGAAATGTCAGCCAGTCTTTGAAGATAAATGTGATGATAATCTGTTAATGTAGGTATAATGGTGTGCGGATAAGAGGACCAAGCTTACTTCTGATCAATAGGTTGTGGAGGACATTGTTTGTTACCACTCGTGGGAGACAAAAACTAATGAATTATGTTTTTGGTAATGGAGTCGTTTGTCTGGTTTAGTTGATTTGATATTGATAATTAGTTGTCATACAGACCAAAAAGAAATTTGTCTGTAGTGTACTAAATTTTATCTAATGGATGTGAAATTAACAGCTTTTAGAGTATATGGAGTTTCTTGCTCGTTCTTCTCCATAGGAATGTAAAGCTTGGAATGAGCAACTACCTTCACTTTTAAATTTTTTGTTGATATTCAAAAATTCCTTCCTAGTCTAATTTAAATAATTTAATTTTAACTTTGACTTTTCATGTGTGAAAACTCATAATTACACATCCCCAGGGACCTTTTGTGCGTTGTACATGACAACACTGATATACATATCAAACCGTCACGTATTGGACCTCTCAAAAGTTAGAGGGTTAGTCACAATCAGTGTGCAACAGTTCTTAGTCTTAATCACAACGGTTCTGTAAACAACCGGACGAGGAAATAATAACCACAAATAAGAATTTGTAAAGTTGTTTTTTAAAGGTGATCTCAGTTTAGGAAATAAAGCGGAAGATAATGCTACTGTTGGCAACGAGTCAATATCGGAAAGTGTTCAGAGGTAGAAAAGTGTATTACGATCTGCGCAGTCCACGAGAGAACGGCGTCGTATTCCAAAATATAGTAGTGTCTGGTGAAGTTACTCGAAATAAAAAAAAAATTAAGTGTCGGAGAGCCATGCTTCGGCACTGCTGGGCCGGCTCGACTGGAGTGATACCACGGCCGAGCAGAAAACCGACGTGAGGTTACCGGAGGCCGGGGTGATTACCTCTAACCTCCCTAATCTCAAATCAAATTCTCAAATCAACAATCCTCAAATTCCTAACCCCTACGTACAGGCCGGTAACCCACTTGGTTCCAGGTGTCCATTGGTGGCGACGATTGCTTACCATAAGGTGACCCGCTGCTCGTTTACTGACTAGTATTTCATAAAAAATATCACAGCAAAGACAGAATTGAAGGAAATGAAATCGCTCAGAACCGATTTTATATTTTTCTATTTAGTATCATGTTATGTCCCACATACTAACTAGATGATTATATTAACACAATGCTAGTAAACATGAAATGTCTCCTGAAACAAGAAAAACTGAAAATTATACAAAATTTTACCCATTTAAGCGAAAATTATGAAGCCCCATTCAGATCATGTCAGCAGTATTAATAATGTGTAACGGTTGCTTACTGACATGTTGCTGAACAAACATAAAACGTTGAACAGCTAACATGTTACGCGTCACGTTACATGTTACATGTTGCGACATGTCATTTGTTCCGCGGCGGCCATTTTAATTTAAATTAATGATCGTTTGAAGGCACGTTTTCTATTTAAATTATACGTATTATGTTAAACGTGGTAGGTAAAATTTTAATGCTTTGTTTAGAATTATTACATGTTTGGATAATATTTACATTAGTGCTATTTTTTTAATGAGATAAGCCGGCAGACGAGCAAACGAATCACCTGATGGTAAGCAATCGGCGCGGCGTCGCCCATGGACACCCGAAACACCAGAGGCGTTACAAGTGCGTTATCGGCTTTTTGAGAATTGGGAATTTGAGGATTGTGGGGGATTCGGGGATTGGGGAGATTGGTGGGGGACAATTGGGCCTTCCATAACCTCACTCCGAGACAAAACACAACCCAAATGTTTCTCATTTTTTAAAACGTTTTTTAAAAGCAACCTTCTTTCGTTGATGATTAAGAATTAAGTAATATATTAGAAAAAAGTAGTAAAACATTTTAATAATTGAATAATGATTTATTAGTCTTTTAGTAAAAGGAGTGCTGTTCATGTTTCTTAAAAGTCGTGTACCCCAAAATCGTCATTGTTATCAACAATAACAATCAATGAGGAAAACATTTTTTTACTTAAATAACAAAAAATACTTATGAAAATTAATCAAGACACTTGCAGCATAGCATAATAAACCATGACACCATACAATAAAGTAGACTATTGAATACAGCGATCAACAAAACCACAAAGATTTTTATATTCCAAACGATTGATTTTCATTCCAATTAAAATTTTGATTGAAGACTTAAAACCAATCTGATTGAAAGTATTTTTTTTTTCTTTATTAAAAGAAAGTTCTCGTAAACAGGAAAATACTTAGAGATCTGTCGGTTGATATCTGCGGGCTTAGTTTATTCATTACCGTATTTAGTACATGGAGCCCAACAAGGCTGATGCCGATTCGGAGTCGCGGAGAACCTAACGGGTAACCGGGGCTCCGGCTCGACGTGCAGGAGAAGGAACAGGGTGGTTTTTAGTCAGTAAGAGTCTGACACTCCCTCCCGCGTCACCCAAGCGGGAGCAGTCATTCGATGATTTTCACCCCTTAAAAAAAATACATTCTATATTTACATGTATGTACATGTATAATAATAACAAGACATAGAACCTTTACTAAATAAGCATTCGAGTATTCTATGTAAAAATAAATAAAATAAATTATGGTTTTCTTTTGAAAAGAATAATTGTAATTGGGCCTCCGGTAACCTCACTCACCGAAACACAATGCAAGCGTTGCTTCACGTCAGGTTTCTGTGAGGCCGTGGAATCACTCCAGTCGAGCTGGTTCAATCGTGCCGAAGCATGCCTCTTCCACACTTAATTGATATATCGTCGCGCCTGTCTGCCTTCGCCAGAGTTAGGAGACACACAATTTCTCAACATACAGTTCTACCTAATTTATTTCATCTTTCTTCAATGAGTTTGTTAACGTATAAAGAAAATAAATGTGATCTCATTAAATACAAAACAAAAGACAATCTCAAAGATGAAAACATAAAAAATTTCCCACAAAAACAAAATAATGTTCCAATTTAAAAATTGACAACTGACGCATTGAATTGTACCAATGTATTATCATCGAAGGCTGGGAGTATTCACAAGTTGCGCCCATTGTTTCTTCTGGTTGGAAATTAATATCGTTATAGATGCTTCAGAGAGTGGAGTGCTCTCAGCGAGCCTCGGTAACGTGGAGTGGAGGCTGACCTTTCTCAAGTGGGTGGGATCAACCAATCACCAGCCACGCGCTAAATAGGCACTTGTACGCCATCTACAATTCAATTCCTGAGTTAATTTGTAATTTAATTTTAAACAATAGTAATGTTAATGAAGAAGAGGTGAAGATTATTGAATTTTAAAATCAAGGAATATTTTATTATTTGTATATATGATTGGTTAGAATATGTTCTAATTCTAAGGTCTACAAATAAATTTGGAAAAATCTGTGTAATTTAGGTGCTATCAAAATATAAATAAATTGTATATCTACCAGGCCGACTCATTGGCCGAGTGCTCGCAAGTGCGACTGCGGGGTAAGGGGTCTCGGGTTCGATTCCCGGGTCGGGCAAAGTATTAATGGGTTTTTCAAAAAAATCCCAGTAGTAGCACGGAGTCTGGAATTGTGCCCGGTATATGGCAATAGGCTCACCCCCAATTACATGGGACTCATAACCTAAATAGTGAAAAGTGGGTGTTACATTGTACAGTGGCTACCCCTTCGTATGTACGTACGTGTGGGAGAGCCATGCTTCGTCACGAATGGGTCGGCTCGACCGGAGTGATACCACAGCCTCACAGAAACCCGACGTGAAGCAACGCTTGCGTTGTGTTTCGTCGTGTGAGTGAGGTTACCGGAGGCCCAATTACCCTCCCCTTCCCCAATCTCCCCAATCCCTAAATCCCCAACGATCCTCAAACTCATAATCCCCAAAAGGCAGGTAACACACTTGTAACACCTCTGGTGTTCCAGGTGTCCATGGGCGGTGCGGATTGCTTACCATCAGGTGATCCGTCTGTTCGTTTACCGGCTTATCAATAAAAAAATTTTAGACCTGGCAGTTCAAGTGTTAAGTAACCAACCTTTAAATGCCGTTCGGCATCATTTATCATATTTCAACACCACAAGAACAAAATGGCTCTACAAACTAATATTGAAAAAGTTTTAGAAAACTCCAAACGAATTCAGTCTCTCTGAATATTTGCTAGATAACTGTCTAGGTAGGCAGTTGTTTTAAAATTCTACCAAGAGATAACAAGTCCAAGAAACTTGTTCGCGTTTCGGACCCTCGAGGATTTGTAACAACAAGTTGAAGAAACGAAGAAAAAGAGATTTTTCCAAAACATTGTTTTGATACATAATCAAGATCTTTCTATATAATTTAAAAAAAATCTACTATTAGAACATACTCATCATGCCTTTTTTCCCGAAGGGGGTAGGCAGAGATGCACATTACGGCACTTAATGCCACTGCACAAGGTTACACTCACTTTTCACTATTTATTTTATGAGTCCCATGTAATGGGGGTGACCCTATTTATTATTCCAGACTCTGTGCTACCTCTGAGAATTTTTTCAAATACCCAGCAGTGCTTTGTCCGACCCGGGAATCGAACCCAAGACCCCTTGCCCGGCAGTTGCATTTGCGACCACTCGGTCAACGAGGCAGTCATTATTATTAGAATATCTAATATCTTCTAATTAACATGCATCTTGACTATAAAACCGTCTTTGTTTGCATCATCTAATTTTATGACTTAGCATAAAGATAATTATAACTTTGAAGGTAAGGTCGTGGTGAATAAGTTAGCAGATGCGCTCCATCGTAGACCGCATCATAGCTTATCACCAGGCGAGGTAGATGTCAAACGTCGGCCCATCAAATAAAAAAAAAGAAAAACATACACTCAGTACGACAAGTTTTCTCCTTAAAATACGAGTCAGGCAAATACAGATATTAGAGTAAAAGGAATAAATTCTAGTTTAGAATACGAACTTTGAAATCAAAAGCCTAAGCATTTCATCCAATACTTAGAATAATTCTAGAAGTAAATGGGTGCAAAACTTTACTGACTAATTAGTGGCCAGCACTTAGCAGGGCAACCTATAACAATCTGTCAATTTATGTTCATTGAATTTTTGACTTTCTATCAAACCAATAAAGTTGAAAATATAATAAGAAAGAGCAGCTTGAACTGCCGTACACTGGCCCAGCTGTGCAGTAGCAGTGCAGAGCTTGCACTTGACCACGTCCCAATAAATTGCGGACTGATTTTTATATCGGTATGAGTACCTAACTACTTAAATTTTTATTTGCGAATGCGAACGAAACTGCTCGTAAAAGGTATATCCTCGTAATATGACGGCTATAACTGAACACCTGTGCCTCGCCGAAGGACTACCACCCTGAACTTAAAAAGCACTCATTTTGTTATAGGTATTGGTCTCATTGTTCTTGGTTTTTTGCAAAACACCTGGGCTCATTCTAGACTCAGATTAGAAAAATATAACTCGGGTGTCTTCAAGTCCTAAGTCAAGACGTTAGTTATTGCTAGACGTGCTCCATCATCAGTCACATTATCGTTTAACACCGAGAGATCGTGGCCAAATGCCAGAAAACTCAACGTCAAAGCATTCAATTCACTAAAACCTTAATTGTTCGTCAGTTTATCTGCCAGTGAAGCTAGGTGATATTGAACATTAATAAAGGAACTTTCTAATTACTGAAAGATTTAACAATGGACGTCTCTCGGCTGATGATGATGATATATTCCAAACAGTAAACATAACATCACGCCTTTTATTCCCGAAGGGGTAGGCAGAGGTGCACATTACGGCACTTAATGTCCCTGTACAATGTAACACCCACTTTTCACTATTTATGTTATGAGTCCTATGTCCAAAAAGTATTAGAAAAAAAGTCCTTTATTTATTTTTGCTAATAGTAATCGAATAATTGATTTCGTAATCTGACTTGGCATGGCAGTTAAACCTGCAACCCTCGATGAACGAGTAAGTAAAAGCTATAGTGTTATATAAACGAAGTGAGGGCACGCCTACCTAAATGTGTACACAATCTAAATGCGTATCGACCGCTTTGATTGGAGCCTGCATTAGCAATCAGGAATAATTCTAGTAAATTGTGTTCCCTTGGATAAAATAATGATACCGTGCCTTTTTCGGCCACAGTGATAAATAACTTAAAATGACAATGAATGGGTGTTTAAGTGAAATGTAGGACTGTACTTTGGAGATAGCTCGAGGGACGGCGGTAAAAAATTGAAGGAAATATTTATGGAAGAGACGTCTTTCGTAGTGAAGACTCTGTGGTTCAGTTGTTTGCCAACTTTAGTCTGTATCAAATGTATGTAGGGAAAAGTAACTCTAAAATGTTTGTGTACACAATTTGTCATCATAACCAATTAATTATTTTATTTTACAGCAGTTTAGAATTTATTCTGTCTCATTTTCCAATTAAGCCCAAACGTAATAAGAAACGATGTCTCCCAATTTCAGACAATGGCCTACTATGGAAAATTATGTTTTCAATAACAATGTAATGACGCTTTGCTAGAATAACTACGACAGTTTACTTTGAACAGACCTTGAAGCACCCTATATTTTCATTCTATGGAAAAGTGCCATAGTCTTCTTAATATAATAAACTAGCTTTACCCGCAACTTTGCCCGCGTATTCCTGTTCATATCCCATGGGAGCATTTAATCGGGATAGAAACTTTTAATCCTATCACCTAAGTCAGCCGCTCACCTCCTGCCTGCATACCAAATTTCATCGAAATTCGTTCAGTAGTTTTAGCGTGATTGACAAACATCCAAACAAAGAAACTTTCACATATATTATTTTCTTTCTTTTTAATAAAACGTTGCCCCACACTAGGATTTTCTCCTGTGTCGTTGGTGCATTTACAAACATACAAGTTCACATACATACGACACCCAGACCCGGAACAACAATCTGTGGATCACATAAAGAGTTGTTCTGTGCAGGAATCAACCCGTGACACATTGCGTGGCAGCCAGTTGCCCAACTATCGTGCCAACTGTGCAGTCAATTTATAATACCGGTGTGAAGCGAAAGTTGTTAGTGTATCATAAATCCCCAAGCGGTCACCGGTGACTGCTTTCCAGTAATATTACATTACATTATAGACCTTATTTCTAATGTTTAGTCAACAAAAGTAGTCTTTTGTATTACCAAATTTAGGGGATTGGATTTCAACGGGTTAAGCAATCACGACAAAAGGTTGAAGGGATCCAGTGAACATTGGAACAGGGGTAGACTATTGTCTTTAATTGGGATGATGACAGGACATGAAAATGAAAAATCTTATTAGTCCGTAAGTTAGATAATGAAAAAATATTAGACCCGTATTTTTTTATTTTGTCGTATAACAAAACAGTACTTAGATAAAACAAATCAAAGATTAGGAGTTGGGGCTAAAACGTCATTTCTACGTATAAAATGTACCTACATAGAAGTGACGTCACGCGACATTTCAAATCAATGTATCGTCGAAAGTATTCGTTTCTGTAAAAAAATAAAAAATACTTGTCTAATGATTTAAAATATTCTACCTGACGGACATTAAAATGTTTTAGGCATTTAGGCATTAGGCATCTACCCTATTTTATCATAGGCTATTTTTCATACTACCACCTCTATGGAAATACCTTCGGAAACGCGGTCAAGGATGTTGCTAGAAGCTAGTTGTAGCCAAATAACATTGTTATAGTTGTAGATACATGTGCACAGTAACAAAGCTCACGTAGTGCTGATCCCAGGAGGCACGTGATTGTCTTCCACTGCCACCGAGTTAATTAAACCTCGGGCCTTCAACGACACGAATATTATTTTATACCACATATCAACGTAGCGATGTAGTGTATGTATACTTTGCTTACGAAAGATGATTATATTTGTAGGCAATATTATAGTAACGTATCTACGTTTATTAATATTGTTTTCGTTATCAAGTAACTGTTGATTATTATGTTTCCTTTTGGGTCACTGGGTTGGAAGACTATCAAGTACCTATTTGGTTCTAAATTCAAGTGACTTGTATACTGCAGCTGTAGCCAAATACCACATAACGCTTGTCTACATAAAACTAAATTATATGGGATTGAGGTAAATTTTGACACTTGTCAGTGTCATCCCCATACATTCTGATTTCTACTCTCTCTGTAGACTAGCGATAAAATGGCGTTTGGCTAAAGGGACTGATGAGAATAGTAGTACATTACTGTCTTGACTAAGACTCAGACTGCCTCGTTGACGTGCGGATGCCGGGCAGGGGTATCGGGTTCGATTCCCGGGTCGAGCAAATTAATACTGGGTTATTAAATACAAAAATTCTCAGTAGTAGCACGGAGTCTAGATTTTAAACAAATCTAGACTCCGTGCCATTCTGCCGTCTTAACGAAAAGTGCAATAACTAGGTTAGACCTGATTTCGAGAAAAACGCGGTTAAAGATTTTTTTTTGTTTTGTTTGTATCTCCATCACTATATATGGTATCGAGTTGAAACTTTCACTACATGATATGTAACAATGTAGAGTATATTACCTGGTACTTAATGTTTGTTCCCCCATTTATTCCCGCTATAAAAAACAATAAATACTATAATGTTAAGTATTTTTACTGTTTAGAAAGAATGTTTACTAGTCATAACCGCAACAAGTAACCTATTTATTGCACTTATAGTTAGGATACCAACATGATGCATTTTTAAGTAGGAACGAATAATTTTTAATGAACTGTGTCCTAACCAAATATGCATTAAGTTTAATATTTATTGCGGTTATCATTAGAAAGAGACAAGTTTAAAACGCCAAATTGTAATTTATTACTACTATTTTTATGTCAAACTAGCTGACCCGGCAAACTACGTACCGCCTAAACGTTTTTTCTCACCTTTTAAACCTTCCCTAGACTTCCACGAACCTATCAAGACCAAAATTATCCAAATCAGTTCAGCCGTTCTCGAGTTTTAGCGAGACTAACGAACAGAAATACATTTTTATTTAGAGGTATATAGATATGAATTAAGCAAAACTTTATTTTTCTTCTTCTCACCTCACACTATGAAACTGTCTTCGGTAAAGCCAAGGCTACTCATTATACCTATCTGTATTCAGGTTTTTTAAAAAATGTGGTCGCATTTATAGTTTTATAAATAAAACAAATTGTAATATTAAATCGTTTTAATTTCAAACCAAAAAGTACAATTATAACAGGAGGAATCACTTTGGTATCTTACTTATTAATTCTAGTTTCTTACAAATTAAGTAAAATCACAGTTACTACACTTAAAACAACACACACATATCAAAAATATATTCTGTTGTTAAAATACCTTAATCGTAGCTAAAGTACAATTGTAAATATTAAAAATAATAAAAAAAAGTTATTTAGTGTTTATTTTAAGGCACAATTTGAGATCAATGTTTTAATCAGTCTTAAAGAACACTTATAAATATTTTTAGTCGAGGTTCGAAACTTGGGATGTTTCAGGTAAGTTTAACCAAAAGCCTCTCCTAGTTTCAGGCATCAAAGGTACTAAATCTGCAATTATTCTTTGTTTTCGTTCTTTTGTTATTCCTCTTGATGAATTCTTGCTTGCAAAATCAGGAAAGCGTTTGTTTTTAATTATTTTTACTTGTAGAAAATCTAGTTCTTTCCAATCAGACACGTGGGAAACTTTTTGCTTTAATGTAAATGCACCTCTTTCGGCTCTGACTGCCATGATGTCTTTTAGATAGACTCTAGGTTCTAAATATTTTATGGTAATTGATTCGGCAGCAATCAACTGACTATTTACCATGTTTACCAGAAAACACATAAACGCCCAATTCTTGTTTTGGGCCGCACAATTGTCGGCCCATAAAACAACATGTTTCATGTCGCGTTTATGAATAAAAAACGCCCTGAATGCAGAAATGATATCTTCTTGGCTTCTACCAGATACAGTTTCGTTCCAAAGCACCGCATAAGGAACATTAGTACTATTACTACCTCCAAGTGGAACGAAACTTTCATTAAATGTAATGATACGTGGACAAAATATCGCAGTTTTAAATTGATCCATTCGTGGCAACATTATGACTTTCTGTAGATCTACAGAATAGTATATGCAGTCTTTATCAATAAGAGCTTGCTCTTTGTCTTTTTGATATTCCTCTCTAGATTCCGTGTATCGTGACTTATGTATATTTTTTTGAATACATAGGTCACAGTTTTCCTGAGAACATTCAGTATGTGGTTCAAAGAGAGCACATTGTTCGCATTCTTCATGACCGAGATGAGCAAAGGAAATATTCATTTCTTTTACAACCTTTCGATATGTTTCAAAAGAGATCGGCATATTGGGATACTTATCAATGAAGCATTGATGCATTATCGTTACGTTGATATCACTCGGCAGATAGAGTCTATTAGGGGCATGTTCCCTACGGTAATGTGAAATTGTTGGATTAAAACTTTGTATATGGTCCTTGATTACGTCCCTGTCTATGACATTTGTGCGTTTGTATGATCCTCGTTTATCTTTTTGATTATTGACTTCCTTGCTGAGTGCCGAGTGAATATGTCTGTTATTTTGTGGGTTGTAACCAAGTGTCGTTAGAAAAAAGTTTTGCAAACATCAATTTTTTCGTGTTTGACTTGAAAATGATAGTAATACGAAACATCTCTTTTTTTCTTAATTCGATCTTCTTTAGTGGTTCTTGTTTTAATTTCCTTCGGTTCAACCAGTCCTTTAATGAATACACCTCTAGACTCCCAATTTAGACTTATGTACTGATCATGTATCTCCCTTCTAATTTCTTCAGAAATCTTAGTAGTGCATTTTTTACGACATTTATCATCGCACGGTGGTTTGAGTGACAGCTTTTCATTAGCATTTTCTTTTTTTTGTCGTTGTCGATCCGCAAGGGATACATCAAATCTACGTCTTTTCCTTGGTAAACCCGCTTTAGTCAATCCTTTTTCATTTTCAGGTATTACTTCACTATTTTCACACGCGGTCTCTTCACGATCAATCTCTCCAAGTTCAGTCTCCTTACCATCAATCTCCTCACGTTCAGTCTCCTCATGATCAATCTCCTCTCGTTCAGATTCTTCATAACCAAGCTCTTCACGTTCAGTCTCCTCACAATCAATTTCCACCCGTTCATTTTTCTCATCACGTTCAGCCTCCTCGCGTTCAGTCTTTTTACGTCTGGTCTCTTTATGGACAAGTAAATTTCTTTTAATACGAATTGGTGAATTAGAATCAGAATCTGAAAGTATAAATTCAGGACAGTAGTCTTTATCAAGGACACTGTCGTCGCAATCTTCAAAATAATTTACAGCTCTGTTAATGCATTCATATTCTTCATCGGAGGATGGTAGGGTTTCATAACACGTCTCGTCACAGAGAATGTCTGGTAAAGGTCGAACTAAAAGATTTTTCTGCAATCGGTTTAATTATTGATGGATTTGGAATCAGCTGGTGGTTGATAGGTTCAAATGGTTCAGAAACATGTGGTTTTCGGTTTTGATTTTGTGATGTAGCCAAAAAAATAATTTTGTCCCTTCTCGACATGTTGCCTGAAAAAAAAAAATTTGCTTAGGAACAGCCAAACCAGTCAAAAACCAATATGTCCTTCTACCATGGTGGAAGAATGTACTGGTCTTCGGAAATTAAGTACCTAAATTAAGTACTCACGTAATAATTTGACGAGTATCATTATAAATTATTACTTGAGCAAGCCGAAAACATGACAATTTATTTAGTATATCTCACGAAAGTTACAATACAAATAAAAAGTAAGGTGAATAATTATGTACTTAGGTACGTGACTAACGTACGTACTAAGTGACTCCTACTAGATTTATCAAAAAATAACATCAAAACAATAACAATGTTGCTGAAGTAATAGACGAAATCCAAAATATCCCGTTGTGATAATATAAGAAAAAAAAAACAACCTTTAAAAGAATTCACAAAATGATATCTACCCAATAGAAAACTAGGTACCCGGGTACCACAAAAGAAAAATGTATTTATAAAAAGTCAATGATATTATATTAAAACTCAACCGTTCCGACATGGTAGGTACCGTACAGAGGTACCGGGCGACCAGCACGTTTTGAGCGTAATGCAAGCATGAATCCGAACATACCTGCCTATTGTTATTGAGTTATTCAAAAATAATAATTTATCTTCTAACATGACACTATGACGTCATATACCTTGCAACTACGTTTAATAGTAGGTACCTAAGTTTTTAGTAGTTTTTATCAATGTTCTTAAAGCAAAATAATATTTTCGTTAGTCACTAACTAATTAATTAAAACAATACGTGTCTTTAACTAAACACTAGCACTGACTAGTAACATCATAGGGTGCTAATGACTGTGACATTTAAACATAAAATAAGTAATAATAAATACGTTAGGTAGGTACTTACCGCCAAAAATTGCTTGCACGTGCCTGTGATCGTCCGACTCGCATCGATGCCTAGCTGTCACTGGCGTTTGGACGAAATATTTTACTCCCCTCGTACCCCCGCACCCCCGTGGTGCTAGTTATAAACGCAATAAATGGTAAATGTATTGCAGTTTATATCGCGCTAGTGTACTGTATTCGTTTAATCATACAAAAAATAGATGCAATAAATCTACTTAAAACATCAATTTTAGTATTCTTCCCATAATTAGTAATAAAATCCCTTAACATAACTGCAATAATTCAAGCTTATTGTACTTATAACTTGTAAACATGAATCACAGTAACGAAATATGATAATTATAAATGCAATAACTATACTTATTGCAGAAATAGTTAGTAAATTTTTTAATAGAGTAAATAACATTCCGTGTCATATCTGCAATAACTCAAATTTATTGCACTAATACCTAGTAAAAAACATGACAAATGACGAACTATGCTAATAATAAATACAGTAATTATACTTATTGCAGATATGGTTAGTAAAACTACTTAATAGCATAGGTAAGTTTTTTTTATCTATAGTTATTTCGGTTATGACATGTAAATCATCAAGGACCGACTTAGATATTGCAGTTATGCTTAGTATTAAAACCGGCTACGTCGTGAATACGTAAATAGTGTCTAAAAAGAATATATAGATCTCATTCTGCAGATTCCAAATATGTACTTAACTCAATTTGGGGCAAAACTCGAGTTATTGCACTTTTCGTAAGGACGGCAGCATTGTCATATTCCTATGACAATAGGCTCACCCCAAGGTGAGGACTAATCACCAAAAGGTCGATAATGCTCTTGTAAAGGCTCTGATGTTTCAGGTAACCATGGGTGACGCCGATTGTTTAACATCAGGTGATTCGTCTTCTTGTTTACCGACTATAACATTAAAAAAAATACATCATTCGTCAGGCGTTTAATTTTAAAACAGACTTACGAAGAAAGAAAACTAAGACACAGTGGGAATGCAACTCCATTCAGGACAACAGTTAGATAATGATGGGAACTCACAAGTGTGGGGAATGCAGTTAATAGCGTTGTTGCTTGCAATGTGAGTTAAAACAGCTGACAAGAGAAATATGCCTTCGAAAGAAATGGCTTCTAGTTTATAATTATTTTCTCAAGATACTTTAAGAGAAGTCCGTTGAACATTGAATAATAAAAATGCTAACTGCATACGTAAAATACGCAGGTGATAAGATAGTATTAAATTTTTTTTTAATAAATAAAGAAGACTGCCTCGTTGGCCGAGTGGTCGCAAGTGTGACTGCCGGGCAAGGGGTCTCGGGTTCGATTCCCGAGTCAGGCAAAGTATTACTGGGTTTTTTAAGATTCTCAGTGGTAGCACGGAGTCTGGAATTGTGCCCGGTATATGGCAATAGCCTCACCCCCTATTACATGGGACTCATAACATACATAATAAAAAGTGGGTGTCACTTCTGAGTGCACCTCTGCCTACCCCTTCGGGGATAAAAGGTGTGATGTTATGTAAATAAAGAAGACGTATTATGGAGTGTCAATGAGTTTAAGAGTACTTCAAAACGATGAATGTATCAATATCCGAAACTTTAAATGATAAAATATTGAACTATTTATTACCTGAAATAAATGTTCATCATTTCTATTACATTGAAGTTTTCTTTTTTCGACATTTCGACATTTCAAATGAGAGTATTTGAAAGATTGCAGCGAAGCTTGATAAATTATTGGTCTAGAGTGGACTGTGATTTACTGGGTCAATTTTTGTTTCTGTGAATAATACATTATAAGTACTGTAAAAATTATGCAGTTATTACGCTGTATTGCTATATTATTCTGTATAAAAAAGAACGAAAATAATTGTTTATAGTCGATCATTTTAGTTTTCATTAGTAATAATTTTACACGATACAGCGTAGAAGTTTCAGTAGGAGTAAAATCCTTTAATATACTTACAAGTCGTCTCGTTGTCTACCTCGTTGGCCGAGTAGTCACAAGTGCGACTACCGAGCAAGGAGTCTCGAGTCCGATTCCCGGGTCGGGTAAAGTATTACTGGGTTTGTAAAAAATTCTCAGTAGTAGCACGGAGTCTGGAATTGTGCCCGGTATATGGCAATAGGCTCACCCCCTATTTCATGGGACTCTTAAAATAGAGGTAAATAGTGAAAAGTGGGTGTTACATTGCACAGTGGCATCATGTGCACCTTTGCCTACCCCTTCGGAGATAAATGGCGTGATGTTATGTTATGTTATGTAATAAAAGTTGTCATAAACAGAAACTGACATACCTACTTTCTATTTCCTTTAGAACGTACAAAAGATAGGACAAGGTGATGATTTTACTGCAATCTATCGTTACTATAGACCAGTAAATAATATATTTTATTGGACTAAACAGACATAAACGTGCGTGTTTCCACACAATGCCGTATTTTCTAAGGTTTTTCTATACATATTTCTAGCTTTTTTCTATAATGTGAACTGTCTGACTGGCACGGAGTAACACCGTCTGATTTACACAATGACGTCACAATACATGTTCGACGTTTTTATAGGCCACTGTATAGAGAAACGAAGAAGGTTTAATATGTGCAGGAAATATATATCAAGTTGTCTCGTACTGTGAAATGGCGCGTCGTGTGTCGAATAATCGGTGGAAATATTGCTTTTCAGATATTCTATTCTTTACAGTAGTGAGAGTCTGGCGAGCGTTTTGGTGACAAATTGCAGGATAGAGGATAGTGTAGAAATTTATCTGTCTAACTTTTATTTTGTCTCTCATGTAAAGAAATTAGAGATAAGCTTTATAGTAAGTTTTTCACGACACAAATTCTTGACAATAAATATATTGACATGACAATGTAATATATTGTCTGTTTTTCTTTTACGTCGTCGCAACGAAGCGTTTTTGTTATATCTTGAGATAATTAGAAGGCGGGTGAATCATTTCAAGACATTCTGCTTTATGCTCCCGGGTGAAGCCGCGAGAAACACCTATAAATATAAGTACGAGAGTTTTCTTATAATTTAACTGTACTATAAAAACTTTAGATCGTATACAAGTCTTTAAGTTTAAGATTACGATTCTAGTTTTCATTATCGTTCAAAATTAACCTTCTAACTACTTTACGCATTGTCAAGGGATTGTAGCTTTTATTATTTATATACGAGGGTTGTTTATCTTGGAGAGTTGGTTTTTGAGGGGATTATGATAGGATTTCTGGCCTATGATTGTTTAGGTCCCACTGTTGGGAAGTGGTGTGTTTGTGTGTAGAAACTGTATATACTTTGTGGGACAAGAGGTTATATTGCTTTGTATCGAGATAAGTGATTAAAGGGAATTTTGTGAAGTCTGAAGCAAGAAGTTAAACTTAGAGCGCCTTTGCACTTTTTTTTTACTGGGGGAAAATCATCGAATGACTGATGAGGCGGGAGGGAGTGTCAGACTCTTACGGACTAAAAACCACCCCGTTACTTCTCCTGCACGTCGAGCCGGAGCCCCGGTTACCCGTTAGGTTCTCCGCGACAGCGCCTTTGCACTAGCGTTTGTCCAGCGTAGGCGTTTGATAAATATACTAGCTACTTCCGCGCGGTTTCACACGCTCTGCTCAGCTCCTTTTGGTCGTAGCGTGATGTTTTATAGCCTATAGCGATCCTCGGTAAATTCGCTATCCGACACAAAAAGAATTATTCAAATCAGACTTGTAGTTACGGAGATTAGCGCGTTTAAACAAACAAACAAAAAAAGAAACTCTTCCGCTTCTAAGTAATGATTTGTTTAAAATCAATTTCGTTTTTGTACCGCGGTAAAACAACATGTTCTGTCACTTTCGACGTATAAAGAAAAAATAAAAAATAATACAGATGTCCTTTTGTTATAGTTGAACAAAAAATTACGGAAATATGTACATGAAACACTAGACGTAAATTTGTAAGCACTATTCGCATCGCACGTCTCACCTAACGAGAAATACCTCTCCGAGAATTACATGGCGTGAAGTTTTGATAATCTATTACGAGTTCGCTTTCGAAACTTACTTTTAGCAATCGTTTACCAGGTATTCTTTAGTTTATAAAATTTTATTTCCTTGTAAAAGTATTGTAGATACTAAGACAGAACCATTTTAATTCGTTACGTTTCACCAGTTATGAGTAAAAAGGGGCTGAGCTCGTTGCCATACACTGGACACAGTTCCAGACACTATGTTACTATGAAAAAAATCAAAAACATTTATTAACACAACATAATTTTGGAACCATGTCGTGATCTCCAGGCCGGAGGTTTAAGATGCCCGCTTCTCATGCATAAGGGTGCGGGTTCGAAACCTACCAACGGCAAGTACCAATGTCACTTTTCAAGTAGTATGTACTTTCTAAGATTATTTAAACACCACTGACAAACGGTGAAGGAAACATCGTGAAGAGACCTGGGCTTATAATTTCTAATTATAAGTTTGTAATCACCAAGCCGCATTGAGCAAGCATGGTGATTAGTGCTCGAACCTTCTCCGTGTGAGAAGAGGCTTTGCTCAGCAGGGGGTATTTATAGGCTGTTGATGAACTCTGGAACCTGAAAACCAAAGACGAAATCCCTCGATCTTGTCACTTTCATGATTTAATATTTCCTATAAACTACGACATCTAAAAACGATGCGAAATAGCAAAGAAATAAAACCTATTTTACAAGATCTTTAATCTCAACAATTCCTAGAACAGATTTTATGAAAATATTATCCTTAGGACTGTACCAATATCTACATACACGTGCCTAACTAATACATATTACAGGTGTACTGGTACCGGGCGTCTGTTCCCGACCTATAAATTTACAAACTCCATATCAATTATAATATTAAACTATTTGTACTTGTAAATTAATTTTCGTGAAGTTTCTGGTACTTTCTCTTAATTAATTTTATTTGTAGAGGTAGTTTAGAGTTGTTTTTATGGTTTTTCAAAAGACATTAAGTTAAAGACAGTTTTAAAATTTTATAATTCTTTCTTCGACTAACTCTCAGGTGTTTATCATCTTTGTGTTTTACTTTATACTAGCTGTACGCACAACTTTGTCCACGTAGAAAAGCGTCCAAGTAATTCCTTAGTACATCAATTACCTGCCAATAAAAGTCCCGTCAAAATCGGTCCAGCCATTTCACAGATTAGCCAAAATATTTGTAGTGCATGTCAAAATCATAAAATCTATTATAAAAAATATATTATAAAGTAAAATCTACCTCTAAATGTCAATATCTCTACAATAGAAATAACCGTGAAAAGCATTAATATTTAAGAAGTAACAAATCATATTTACGAACATTAAGTCACACATTTAGGTCATAAATCCATCATTTTATCTATAATATAAAAAATTTAATGTTTTTTTTTTGTTGTGTTTATTATTATCAGGAGAAGGTTCTAATGACAGAAAAAATCCTACGGGAACGGGAGAAAACGAGATTGCGCGTACGAAGTCGCGGGCAGCAGCTAGTTATATATTGAAGTCATGGCACTTTATCAGTGTGTCTGTATTTTAAATCTGACGATTGGTTACAATGACCTTGCAATCCTTTCAATATAAATATCATATTTATTACAACGAAACAAATATAAACTCCGCAGACTGAAAACCAACATGTGCGCATAATAAATTAAAGAAAATGTTAACAATTTATTGAGTTAACAAAGTTGGTTAAAATAAGGTGGGAATGTTAAGGTAAGCTCATTAATTCGCAGTAATCTTTACTAATAGGAACATTATATCGAACACAAAGTTTGTTAACTTTAACTAATTGTTCAATGTGAAACGCTTTGCTACCTTCGCAAGTTAAACACAACTTTTTCAAATATGTTTTGTTTTATATTGCGAGCTTCTATTGAGTGTTGATTTAAAATATTATTATTATTATTTTCAGTTTGAAACATATGAATTGGTTTTTTCTATTTTTCTTCTGCTTTTTTCTTGTTATTGACTGACTGCCTCGTTGGCCAAGTGGTCACAAGTGCGGCTGCCCTTATTACAATGAATTAAAATGAAACCAAAAAAATTACAATCGGATTTTAATTTTAATTTTATATAAATCCAAGGTCGGAAAGCTATTCAGAACAAAATGTAATCCCCTTCCAATAAAAACGAATAAAGTCGGCCATTAAATAAAAGTTCGATGCAAAAATAACATTAGTCTTTGCTAAGAAAATACTCAAACACAAGCCCGCGGGAAGAATCTCATTATTGTTGGTCTTATGAAGCGGAAGCTTTTCTTCAAAAGCGAAAAACGACCTTCAAAATATTGGGCCTTAAAGACCGTTTTTAATCGAGGTTCTTATGACTCTTTGTGTGTGTGAATTGATTTTTTTTGTTTGTAATTTTATAACATTCTTGTATTGTTGGTCAACTATTCCGGTTAAGGAGTTTTATTTCGTTTGATTATCTAACTTTTTTGTTAATAAGGACCAAAATTTCAAGACAATAATTTTGGTTCAAACAGGTTGCTACGTAACTGAATGCCTATATGAGATTATAAAGTAATCTGGCCGTCACATTTTTAGGGAAAAATAGGGGATTTTAAAATCAAAGTATTATTTAAAAAAATTGTTGGGGTTGGGGGCAAATTTCCAAAAAATAATGATGCACGATTTGTTTGTCACCAATTTTTAGCTTTCTACCTTGAATAGTCCATACAAACTTGACTGCACATTTGGTGTTTTTTTTGTCGGGGGGAAAGTCATCGAATGACTGCTCCCCCTGGGTGAGGCGGGAGGGAGTCACATTCGGTGTAGTGGCTGGGCAACCGGCTGCCGTGTAACGTGTCGTGGGTTCGATTCCCGCACGGAACAACACTTTGTGTGATCCACAAATTGTTGTTTCGGGTCTGGGTGTCATTGTGTATGTGAACTTGTATGTTTGTAAACGCACCCACGACACAAGAGCATATCCTAGAGTGGGGCAACGTTTTTTTAAAACAAGAAGAAACTTCCACTCCCTTCGTAGGGAAGTGAGAGGTTGGAAAAATATAGAAAGTAACCTATGTCATTATTTAAAACTATTAAATTACCGTTAATCCTTCACTAACGAAAAAAGGACTCCCTCCAAAGACACTATGGCATTTCCCTAGACATTAATACGAAAATATTTGTATCTTATTCAACTCCATCATGCAAAATTAGAACCTCAGTGTTCCTTGCAGCACCTGAGCGTCCATACCTAAATACCTGTCCTTTGTAGCTACGCAACAAGCAAACTAATCAAACGTGTAGCCTTGTTTAAGGCAGCCGATCACATTGAGTGCATCGGTCAAACTAACCATATTGTAACAGATTCTCAACTTTACTTACCAAAGAATAGGAATCAAAATAATATTAAACGACCGGGCTTTGTATGGTATAGGCGACAGCATGTCAAGCTGCCTCGAAATATCAAAATGCTCTAATCGAGTGTGTACTTTGCAGCGAAATGATAAGATTAAAAGTCTATTAAAAGGTTTAGGGTACTATGATCTGCTTTTGTATGTACAGGAGAAGTAATAATAAGGTTCTCTGGTGAGCCATGGTTTGTTAGATCCTCTATGGTGGTTCCTTAGCGAGATTGTTATTAATTGGGTGATACTGATTATAATGTCATGGTGCATGAGAGTGTGAGTTTGAAACCTACCATCAGCAAAGAACCAATGTGAATGTTGTCGAGTTGTATGTAGGTACTTTCTTAGATTATTTGAGACCACTGAAAACGGTGCAGGAAAATACCATGAGAAAACCTGGGCTTATAATTTCTTATTATAAGTGTGAAATCGTCAACCCGCATTCAGCAAGCGTGGTGACATAACATACCATCACGCCTTTTATCCCCGAAGGGTTAGGCATAGGTGCACATTACGGCACTTAATGCCACTGTAGAGGTACAATGTAATACACACTTTTGTACTATTTATGTTATGAGTCCCATGTAATAGGGGGTGAGCCTATTGCCATATACCGGGCACATTTCCAGACTCCGTGCTACGACTGAGGTTTTTAAAAACCCAGTAATACTTTGCAAGCGTGGTGATGAATGCTCAAACCTTGTTAGGTGGTTCTAAGTGAGACTGTAGAAGGTTGCAAGTTGGTCAAAAGTACGCTAATGTTTTGTTTTTGATCTAAGTTTTATGTCGTAAAACTTGGCAAATGTCGCTATGGCTCTCTCTAATTGAGGCGAGGATGCCAAATGACTCGATTTTGGCATACCTGTTTGGTTTCTTCCACATTCATTAACTTTTATGACGTATATATAGCAAGTCGATAATACTAGTATTTTTTTAAGGGAGAAAAATCATCGAATGATTTCTCCCGCCTGGGTGAGGCGGAAGGGAGTGTCAGACTCTTACTGACTAAAATCCACCCCGTTTCTACTACTACACTTCGAGCCAGAGCCCTGGTAAACATTTACATTCTCCGCGGCTCATAATACTAGCAATTAATTTACCATATTATTTAATTTCTTAGCTATAACAGTTCAGATAGCATAACTTCTTTTTCTTTTTCAAATTATATTACGATTCCAATTCGTATCTATGGCAGCAATACACAGTCCCGAAGCAACAACAACAATAGTATACAAACTACTATGGACTGACACTGCACTGAGTTTACACTATTACTGCACAGTCCCTGTTGTAACACTTCCAACGTAAAGTTCGACCCGATCACTGAAGTAGCTGGATAGTGCAACCGATAAGGTTAATTGGAACTAAGTTTGTTACGATAAGGTTTATAGAACCTAAGTTTATTTTGAAGCGGTGAAATGTTATATTCTACATCCTACTGGTGACAAAATACTAAAGTTGTATGATTATCGTGCATATGTAAAGAAAATCAAGTTGAGTGACGTCCGATTTCTACGTCATAATATGTATTGACAGAAGTTTACAGAATGTGGTTTGTAGGTATGAACTCATTTGTGTAAAAACAGTCGTAACTTCAATTGATACTTTCCAAACTGTCATTCGAGAGTCTCTCATAGAAAATCAGTCAGTTTCAAAACATTAAATTAATGACATTTAAAACAAGAAAACATATTATTTTGTTTCCGCATACATACTTTCATGCGCTATCCAGTATCTATAAATTTAGGTTCCAATGCCATGCGTCCATAAAATATTGGCAGCGAGCTCTCGATGCCCGCGGCATGTAGCACGAGTTGACTTTTACAATCCGTGCCCGACGCTCGGTGGGATCATCGTACATCGTACCTGAGCTTACTTTATACTTTTTAAATGTTATGTAATGTATTCAGAGTAAAATGAGAGTTATTTTTATCATGGACACGGCTTAAAGTACTAATAATGATTTAGTTATGTGAATAATTAGTAGATTCATTTTTAAGTTACTTTTAAGTGTGGGAGAGCCATGCTTCGGCACGAATGGGCCGGCTCGACCGGAGTGATACCACGGCCTCACAGAAAACCGACGTGAAGCAACGCTTGCGTTGTGTTTCGTCGTGTGAGTGAGGTTACCGGAGGCCCAATTACCCTCCCCTTCCCCAATCTCCCCAATCACTGAATCCCCAACGATCCTCAAACTCCTAATCCCCAAAACGCCAGTAACGAACTTGTAACACCTCTGGTGTTCCAGGTGTGCGACGCCGATTGCTTACCATCAGGTGATCCGTCTGCTCGTTTTTCGGATTATGCCATAAAAAAACGTGTTAATTTTATTGTCAGGGACTCATTCTAAAGCTGAGACCACCTACTAAAGGATAGACCTAACTGCGATCCTCAATTCGCCTACCAACTGTGAGGATTGTAACAAAATTCATCATAAGGTGTAGGTTCTTTTAAGGAATATATATTGGTTGGAAAGGAGTATAGTGTTATTCTACAAAAACCACAGATTCAGTTCCAGACGCCTACTGTTTTGTATTGCAAAACTCAATAATACATAATTTACCATATTTGAAATAGGGACCTCATTTTCGATCGTCTATTATTTGTAAAACACAAAAGACCAAACCAAACGCTTTGAAGCTGTCAAAAGTTTTGACAATTCGATGACATTTTACCTTGGGGACACGTCAAAACGTCACAAGTTTGGTTTATAACAATAAAATGTGTATAAAACAAGGATGTTCAAAAATGGCGGACACAGTTCCTTGAAACAACACCTGACTACTATAGACTTACAAGCAGAACATACACACATTGATACGAACGACATCTGTCGCGTGACATGGCCCGTCATAACACTTCATACAATAGACAACTGACATTTTGGTGCTTTAACCTGTTGAAAATTGTTGAAAATAATCCCCTAATTTGTTCATACAAAAGCAGTCTCTAAATATTGGAAATAAGGTCTATAATGTAGTTAGTGAAAACCGGTCACCAGGTGACCGCTTGGGGATATATGGGCCAAGTGTCATGACGTTCGCCTTTTTTTCAATCTCCTCAGTATGAAGTAAATACCTTCCATTTCTTTAGTGGTCTTTATTAAGGATTTTAAATGAGAGATTTTGTTTTTGACCAGGGTCAAGCGAAGTGCTCATGGGAGATCTCATTTTGAACTTCTGAATCTGCTATTGTCTTCAGTTTTTAGCAGAAAGCTGCTCACTATTACGTACGCTCCTGTACAGAATGGCCCAATTAAACAGTTTTTCACATGGACCCTATAATAGATTTAAATCACCTGCTACTTTCATCTCTGCACTGCTTAAAGGTTGACTGGGAGACAATGCTCAAGGCATTAAGTCCACCTGTAGTCCTGTACACACTTGTTGTATGAAGTTGAAAATTAATAAATAAATAGCTCTTATCCCTGGAACAGCTCTTCAGACTGACAGACTATTATTTATTTTGTATTTGTTGACGTTTCAAAAGTACCAAATTGTGGTTTAATTGAAATAAATGCTTTTCAGTTTGAGTTTAGAAACGATGGTGCAATTATGTAAGCAGTGTTCTATTGGAATGAATTGAAATGAATTCATTTTAATATGGTCCGCCACAAATTTGTCATATCTATGATGTTATAAGTGTATTTATATCTTCGGTTACCGCTTTTTTTTTTTTTAAGGGGGGAAAATCATCGAATGACTTCTCCCGCCTGGGTGAGGCGGGAGGGAGTGTCAGACTCTTACTGACTAAAAACCACCCCGTTCCTTCTCCTGCACGTCGAGCCGGAGCCCCGGTTACCCGTTAGGTTCTCCGCGACTCCGAATCGGCATCGGCCGTATTGGGCCCCATCTGTGGTGGTCTGATGGCTCTTTGAGGCGCGCGCGGAACGCGGCGCGCCGTACGCTCGGGTCTGTTTCTGGTCGGACGGGGAGCCACCCATGCTCGCCGTCCGCAGGCCCGCGCTTACGGTGGCCGGAGATCGTCTCGCGATCCCCGACGCCCGGTGTGTCCTTCGCGATGGCTGGGTTGCGAGGAGGCAGCGCTTCGCTGCCTCACGCGTCCCGCCTCCTCCTTAGCTAGCATGACTGCTTCGCAAAAGGAGGAGGCGGCATCCCAGTCCCCCTCGCTCCGCATCATGGCCTGCACTAGGCCCGGACGCGAGAGGTCGCCATCGCCGATCACTTCCCTGAGGACACGGCGGTGCTCAGCCCACGAAGGGCATTCTCCCACCCTGTGTTCCACCGTGTCCTCAGGGCGGTCCTCGCAGTGATGACACCCGGGCGTTTCCTCCCGCCCCATCAGACACAGGTACCTCCCGAAACTTCCATGTCCGGTGAGGACCTGCGTCAGGCGGTAGGTGAGGACGCCGTAGCGTCTCTCAAGCCACTCCTCAAAGAGGGGACTTACCGCTGCGATGGCAGCCAGCCCAGCCCTCGGTTGCGACAGTCGTTGCTGCCATTCCGCCATGAGATCGCGCCGGAGCTCATCCCGCCACGCACCTATTTGGCGCGGCAGCGGGGTTTCGCCCCGGCGACGTGCCTCCGCGCGCATGCCGTACACGCGCGCGAGCACCTTCGCCTCCAGATCCCACGGCGGTAATCCGGCAAGGAGGTTCGCCGACTCCCCAGAGATCGTGCGGTATCCGCGGATCATTCGGATCGCCATGACCCTCTGTGCCATGAGCAGCGTCCGAGCGGGACGCCGCAACAGGTTTGGCGCCCAAACAGGGGCGCCGTAGAGGGGTCTCCGGCAGGAGGCGTTTGGCCCCCCGAGGTTGGGGAGGATGCGTTTAAACGCAGCCCCCGTCCTCTCCAACTTTGGGGCCAAACGTCGGAAGTGTTCTATGAAGTTCCACCGACTGTCGAGGACGAGTCCTAGGTACTTCATCGTCGTCTCGACGTCGATGGTAACTCCTCCCGCCGTTATTTGGGACCCACCCGGAGGTGGCGCGTTCCCGCGGCCATGAAAACACATGGCCTCGGACTTGTGGAGCGCCACCTCGAGTCCCAACTGCCGGATTCTTTCAACGACTGTCGCAACCGCTGTCGCCATTAAGTCGGCCGCCGCCTGGTGCGACCTCCCGTGCGCTAGCACCAGCGTGTCGTCGGCGTAGCAAATTGTGCTAACGCCGTTCGGGAGGTCGGTGCGCAGCACCCAGTCATAGCCGATGTTCCACAGGAGCGGCCCCAGAACCGAACCCTGTGGAACACCGCGTGACATCTCTCGCCGGTTCCACTCGCCCCGGTGACCGGGGTAGCTGACGGACCTGTCCGTCAGGTAAGCCTCGATTACACGACGGAGGTAGGTAGGCACCCGATGATATCGGAGTGCCTCCAAGATGCAGCTCCAGGGCAGGGAGTTGAAGGCGTTGGCGATGTCCAGAGACACCGCCACTACGACCTTACCCCTGGACACTGCAGTCCCCGTCGTGAGGTCTCTAACGCGCATGATGGCGTCCACCGTGGAGCGCCCTCTGCGGAAGCCGAACTGGCCGTCCGACAAGTCCGGCCCAATGTCCGTCAGGTGCGCGACGAGGCGGTTCGAAATGATTCTTTCGAAGACTTTCCCCACCTCGTCGAGCAACACTATGGGCCGGTACGCGGACGGAGAGTCCGCAGGGCGCCCCGTCTTCCGCACGAGGACCAGTTTTCCCGCTTTCCAGAGAAGCGGGAACTGGCCTCTCTCCAGACATGCGCTGTAGAGACCAATCAATCGAGGCCCGAGAGCCTCTGAGGCCAGGACCCATGCCTTGCCATGCAGGCCGTCGGGTCCTGGGGCGGTGTTCTTGGCGCCCATCCGGCGCACCGCCGCTCTCAATTCTGCCTCGGTCACCTCTGGGACGATGTCATCGTCGTCGTCGCTGTAGCCCGCGTCGGGCACCGCAGGGGGCGGAGTCATATACGGAGGGGTGAAGCCCCTCCACAGTCGGGGGAACAGGGCGCCAATCACCTCCTCCAAGACTTCTGGCCGGAGACTCTGAGTGAGCGGGGGAGCCCAAGCACGGAGCTTGTCGCGTACCACCACCCACGGATCTCTGTCCAGAGTCCCCAGCATCTCTCGGCGGGCCTCCTCCTTGGCCCGCAATATCTCCACCTTGAGGAGGGCCTTGGCCGAGGACGGATGCGGCGCCTGCGGTGCCTAGTGTACTGGCGTCGCGCAGCAGTGCACGCCTTGCGTAGAGCTGCTAGCTCTTGCGACCACCAGTACACCTGGCGCTTTTGTTGCCTCGACCGGATCCGGGGCATCGCCACGTCACAGATCCTGGACATGGCGTCCTGGAGCCACTTGGCCTCATCGTCTATGTCGGCAGGCCTGACCGGTGGTATCACCCAGGCCTGCACGATGGCGGCTTCCAGGAGCAGCTCCCGGTCCAGCTGTTTCAGCGCCCAACGCGGGCCACATGGGGCCTGTCTGACCGGCGGGTCTGCGGACTCGGCGGAGACGTCGAACCGGATATACCGGTGGTCGGAGTACGTCTCCACCTCCTCCATGACGCGCCAGCCAACAATACGCGGTGACAGAGCAGGGCTGGCGAACGAGATGTCCACCACCGACTCGCCCTGCATCCGCACACACGTGGGGACAGAACCCCGGTTCAGGACGACTAGGCCCGTCTCAAGGGCCCAGTCTTCCACCATCCTACCCCGGACGTCGGTGAACCGGGAACCCCAAGCCAAGTTTTTGGCGTTGAAGTCCCCGAGGACGAGCACGGGGAGGGAACGGAACCCGACGACGACAGTGACCAGCTCCCACAAGGAGTTGTGGAACTCGGCGAGAGTTCGGTTCGGAGAGAAGTACACGCCCACCACAGCGAGCTCTCCGAACCGTGCTGCGACACAACCCCGGCCTCTTTGAGCAGCCTCAAGAGTCGGGGTACCGGCGGCGGCCGACGAGATGATGGTCACCGAGCCGTCCAGGTCCGCCACCCAGTGATCCCTGGGCGGGACAAAGTACGGCTCGGAGACCACGGCGACATTGATTGACCACTGCGCCATGCTCTGGAGCAGGAGATCCTGAGCAGCGGCGCAGTGGTTGATGTTCGCCTGGAGGAGGCGGAATGGAGCCATTATTGGCAGTCCATTCCGACCTCCTCAGTGGCGGCAGCGGCGACTGCGGTGGCAGTGGCGGCGGCGGCGGCGGAAACGGCAGGGGCGGCGGAGGGCCTACCTTTGCCCTTGGGTTTGGCGGGAGGGGAGCAGCCTTTGCTCCCGACCCGGTGATTGGCCGGCTTGCCAGCCGCCGCACATGCATTGCAGTGCAGCGGGGCGGAGTACGAGCCGGCCTTGTGACCGGGCCGACCGCAGCGGAAGCAACAGTCGCTGCGGTCCACCTCCGAGGTGCATTTGACGCTCAGGTGCTCCCCCACGTGACAGCGGTAGCACCTCAGAGGCCGGGTCTCGAGCAGCTTGACCTGCGCCGAGACCCATCCCACCAAGAGCCTTTTGCCCTCCTTCAGCTTCTTGGCCGCTGTGACGGGGCAGCTGACCACAACAATGCGCAGCCCCGAGTTGTCCGGGCGGATGGAGCCCGCCCTGACTTGGTCAGCAGGGCACTCTCCCGTCCTGGCTACAGCGGCCACCACCTCCTTCTCCGTGACGGAGTCGTCCAGGCCCAGAATCCTGACATCCAGGCATTTGGTGGGCCTGGACACGCGGGCCTCGTCCGCACCGAGGCACGCCCTCTCACGCCTCTCGGCCAGGGCGTCGGCCGATGGGCCGCTGGTCGCGCCGGGGACTTCCAAAAGACGGGCTCCGGTAGCGGTCACCTTGACCGCGAACCCGTCTGGCGCCCCGAACTCCGCAGGAGTTACCGCCCCCTTCAGTTTGGCGAGGACGTCGCCGTAAGTGACGCCCCCATTGACCGCCTCGGGCTGCAGCGTAATCACTACAGCCGCGGTCTTAGGGGCGAGGAGCAAGGCAGCAGCGCGTTTCTCCCTGCGCTGCTGCTGCCGTCGCTGCCGCTGCGCCTTCTTGCGGCGCTTCCGGCCCTCCCTGGCGACTCTCCTCGCCTCGCCGGCGATTTGCCACCCGCCGCCGGCCTCCGCTCGCGGGGCGGGTTCCACCACCGCTGCCGCAACTCCAGCCTGCCGGGCTGGAGTGCCTCTCCTCTTTTTGCGCCCTGCGGGCGCAGGTGCCGTCGGCGCAGCTGGGGTCTGCGTCGGCGGGGACGCACAGGCCCTCGCTGGGGCAGCCGGTCGCGCCTTTGCCGGCGGTTGGGAGCTGCGGCTAGCCTGACCCGAGGTCGAAGGCTTGGCCGCAGCGGCCGCGTACGACCGCGGGACCGCGGGGGCGACCTGACTCGCCGCGAGCGGGGGCCGCAAGAGCCTGCCCTCCAGCACGTCGAAACGTCGCTGGAAGGCAGCCATCTCCGCCCGCAGCAGTCCGACTACGTCGGCCTCCGCCGGGGGCTGGGGGCGACTGCCACGAGCAGCGGCGAGCTCGGCCCTGGCCGTCCGCAGCTCGGCCTTTAGAGCCGCATTGGAGGCCGCCAAGCGCGCCAGCTCTCGCCGCATCTCGGCCAGCTCGGAGCGCACCTTTCCCGCAGTGGGCCCCGCACACTGCTCCAAGGCCGCCTCCGTTATAGTGGCCGCCGCCGCCCTGAGGAGGCGGAGCCTAACCGGCTGGGATTTACCCATCGCCAGCTTGTAGAGCTCCGCCGTAATGGCCTGTTGGAGGCCCCCGGAGCAGCTCTCGCTCTCAGAGCCGCGCTCGCCCTCCGACATCTCCACGCCGGACATCTCGGCCGCAGAGGACTCCGAACGGGCAGCGCTTGAGAGAGCCCTGCCCTCCGCGGCCAGCTGCTCGGCTGACTCCGTGCAGGCAGCTGGTGCCGGTATCCGGCGACCGCTGCCCTTGCCGCCCCTACCCCGCGCTGCCGTGGGGACCTTGGGGGGAGGCGCCTCCTGAGCACCGGAGGACGGGGACAAACTGTCCTCCTCCAGCCTGGGGCGTTTGAACGTCCCCGTCGCGCGACGGCGTGAGCCTTTCGAGCTCACGCTCAGCCGCTCCGCTAATGTCGTGTCGGGCTCTGAGTCCGACCCCCTCCGACTAGACTCCCGTGTGTGGGGCCTGCTGGACGAGTCCAGCGCCTCACCACGAGTCCCGGAGCCACTTGGGCTCCCTTCTCCTACTACTGCAGGCGAGCCAAGCCCACCCGCACCCTCCTTCTCGTCTTGTGGATTTTGTTTTGGTAAAAGATTCTCCATACAGTTCCCACGAGTATGGGGGAAATAATCGGTCCACCCAGGCAGTGCCCCCTGTACCTGGGTAAGTGTTAATTTGTTTCCCAACTAGAGGTTCCACTGGTCCCCTAGCTGGGGGTGCGCTCGCGACTGACACTACTCCTCAGCCATGCATACTCTCGCCGCGCACCAGAACTTAGTATTGGAGGAATTTTTTATAGAAGTTATCTTCCTCGCGGTCCGGGCGACCAAGCCAAGACCCTCGTCCCGTTCAGAGTCACAAAACATGACCGTGACCTCCTTACGGATTACGATATCGACGGCAGCAATCGGGGACAGCTTGTGTCCCGATGCTGCTCGCTGGCAGGGTGAGTGCACAACGAGCACCGCCCTTGCCTCTCCGCCACGCTCTCTGCTACGTTCAGAGAGACAGGCGGAGAAACGCCCCACGGAAGCGCGTGCTATGAGCACACAGCCCGCCGCCTCCAGAACCCTGTCGGGTTCGCCCGCCCAGTCCAGAAGTCTGCTGCGGGCGACAGTCACTCCAACCCTATCACCCCCGCTAGGGAGACTGTCGCCCGCACCCAGGGTGCACCACGGTGAGGTCTTCTGGCACCGCACCCCTCGGTTACCGCTTACTATCAACCGAGCCGTTAGCTTTGTTATTATCAGTAACACTTAGTAGATTTCTACTACAGAGAAATGAGTTTGGCACTTAACCTTTGTGATTGTAAAGTCAATTCCTTAGCACAAGTTGTGTGTCATTAGCGAGTATACACCAACACATTAAGCTATGCATAACCAGTATAAGCTGACCGTGAAATGTGAATAAAGATCATATAAAGCAAGACTTGGAGAAACTGGTTTTTATGTGTGCTGTCTGTACATTAGTGCTTCCTCCATCAATAATATTGCATGTTTGCTTGTCACTAACTACTTGTATGTATGCACATTGCTACTGAATTAACTGGTAGTATTTGCTTGCCTTTGTGTTATCTAGATTACTAAGAAATTGCCACACTAACTGTACTTACTATTCTTTTTTAATATTGAAAATTAAGGTGTGTACATATTGAAGCATTTATTATACATACGAATGTACACTTTTCTTTGCGGTCTTTAGGTTGGTATTGTTCGTCGAATCAGTCAGCCTCACCTGTTAATTGAGCTGACTGTAAACCGACACATACGTACTGCCTTCAGAACGGGTCCGCTCAAGCTGTTGTGGTTCCTTCAAAAGGCCACTACAGAAAGAACTTGCACGGTTCTCACACATTATCTGTTATACCTACATATTGTCTGTCTTTAAAGAGACAGACCTCTGAGTTTATTTCGGCATTTCTTCTCAGAGTGGTCAGTTATGAAATGTTGACCTCATCGTTCGCTTGATAAAATTGACGTGTAAAAGTGCTGCCTTGTAGCCTATTTGCAGAAATAAATTCACTTGTTTCACTTGTTTACCTTTTTGGTTGGGAATTTCCGTACGACCATACAAAAATATTGTACGATTTATTATAAGTTTATTCACGTTTTTGTCTGGGTGGCTATGTATTAACTGTTCATAAGTATTTCGATTATAGTCATGTTTAAATTGCGCAAAGAAATATCTATTTAGTCATTACATCAGACAATCTTTTAAAAAAATGATCCAATTTATATCCGTACAAACATTTTACTTTATGACGCTGCCGAGCAAAAGGTCCTAATTTCCCTGTGTAAAGCTAATTTATGTACCTACAGGTAAATGAGTAGTTAACCTGGCAGCAACTTTATTAAAACTGGCTGGGTTCCTTACTTAGTAAGGACCCTAAAACACAGCTTCAGTTGAATAAACACTCTAAGCCATAAAACACAAGGTATATTATAAGGTGGGGTTAAAATCTCTGACAAAACTCAGGCAGCTCCCAACTGGGTCACTAAAACGTCGCTGTACAAAATCTTAGCAACCAATTCTCTTACAAATGTCCTATGAAAATTCACCAATTTTAATACGAAGCGACGCGAATATCCTTCGGTAATGCAATAAACTTGGCTTGGTAAATTCTAAGGTGGGGGTACACCGGCTTGTCTCCTACGTTGTGAAAAGGGCCTAATTTAATCAGTTAAGCCGTCCATTACGGTATTGGAGTCCAGGTTTTATAGCTCGGAATGAGGGTCGAAAATGTCGCCTCTATTAGTCGAAAATGTCGCCTCTAATAGTTTTGGGTTCAAACTGGAATATTTTGTGACATAATTTGTTTAAAAGTAGGTGTAAATTTTGGGTTGTTTAGGTAATAAATAGACGGTTGTAGTATAATTAGTTTTCAAGTGAGTGACTCCGTTTTGTGCAGATTTATTTCAGCATATATCTTTACGAAAATACCTAAGTCAGTCTCATCTTGAAAAGGTATTTAATTAAGTAAATACTCCACGGAACTGAAGCCTAAATATGCCTCCTTAAAAGGTGAAAGTAACCTAATTGCTATGCTAATATAGTCTTATTTTCAGGAACAACGGTATAATTTATTTTGTTCGCAACATTCTCACGGCATTTGCGGAAAATGTCTGCAAAGTAGAGATAATGTTGTTCTAAATTGTTTCGTTGCAAAGTTACGTAAATACTTGCAATTAATTCAACAGAATTCCAGGTCTTAAATACTTCAGATTGAGTAGCTTACGTACCATTTTTGTTTTAATATTAAAAAACAAAAAAAAATTCTATATCGTTTGAAAAAGTAACATTTTAGCGGTTTTTGATCAACAGATTGAATAACAAATCTGTATGTACGAATGCTTTTTGGTATTTTTAATTCTAGTCCTAAAAGGTATGTAGAAAATGGTGATTTTTTATAACCCTTGAAAAGGTAATAAAATCAGCTTCAAATATTTGAAAAACATATTTAAATGTGTGTATAGTACCAATGGCGATAATGATTAATCCGACCAGAAAAAACATTGTCAAGGGTCTGTAGAATGTAAAATATTTGTTCCGCATTTCTATGATATTTACTGTTTTTCCTGTCGAAGGACTGCAGGAAGAGATTCTTAACTCGTCGAGTACCTGTTTTGTAGACACAATTATAGAACAATAGGTTGCGGTCACCGGTGACCGCTTGGTGTTTGACAGTTTAAGGGAATATACAGTACCTATGTACGTCCAATTTATTTATTACTTGTGACCCGCCCCGGCTTCGAACGGGTCCAATATGCATGTATTATACATAAAAATCTTCCTTAAGAATCACTCTATCTATTAAAAAAACAGCATCAAAATCTGTTGCATAGTTTCAAAGATCTAAGCAGATAGCGACTTTGTTTTATACTATGTAGCGATGTGTTCTTCTATGTGCTGCCTGTATGTTATACATAATAAATAAATAAGATATTTATTAATAATTAATGAACAATGACTGTTAATGAAGCGAAAGAGGTATGTATGAATCGTAGTAATTGGCGTTCCTTAGTCTCTGCCTACCCCCATGGGAGACAGGCGTGAAGTTAAGTATGTATGTAAGATATTTATTCACACGAAAACACAAAACAACATCAACTACAAGAAGAAAATCCACAGAAAATTCTCTGTTCCGAAATAGAAGTCCGTAAAGAAAAAACCCAAGAATATAAATTTAAAGACTACACCCGACATCAGTTGCTGAAGAGAAACAAAATCCACTTTTGTAGGAAAAAATCTTTGTTTACCCAGCAACACGTAAAATATACCAGACGAGAGAAAAAACAGGCGTAAGTGTGTTATTCTTCAATTTGCACTATATGGAAATATGGCCCAAAATAAACCTTTTGCTGAAGTTATATTTTGTTACTTAGTGGCTTTTTCACTTTCTCTATACATACATGAAAGTTCTTGATAAACTTATATGGCATGAAATGAAATGAAATGATATTTACATAACATAAACATAACATCACGCCTTTTTATCCCCGAAGGGGTAGACAGAGGTGCACATTTCGGCACTTAATGCCACTGTACAATGTAACACCCACTTTTCACTATTTGTTATGAGTCCCATGTAATAGGGGGTGAGCCTATTGCCATATACCGGGCACATTTCCAGACTCCGTGCTACCACTGAGATTTTTAAAAACCCAGTAATACTTTGCCTGACTCGGGAATCGAACCCGAGACCCCTTGCCCGGCAGTCGCACTTGCGACCACTCGGCCAACGAGGCAGCAAATTATATTTATTTCTGCAAATAGGTTGGAAAGTAACACTTTCACACGTCAATCTTTAAATTACTCGTTGAGGGCCGGTTCATACAAATTACGTTCTTAATTCAAATCTATCTGATACATAGCGACTATCCACACATTGTGTAATAGGTCCTTACTGTGGAAGTTTTTTTTTCTGGTATATTCCGGTAAACGAGCAGACGGATCAACTGATGGTAAGCAATCGGCTTCACTCATGGACACCTGGAACACTAGAGGCGTTACAAGTGCGTTACCGGACTTTTGGGGATTAGGAGTTTGAGGATTATTGGAAATTCGGGGATTGGAGAGATGGGAGGCTACCTGTATCCTCACTCACATGATGAGCAACACAACCGTTACTTCACGTCAGTTTTCTGTATGTCCGTGGTATCACTCCGGTCGAGCTGGCTCGTTCGTGCCCAGCTCAGTTAAAAACATATCTTAATAGACCTCCAAATCACATCAATCTTCCGAAAATTTTTGGTTAAAGATCGATTTTTAACATCACTATATGGTAGTACAAAGTCGCTATCCATTGTCTATCTGACCCTATGTATGCTTAGATCTTTAAAACCATGCAACGGATTTTGATGCGGTATTTTAATAGATAGAGTGATTCTTAAGGAAAGTTTATATATATAATACATGCATATTGCACCCGTGCGAAGCCGGGGCCGGTCGCTAGTTACTTATATAGAGTTTCTGTCAAATACCATCAAAATCCATAGATTTTGTATTGAAATAGGTTATTCATTTCGGCTCTTAGTCTCTTTTGCCAGGCAACAGAGTGTTGCTAAAATGTGCTTTTTGTTTATGTCAGTCAAGTGTCTGGGCGCTGCAATGTATACAGTGCGCTGTATGCCAGATAGATGGGTGAGGGAATTGAAACTAGGTTTTAGAAATTTTGGAGTATCGATAAAAGGCGTTGTAAGTATTTATTTTGAGGAAAAAGTGGTCTGACACAGTGTTTGGAATTCTATTTGTGTATCGAATAGTTAGTATAACTTAGTTTATCCCTACGTGAACCAAAAAGCATCAATTAATGATTCGACAATGCAATTAACTGCCAACGACACCTATGCATGTAAACCCCTTGACAAATATAGTCGAAAATTCAAAATGTATTAGGTGATATAAAGTAAATTATTTACACATACAATACATAAATATATGTATGTCGCAAGTGCGACTACCGGGCTCTCTCAGGGGTCTCGGGTTCGATTCCCGGGTAGGGCAAAGTATTACCGGGTTTTTAAAAAAATCTCAGTGACGAGATCGGATCACAATCGGAATGACATCAAATATTCAGGTTAAGTAATTGCCGGCTCCAAAGAGTGGAGATTAAGCGCACTTAAGATTCACGTCGTCAGCTCGCCGGCCCTGGGGAGGGGCGCGTCCTAATATCGGAAAACCTCCTTGATTTACGTTACAAGTTAGATCCTGATGAAGGCATCATTAAGATCTCTCTGAAGTCGAATCAGATCAAGGGATCTGATTCGACTTCAGAGAGATCTTAAGGTCGGTGTAAGTAGATCATTTGTTATAAAAACTACGAGTAGGTGGTACGTATTCATGTTACTGATAGACTAAATTGTGTTGGAAAAACGTTTAATACCTATAGACTAGTAATGAAATAATTATTTTAGAACAATATTGAATGTCTGCCTCGTTGCCCGAGTAGTCGCAAGTGCGACTGCCGGGTAAAGGGTCGCTGGTTCGATTCCCGGGTCGTGCAAAGTACTACTGGGTTTAAAAAAAATCTCAGTAGTAAGTAGCACGGAGTCTGGAACTGTACCCGGTATATGGCAATAGGCTCAACCGCGGGTCTATTACATGGGACTCATAACATCGCAGAGGCTGGGTAAGCGGATGCCGTGCAACGTGTAGTGAGTTCAATTCCCGCACAGAGCCACGCTTTGTGTGATCAACAAATTGTTGTTTCTGGTCTGGGTAGCATGTGTATGTGAACTTATATGTTTGTAAACGCACTCACGACACAGGAGATAATCCTAGTGTGGGGCAACAATTTCTTAGAAAAGAAAGAAAAAGAACCAAAAAAAACAATATACGGTCGAATTGAGAACCTCCTCCTTTTTTTGAAGTCGGTTAAAAACTAGGAGGCTGATGAGTGACTTAAATTCTTTCGACCACGCAAGCATTGCCGCGGTTAGATGTTAGTGTTGTTTAAACTTCAAATCATAATACTAAAACAATCATTAACTAGTTTACGAGTAACATTCATGAGAATTCGATTCAACGTGTACGAAAGATAACAGGCAGTAAAATAAGTAACTACACAAGTCTGTAGTAGTTTACTGTAAAGTTAAGGGATTAGTGCTAAGTCTCGTAACTTTTGATCTCAGGGGTCGTGTAAGACAATTTAAGTTTGAAACATAAGTTTTGTGACAATAAATGGTAGATGTGTCGGTGTGTACTGGAATGTGAAGAGGAGAATGTGTTGGGGTTTAGTCAAAGCTAGACTATATCAATTTCTTTTATATTTTAATAGGTTGACGGTGGGCCACCATATCGCTTGGTGATAAGCGATAATGTGTTTAGCTTGTTGCTAAATTATTAATGAAATATTCATGAAATTAAGTGTCCATCAATACGACACACAACAATATCAACAGTTATCGTTGAATTGATTTGTTTTGTTTCAATTGAATATAAAATTCCATGTTTACCACCTCGTTGGCCGAGTGGTCGCGAGTGCGACTGCCGGGCAAGGGGTCTCGGGTTCGATTCCCGGGTCGGGCAAAGTATTACTGGGATTTTTAAAAAAATCTCAGTAGTAGCACGGAGTCTGGAAATGTGCCCGGTATATAGGCTCACCCCTATTACATGGGACTCATAACACAAATAGTGAAAAGTGGGTGTTACTTCTGTGTGCACCTCTGCCTACCCCTTCGGGGATAAAAGGCGTGATGTTATGTTATGTTATGTTATGTTTATGTTTACCACCAAAAAAAAGTACTTACAAATACATTGAAATTTCACCATTCCCTACACAACCATAACTTTCCGAAATATCCATTTGCGAAAACCGGTTACCAGGGCAGCAGAACCCGAAGTAGGTACCCGAACCAACCACGGGCAATCATCCCTTCTTATTGCCCTATTTAAATATTGAACACTTACCTCCGCATTGATCGTCGGCGGCATCACAATTTTCTTCTGTGGCGGGGACCTTAGCACGACGTTCTCATCCCTTATTATAATCTGTGGCTCCATAGCCAATAACTTCTTTTTACACTCTTGCATTTGCAAACACTCTTTATCTTTTCTCGATAACACTGACTCAGATGACGCGTGTTTTGACGAACACACTGACGTGTTTTTACTCGACAACTTCAAACTGTCTATGGATGCTGTCATTTTAGCAGTCTCTTTATCGTTTGAGGACGCCATCTTGAATGTTTTGACACTTATCACTGACACATCAATTTTGGAAATTGTTTCTAGGTTTTGTTTTTAATTCATGTCGTTCGATTCGATAGTTATATAATTTTTTATTTCACTAATATAAATTAACGTCTTAAAATATTAGATTTTCTTTTTATAATAACACACAATAATTTTTTCTACAAACAAAAAGAAAATAGACATGAATGCACATGAAACACTTAGGAATGGCAAAATATGAATTGAGGCGACCACTAAAAATAATTTTAAGTGAACCTTTTGAACTAATTTCTCGGAACAACATTTCCGACGCGGTCGTTCCAACGATCATTTTTATTTTAGGGCCGAATTTAAGACCTATTTTAGTACCTTTTGGCAGAGGTCTCGGGGGAATTAGGGTAATGAGGTGTACTACTGAAATGGGGAAATAACATTGTCAGTAGGGTAATTACCGTAGTTTGTGATATACGTTTGAGGACATCTCCGGGGAGTCTTGATGGCTCTTTGTCCTTTGTCATCGTCGGCCAACTTCACGACTAGTTAAGTCGCCTATGTTACGTCTGTGACAATTTACTGAACAATAAGCCATCGCAATGTATTCATTTAGATTCACTCACTAATCTGTTTTGATTTACAATCGGTAAATTATTCTCGCAATCTGAATACCAAAATCAGTTATGCCAATTAGGTTTCAAATTACGTTGATTGTCCCAAATGTATTCAGTGTTAAGAAAACTAATTCTCTCCCAACAGATAAATGGAATCACGAATTTAAATTCAATTCACAATTTGTAGCAATAAAACAAACGTTACGGGGTAAAATTACAGCGAAGCCGTAACCACGGGTAAAATATTTGCGCGTTAAAAAAATGAACCTTTCAGTCATCGGGAGTCGGTGCTCGGTCGGATATCGTCGGAAAAAAACACGGAATTTATTTTCCATTTGTTGTGTTTTTCCAGTGTCGCGCGTTCCGTCATGGAAAATGTGAATTTTGGTCGTTCACTCCGATATTTTTTAGTTTTAAAATATTTTACGAAGATTGGTTTTTATAATTAAAACAAATCCGTGAGAATGTTCTGATTAAAGAGGAACGTGTAAGATTTTATAATAGAAATAATATAGTTTTATGTTATTGATACAGAATTTATCTTCACCCTAGTCAATAGATAACCAAAACTACTATTTTATACTTCTACGCTTAATGAAAAACTTATGTTCAATTTATCAAACTATGAAGTCCATATTCACCCTTATAAATGGCATAAAAGTATAAATGAAGACTCACATTTTCCCATTGTTAATATAATATCTTTGCAACAGACAACAACAGTTCCATAGGTCCTGAATGGCAATACATCATCAAGAATGATCGCTCGCGAAGGATTACCATTCAGCTCAAAGGCGTACCCTATAAAAATATAGTTACAGACCTTTGTGACGTTGACAAGGGGATGAAAGAGGGGCATCCTTTACTCCCCGTCAGGAACCTGTCATATACGCAAAGTAAGTCAATTGCGAGGAATAGGTACTAGGGTAACATGGCTTCCTTAGAGCTCGCTAAATATAGATGGCTATTTTTAAGTACTGGTTTGTTGTTTTTACACTTGCGCTAGCTAGTATTTCATTTGTTTTGTTTTTATCTTCGTAAATTACGTTTTTTTTACTTTTTTACAGAACCCTGTATGAAGTAGAAGTATATTCCATTATCATAACATCGCGCCTTTTATCCTCGAAATGGTAGGCAGATGTGCATATTACGACACTCTATCCCACTACAATGCAACACCCATTTTTCACTAGTTATGTTATGAGTCTCATGTAATAAATAGGGGGTGAGCCTATTGCCATATACCGGGAAAAACTCCAAACTCTGTGTTACTACTGAGATTTTTTTTTTCAAAACCTCAGTAATACTTTGCCCGACCCTAGAATCAAAACCCGAGACTTCTTGCGAGGCAATCAGAGTATACATCACATTATATAAAAAAATCTTGAATTCAACGCAGGCGAAACGGCGGGCGGAGAGTTCGAAAAAAAATGAAATAGCATTTCTTTATCATACTTACAGCTACTGCAATAAAAGTTTCAGCAAACTGTCAGCAGATTATTCAGATTAATGCTTCATTATCACAACGATGCCAATAATTTAACTGAACCGATTAATTAACTATCATAATTTGACTCCAATGAGATTCATTAATGTTCAATATCACCATTTTAAACATTCTGTTCATCATTGTAGAGGTGTCCGAACTTTTGTTCATGTAACCGTAAAGTTGTTGGAACTATTTTTTTTTTAAGGGGGGAAAATCATCGAATTACTGCTCCCGCCTGGGTGAGGCGGGAGGGAGTGTCAGACTCTTACTGACTAAAAACCACCCCGTTCCTTCTCCTGCACGTCGAGTCGGAGCCCCGGTTACCCGTTAGGTTCTCCGCGACTTGTTGGAACTATAAGCTGATATTAAATCGATACTGTTTTGTTTGTGGTAGCAATTGAAATACATTGTGTGCTTACAAATTGGGTTTAGTTTCGAAATATGAAATGAGTTTTTAAACCGACTTCAAAAAAAATATCTACTCAACATTCTCTCAAGTATATTTGTGCGGTATTACATATTTCGCGATTGGTTGAATCGATTTTGATTCGGTTTTCGTTAAAGCAACACTTAGAAGAACTTTTTAGTATATTAATTAACCGACTCCAAAAAAGAGGGCGAAGAGGTCAGACTTTTCCAACATAATATAATTATTCATTATCTAATTACTGCAATAATTCTTGCACAATATTAGTAAATATGAATATATAAATTAATATGTTTTCGACTTACTCACGTAGTAATTCGACAAGGAACTCGACTAGTTTCAAGCCATGCTAGAGGCTCATATTCATGAGCAGCATTTCGCGACCCGCGACGCGGCGACTGTCGCGCTGCTACTGGCTACTCGAGTAGCCAGTTAAACTAGTCGAGTTCCTCGTCGAATTACTACGTGAGTAAGCCGAAAACATAATAATTTATTTAGTATGTCTCACGAAAGTTACAATATTTTTTCAAAAGTATCAAATTAAAAAGTTACAATGAATAATTACAAGCTTTATAAATTTCGTACCGTATCGTGTCTGACATTGGAAACAAAGCGTTAATTCTTTAACACCGTCACGTCGGGAAATCAACGTTTTGTTTAAAAGAAATGAACAAAAAGTAATGAGACTTATCAATATTCATAACGTTCTTTCAACTTCTTTCTCTTTGTATTATATTTTTTATTATTTGGTGGAAAATCCAAGTTCTTACTTCATGGTGGTTGTGCTGTTACAAATTGATTTAATCGCACTAATAATATTAATGAGAATGTTTCTTTGTTTGCATGTTTGAATGCTTGTCCATCAATCACGCTGAAACTACTGGGCGGATTTTGATAAAATTTGGTATGAAGGCAGGGTATGGGCTTACTTAAAGCCGCGGGTTAAAGTTAGTTTCTTTATAAAATGAGCGACCCACTCTGGTAAATAGTTAAAATTTTACTACCTTAAATCAAAAAAGCATTTATCATATCTGATGCAGTCGTTCAAGAGTTACGCGCGAACATAGTTAGACACGGACATTTATTTTTGTTAACAGAGAAACTACTCATTTATGAATAATCTGAACAATCTCTGAAAATGTATTTCCAGACTATGAAAGCACAAATTGAAGGCTTTGTCACACTCACTATATTTGCAATTTAAATGCCCAACGCGTATGAGATTTTATTATCATACACCTACAGGACAGTGACGTCATAGCTCCCACGTATCAAGCAGGAGGCTGCCAAGTATTGTCGACAAATTACATTCTGTTTCTTTCCTACCTTATGTAAAAGTAAAATGGAACGTTTTAATAGGAAAATCCTTTGGTTTTTCATTGTAAAGAGTATATTATTTGTCATGGGTTTAGTTTTTATTTGATAAAGTATAATTATATTAAGATATTTGTACCACTTCTGTCTACTTCATTTGTATTTCAGTTTTCCGAAGCTTCACATCAGGATTTTCTCCGGTTTCGTTCAAAGTATGACACGTTGTTATAAATAATTTATTGGAATATCAATCTTTACTTCTGTTTTCAATATATTTATGTTTGTTTGTGTTCTTAATATTTCTGTAATAAACTAGTTTCTGTCAGCGACTGCACCCACCTTCCCATAGGATAAAATGCTAGTGTTATTTCACGCTATAATTCATCCCTGTTAAATTTCATCCCTATCCCTTTAGCTGTTTTAATGTGAAGGCGTAACAAACAAATAAACAAAAAAAAATACAAACTATTGCATTTATAATACTTATAGATTAGTAGGATAAATGAAAAATATAAGAAAAGGACCAGTTGTACAGAAGGACCAGAAGAACCGAAGGACCTAAAGGTATAAAAATGGTATCGATAAACAGCGTGACAGTCTGTTAGTTCGACGCCCCGATAACTATCAGTAAACCTATTACTTTCATTCCAGCTATAAGTCTTGTACGGGACACTAGGCATTGGGATACAATCTTATGTGAAATTGGAATTAAATTGGTTGCCATTAATTTTTGACTTTATCGAACCTTTTTTATAGAAATCTTCATATTATTATAGTATAAAGTTAAAGTCAAAGCATTTATTTCAATTAAATCACAATTTGGTACTTTTGAAACGTCAACAAATACAAAATAAATAACAGTCTGTCAGTCAGTCCGTCAGCGAAGCTAGGTGAAGCAAGGTACTCATTCCAAAATGTAGATTTGAATGGAGAAGAACGAGCAAGAAACTCCATTCGTTACTCTTTTTAAAAAAGGTACACTGGGTTTCATTTCCTAAAATTATTTTATCTTTATGTTACAAAGATTTAAATACGTTACAAGTTCACAAAGCGAAATCTAATCACGAATAAAAGGTTTATTTATTTTATTTTATTTTATTTTATTTTACAAATGACTATCATTGCACAAACTTATGTATAAGGTAGGCTTAATGCGTATAGCAATGTCTACTCTAGCCAGACCGTTGGGTGATGCAGTGACAAATTTGACAATGGTCAATGTCAAGAAGCAAACTTGTTAATAAACTTCAACAACAAATACATAGAACTGAACGGATAGCATAGACTTACATCAACTAAATCCCTATATAAACTTAGATGTATATTATGTCATAACAATAAACTGAGCGCAATTATATCACAATATACTATTTAGACGTAACATAATCTATACATAGTATCATCGATCAGTTACGATTTCAGTCAACTTGCTCAAACTTGTAGCTCCCGCACTTATCCGCTATGAATGATTCAATACGACTGTGGCACTCTATCTTGATATCGGGACGGAACGCATTTCACAGAAGAATAGACTGAATCTGTTTATCTTTAAATAATACTTGCAAATTTGTGAAATCTCCAACATGGATTATTAAAAAGACTTCAGAAACTGCCACATATGCATGTAGTTAGTTACAATTTTTCGATGTAAGGTGTACTTGTAATATAGTTTTAATTAAATATACGTCGATTAATCTTAGCTTGGATTAAAACTCTTCTTGTTCTGAAGGGCCTAGATAAATTAAAGTCTGGAGCTGACAAAGACATTCATCTTGACCTAGAATATTTTTCATTCTGAACAGATAATAACATCAAGATTATCCCACCTACTTTTATTACAATTAAAAATAAATTGGTTGTCCTAATAATTCTTTCATACACAACGTTTAAAAAACCGACATCGACCCCATCTTTTTTTGAAGTCGGTTAATTACCAAACATACTAAAACTTTCTCCTAAATAAACACTTTTCTGAAAACAGCATCAAAATCGCTTAAGATAATCGCACACAAAAATACATACACACATACAGGTCAAACTCAGAACCTTCTCCTTTTTGTCAAGTCGGTTAAAATGGCATATTTTTTCCAAGTGTTTCTGTGACAAAAGAATTTTGTGTATTTATAAGTATAAACTGTCAAACAAGCTTTTATCTTTGTGTTGAGACCTCTGCCTGAGCGTTCGGTATGTATGGTAATCTTAGATAAAAAACCTCAAGTTTCTACTACGTATTGGTAAAACAATGTCCTTGGTCGAACGACATCCAAGGATTTTAGTTCGTGGTCCTTTGGTACGAAGTATTTTTTTATAGAAAATATACCTCGAAAAATCGCTTTTCAATAACAAATTGAAATCTAATAAAATTATACTAGATATCGACTATTAAATGTAATTAAATTATCGTGTCTATCTTGTTTTACGACGACGGCTTCGAATTTTATTTTATTATACCTCATTATTAGTAAATAGGTACTAAATTGTTGTTTTAATTATTATTAGCGGTGGGTATCTAAACGACACTTGGCACACATGCACTAGGGTTCACAAGAAACAGTTCACAATGTTGTTTATAGTATTTAGTTCCGCGGGAGCGGCACAGCGGGACGCGGCCTGCCCTGCCCGCGGCTGGCGCCTCACTGCCGCCCAGCCAGCCGCGGGATGGCGGGACGCCCTACCAAGCAAATAACCAAAGGTCCTTCTCCCAACGACCTTTTTGTCTGATCCCTGAGCTATTTTCTACTATGACATCAATAATAGTAACGTGAATATAATATCTCGCCGCATATTAGCTGAAGGGGTAACATACTCTTAAGTACTTTCAGTTGTCACCGTGTTATAGGGGAAAATTTGTGAGTTAAAATCTTACATAGCTTGCAACTAATAAAATTTTATAAAATATTCTTTTGTACCCAATGATTGGCAACATAATTATGTAGTGGTAGATCTGATTACATGTGCATACTGCATATATTTTAAAACCCTCCACATATGAATTTGTTTTTTTTGTGTGTACTTTATGACGTTTTCACAACAAATTTTTATTCTACGTTGTACTGTTTTTTTTCTTTTGTTGTGATATCATTTTGAGCTTTTTCGTCTTCTAGTATTATAAAGTTTAAATTTTTATGTATGTATATGCTCATGTAATAGGGAAGATGACTAATTTTTATTTTAATGTCTATCGAATAGATTACTTAAAAAACAATAGACATGTATTTTTAATTTTTTTGCACAAACAAATACTTATGGCGATAGGTATTAAAACGCTCAGAAGGATGGTGATCTTAATTAAAACTCAGACTTCTTCAATAATAATTTGTATTCACTTGTTTTATGTTGTTTTACAAAAATTAATCTGTTGCTGTCAAAAACAAAACCGCGCGAATACCCGACAGGGATAGTGTTGCCACGTTCGAAAACCAAATCAATCCATAATATTACTATTCGGCATTTTAGTGTTTGAAATACTTAGACAATATTATTAGTCACAAATATAAATAAAGTGAGCGATAAAATATGCGACTGTAACAGTCGGCCTTCCGACTCATTAACGAGTCCCTTCGTTAAGGCCATAATTGTTTTAGGCAAAATCATTTATTTATATTATAACGGCAACAGAAAAATTAAAAGTGAAGCTATTTGCTCATTCCAAGGTGTAGACTCCTATGGAGAAGAACGAGCAAGAAACTCCATAGGTTACTCTTTTTTTCAATCAGGTTCATAATACAATTCTCTAGTTACATAATTTTGTTTGTTCAACAGTTTATTACATTTAGCAAATATAAATTCAAACTGATCATTCAATTTTACATTAAACTGTCAAATACCAATTGTGTCTATAATTGTTCTATAATTGTGTCTACAAAACCGGTACTCGACGAGTTAAATCAACTTAACTGTTATAGCTTAACAAAAGGAGGTTACTCCACTTTCACTTCACCACCAATTTGTTTTCGCTGCGTTACTCTGTGCTACGACTACGACCCTCCAGGTCGTATCATTCATGTCCACCTCTCATCTAACCAAGCTGTGTTGTAAAAAACCCTTACTTTTCATATTATAATCATTCTCATGCTAGGCTCAAATCAACTAAAGATGAGTTATTTACAAAGTGTGCTCATGCTCAGTGGAAGCCAACATAAGCTCTGTGCAATGATACCATCAATACTAAATAACAATGAATGTGAATTACTCACAAACCAAATTATTCTCTCAACTGAGATTCATTCACCAAATTAATAAATTTAACCATCTATTATTTTTTTTTTTACTAGGTACGTTCATAAATAAAAGAATATGTCTGTGCATCAAAACACATCTAGAGGTTAATTTTATCAATAGCTAGTACATTATATATACAATTTCATTTTCTTATATACATTTTCGTTCTATATAAGCGGCGTGTTTACTGTAAGGAACTTGTCTTTGGGTATAAACCTTTTTATTCGGTACGGCCAATGGCATTTGGATTCTAGCTTCTTTGACTTCCCTGACCCCAGTACAATAACTCTTACTATCCTTATCAGACCTCTATCTCTATATTCCATTGATGACCTCTAACCTGTTTCCTCCTACATCCTGGATCTCAATTATATCAAAAGTTTTACCTATAGTTGTATATTAGGCAGGAAATACTGCCTAAGTCTCTAAACAGTGTCCCACTGACTACTAATTTTATAGGCTACCTAAATCAAACTGTCAAGTATTAACCATTTACTTGAATACTTATTCTGTATTCTGCTATATTTATCATTTATGTCATAATGTACAGATACTTTTAGGATACTTCTCTTATAACAATTGTACTATTGGGAACACTTTTATTAGAAACATTATCATTATCAAAGGACAATGCCAGGTGCTCAGTACATCTTTGACCCACTATTTTAGAAGTCATGTACAAGTATGCAGTATTCAGCATCGTGTAGTGTATTAATTACCGATACCTAAACATTTGTCCTGAAACCTATAAAACTTGCGGTTTTTGTTTAAAACACAAAACAATAATGATAAATAACGCGAAAACAACGGAGACGCAGAGAGCGAATATAAGATAATGTTGACCCTGACACTTGACAGCTGACAAACAAGCGCTTCAAAACGTTTCGTTACACAAAAAAAACATAACTAATGAATTAATGATAGTAATCGTTTCTTTTATATTTTCGTGATTTCATCTGTAATTATTAATAAATAAATATATGTTGTACATAATTATACTTTTGATATAATATTTTATGTATAATGATGTCTTTTTTTTTACAGTTATTTACTATTTTATTTTCATAGTTTCGTACAAGCGATGCGTATGATGTTAAGCAAATAGTCATTAGACATTAAGGAAGACGCATTGCAAAAAAGTATTTCCGGGATTGAACTTCCTTTTTTTTTATTAGATTGCAAACCGCAAGTTTAAAAATAAAAAAATATTTTGAAAAGGTTCTTATTCGTCAAAATTATTTTCATCAAATTTACTTTTTTTTGTACTTAAATGATATTATGACTAGGATATTATATCTGGCATTGTAATTTTTTTTTTTAAGTATTTGAGTTATGCCCTAAAAAGTTGCACTCGGAATATTTTTTAATTGGCTTATGACATTATGGCTTTATGAATATTTTTTTTTTTACATTTAATACACATTGCATTCCCCTTGTTTGCAGTTCCCCTGATTGATTTTTATTAATTTTATCAATGATTTTGGATGTAGGGCTGGTCCAGGTTGAAGACCTTTGCAAATATCTATTATTATTAGTCCCCCTATTTCCTACTACACTGTACTCACTAAAGTGAGATTAAATATTTTCTTTAAAAAAAATCCCTAAAGCATCATTCTGGTTTGTCAAATTTTTTTTATAAAATATACACAAAAACAGGTAAACAACCATCAACAGCATTCAAATCTAACTGAACAATTGGTTTCATGTGTCTAATTGTTTTAACAAAAACATAAATAAAGTACATAAGAACTATTTCTATTATTTAATTATTCTGTCTCATTAATATATAAAATTATTAATCACATCACCTATAATCTCAATGTAGCTTGACAAAGGATAGCTTCTCTATTCTTCCACTATCCAATTGACAAGGTTTGCCATACATAACTCTCATGCTCAGCTCTTCGCTGCTGAAGCTCATGAATCATGCAGACACTATCGCTATAATAATCTAAATGTAGCTTGACAAAGGATAGCTTCTCTATTCTTCCACTACCCAATTGACAAGGTTTGCCATACATAACTCTCATGCTCAGCTCTTCGCTGCTGAAGCCCATGAATCATGCAGACACTATCGCTATAATAATCTATATGTAGCTTGACAAAGGATAGCTTCTCTATTCTTCTACTATCCAATTGACAAGGTTTGCCATACATAACTCTCATGATCAGCTCTTCGCTGCTGAAGCTCATGAGTCATGCAGACACTATCGCTATAATAAGCTAAATGTAGCTTGACAAAGGATAGCTTCTCTATTCTTCCACTACCCAATTGACGAGTTTTGCCATACATAACACTCATGCTCGGCTCTTCTCTGCTCAAGCTCATGAGTCATGCAGACACTACCGCTTTAATAATCTAAATGTAACTCAACAAAGGATAGCTTCTCTATTCTTCCACTATCCAATTAAAGAGGTTTGCCATACATAACTCTCATGCTCGGCTCTTGTCTGCCCAAGCTCATGAGTCACGTAGACACTATCACGTCTAGGTACAGTGCATTGCAATTGCATTGTAAATTAAATAAAGTTACAATAAATCTTTAAAAACAAAAGATATCTTACCAGACACCATTCATAATCTTTACCCTTAAAGACATTAATAAATTCTTCAAAAACTTAGCAGCTCAAAGAACTTCATTTGCTGAGAACTCAAGCTTTCGGTGTTATTTCCAAAGGAGCTACGAATCACACTAGATTTGCAAACATGCCGTCCATGATCACCAGAGACATCATGTGACTTCAGATTGCGGCGTCGTTGTCTCATCAATTCTTGCTCCAATATATAAAGCCTCTCGCGCAATTCATGAAAGAAAGAAAAACATATTTTAGACATGACTTGATCAAATCTCGAGTGAGCTAAGGTTTAAATTCTGGTGTAATAACAAATCACCGTTAGTGGTGGCTGACCTTAATGTTCTGAAAGCGATGACAGTTGGTCCAGCTTCAGTTTTAAACTTTCGACTTCGATCCTGGTTTCGACGTTCGTGTGAGGACACGACTTCGGTTTTATTGCATGCCATTGCTGTTCCTTGTATCACGATAGACTTCCTTTGTTAAAAATATGGGACTCCTAGGTGTTATGAGTGTTTGAAGTCTACGACTAGGCTCCGATCCGATTCTCTTCAGAACTTCCTCGTTTCTTTGTATTTGATGTGATTTGTGGGCGTAACAAAACAATATGTCTTGTTGTAATCCCACTTCTGAGCTAAAACGCTCAGAAGGATGGTGATCTTAATTAAAACTCAGACTTCTTCAATAATAATTTGTATTCACTTGTTTTATGTTGTTTTACAAAAATTAATCTGTTGCTGTCAAAAACAAAACCGCGCGAATACCCGACAGGGATAGTGTTGCCACGTTCGAAAACCAAATCAATCCATAATATTACTATTCGGCATTTTAGTGTTTGAAATACTTAGACAATATTATTAGTCACAAATATAAATAAAGTGAGCGATAAAATATGCGACTGTAACAGTATATTGATTTGAAATATCGTGTGACGTGTTTGTGTACGTTTTATACTCGACAACGTAGCTCCTAAACTTTGATATATTTTGTCTAAGTATTGTTTAAAATTAAAAATACATGTATAATATTTTTTCATTACTTAACTGACGGACTAATTAGATTTTTAATTTTCATACCTTCACCTGCCATCATCCCTTTTGATAAAAAAACCGTATTAACAAATAAATAATACTATTAAATAGTTTTCAGTAGGAAAAACTCGAAATACCTCTTCAATTTCACCCATGTTTCCCAATAATAGTAAAGGCAAAAACGTAGCTGTTAATATTAGGGGGTGTGTGCAAAGACGTACAGCAAGTGTGGGTTGGCGGTTAGACGTAGTACCCTCATTATTTAAGGGAATGGCTCAATTAAGTTTTTGGGGGAATAATGGAGACGTCATTGTACATATTGCGTCGTTCACAGATTACATGTTTACGCTATCTGACGAGCTTCTGTAACAGATTTCATTTAATTTTAAGACATGTTCTCATCATCTTTGGGTTGTTTTTAGTTTTTAATTAGAACGTTTGACTTGATTAAGTATTTTTTTGTGTTGTTTCTATTGTATTGTATATTCAGATGTTAATGACTAGTTTGGATTAACTTGCAGCAAATAATATTTTTATTGGACTCATTACAGCAGTAAAATTTTTATAAAATTTAAAATGTAATATTACATCATATTATCTATGGCACTGTACATTAACATCCATTTTTCACTATTTATGTTATGAGTCCCATGTAATAGGGGGTGAGCCTATTACCATATACCGGGCACATTTCCAGACTCCGTGCTACTACTGAGAATTTTTAAAAGACCCGGTAATAACTTTGCCCGGTCCAGAGACCCCTTGCCTGGCAGTCGCACTTGCGACCACTCGGCTAACGAGGCTGTCTGTAATGATATATCTGTCTCTGTAATTACAATGTAATATCTGTTTAATGATTTTAGCTTAAACAGTATAGTTAATTATAGAATTTTAGTAGTATTATGTGGTAATTTAATTACATTTTTAATCAAACTTACATCTGTAAGCAGCACTGTTTGGAACTTCTCGTTGAAGGACAAATAAATTAAAACTTTAGTTGTTTGCTCAGCGTGTTTCTGTGTGGTAAGGAGCGTGTGTAAGTAAATATACATACCTACATAATACAACGACATTTACATAATATGTATGTCTTCTAAGAGTAGCCAGTCGTGTAAATAAAGTGCAGAACTACTGCTGAGAATTTAATAATCAGCGTTCTTAGAATAAAAAATATTTTATTCTTTCTTAAGCCATAGCTAAATGTGTTACGTCTTATTTTCGAAAAAATCTATTGCGTTTGTAAATTTTCTTTTTGAAGGGGCAGAATCATCGAATGACTGCTCCCGCCTGGGTGAGGCGGGAGCGAGTGTCAGACTCTTACTGACTAAAAATCACCTCGTTCCTTCTCCTGCACTTCGAGCCGGAGCCACGGTAACCCGTTAGGTTCTCCGCGACTGCGTGTGTGAATAAGATGCAATTATTGTCCCTCATAACGTATGCATAGAGTACACAAACATAATACATATTACAAAAAATTCATTATTGTAACAAAGGGTTACCACTGCACGCTGCATTCTGTACCAATATTTGATTGTGAGTTAAGCCGGATAAGGAGCAGACGGATTACGTGACGGCAAGCAGTCAGCGCCGCCTGTGGACACCCAAAACACCAGAGGCGTTACAAGTACGTTACTCGCCTTGTGTGAATTAGGAATTTGAGGATTGTTATGGATTCAGGGCTTGGGAAGGAGTCGGGGGAAACACAACGCAAGCGTTGTTTCACGTCGGTTTTCTGTGGGGTCGTGGTATCACTACGGTCGATCCGGCTCATTCGTGCCGAAGCATGACTCTCACAGACTAGTAAATCTAACATGAGTACCTAAATCATTTGAAACCTCATAATCGTTAGGCACACATGTTACACGCTAGAATCCCTTACCCTTATGTCACTTACTTAATCAGGCATATATTTCCAGAAAATGATAAAACCTCATGGAATTATTCTCTTTTTACGCTACGTGAGACGCGATAATTTTAGCTTGAGCAGAATCGAACAGACACGAGCGATATTAACATAATCTTTCTAAGGACTTTTATTTTAGTCCCCACCTGTAAAGCTTACTTTGTGAAAATATATCTAAGAGAGATTTGTATGATAAATCAATGCCTAAGTGTATTTTTATACTTTGCCTCTAGAAATACGTATAAAGTGAAAATTAAAATGAATCTTCGACACATAGGCCAAGGATTGATGTGTTTCACAAACGTGGTGTTGATTGGATTGAATTATTATACTTACAGTAAGATATTGGCGAAAACAATAATATTAGGGATTTTATACCTGGAATATATAGTCAGAAATGTAGACATTAAAATACTTTCGGGCCGTTATGAGTCTTACTATACATTTAAAAACTAGCTGTTCCCGCGCGATTTCACTCACTATGCTCGGTTCCTATTAATCGTTTCGTAATGATTTATATCCTATATCTTTCCTCAACATATGAACTATCAAACACAGAAGGTACTTATTATGGAATTCGGTTCATTTGTTCCGTAGATTATCAAGTTCAAGCAAATCAGTAAACTCAGAGCAATTTGTATCTTACATGAAGTTTATATCATCATATCATCATCATCATCATCATCATCATCATCATCATCATCATCAACAGCCTATAAATACCCACTGCTGAGCAAAGCCTCTTCTCACACGGAGAAGGTTTGAGTATTAATCGCTACGCTTGCTCAATGCGGGTTGACGATTACAAATTTATAATCATAAATTATGTATAAGCCCAGGTTATCCAGGAAAACATCGTAAGGTTATCCTTACGATGTTTTCCTTCACCGTTTGTCATTGGTGTCTGAATAATGTTAGAAAGTATATCTATACTAATATTATAAAGAGGTAAAATTTGTAAGTTTGTATGCAAGGGGTAATCTCTGGAAGTAATAATCCAATTCTAAAATTTTTTTTACCAGCAGAAAGCTGCATTATTCCTGAGTGCTATAGGCTATAAATTGTTTCTATAACATGTATATTTACCGAGCTATCACAAGTTTTGCCTAGCAAGTCGGAAAAAAAAATCCTCATAAAAAAGAATTATTTGCGTGCGCTGCCTAAACTATAAAAGATAGAACCATAAAATGTTCTAATTAATTGTAGATCTTATAAATATCTACAAAAAAATCCACGACACACTATACCTATCTAGGTCCAGTAAGGCACAACTAGCATTTTTTAAGAAAAATTCATGAATTTTTTTTTGGACTACATTTCAATACATTTATTTCACTCATGCTATTAATACTTATCAAAATATTTTATTTCATCACTAAGTACAGTTTATGTAGAGGTAGATAATACTCGGTCTTTAAATGTTTGAAATCGGATGTTTGGTTTTGAAGTTATGGCGAAATTAAAATATTACGATTTTTTCTGTACCGCCCGTTTCGAAGTGAGTACCTATTGCCAAGGCGAGAGGGGCGCAGGGATTTTTTTTTTTAAGGGGGGAAAATCATCGAATGACTGCTCCCGCCTGGGTGAGGCGGGAGGGAGTGTCAGACTCTTACTGACTAAAAACCACCCCGTTCCTTCTCCTGCACGTCGAGTCGGAGCCCCGGTTACCCGTTAGGTTCTCCGCGACTCCGAATCGGCAAGGGGGGGGGGGGCGCAGGGATAAGGCCGGTATTATGTTTATTAAGCGTGCGTTACCTAAACAATTGCTTAAAATTAAAAACTATGTAGGTCACCTGGGTTCGTCTTAATTATTTCTACAAAAAGTCCGCGATACCATATCTCTATCTTTTCTATTTTATCTTTTATACTTCTTTTATTGCATAATTTTTTTTATTTTTTGGCATACTTACGTTTGCATGATTGCTTGACCAACAAAATATTAATTCTTATGGCAATAAATTATTACAAGAACATCATGCAGATAAGATTTGCCATACATCTTTTGACTGCATTTTTGCATTGACTATTAACAAGTCCCATGGACAAACATTCTCTTTTCTTTTGCCTTGACTATTAACACGTCCCAGGGACAAACATTCTCTTTGGTTGGCATTGACCTACGAAAAGAATGTTTCTCCTATGGGCTAATTATATGTTGGTCTATCAAGAGTGGGATCATCCGAAAACCAGATAATTTTGTTACCAGAAAATAAAACAACCTCAAACATTGTTTATAGAGAAGCTTTAAATTAAATAGATACCTACTTAAATCCTAATTAATATTTCCTAATCCTAACTAATATTATAAATGCGAAAGTAACTCTGTCTGTCTATCTGTGTGTTTGTCTTTCCTTCGCGCCTAAACTACTGAACCGATTTGGATGAAATTTTGGTACAGACAGTTTAGAACTCGAGAAAGGACATATAATGGTTTTTAACCCAAAAATCTCGAAAGAACTGGCAGTCACTATTCCACGCGGACGAAGTCGCGGGCAGAAGCTAGTACTATATAACTCAGAAAAGTCACATTGGTACTTGCCGTTCGCGTTGGTAGGTTTCGAACCCGCACCCTCATGCATGAGAAGCGGGCGTGTTAAACCTCCGGGCCACCGCGACAAGTATAGTTATATAACATGACAAATCTTTGCAACTACGCAACACGACTCCTTGCCCGGTAATCATACTAAAAACTGACTTCGCCAATAAACTTTCATTGTAGTCAAAAAACACACAAACTAAATATAATTTTAAAAACTGCAATGCTGCTAAAAGTCGTTCCACGTATCGCTTTGACATCTTATCTAGTAAAGTGTATAGTTTTATATCTGGGTTTAATTTGAAACCGAAAGCGTTTGTATTCGACACACGTATTTTAATATCGGGTGGGTGATATAGAGCATTATTTATCTTGCAAATATTGATCCCCAAACAATATGGCCGACTGTGTTTACCTTCGCAAAGCCTTTCAACATTAGTGGGCTGAAATATTGTTCGACTAGAAAGAAAGCAAAACATTTATTCGACACATTGCATGCACAGAGATGAACTTAGACAAAAATGAGAAATAAAAAAATATATAAATAAAAACAAAAATAAACATCACAAAATTAGCAAAAATAGATCCACCTCAGCATTATGTTGAGCGTGGTAACACTAAACGCTGGTCTTCTGTTGGCACCCTGCAGTGACTCACGGATTTTTTTTTAAGGGGGGAAAATGGTCGAATGACTGCTCCCGCCTGGGTGAGGCGGGAGGAAGTGTCAGACTCTTACTGACTAAAAACCACCCCGTTCCTTCTCCTGCACGTCGAGTCGGAGCCCCGGTTACCCGTTAGGTTAGAAAGACAAATAATAATAATAACGAGAGTTCCGTCTCTTGGTTTTGAGTCTAAGTAATACCCTAAAAAGGTATTTAAAAAACCAAAATCTTAGTGACACTTTCTATTTCCACATCAAACGCCTATGAGTAGCCACTGTTACACAACGCCTCTTCTCACACGGAGACGGTTTAAGCTTTTTTTACCACGCTTGCTCAATGCGGGTTGGCGATTACAAACTTATAATTAG